>CM035161.1:1689025-2901525 GCA_020205615.1 Panax quinquefolius
TTTTGAAGTATTTGCGTATTTTACCCATAGCTATCCACATTAATCAAATCAACCCTTACTATTTCAAAATAATAAATAGAAAATTAAATTTCATTAATAATAAGTTGAGGTCTTACAACCTCCCCTCCTTATAAAATTTTCGTCCTCGAAATTGGCGACGCACTGGTGTTTCAAAAAGGTGAGGATACCTCGCTTTCATTTTCGTTTCGATTCCCGGTCATTTTCTCTATAGCATGATTCCTCCACAAAACTTTAACTTGTGGTATGACCTTTCTTAGCATAGGACATGCTCCTTCTATCTAAGATCTTGGCAGTACCTCCTCATCACGTTAAGTCTTGGCTATCTCGTCCGGTTCTAACTTCGATAGCGTGGTTTGGGTCTTTTCGCATATTCTGAAATACGGATATGTGAAACACATTATCGAACCTGAGACATACTCGGGAGTAGCTTGAGCCTATAGGCTACATTTCCTTTCGGTCAAGAATTTGAAATGGACCGATAAATCGTGGATTGAGCTTTCCACTCTTCCTAAATCTTATAACTCCCTTCCGTGGAAGCAACTTCATGACAATCATGATCCCCCTACACTAAATTCCACGTCCTTTCGATGAAGATCCGCATAACTCTTTTTGTCGATCTTGTGCCGTTTGTATCGTTGTCGAATCATTTGGATCTTTTAAAGTAGTCATACATACCAACTTTCGGGTCCCAACAAAGTGTTGCTTCACCCACCTCGTCCCAACATACGTGAGAGAGGCGACACTTTCGCCCATATAATGCTTGAATGGAGCCACTTTATACTTGCGATAAGCATTGTTGTTGTAGGAGAATTCCACCAATGGTAAATACTTATCCAAGCGCCCTTGAAGTCTACAGGACACAGTAGTCTTAATAAATCTTCAAGAGTTTGAATAGTCCTTCTCGATTGTCCGTCAGGTTTGAGGATGGTATCCGAATCGAATCGTAATTCCGTGCCCGTAGCTTTTGCAAAGCTAACCCAAAATCTTGAAGTGAATCTTGGGTCACGATCAAAACTATGGAAACTATGCACTTATTATTAATGAAATTTAATTTTCTCTATTTATTATTTTGAAATAGTAAGGGTTGATGTGATTAATGTGGATAGTTAGGGGTAAAATCATAAATATTTCAAAATAAGCAAGTGGTTATAAAATATTCATTGTTGTGGGGAATATTAGTTTGGTAAGTGGAATATTAAATCTTTGTCGGGGAATATTAAATGCGACAGTAGTGACCGTATGTGGGCCCCATGTGAAGCGATTGGATGAAGAAAGCGACAAATATAAGTTGGTTAAAAATAGCAGGCGTAGTTATTTACCATTATCTTGTTAAAATACTCGGTGGTTAAAAAACACGATGTAGCTGCGGTATTGCACGATTATTGATTCTTACGTGAAGGCCTTTACTCGATAATGGTTACGATAATTCTTTATTCGATTTTATTTTATTGATTGATAATTCTTTGCGTTGATATTTTATATTCTTTGTTGTTTGATAATTGTCATTACTGATATTTTTCATTATCGAAGCAATAATTCATATTATCTGAATAATATTATTAGATAACATTATTGGCGATGTCTAGAAAGTTACATACAAGGAGAGGTTTGGTCACCTAATTTGCGGCGATGAGGAGAAATTCTTATTGGAAAGCCCCCTTTCACAGGAGGCTGCTGGTTGTCGATATTGTGATTACGTAATATTATTTGTGAATAATTAATTATTGATTCATATGATGAGGAAAATATTGATTTTATGTGGATATAGATGGAAAAATTTTAATGTGACAATTGTTGAAAATTGAAATTTTATCTTTTACGATAAGATAATGTATTATTATATTTTAATAAATATAATAATGGTGATATTTTACAACGAATGTGGGATATATGAGTATCTGAGGAGGAAGAGTATTTTTGTTGCAATAAATGTTTAAAACATGTTAAACATGTCGGTGGACCCCATTTATTGGTGAAATTTGATTATAGCTTTGTAAAATCGCTTGTTTGTGGATTTTGGTCGATTTACATTTGGAATTTGGAAAAACTTTCTTCTGCAAAGTTGTAGAAATTGAATTTCCTATAAAAACACATGAGATTCAAATTTTCTGATAAAGGGCTATTTATTATGAATTATTGATGTTACGAAATTCTGAATAATTGATTTTTGGAAGTTTTAATTATTTTAAATAATAAAAACGTTTTTGATTTGTTTAGTAGACTTATTTGTTGTCAAGCATGGCTGAATTCAGATCATAGATTGTAATGCGTAGGAATTTATATATAATATATTAATATTATATTAAATTTTTAACTTTGAGTATTCTAGCGATTTCTATAAATAGGGTCTTGGGTTAGAATTGAAAATCACACGGCTGAAGTTTTCTCTCTCTATATTATCGGCGTATTCTTGTGAGTATTTTGAGTATAATTTGAGTATTCTTATTGGTGCAAGTTCAAGTCATGCTTTATATCAGGTGTTTAAATTTAGAAATCTTGATCTTTCGAGGTAAGGGATATTATTTTTTTTTTTCGTAATGATATTATTTCTTGATATCATTATGTTGAAATATTGATCTGAAGTTTTTATCAAATTTGGAACTTTTGGTGTCGAGATTCTTATTCACGTATCTGGCCTTTATTCACGTATCGACCTTATTCACGAATCTGGCCTTTATTCATTGAAAAATGAAAATTTTTTCTTTTAAGTCAAAATATCTATACGGATACTAGCTTTGATTGTATCCATGTTTTGATCATTCTTGAATTTTACACTGCTGCGATTATTTTTGAGGTATTTTTGGGCGTGAATAAAACAAATCACGAATCCTTAATCCTTAATCCTTGTCATTTTGTTTCCTTTGGATTCGTTTCTTTAAAATATTTTCATCATCTTGATCTTAAATGATGATATTATGGAATATCTTTGGCTTTGTAGTGCTGAGATGAATGATTCTGAAGAATATCTTTGGCTGTAGTGCAAGAAGATGAGCAGTGTTTAGATGAACATGACCAGTGATGAATATCTTTGGCTTTTTGTGGTGCAAAGATGAATATGTGATTCGGATATATATTGATTGATGTTACGGGGATAAAAGATGAGCGATGAACTTTTAAATTCATACATGGAAGATAGTAGTTTGCATTCTCTACTTAACTCTTACAATGAATTATTATTTCATTGCGAATATTGATTTAAAATTTGTTGTCTATTGTATTACATTAGATTTTTCCTGTTGAAGACTAACGATAATTTGTTGTATATTATCTTAGTCGTAATATTCTTTCTTGAGCTAGTTGAGCTCACCCTTTTCCTTTTGTTCCATTTTTTCTCGGGGAGGCGAGAATATAGCGAGATGCAAGTGGGGTATGGAATGAAGGTTCTAGAGAGAGTTGTTTAGTAGTCCTCACCATTTTTGTAAAATAATGTATCGATAAATGTGATGAGGATTTATTTGAGTATAGATATTATGCAGAAGATAATATTTGTATTTAAACTCACAGATTTCTTGTTGTAATAATAAAGTTGTAGTTGTTTACGTACCATGTATTGTGACTTTCGGAATGGGTGATGTATACTATTTTGGGGGCGTCGCGGTTGGTATCGAGCTTAGGGATATGATCTCTGGCGGAGATCGGGAATAGAACTAGGAGGGGAGGCAGTAAATCCTTAGCTAGTGTGTCCTACTAAGCTTATTTGTTAGTTAGTCGATATATATAGGGATATTATGTGATATATTGATTTCCTTAATTAACCCTTGTTTTATAGCGGTATTTGAGAATGTCGTGAGAATATTAACAATGGAAATGAGGCCGAGTGGAGGCCTTTGTACTCCTGCAGCGAGAGAGAGCGTCACAGTTGTGATGTTCCTCTGTGAACAACACCATTGAAGCGAGATGATGAGCGAGGGGATGTTTAGAAGTTTTTGCGGTTCATGCAAAATCAGACGAGGAGACTTCGTGTTCAAAATCTGAGGAGGAAATGATAGCAATTCACGGGTTATCCTGACCAAGCGATTCGAAAAGTTGGGACCACGAATTTAAGGAAAGCGGATCCGATCATGGCGGAAACATGGGTCAAACAAATTACAAGATATTCGATGTCTTGGGATGCGCGGAGAAAGAAGGTTCCATTCGCCACCTTTATGTTAAAAGTGGCGGGCGGACTCTTGGTGGAGATGCGTGAAGCGTACCCATCGGTACTTTTCGGCATGTCTTGGGAGCGTTTGAAGCTATTTAATGACAAATACTTTCACGAAAGTGTTGCGTCGTATGAAGGAAGTGGAGTTCATCGATTGGAACAAAACAACATGGCGGTGTCTCGATGCGAGGCAAAGTTTGCGAGTTATCGGTTTGCACCTCATTTGGTGGAGAATGAGGAGCGTATATGGCGGATGTTTACGAGAGGTTTGAAACCCGGCGTACGACGATATCTCATTTCTCATAAATTTTCTCTCTATTAGGATGTTGTTAACGAGGGCTCGATTGTTAGGCGAGATAAGATAGTATATTGACGAGGACCATAACGAGGATCGTACCGGAGATAGCGGTCAGCGAGAATAATGATAACCCGGTGGAGAAAAGCAGACGGGACAAAATGGTAACCACTCGGTGGTAATCATAGCCGTGAAAATAGAAGAAGCGAGTCGGGAGGAGATTTTAAAAAGGAGATTTAACAACGACCGTATGAAGGCAGCGGTCTTGCGTGACAATGCATTTGGTTCTAGGGAGGAGAAACGACCACCGGTCATATATCTACAAATCACGGAAAAGAGGACATATCGGTCAAGCGCCCTGACAGTTCAAGGTATGCTATAATTGTGGAAAGGAAGGACATATCGCTCGAGATTATGCGATGGCGAAACCTAGTTAGTGAGGACGGTGACTCGAAAAAGTATCCCGAGAAAAGTCAAAGTCAGCGATTAGGGAAGGCGTTTGTTGTTGTTTGGTCAAAATCACGAGAAACCCAAGCGAGGTGATCACGGGTAAGCTATTTATAAATTCTTGCGAAGTTTATACCTTACTTGATCTGGGGTGCTACCCATTCATTTATCTCTCTGCGTGTGCTCAGCGTTTAAACTTGACTCAGGAGAAATTAGACTTTGACTATCTGTGGAAACTCAGTTAGGAGAAACTTTCATCACATCCTTTGTTTATAAATCTTGTTTGATTCAAGTTGGCACCATCACCTTACACATTGACCTTATCTCTTTAAAGATACTTGCTTTTGATGTGATTTTAGGGATTGATTGGTTAAGCTACTCATCATACCAAAATTGATTGTTTTTCGTAAGGTTGTTAGTTTTCATATTCTAACTTGACTTTGTTATGCAATTCAACAACTAAACCATTAAAATCAATCACTATCATATCTAATCATAAAAGCTATTCGTTTATTGAAAAGCGGATGTCAAGCTTTCTTAGCCCATGTTATGGATTTGAATAAAGACACGTCGAATTTGAATAATATTCTGTTGTTATTGACTTTCTGGCGTATTTCTGAAGAACTTCCGGTCTACCCCGAGCGTGAAGTTGAATTCTTTATTGATCTTGAACACTGGTACAAAGCCCATTTCTAAAACCCATATCGAATGGCTCTATTGAACTTGAGGAGTTAAAGGTCACTACGAGGAATTGTTGGACATCGGTTTCATTAAATCTAGTACATCTCCTTGGGGTGCTCTGTTTTATTCGTAAAGAAGAAAAGGCGGGAGTATGCGACTTTGTATTGACTATCGGGGAATTGAACCATGTCACCATCGAGAATAGGTATCCTCTACCTCGTATTGATGACTTGTTTGACCCGATTCTGAGGCCTGATTCTTTTCAAAAAATCGATCTTAGATTACGGATATCATCGGTGAAGATTAGGCGAGGATATTCAAAAGCGCCTTGAGAACTTCGGTATGGGCATTATGAATTCTTAGTCGTGTCTTTCGGACTAACTAATGCTCCTGCGACTTTCATGGATATGATGAGCCAAGTATTGAGGAATATTTGGATCGATTCGTTGTTGTCTTTATTGATGACATCCTCGTATATTCAAAAGTAGTGAAGATCATGAGCACCATTTGAAATTTGGTACTCAAAAACCCGTGAAAACCAACTATATGCCAAATTGAAGAAATCACGAGTTACGGCTTGAGGAAGTAGCATTTCTTGGGCGCGTCAGTGTCAAAACATGGAGTATCTGTTGATCAAGCGAAGATTGAAGCAATCTGAAGTTAGGAACAGAAAAAAGTCGGTGTTGAAATCACGTAGTTTTTTGGCTTAAATTTGGTTATTATCGGAGATTCGTGGAAGGGTTTTCTCGAATCGCTACTCCATTAACTCAACTAACTTTCGGAAGGATACAAAATTCGTTTGGAGTGAAGAATCGAGAAGAGTTTCAAGAGCTTAGAGGAGACTTATTTGGCTGTTCTAACAATACCATCTGGTTCGGATGGATTTGTTATCTCTGATGATGCTTGAGGCAAAGGGTTAGGATGTGTTCTCATGCTGGCGTGGGAAAGTCATAGCCTTTATGCCTCATGACAACAAAAAGTATGAGAGGAATTATCCTACTCGTGATCTAGAGTTAGCGGTGATCGTTTTCGTTTATTAAAGATATGGAGGCCTTATCATATGGGGAGAAAGTGGAGATATATTCGGACCATAAAAGCCTTAAATATTTCTTCACTCAAAAAGAACTCGACATCTTGGCGTGACGTTGGCTCGAGCTATTGAAAGACTACGACCACACTATTGATACCATCACGGAAAAGCGAGCGTGGTGGTGGCGCGTTGAGTAGAAGATCATATGCGAGGAGCGAGTGCGATGATGTCAAGTATCGCGTAGAGCCGACTTTAATAGAAAAAGTTAAAGGTTGCTCGAGCCGCAGGCCGGGGTGATCGTATGAAAGAAGAAAGTCTGAGAAGGAGCTATTTAGGGCGAGAATTGATGAAGAAGGAATACTTGAGTCCACTCTGAGACTTTGTGTTCTAACGACTACGATTTGAAGTCAAGATTATGATGGAGGCACCTGATACACCATTTGCAATCCATCACTGGAAGTACTAAAATGTATCGTGATCTTGACATACATTTTGGTGGAACAATATGAGAGAGAGATTGCAAAGTTTATCTCGATGTGTTTAACTTACCCAGCGTGTAAAGGCGGAGCATCTAGTACCTAAGGGTCCGTTGCAACCACTTGAGATTCGAAATGGAAGTGGGAACACATTACCATGGATTTAGATTTACGGGTCTTCTACGGTTTCTCAAGGCATCAATCTTTATTTGGGTTATTGTTGATAGATTAACCAAATCGCTCATTTCTTGCCGTCTGGAGACTTATTCCTTGAGCGTCTTCTTTAGTATATGCGTGAATGAAATTGTGAGGTTGCATGGCATACTGTATCCATAGTTTTGGATCGTGACCCGAGATTCACTTCAAGATTTTGGGTTAGCTTGCAAAAAGCTATAGAGCGCAGTTTGCGATTTAGTTGACATACCATCCCCAAGCAGACGGACAATCGAGAGGACTATTCAAACTCTTGAAGATTTATTAAGACTACGTGTCCTAGACTTTGAGGCGGTTAGGATAAGTATTTACCATTGGTGGAATTCTCTACTGACAACGAGTTATCGAGCAAGTATAGGTGTGGCTCCATTTGAAGCATTATATGGCCGAAAATGTCGTTCTCGATATGTTGGGATGAGGTGGGTGAAGCAACATTGTTGGGACTGAGAGTTAAATGCGTATGACTACTAGAAAAGATTCAAATGATTGACAGCGTATACAAAGCGGCACAAGATCGACAAAAGAGTTATGCGGATCTTCATCGAAAGGGCGTGGAATTTAGTGTAGGGGATCATGTATTGTTGCGAGTTGCTCCGTGGAAGGAGTTACAAGATTTGGGAAGAGGAAAGCTCGATCCACGATTTATTGGTCCATTTCAAATTCTTGTAGGAAGTAGGAAATGTAGCCTATAGACTTGCGTTACCTCAAGTATGTCTCGTGTTCATAATGTGTTTCACATATCGTACTGCCGTAAATATGTGAAAGACCGAACCACGTTATAGAATTAGAGCAGGACGAAATAGCCAGAAGACTTAGCGTATGAGGAGGTACTGTCAAGATCTTGGATAGGAAGGGCATGTCCTACAGCTTGAAAGGTCGTACCACTGAGTTAAAGTTTTGTGGAGGAATCATCTTATAGAGAAATGACACGGGAATTGGAAGCGGAAATGAAAGCGAGGTATCCTCACCTTTTGAAAAACACGAATGCGTCGTCGATTTCGAGGATGAAATTTCATAAGGAGGGAGGTTGTAAGACCCCAACTTATTATTAATGAAATTTAATTTTCTCTATTTATTATTTTGAAATAGTAAGGGTTGATGTGATTAATGTGGATAGTTAGGGGTAAAATCATAAATATTTCAAAATAAGCAAGTGGTTATAAAATATTCATTGTTGTCGGGGAATATATTCGTTTGGTGTCGTGGAATATTAAATCTTTGTCGGGGAATATTAAATGCGGACAGTAGCGACCGTGTGTGTGGGCCCATGTGAAAGCGATTGGATGAAGAAAGCGACAAATATAAGTTGGTTAAAAATAGCGGCGTAGTTATTTACCATTATCTTTGTTAAAATACTAAATTGGTTAAAAACACGATGCTTTGCGGTATTGCACGATTATTGATTCTTACGTGAAGGCCTACTTTCGATAATGGTTACGATAATTCTTTATTCGGTATTTTATTTTATTGATTGATAATTCTTTGCGTTGATATTTTATATTCTTTGTTGTTTTGATAATTGTCATTACTGATATTTTTCATTATCGAAGCGATAATTCATATTATCTGAATAATATTATTAGATAACATTATTGGCGATGTCTAGAAAGTTACATCTAAGGAGAGGTTTGGTCACCTAATTGCTTGCGATAAGGAGAAATTCTTATTGGAAAGCCCCTGCTTTCACAGGAGGCGCACGGTTGTCGATATTGTGATTACGTAATATTATTTGTGAATAATTAATTATTGATTCATATGATGAGAAAATATTGATTTTATGTGGATATAGATGGAAAAAATTTTAATGTGACAATTGTTGAAAATTGAAATTTTATCTTTTACGATAAGATAATGTATTATTATATTTTAATAATATATAATAATGGTATATTTTACAACGAATGTGGGATATATGAGTATCTGAGGAGGAAGAGTATTTTTGTTGCAATAAATGTTTAAAACATGTTAAACATGTCGGTGGACCCCATTTATTGGTGAAATTTGATTATAGCTTTGTAAAAAATCGCTTGGTTTGTGGATTTGGTCAATTTACATTTGGAATTTGGAAAAACTTTCTTCTGCAAAGTTGTAGAGAATTGAATTTCTATAAAAACTCATGAGATTTGAATTTTACGATAAAAAGGCTATTTATTATGAATTATTGATGTTACGAAATTCTGAATAATTGATTTTTGGAAGTTTTAATTATTTTAAATAATAAAAACGTTTTTGATTTGTTTAGTAGACTTATTTGTTGTCAAGCATGGCTGAATTCAGATCATAGATTGTGTGCGTAGGAATTTATATATAATATATTAATATTATATTAAATTTTACTAACTTTAGTATTCTAGCGATTTCTATAAATAGGGTCTTAGGTTAGAATTGAAAATCACACGAAGCTGAAGTTTTCTCTCTCTATATTATCGGCGTATTCTTGTGAGTATTTTGAGTATAATTTGAGTATTGCTTTATTAGGTGCAAGTTCAAGTCATGCTTTATATCAGGTGTTTAATTTAGAAATCTTGATCTTTTCGAGGTAAGGGATATTATTTTTTTTCGTAATGATATTATTTCTTGATATCATTATGTTGAAATATTGATCTGAAGTTTTTATCAAATTTGGAACTTTTGGTGTGGAGATTCTTATTCACGTATCTGACCTTTATTCACGTATCTGACCTTTATTCACGAATCGACCTTATTCATTGAAAAATGAAAATTTTTCTTTTAAGTCCAAAATATCTAATACGGATACTAGCTTTGATTGTATCCATGTTTTGATCATTCTTGAATTTTACACCACTGCGATTATTTTTGAGGTATTTTTGGGCGTGAATAAAACAAAGTCACGAATCCTTAATCCTTAATCCTTGTCATTTTGTTTCCTTTGGATTCGTTTCTTTAAAAATATTTTCATCATCTTGGTCTTAAATGATGATATTATGGAATATCTTTGGCTGTAGTGCAAAGATGAATGATTTCTGAAGAATATCTTTGGCTTTTGTAGTGCAAAGATGAGCAGTGTTTAGATGAACATGACCCGGTGATGAATATCTTTGGCACTGTAGTGCAAAGATGAATATGTGATTCGGATATATATTGATTGATGTTACGGGGATAAAAGATGAGCGATGAACTTTTAAATTCATACATGGAAGATAGTAGTTTGCATTCTCTACTTAACTCTTCTAATGAATTATTATTTCATTGCGAATATTGATTTAAAATTTGTTGTCTATTGTATTCATTAGATTTTTCCTGTTGAAGACTAACGGTAATTTGTTGTATATTATCTTAGTCGTAATATTCTTTCTTGAGCTAGTTGAGCTCACCCTTTTCCTTTTGTTCCATTTTTTCTCGGGGAGGCGAGAATATATAAGCGAGTATGAAGTCGGGGTATGGAATGAAGGTTCTAGAGAGAGTTGTTTAGTAGTCCTCACCATTTTTGTAAAATAATGTATCGATAAATGTGATGAGGATTTATTTGAGTATAGATATTTACAGAAGATAATATTTGTATTTAAACTCACAGATTTCTTGTTGTAATAATAAAGTTGTAGTTGTTTACATGTACCATGTATTGATTTCGGAATGGGTGATGTATACCTATTTTGGGTGGCTTGAAAGTAACCTTAACTTTTCTATTAAAGTTGGCTCTGTCGTATACTTGACATCATCACTTTTTCGTTCTCGCATATGATCTTCTACTTAACAGCGTCATCTTTTACCACGTTCGCTTTTCCGGGATGGTCTTGAATAGTGTGGTCGTAGTCTTTCAATAGCTCGAGCCAGCGTCATTTGTCGCGTGTTGAGTTCTTTTTGAGTGAAGAAATATTTAAGGCTTTTATGGTGCGAATATATCTCCACTTTCTCCCCATATAGATAGTGCCTCCGTATCTTTAGCAACTTATTTAACATAACTCTAAATCATGAGTAGGATAATTCCTCTCATACTCTTTAAGTTGTCGCGAGGCATAGGCTATGACTTTCCCACGTTGCGTGAGAACACATCCTAACCCTTTGCTCGAAGCATCTTTGTAGATAACAAATCCATCCGAACCGGATGGTATTGTTAACAGTCTTAGAAATAAGTCTCCTCTTAAGCTCTTGGAAACTCTTCTCGCATTCTTCGCTCCAAGCAATTTTGTATCCTTCCGGAGTTAATTTTGGGTTAATGGAGTAGCGATTCGAGAAAATCCTTCCACGAATCTCCGATAATAAGCAATTAAGCCAAAAAACTACGTACTTGATCCGCAGGCCGGTTGCTCCAACTTTGTATTGCTTCAATCTTTCACGGATCAACGGATACTCCATGTTTCGACACCTGCGTGCCCAAGGAATGCTACTTCCTCAAGCGAACTCGCATTTCTTCAATTTGGCATATAGTTTGTTTTCATGAAGCCTTTGGAGTACCCGACTTCAAATGGTGCTCATGATCTTCACGACTTTTGGAATATATAAGGATGTCATCAATAAAAACAACAACAAACCGATCCAAATATTCCTTGAATACTCGGTTCATCATATCCATGAAAGCCGCGAGGAGCATTAGTCGATCCAAGAAAGACATGACTAAGAATTCATAATGCCCGTCATCGAGGAGTTAAAAGCGGTCTTTGGAATATCCTCGATTCTAATCTTGGTGATGATATCCGAAGCGAAGATCGATTTTGAAAAGAATTGTGCTTGCTACGGTTGGTTAAACAAGTCATCAATACAAGGTAGAGGATACCTATTCTTGATGGTGACATGGTTCAATTCCGATAGTCAATACAAAAGTCGCATACTCCCCGTATTTCTTCTTTACAAATAAAGCAGGAGCACCCCGAGGAGATGTCTTGGGACAGAATGAAACCGATGTCCAACAATTCTGTAGTTGGACTTTTAACTCCTGAAGTTCAATAGGAGCCATTCGATATGGGGTTTTAGAAATGGGCTTTGTACCACGTTCAAGATCAATAAAGAATTTAACTTCACGTTACGGGGTAGGCCAAGGAAGTTCTTGAAATCGTCGGGAAAGTCAATAACAACAGGAATATTATTCAAATTTGGCGTGTCTTTATTCAAATCCATAACATGGGCTAAGAAATCTTGACATCCGTTTTTGATAAGCGAATAGCTTTATGATTAGATATGGCGGTGATTGATTTTAATGGTTTAGTTGCTTGAATTAAATACAACAGGTTGGTTAGGAATATGAAAACTAACAACACTTACGAAAACAATCAATTTTGGCATGATGAGTAGTTAACCAATCAATCCTAAAATCACATCAAAAGCAAGTATCTTTAAAGAGATAAGGTCAACGAGGTAAGGTAATGGTGCCAACTTGAATCAAACAAGATTTATAAGCGAGTGGATGTGATGAAAGTTTCTCTAACGGAGTTTCCACAGATAGGTCAAAGTCTAATTTCTCTAGAGTCGAGTTTAAGCGTTGAGCACATGCGGAGAGATAAATGAATGGGTACTGCCGGTATCAAGTAAGGTATAAACTTCGCAAGAATTTATAAATAGCTTACCGTGATCACCTCGTTTGGGTTCTCGCATTATGACCGGTCACAACAAAGCGCTCTTCCGGAATCGTTGACTTTGACTTTTACGGGACGATCTTTTGAGTCGCGAATCCCCATTGAACTAGGTTTCTCTCTGTCTGCAATCTCGGCGATATGTCCTTCCTTTCCACAATTATAGCATACCTTGAAGCTGTTGTGGGTAGTTTGGGTGATATGTCCCTCTTTTCCGCATTTGTAGCATATAATGGGTGGTCGTTCTCCTCCCCTAGAACCGATTCTTTCTTAGGCACTTTCGTCTTCACATGGTCGTTGTTAAATCTCCTCTTTTAAAATCTCCCTCGACTTCGCTTTTTTATTTTCATGGCCATGATTACCACCGGAGTGGTTACCATTTTTGTCCGTCTGTTTCTTTCTCCCTTTGGTTATCATTATTACATTGATTGCTTATCTACGTGTACGATCCACGGTTATGGTCCTCGGTTGGCCGTACTCGTTATCTCGCTTTAATAATTGAGCCCACATTTTACAACATCCGAAGAGAGAAAGTTTATGAGAAATGAGATCTTTGGCGTATCTTGGGTTTCAAACCTCTAAGAAACATCCGCGCGTCATATGTTCCTCATTCTCCACCAAATGAGGTGCAAACACGGATAACTCTGCAAACTTTGCCTCGTCTTGAGACAATCATGTTGTTTTGCTCTGTCGATGAACTCCACTTCCTTCATATAATGAACACTTTCGGGAAAGTATTTGTCATTAAATAGTTCTCAAACGTTTCCCCAAGACATCTTTGAGTAATTTGGATGGAGTGCGCTTCACGACTCCCACCGATGATCGCCTCGCCCACGGAACATAAAGGTGGCGAATGGAACCTTCTGTTCCTCCGTGCATCCCAAGACATCGAATATCTTAGTAATTTGCTTGACCATGTTTCCGCCGTGATCGGATCTGGCTTTCCCTTAAATTCGGTGGTCCCGACTCTTGAAGCGCTTGGTGACAACCCGTGAATTGCTATCATTTCTCTCCGTATTTTGAACACGAGTCTCCTCAAATGCGATTTTGCATGAAGCTGCAAAAAGCTTCTAAACATCCCTCGTTCATCATCGCTTTCGGTGGTGTTGTTCGCGGGGAGGAACATTGCCCGACTGTTGCACGTTCTCCTCGTTGGTGAGTATGAGGCGTCTCCACGGTCTCATTTCCATTGTTAATATTCTCGGTCGACATTCTCAAATCATTTGTCATAAAACAAGGGTTAATTAAGGAAATCAATATATCACATAATATCCTTATATCTTGACCAACTAAAAAAATAAGCTTAGGTAGGACACCTTAGCGAAGGATTTACTCGTCTCTCCCTCCAAGTTTTATTCCCGATCTCATTGAGATCATATCCCTAAGCTCGATACCAATTGTGGCGCCCCAAAATAGGTATACATCACCCATTACGAGGTTGTCAATCATGAGTGCGAAACAACTACAACTTTATTATTACAACAGTAAAGCGTGAGTTTGAATACAAATATTATCTTCAGACAATATCTATAGTCAAATAAATCTTCATCACATTTATTGATACATTATTTTACAAAAATGGTGAGGACTACTAAACAATTCTTTCTAAAACCTTCATTCCATACCACGACTTCGTCTCATTATATTCTCGCCTCACGAGAAGAAAAATGGAACAAAAAGGAAAAGGGTGAGCTCAACTAGCCCGATAAAAGAATATTATGACTAAGATAATATACAACAAATTACCGTTAGTCTTGACGAGGAAAAATCTAATAGAATACAATAGACAACAAATTTTAAATCAATATTCATGAATGAAATAATAATTCATTAGAAGAGTTAAGTAGAGAATGCAAACTACTATCTTCATGTATGAATTTAAAAGTTCATCATCTATCTTTTATCCCTGTAACATCAATCGATATACATCGGAATCAAATATTCATCATCTTTGCACTACTGGCCAAAGATATTCATTAGATTAGTCGTGTTCATCTAAACACACATTCATCTTTGCACTACTGACCGAAGATATTCTTGAAATCATTCATCTTTGCACTACTGGGCCAAAGATATTCAATAATATCATCATTTAAGACTAAGGATGATGAAAAATATTTTTAAAAGCGAATCCGATTGAAACAAAATGGCAAGGATTAAGGATTAAGGATTCGTACTTTGTTTTATCCATGTTCAAAATACCTCAAAAATAATCATAGTGGTGTAAAATTCAAGAATGATCAAAACATGGATAAAATCAAATCTAGTATCCGAATAGATATTTTTGACAAAAGAAGAAATTTTATTTTTTCGGTGAATAGTCTTGAGTATACGTGAATAGTCCGTATACGTGAATAGTAACTCAGACACCAAAAGATAGAAATTCCACAAAAAAAAACATCTTCACGCTTCATGAATAGTACTTCGTGAATAGTAAACTCGTGAATAAGTAATCGTGAATAGTAACTCATGAATAGTAACTCGTGAATAGTAACCCGACATGAAAAAGTTCCAAATTTGATAAAAATTTCAACCAATATTTCAAACATAATGATATTGAAGAAATAATATCATTTGAGAAGAAAATAACATCCCTTACCTCGAAAGATTAGTACTTTATTTGGAATCTAGGATATAGTGTTGAAGGGAACTTGCCTTGATCTAACAATACTCAAAGTATACTCAAAATACTCACAAGAATACGCTCGATAATATAGAGAGAAAACTTGATTTACGGTGTGATTTTCAATTCTAACCTAAGCACCTATTTATAGGAAATTCTTTAGAACACTAAAAGCAGAAAATTTAATAAATTAATAAAATAATTATATAAATTTCCTACGCATGCCTAGAATCTGATTTCAGCCATCAAACACATGCCAAATTCTAGAAAAAGTAAGAAAAAACGTTTTTCTAATTTTAAATATTTTAAACTTCCAAAAATCAATTATTTGAACTTGAACTTCAATAATTCATAATAAATAGCCCTTTCATCGGAAAAATTGAATCTTGCGAGTTTTTATAGGAAATTCAATTCTCTACAACTTTACTGAAGAAAGTTTTTCCAAATTCCAAATAGAAATTGACTAAAATCCACAAGCAGACGATTTTTCACATTTATAATCAAATTTCGGTCGATAAATGGGGTCCCGCAGAGCATGTTTAACATGTTTTAAACATTTATTGCAACAAAAATACTCTTCCTCCTCGTATACTCATATATCCCACATTCGTTGTAAAAATATCACCATTATTATATTATTAAAATATAATAATATATTTAAATGAATTATTTTATCGAAAAAGATAAAATTTCAATTTTCAACAATTGTCACATTAAAAATTTTCTCCATCTATATCCACATAAAATCAATATTTTCCTCATCATATGAATCAATAATTAATTATTCACAAATAATATTCTGAGAATCATGATATTGACAACCAGGCGGTTTCAGGGAAAGGGGCTTTTCAATAAGAATTTCTCACTTCTTGGCTTTGCAATTAGGTGACCAAACCTCTCCTTAGGCAGAACTTTCTAGACATTGCCAATAATGTTATTTAATAATATTATTGAGATAATATGAATTATTGCTTCGATAATGAAAAAAAATCTTGTGTAATGACAATTATGAAACAACAATGACAATATAAAATATCAACGCAATGCAATTATTAAATCGATAAAATCTTTGAGCGATAAATTGTAACCATTATTGAGTAGTGCCTTCTTACGTAAGAATCAATAATTGGTGCAATAACCGTAATCTTCTTGTGTTTTAACCCAGAAGTATTTTAACAAGATTAATCAGTGAACAACTACGTTGTTATTTTTAAACAACTTATATTTGTCGTTTTCTTCATCCAATCGCTTTCAGTTATGGGGCCCACACATGGTTGCTTGGCCGTAAATGCATACGAATATTCTCAAGCGCATGACGAATATTCCACGACCAAACGAATATTCCCAAACAACAATGAATATTTTATAACCACTTGCTTTTATTTTGAAGTATTTGCGTATTTTACCCTTAACTATCCACATTAATCAAATCAACCCTTACTATTTCAAAATAATAAATAGAAAATTAAATTTCATTAATAATAAGTTGGGGTCTTCTGATGAGGATGTTCCAATGAATAATAATAAAGAGGCGGAACCGGTCAGGTGTAAAACACATGAGCGAGGATGTTCCAACAGAATAATAATAAAGAGCGAAACCGAGTCGGTGTAAAACACATTGACAGGATGTTCCAATGTAGAATAATAGAAGAATGTCACCAAGTATAGGGTAAACCACATTATACGAGGTTATTCCAAGCAGAATAATAAGGAATGGAATAAGCGAAGTTCTCTTCGTGAATACAAAAGAATAATATCCTTACATTGTACAACAAATAATATTCCCTACCTTAAGAAGAAAATGAATATTGGAAAAGTGAAGTAGCGAGAATACTTTTCTTCTCTTCTCTCTATAGTTTTCTCTACAGAGTTTCAAAATGAATTCGTAAGAAATAATGAAGGAATGAGCTTTTTATTTATAGAAAAACCGAGGGTGGCTCTTGAGTCTTAATGAAGGGTCGAAATGACTCTTGGTAATATTGAAGAGATAACTACTATTTCATGAAGGGGTAATTAACCTTTGGAACAGAAGAAGAAGAGTTAACTCTTGGTAATATTGAAGGGACAACTACTATTTGCGAAGGGGTAATTACTATTGACGAAGGTAATTACTATTAACGAAGGTAATTACTATTCACAAAGGTAATTACTATTCACAAAGGTAATTACTATTGACGAAGGTAAATACTATTGACGAAGGTAATTACTATTCACGAAGGTAATTACTATTCACAAAGGTAATTACTATTGACGAAGAGACTCTTAGATGATGACATATGGGCCCCCCATAAAATAATCAAACTTACCACAAACGTCTCATAACAGACTCTTTATATACATCAAGGATTGAATAAATATTACCACAAATCATTTTATTTTTAATCAACACATTTTTAATCTTTCAACAATTATTAATCATTTATAACTTGTCGTCTCAATTAATAATATAACATATTATACGAGATGATCTTTGTGACAATAATTGAATCAATAATATAAGAGATATGATGCGTGAATTATTGTAGCAATAATTGAGTATAGCTAAGTGACTTCTCACGTAAAGCATCAATAATCAATACTTAGTGTGCTACTACGCAACTACCACGCAGATATTCTTATTTTTACCACTTAGGGTAGTTCAATGCTTTTAACGGTAACACCTCCGTAGTTATTTTTATAGAAAGATAATTTTGTCGCTTTTCTAACTACGATAATACTTAGATTATTGGGTTCCACTGATGATTGGTAAGTCATACGAATATTCCCGACAAAAAGAATATTTTCAGACCAAACGAATATTTTATAACAACTTGCTTACTTTGCAAAATTTATAAATATTACCCACAACTATAACATTATATCAAATTTATTCCATAATATTCAAAAATAATATTTATAAAAAAATCATCTTTATTTATAAAAGTTGGGGTCTTACATAATTATTAGCAAATATAATTAAGGAAATTATAAAACATAAAATTTATAAATATTATTATATGTATTATTATAAATATTATTATTATCGGTATCATTATTATTATTATTATTATTATTATTATTATTATTATTATTATTGAAGGCCGCGTTGTATATTTTTGCCACATCAACTTTTTTTTTTCAACTCAGCATCATATGTGGTCAAACCGTTAAAAGTCAAAGGACTTAAACGATTTTTATAACGGTTTGTAAGAAAATTAAAGTTCAGTGAGTTGACTGTAAGTAAAAAAAGTTTAGTGACTCATTTGTAAGTTGACCTAAAGTAGAGTGACAAAAAAACACGTATCCTATGCAGATACGTATTTATTAGTACTAATTATATTAAATGGGCAAAAATGAAATCAACATAAAGTGTTAAATGTAAAAGATATTTTCAAAACAAAGGACTATAAGAAAATATCAGTCAGATAAAGTCTTGAAAATAGTTAAGCCAACTTACTAATTTTTGGAAACTAGAGCTACTATATAAATTTTTGCCAAAAATAAAGGGGCCAATTGCTCCCCATATACACACCATGTGGCTTCGCCCTTGGCACAATGGCAGAACCATCATTCACGGTTTGATGCGGCACGTGTTTGCCTCAACCTGGCACGCGTAACTCGAATGGCCTCTTCCACGAGTGTATCTTGCGGAGGAGTGTTTTTAACTTCTTTTGCTGAAGATGATGCGGATTCAGTTGGCATTGCTGCTCCATTGGAGGTCGTGGGTTTGGATGATCCAGCAAGGGGTTGTGTTACAGTTGATTTGTGTGCATTCAAGACGGCTGCAGAGGGAGCTGCTGTTGAAACTTCTGAAGGGTCTTCCTCTTCCACCAAGTCACTTGAAGATGTACTAGAAACAGCGGAAGGTTGTTCATCAGTCTGAGGTTGTGCTGTTGCAGCTGCTTTGCGATTTTGTGCTGCAGTGGGTTGGTGAACTCTGCTACCTTGTTGTGGCGCCTGTAGATGAAGTCATAAATCACATACAACTCACAAGTGTTAAAACATCAAAAATTATATTCCATACTTTTCATATTGTGCTCTAAGTTCTAAAATAAATACTATGTTAGTTGTTACATTAATAAAGCCAAAGAAATATTATAGGAAAGTAATATCAGACAAATAAAACTATGTTATAAAACTTCTCTGATAACAGGATGAAAGAAGTGCCATTTTTTCATGCCTTAGACCAAAACTTGGAACTACATAGATGTACTTTTCGAACATCGAAAATTGACATAAAAGAAAAATCGGTATATTTTGTTCTTTTTAAAAGCCATAGCTCTGTTTCTTATATGTTTGCCATGAGGTCAATGACTGAAGTATAGGCTGGAAAAAGAAATAGAGTCAGACAATAACAATAGAGTTCTTATTTTCTTCCTATAATAAACGAGGAAAAAGAAAATAACAAGACTCATTTATACGTTGGTAAAAAAATAAAATAAAATGTATGTATGTATATATATTTATTTTATCTATGAAACATTGAAGCAGTCTTTCTCCGAGTGAGAACAAGTTCGTGAAGGAAAAACTTAAGACATATGAACAGAATTCAATGTGCAAATATCATGATGCATGACTCATAAATGAAATGTATACAGGCGAGATGTATGCACATTTGCCGCTAGTGCCAAATTGACAAATGTCATAAGATATAGACAATTACGATGGCATTGTGATGTTTTTTTGGGGAACAATTTGCAGAAATTGATGATTCAATTATTAGTGACATTAAGATCCAAGAAAGAAAGGCCAGAAAAGCTTGTAAAATGATGCAAATATCACAACTGTTCATACACATCAACCCTATCTCACAGATGCCAACTTACACTGTTCATTCTCATACTATATCAAAAATTTCCTTGAAAGAAATTTTTTGCTACAGGGAAAAGATAACAAAAGAAACTTGAACTAAAATGCAGTAAAATAAAAAAGTTATATTAGTGATCCAACTGACAGGACTAATTATAATACTCTCTAAATATTCTTCACAATACATGCCTGAGTAGAGCGGGGTTTTGTTGTTGATTGAGAAGCAATGTATTGAAGAATGTCAACAACTCTCGTTTGACTGTAGTTCGCAGCTTTTTGCCAGTACAAAACAGCATAATCTCCAGCCCTGGTCCTTAGTTCCAGTAAATTACGGTCAATGTCTATCTCGTGCTTTGCAATGTATGGTCTAAAAAAAGAGTCGTAAACGTAAGTTGTTCCCTGAAATGATTGAGAGGAAAAAGAAAGACGGTGGATATATTAAGCTGAAAATATAAATTATAGGTCAACATATCATGAGTTCCAAGCCAAACGAATATTTAATACCTTTGTTTTAGGGTACCACAAGTATATAAAAAAGAACAACTTTGCTTCACTGTACATTGGAACCCTTCACCAGGAGAAACATACACAACTTAGATACAAAGTCAAGCTTATCAATGCCTTGAATATTCACACGGTCTAAATTAATTTTCTTACCATGAAACAAAAGTATCCCCAACCCTCTCAAAAATTGTCAACATCGCAACCAAGATCCTGAAAGTTTGAACAAATTACTTCTTTTACCATAGAACCTTCTAATCTAACTGAAATAAACATTAAAAAAAATGTAGAATACCAGTACTGGCACCAAAAGCGCAGTTTCTCAATATCTGGCTTATTCTTTTCCACAATTTTATAGCATTCATAAGCTGGATAAGCATAACCAAAAAGCATTCTGCAGGACAAAGAAAATGTCAGAATACGAACTTATAGGAGATGAATACAAGATAGAGAGTGAGGTTTTGGTCAACATACACAAGTCCTCTGGTAAGAAATGATCCGATCATTTTATAAGCCTAGAACACAGAGAAAACAATTAGTTAAGTCAGAATACTGCACTTCCTAAAAGTCTCTAGCAGAAAATCAAGAAACTCTAAAACTTCAATGTGCTCTAAAATTCCGCCCCCTTCGTAAACTTTCTTCAGCTTACAATAAGATCAATTGACAAACTGAAAATAAAACAACAACAAAACAAAAAACAATAATTCATCCATTATAAGATTGTCATCCGTAAATGAAGAAAACTATATGTCCTGTAAATTTCTCATTCAGCCAAAAAAAAAAAAGAAGAGAAAAATATAGCCAGAATCACAATTGTTAACACCTTTGCAAGCGGTCCTATGTAGTATCATTATAGTGTACAAAGATGTACGCAGCTTTGGCATCAGAATGAATGACTGGTGGGAATAACATTTTCCTAAAAATTAAATCAAATCGAATGCTCCTGCTTAGGTGGAGTACTGAAAACTAGGGCAAAAATTGCAAAAACAGATTCCCTTAAGTCATACCCCCACAATTTAAACCATAAAAACAAAACCACCAATAAATCAATGAATCAAAGCATTACCAAATATCTAAAACAATATAGGTGAAGCCAAGGATTGCAAATTTACAACTATAATCATACAAATATAAAAAGTTCATATAGCACGTGGAAATATAAAAACAAATTGACGTACTTGCAAAGTTACAACAAATAAAGTTAACAAAATAAATATGGCTCGTTACCTTTTGAGGATTATTGTGAAATGAAGAGAGAACAAATTAGTTAACCAAAACCGCGGAGAGATCAGAGTTGCTCAATAAAGCTTTTGGCGAACGCTCAAGTGACGGCCGCGGCCGTTGCTACGTCGGCGGGAAGTTAAACTGCGGAGAGAGAAAGAAAAGACGATGACGAGATTGTGTCGTTTTGAAATTCTCAGTTTCCGTCTTGTTTAACGGGCCTTTTTATTTTGTATTCCTTTATTTTCACACAAGCACGAGTTTTATTTGACTTTTTAGAAGAAAAAAATCTTTTTTTAGAGTACCACTAAGATCATATTATGTCATTACTCTTTAGTATTTAATTAATAGCTTATTATTTTTTTCGTTTTAAATTATAATATTAATATTGTCTTTTAAAAAGTCAATTTAAAATATTTTTAAATTTAAATTTAAAATTAAAATAAATTCATTATATTTATGTCAATATAATTATGAGTATTATATAATACTTAAAAAGTATTATTAATTATAAAATTTATTGCTTTGAAAACTTAAATATATCATGTTAATTTTAAATTTAAAAATGTACTACGTTTAAAAAATTAACAATAATCTTATAATTTAGAACAAAATAAATAATTTTTTTAAATAAAATACTGATTTAAAATTTACAATTTTTTAAATAAACAAAAAAATTTACATCTCAGTATTAACTATGAAATTAAATAAATTTAAGCAAAATTAAGTAGGAAAAATCGGAAGGGAGTATTTAACTTTTGAGTTCAGCAAACGAGTAAAATGCAAAAGTGAAAATGATCATTATACTCTTTTTACTCTTTTTTATCAATACAAAATAAACCCTCTACTTTTAAAAAAATTGGATAAAATTCAAAATCACAACCTCATAATCTTAAGCAACTGTCCAACCAAGTTACATAGTGTAGCTATAAATGACGCAATATAAATTTTATTTATACATGTTTCTCCGTTTAAAACAGGAAAAAAACACAGACAAATAAACTTATAATTTTTTTATCACTCCTAGGTTGCGTGTTTATTAGTTTATTTTTTAAAAAAAAATTGCATTTAAATGGAGAAATTTTTATAAATAAATTTTATGTTGCCTCATTGATAGCTACAACCTATAGCTCAGTTGGACAATTAATTAAAATTGTGAGGTTGAGGCTTGTTTTGCATTGATTAACAAAAAAGAGTACAATATCTAAATATATTAAGATTATATTTGTTTGTAAAGATTATACATTGTTGGTTTTGATCTTAATATAAATCGTTTTAGAGAATTGTTTTTGTTCGTTAATATAAGTCATTTGAGAATTTTAAGTAATTATTAATTGTTTAGTTTCTAATATTACCCCAAGTATTAAATAGTATAACTTTGGTTCTCTCACTATTTATTACTCAATAAATAACACCCTCTTTTTTCAATACAATGACAATAGAGACAATTGATGTTATATTTAATGTGACGCCCCCAAAATTAGGTATACATCACCCATCTTGGGTCGCCACTTACATTGTAAGACCCCGAATTTTATGAAATAAAAGTATTCAATTTTTATAATTCTTATATTCATGAGTTCTTATTCATGAGTTCTTTATTCATGAGATTCTTATTCACGAGTTACTATTCATGAGTTACTATTCACGAGTTCTTATTCATGAGTTCTTATTCACGAGTTCTTATTCACGAGTACTATTCATGAAGCATGATAATTTTTTTTTTTCGTAGAAGGCATTACTCAATAATTATTACAGATAATTCTTTGTTCGATATTATATTTTATTGATTCAATAATTGCTACGTTGATATTTTATATTATTGTTGTTTGATAATTGTCACATTTATGATATTTTCCATTATCTGAGACAATAATTCATATTATCTGAATAATATTATTGGATAATATTATTGGCAATGTCTAGAAAGTTACTGCAGGGAGGAGAGGTTTGGTCACCTAATTGCTTGGCCAAGTAAGGAGAAATTCTTATTGGAAAGCCCCTCTTTCAGGAACCCGCCTGGTTGTCAATATTGTGATTATGTAATATTATTTGTGAATAATTAATTATTGATTTTTATGATGAGAAAAATATTTATTTTATGTGGATATAGATGGAGAAAATTTTTAAAGTGACAATTGTTGAAAATAAATATTTTATCTTTTTCGATAAAATAATTCATTTAAATATATTATTTTAATAATATATTAATGATGATATTTTTACGATGAATGTGGAATATATGAGTATATATGTGGAGAAGTATTTTTGTTACCAAAAATATTTAAAACATGTTTTATGTCGATTCATGACCCCATTTCTATTTGAAATTTGATTATAGCTTGTAAAATCGTCCGTTTGTGGATTTCGGTCAATTTCTCTTTGGAATTTGGAAAAAATTTCTTCTGAAAAGTTGTAGAGAATTGAATTTCCTATAAAAACTCGTGAGATTCAAATTTTCTGATAAAAGGGCTATTTATTATGAATTATTGAAGTTCTGAAGTTCAGAAATAATTGATTTTTGGAAGTTTTATTTATTTTTATTAATAAAAACGTTTTTTTTTTATATTTTGTGGCCTCATTAAACATGTGCAAAATCAGCTGATTTCAAATGTCTAGAGGTGGGCTTGAAATTTGATAATAATATTATTATTATATTCAATTTTCTGCTTTGGTGTTCAAGCAATTTCTATAAATAGGGTCTTGGGTTAGAATTGAAAATCACACCGTAAAGCGAAGTTTTCTCTCTCTATATTATCAGTGTATTCTTGTGAGTATTTTGAGTATACTTTGAGTATTGCTTGCTCTACGGTGCAAGTTAGATTCGATTATATCAGAGCATTCCAAGTCTTCTTTCTTTTTGAGGTAAGGGATAGTAAGGGATTTTAAGGGTTATTATGTTTTTAGTTTCGAAATTTTTCTGGATCTTCAAAAATTCTGGAAAAATTTGAAATGATATTTTGATGAGTTTTGTAGAGTGTGTCCAAAAATAGTGATTTTTGGATGTATAGATTAGGAGTTATGGATTTTATGAGAAAAGTCTATTTTAAAAGTAACTATTTATAACTCCTTGTGGTTAACTCCAAAATTGATGAAATTTTTATTGGGAGTACATCTATATAATATCAGTATACCGTATTAATTTCAGAATTTTTGGATAAAAGTATAATTTATGATAAATGTTTAAATATTCGGTGGTTTTGGCCATATGAAAAATAGTAAATGAATTTTTAAAATTCTGAGAAAAATATATGTTCAATATGGGACTATGTTATGCTAAATCCCAGAAAAGAAATATTTTTGGGACTGATTTGGTATTTTTCATGAAAATGTTCTAGTTATGAGTAAATGAATTAAATATGTTATGTGAAGTAAGAAAATTAGAAAATATGATTTTATGGTTTGAGAATCATATATGAGGTATATGCAGATTTTTGATGAGGGTTTTGGTTATTGGTGATGAAATTTTATGAGTTTGGCATTTTATGATGATTAAATGCATTAATTAGTAAAGGGTAAACAATTTAAATAAATTGTTTATAAGTTTTAGAAATGATTAAAATATTATTATAATATTAATAATATTAGATTATGAGATTTCTAAGTGATTTATAACATTTGGATTAAGGTGTTATAAATATGGATATGAATTTTATTATGAAACTTTATCTTTTAGGTGTCGTAGGAGTTCTTATGCACGTGATATACGATCTTATGTATGAATCGACGGTCTTATTCACGAAAATTGGGGTTCTTTCTAACCAATTTATAGTTGATTTATGAATATTACTCTTGAGATTAAATCTAGATGTTTTGATTATATTGATTTTATTATCATATATAACATTTTATAAACCTAATGATGATATTCTCTTTCACTTGAGTGTAAAGATGTGTAGATTATTGGTATGATCATGACTAGGGTTCTCTTTGGCGATGAGGGAAAAAGTTGAATTGTGGACCGGTATGATCATGACCATTAATTTACAATTGAATATTTTTAACTTAAGTCAAAGGTGAATTGATCAACGTGGTTATAATTATTGTTATATAACTTACGAAATGATTATGTATTTCTTTGATATATGAATATCTTTGGCTCGTAATGCAAAGATGACTGTTGTTGAATATCTTTGCTTTGTAGTGCAAAGATGAATTATTGATGAATATCTTTAAATTTTGTAGTGCAAAGATGAATTATTGATGAATATCTTTGGCTCGTAATGCAAAGATGACTTTTTGTTGTTGAATATCTTTGCTTTGTAGTGCAAAGATGAATTATTGATGAATATCTTTGGCTCGTAATGCAAAGATGATTTTGTTGTTGAATATCTTTGCTTTGTAGTGCAAAGATGAATTATTGATGAATATCTTTGGCTCGTAATCTGAAGATGACTGTTGTTGAATATCTTTTGCTTTGTAGTGTAAAGATGAGCTGTTGATGAATATCTTTGGCGAGTAGTGCAAAGATGATTTTATTAGTATGATAATGAACAAGAGGCGTGATTTGGTATAAGCATGATATTTGATGTTTCGGGTAAAGGCGGTGATGAAAATTATCTTCGATTCTGGATGAGAAGAGAGAATTTAGAATCACAATTATGATTATGAGTTATTCATATGATTGTGGAAAGGCTGTTGATTGATGTTACGAGGATAAAACATTGTTGGTGGACTTTTAACATGGGAAGATAATAGATTTTATGGTCTATTTGACTCTTACAATGGATTGCTCATTCACGCTGACTATGGTTGAAAAGTTTTATCATCTACCATATGTTCTAAATCTACGATTTATTCTTGATGAAGACTATTGATAATTTATTTATCTTTAGTCATAATATTCTTTCTTGAGCTAGTTGTGCTCACCCTTTTGTTTCACAATTCCTTTCGGGTAATAAAAGTGTAATTTGGGTTGGCGGAGATAACAAGGGAATAGAGCGGTGAATCTATAGTTGTTGAGGTTCTCCTAAAGAGTATGAAAATAATTTTATTAAGGGCTTTAGTGTGTTGTATTTTTTGTACATCATTTAATAGTTATTTTGGTGAATTAAATAGGGTGGTGGCGAACCCAACTTTGGAAGGGTGTTTTGTCACTATCATACAAGATGTCTAATGACATACTGAACTCGTGTTATCATAAGACATGGTTGTTTCATCCACTTCTTGAGTATATTTGAAGCACTACTATATGATCTTGGTGTTTGTTTGAAGTATAATTCTCAATTTGAGGCAGTGGAGATAATGATAAATCAAAGAAGACTACGCCATTGGGAAGAATATGATAGTAATCTTCTCGTTTTTCTTTGGGGTCTATTAGATTGACCGAGGATAATTACGTGGCCATATGATATCTACCATAACCTAAAAGCATGGCCTCCCGTATACGAAGGTTTCCTTGAGCACTTCCCAAAGATTCTAATTTCTAAAAGCAGTTTTTGACTATACCTTTATGTAAGGTGTCATTGTGACGTCTTCTGAGTTGGTATATATTTGTATCAAACTCATAGCATATGTGTTGTTGTATTTTGCACGACAATTGTTGTAATAAAGTTGTAGTTGTTTACGTACCATGTATTTGGCGAATTCGAGAATGGGTTGGATGGAATGGACCTATTTTGGGGTCGTTACATTTGGTATCAGAGCTTGGGGATATGATCTCTGGCGGAGATCGGGATTAGAACTAGGAGGGGAGAGATGAGTAAATCCTCATTAGCTAGTGTGTCTACCTAAGCTTATTTGTTGGTCGGTCGTAATATCGGGATATTATGTGATATATTAATTTGTTAAATTAACCCTTTTTTTGAATTTGTATTCTAGAATGATATCGAAATCTGAGGAGATGAGCAATGGAGAAATCATGATGACGGGGAGATAGAATCGAAATGAAAACAAGGTATTCTCGACTCTTTGAAATTCGAATACGCGTAAATTTCGGGGACGAAATTTCATAAGGAGGAGATTGTAAGACCCGAATTTTATGAAATAAAAGTATTCAATTTTTATAATTACTATTCATGAGTTCTTATTCATGAGTTTCTTATTCATGAGATTCTTATTCACGATTCTTATTCATGAGTTCTTATTCACGAGTTCTTATTAAGCGAGATTCTTATTCACGAGTTCTTATTCAAAAGTACTATTCATGAAGCATGATATTTTTTTTTTTTTCGTGAAGGCATTACTCAATAATTATTACGGTAATTCTTTGTTGATATTATATTTTATTGATTGATAATTGCTACGTTGATATTTTATATTATTGTTGTTTGATAATTGTCACGTAGCGATATTTTCCATTATCGAACAATAATTCATATTATCTGAATAATATTATTGGATAACATTATTGGCAATGTCTAGAAAGTTACATCTAAGGAGAGGTTTGGTCACTAATTGGCGCGCGATAAGGAGAAATTCTTATTGGAAAGCCCCCTCTTTCCTGGGAACTGCCTGGTTGTCAATATTGTGATTATGTAATATTATTTGTGAATAATTAATTATTGATTTTTATGATGAGAAAAATATTTATTTTATGTGGATATAGATGGAGAAAATTTTTAAAGTGACAATTGTTGAAAATAAATATTTTATCTTTTTCTGATAAAATAATTCATTTAAATATATTATTTTAATAATATATTAATGATGATATTTTTACGATGAATGTGGAATATATGAGTATATGTGGAGGAGAAGTATTTTTGTTACCAAAAATATTTAAAACATGTTTTATGTGTCGGTGGACCCCATTTCTTGGCTGAAATTTGATTATAGCTTGTAAAATCGTCCGTTTGTGGATTTCGGTCAATTTCTCTTTGGAATTTGGAAAAAATTTCTTCTGAAAAGTTGTAGAGAATTGAATTTCCTATAAAAACTCGCGAGATTCAAATTTTCTGATAAAAGGGCTATTTATTATGAATTATTGAAGTTCTGAAGTTCCGAAATAATTGATTTTTGGAAGTTTTATTTATTTTTATTAATAAAAACGTTTTTTATATTTTGTGGCCTCATTAAACATGTGCAAAATCAGCTGATTTCAAATGTCTAGAGGTGGGCTTGAAATTTGATAATAATATTATTATTATATTCAATTTTACGCTTTGGTGTTCTAAGCAATTTCTATAAATAGGGTCTTGGGTTAGAATTGAAAATCACACGAAGCTGAAGTTTTCTCTCTCTATATTATCGAGTGTATTCTTGTGAGTATTTTGAGTATACTTTGAGTATTGCTATACGGTGCAAGTTAGATTCGAAATTATATCAAACATTCAAGATCTGCTTCTTTTGAGGTAAGGGATAGTAAAGGGATTTTAAGGGTTATTATGTTTTTAGTTTGAAATTTTTCTGGATCTTCAAAATTCTGGAAAAATTTGAAATGATATTTTGATGAGTTTTGTAGAGTGTGTCAAAAATAGTGATTTTTGGATGTATAGATTAGGAGTTATGGATTTTATGAGAAAATACTATTTTAAAAGTAACTATTTATAACTCCTTGTGGTTAACTCCAAAATTGATGAAATTTTTATTGGGAGTACATCTATATAATATCAGTATACCGTATTAATTTCAGAATTTTTGGATAAAAGTATAATTTATGATAAATGTTTAAATATTCGGTGGTTTTGGCCATATGAAAAATAGTAAATGAATTTTTAAAATTCTGAGAAAAATATATGTTCAATATGGGACTATGTTATGCTAAATCCCAGAAAAGAAATATTTTTGGGACTGATTTGGTATGTTTCATGAAAATGTTCTAGTTATGAGTAAATGAATTAAATATGTTATGTGAAGTAAGAAAATTAGAAAATATGATTTTATGGTTTGAGAATCATATATGAGGTATATGCAGATTTTTGATGAGGGTTTTGGTTATTGGTGATGAAATTTTATGAGTTTGGCATTTTATGATGATTAAATGCATTAATTAGTAAAGGGTAAACAATTTAAATAAATTGTTTATAAGTTTTAGAAATGATTAAAATATTATTGTAATATTAATAATATTAGATTATGAGATTTCTAAGTGATTTATAACATTTGGATTAAGGTGTTATAAATATGGATATGAATTTTATTATGAAACTTTATCTTTTAGGTATCGAGGAGTTCTTATGCGCGTATCACGGTACTTATGTATGAATACGAAGTCTTATTCACGAAAAATTGGGTTCTTTTTCTAACCAATTTATAGTTGATTTATGAATATTACTCTTGAGATTAAATCTAGATGTTTTGATTATATTGATTTTATTATCATATATAACATTTTTATAAACCTAATGATGATATTCTCTTTCACTTGAGTGTAAAGATGTGTAGATTATTGGTATGATCATGACTAGGGTTCTCTTTGGCGATGGGGAAAAAGTTGAATTGTATTTGGTATGATCATGACCATTGAATTACAATTGAATATTTTTAACTTAAGTGCAAAGGTGAATTGATCAACATGGTTATAATTATTGTTATATAACTTACGAAATGATTATGTATTTCTTTGATATATGAATATCTTTGGCTCGTAATGCAAAGATGACTTTTGTTGTTGAATATCTTTGCTTTGTAGTGCAAAGATGAATTATTGATGAATATCTTTGCTTTAGCACAGTGCAAAGATGAATTATTGATGAATATCTTTGGCTCGTAATCTGAAGATGACACATTGTTGAATATCTTTGCTTTGTAGTGCAAAGATGAATTATTGATGAATATCTTTGGCTCGTGTAATGCAAAGATGACTGTTGTTGAATATCTTTGCTTTGTAGTAAAGATGAATTATTGATGAATATCTTTGGCTCGTGTCTGAAGATGACTGTTGTTGAATATCTTTGCTTTGTAGTGTAAAGATGGCTGTTGATGAATATCTTTGGCCCGTGGTGCAAAGATGATTTTATTAGTATGATAATGAACAAGAAGCGTGATTTGGTATAAGCATGATATTTGATGTTTTGAGTAAAGGCGGTGATGAAAATTATCTTAGATCGTCTGGATGAGAAGAGAATTTAGAATCACAATTATGATTATGAGTTATTAATATGATTGTGGAAAAGGCTGTTGATTGATGTTACGAGGATAAAACATTGTTGGTGGACTTTTTTAACATGGAGAAGATAATAGATTTTATAGTCTATTTGACTCTTAATGGATTGCTCATTCATTTGCAACTATGGTTGAAAAGTTTTATCATCTACCATATGTTCTAAATCTACGATTTATTCTTGATGAAGACTATTGATAATTTATTTATCTTTAGTCATAATATTCTTTCTTGAGCTAGTTGTGCTCACCCTTTTGTTTCACTGATTCCTTTCGGGTAATAAAAAAGTGTAGGCATTTGGGTTGGGCGGAGATAACAAGGGAATAGAGCGGTGGTCTATAGTTGTTGAGGTTCTCCCTAAAGAGTATGAAAATAATTTTATTAAGGGCTTTAGTGTGTTGTATTTTGTACATCATTTAATAGTTATTTTGGTGAATTAAATAGGGTGGCGAACCTGACTTTGGAAGGTGTTTTGTCACTAAATCATACAAGATGTCTAATGACATCTGAACTCGTGTTATCATAAGACATGGTTGTGCTCATCCACTTCTTTGAGTATATTTCTGAGCACTACTATATGATCTTGGTGTTTGTTTGAAGTATAATTCTCAATTTGAGGCAGTGGAGATAATGATAAATCAGAGAGAAGACTCGCCATTGGGAAGAATATGATAGTAATCTTCTCGTTTTTCTTTGGGGTCTATTAGATTGACCAAGGATAATTACGTGGCCATATGATATCTACCATAACCTAAAAGCATGGCCTCCCGTATACGAAGGTTTCTTGAGCACTTCCCAAAGATTCTAATTTCTAAAAGCAGGTTTTTGACTATACCTTTATGTAAGGTGTCATTGTGACGTCTTCTGAGTTGGTATATATTTGTATCCAAACTCATAGCATATGTGTTGTTGTATTTTACCCACGACAATTGTTGTAATAAAGTTGTAGTTGTTTACGTACCATGTATTTGGCGACTCGAGAATGGGTTGAATGGAATGGACCTATTTTGGGGTAGATTACATACATAATGATTTAAATATCTAACTTCTTAACATCTTGTCGTGTACAATCTGACATAAGCTATGAGTTTAAATACAAATATAAATCTACTAGATATTATACAAACTCAAAAGAGTCCTCATTACAATTATTATCACCTTTATTTCACAGAATAGTGAGGGACTACTAATCTTATCTTGGGACCATCACTCGTTTCCCAGAGCTCGTCCAAATTTATATTCTCATTTCTGAAGAAACGGTGAAAGAAAAGTGGTGAGCTCAACTAGCCCGTAAGAAATATTATGACTAAGATAATGCGAATAAATTATCAATAGTCTTCAACAATATTAAGCGATAAAATACAATAGAAACCCGTTTAGCTGCGGTGGAATATGCGATCCATTAAAAAAGTCGAAGTAGAAAATAAAGTCTACTATCTTTTAGGTTTTAAAGGTTTTTCATCTTTATTATATTTGAGACTCGACTTTAATAAATATTCACATCATCGAATCACTTACACACTACTGACCGAGGATATTCTTTAGTATCACGACCACAATTATTCAATACTTCTACGGGCCGAGAATATTTGTGTATTCATTAATGGTCGTGATCGAGCCAACAAGCGTCCATCGATGCACTTCTGACGGCCCTTGAGGATTTTTCACATCATTTGTAACATTACGGTCGTGATTATTGCAGAATAGTCTCTGGTCAGTAATCATACCAAGTCCATCATGCACTCTGAGCCACGAGATGACTTTCAACATAATATAAACATGAGGATGATGACAATGATATAAGAAATTGATAAAACAAGTTCAAGAAATTATTTTATCCGGGGAATTATTAATGTCAAATTATCAACATAATCTTTGTTTTGTAGAGTAAAATTCAAGAATGATCGGAAGAATATTTTCATGAAAAGATCTTTGGATGAAGCATAAATATCGAGGATATTCCACTAATTTCATGGAGTATAGAAGTCAAAGTTTTAACTTATTTGGGTATAATAAAGAATGGAATAACAAAAGAAATCACCGTAAATGCGATAGACCGCCTTGCAGACGAGGTTATTCAAGCGAATAATAAATAACGGAACGAGGTCGGGGTGAAATTCTGCAAGCGAGGATATTCAACAGAATAATAAAGATGGAACCGGATCCGGTGTAAAAGCGAGATAGGATATTCAGCGAGAATGATAAAAAAGCGGAACCCGGTAAAATTGTAAAACACATAAACGAGGATGTTCCAGCGAGAATAATAAAAAGGCGGAACCGGTCGGTGTAAAACACCACATGACGAGGATGTTTCAGCAGAATAATAATAAAAGGCGGAACTAGGGCCAGGTGTAAAAACACTTGAGCAGGATGTTCAGCGAGAATAATAGAAGAATGTCACCAAGTATAGGGTAAACCACATTATCTGAGGTTATTCAACGAATAATAAGCGATGGAATAACAAGCAGTTCTCTTAAATGAATAAGAAAGAATAACACCCCTTACTTTTGGTAGGAGATTGAATCTTTGCGGCGGTGTAGTAACAAAATACTCTCTTCTTGCTTCTCTCTTATTCTCTACTATACTTTCTCTCTACATAAGCTTGAATGAATTAAGTGAAAAATAATGAAGCACTAGGCCTCTATTTATAGAAGATTTCTAGCTTAGCACTTGCTTGTGTGTGAAAAGCCAAGTGGCTTGCAGCGATGATGTGAAGCGAAAAGTGGTTTGGCTTTATAATGTGAAGCGACAAGTGGTTCGGCGCTTTTGTAATGTGAAGCGACAAGTGGTTCGGCGTACGTAATATGAAGCGACAAGTGGTTCGGACGTGCGGTAAAGGTAATTACTATTGAAGGTAATTACTATTCACGAGGAGGTAATTCTTATTGGCGAAGGTAATTCTTATTGTGAAGGTAAATACCATTGTGCGAAGGTAATTACTATTATTCCTGAAAGGTAATTACTATTGTGAAGAGACTCTTAGATGATGACATATGGGCCCCATAAAATAATCAAACTTACCACACAAATCATTTTATTTTTCATGACACATTTTAATCTTTCAACAATTATTAATCATTTATAACTTGTCGTCTCGATTAATAATATAACATATTATCGGATGATCTTGTGTGATAATTGAATCGATAATATAAGAGATATGATCTGACAATTCTTTGTAGTGATAATTGGCGTAGGTGAGTGACTTCTCACGTAAGCATCGATAATCAATCTGAGTGTCTTCTTATGTAACCGCAGCGTATTCTTGTACTTTTACCATAGGGTAGTTCAGCGAGTTTAACGGTAACACCTCGTAGTTATTTTTATAAAATATTTTTGTCGTTTTCTCGATCAAATGATAATTCTATTAATGAGGTCCACTGATGATTGAGTAGTTATGCGAATATTCCACTAACAAAAAGAATATTCCCAGAGCCAAACGAATATTTTATAACAACTTGCATACTTTGCAAAATTTATAAATATTACCCTGACTATAACATTATATCAAATTTATTCTATAATATTCAAAAATAATATTTATAGAGAATTCATCTTTATTTATAATAATTGGAGTTCTTCTGACCTCCCTTAACATGAAATTTAAGCCCTCGAAATTAGAAGTGCGATACTGGTATGTCGAAGAGGTAAGGATACCTTGATTTCATTTGATTCTAACTCCCAGTCATTTCCTCGACATCGTGGTTCCTCCACAAAACTTTGACTTGAGGTATAACCTTGGGGCGTAGAATATGTTCCTTCTTATCAAGATTTGAGCAGGAACCTCTTCAAATACGTCAAATCTTCCATTATTTCGTCGGTTAACTTCGATAATGTGGTTCGGGTCTTTCACATATTTACGTAACATGGATATATGAAAAGCGTTATGAAACACGAGACATACTTAGCGGTAAGCGAGTACATTGTAAGACCAGGCTATTATAAATAAAGATGAATTTTCTATAAATATTATTTTGAATATTATGGAATAAATTTGATATAATGTTATAGTTGTAATATTTATAAATTTTGCAAAGTATGCGAGTTGTTATAAAATATTCGTTTGGTGGGAATATTCTTTTTATTGTCGGGTATTTTATATTTTATAAATTTATGCTTGTATACGCGTCATATCTCTTATAATGGATTGAAATTGAAATATGTTATATTATTAATTGAGCGACAAGTTATAAATGATTAAATATGTTGAGTCGAATGAAGTCTTCCCAAATTACATTGGTAGTAATTATAAATTTACCTTCAAATGATAGTAATTATGAATAGTAATTATTGTCAATAATAATTACCTTTTCTGAACAGTTACCAGGGCGTTACATTGTTTCATCATCGTCATTCATGTGTTTTCTTTGGCCGCGTGCTCTTTGATCTGTAATGCTTCATTATTTTTCAATGATTTAATTGAGAATGTTTTTTGTTACCTTGTTTATCGCATCGTGGTGATTTCTTTTGTTATTCCATTCTTTATTATACCCGGTTAGTTAAAACTTTGACTTCTATACTCCATGAAATTAGTGGAATATCCTTGATATCTGCGTTTCATCCGATATCTTTTCATGAAAATATTCTTACGATCATTCTTGAATTTTACTCTCACAAAACGATTATCGTGTTGATAATTTGGACATTAATAATTCTGGATAAAATAATTCTTGAGCTTGTTTTATTAAATTCTTATATCATTGTCATCATCCTCATGTTTATATTATGTTGAAAATCATCATTCTGTAGTGCATAGATGGACTTGGTATGATTATGACGAGAGACTAGCCGGTGTAATCATGGCCAAGTAATGTTACAAATGATGTGATAAAAATCCTCGATTGGCCGTAGTGCATTGATGGGATGATTGTTGGCATGATTATGACCATTAATGAATACACAAATATTCTTGGCCCGTAGTGCATGAATAATTGTGGTCGTGATCTTAAAGAATATCCTTGGTAGTAGTGCGGGGGTGATTCGATGATGTGGAATATTTATTAAAGTTGAGTCTCGGCTATAATGATGATGAAAAACCTTTTAAAACCTAAAAGATAGTAGACTTTATTTTCTACTTGACTCTTTTAATGGATTGCATATTCATTTGTAGTTAAGCGGTTGTCATTGTATTTTATCGGTTTAACATTATTGAAGACTATTGATAATTTATTACGCATTATCTTAGTCATAATATTTCTTTCTTGGGCTAGTTGAGCTCACCCTTTCTTTCTTTTGTTCTCTTGAAATGAGAATATATTTGGGGAGCGAGTGGAAAGCAGTGATGGTCACGAAGATAGCATTAGTAGTCCTCACTATTACGTGAAAATAGTGTGATAATAATTGTAATGAGGACTCCTTTTTGAGTTTGTATAATATCTAGTAAGCGATATTTGTATTTAAACTCACGATTTATATCGTATTGTACACGGCAGTTATGTTAGTAAGTTATATTTAAATTACATACCATGTAAGTGGCGACCCAAGATGGGTGATGTATACCTAATTTTGGGGGCGTCACAGTCTCTCCTATATCGAATTTCACGTCCTTTCGATGAAGATCAGCATAACTCTTTTGTCGATTTTGTGAGGTTTTTATACGTTGTCGATCGTTTGAATCTTTTCCGTAGTCATACGTACCAATTCGAGGTCCCAACAACGTTGCTTCACCCACCTCATCCCAAAGATACCGAGAAGCGACACTTTCTTCCATCTGGCGCGCTTGAATGGAGCCATGCCAATACTTAACGATAAGCTGTTGTTGTAGGAAAACTCCACCGATGGTAAGAACTTGTACCAACTCCTTGAAATCAAGGACACGAGTCTTAATAGATCTTTAAGAGTTTGAATAGTCCTCTCCATTGTCCGTCCGTCTCGAGGATGATATCTTAGAAGCTAAATCGTGAAGTGCGTGCCCATAGCTTTTTGCAAACTAACCCAAAATCGTGAAGTGAATCTTGGGTCTCGATCGGAAACTATGGATCTGCGTAGCATACCATGCGATCTTACAATCTCGTTTATGTACATCTGAGCAAGGCGTTCAAGTGTATACGTTTCTCGTGTCGGTAAGAAATGAAGCGAGACTTGGTCAATCTATCAATAATGACCCAAATCGCATCAATGCCTTGAGAAACCTTAGGAAGGCCGTGTTGAAATCCATGGTAATGTGCTCCCACTTCCATTACGGAATTTCAAGTGGTTCTGATGGACCTTTTTGGTACTTGATGCTCCGCTTTAACTTGTTGACAAGTTAGACACCTTGAGATAAAAAGGCGCTATCTCTCTTCGTATTGCTTCTACCAAAATGTAGCCGAATATCATGATACATTTTGGTACTCCCGAGATGGATTGCAAATGGTGTGTTGTGCGCCTCCATCATGATATTATACTTTAAATCGAGGGTCGTTAGGAACACAAAGTGCGGAGTTGACTCAAGTATTCCTTCTTCATCGATTCTTGCTCCGGCATAGCACCTTCTTTGCACTTTCTTCCTCATGCGCATCGGCTCCAGTGCGTAGCAAAGCGACTTTAACTTTATCGATTAAAGTCGGTTCTACTCGTATACTCATTATCATCACATGCGTCCCTAGAGTCTTTAACTCTATCTCTATCCTTTGCAAGTCACACAAAATGGGTCTTTGTGTTGACAATAACGCACTTCATCTTTGCATCACGATCTTACGCTTTCAATCGTCCGCCTACCACGTTAAACTTTTCGGGATGGTATTGGATGGTATGATCATAATCTTTCAGCGAGTTCAAGCCAACGTCGTTGTCGCGTGTTGAGTTTCTTTTGAGTGAAGAAATATTTGAGGCTTTTATGATCAAGTAAAGATCTCCACTTTCTCCCCATACAAGTAATGCCTCCAAATTTTAAGTGTAAAAAACAACATTTTAACTCTAGATCATGAGTAGGATAATTCCTCTCATATTCTTTGAGTTGTCATGAGGCATAAAGCTATTACTTTTCCATGTTGCATGAGAACACATCCCAACCCTTTTGCGAAGCATCATTTGTGTAGATGAAAAATCCTCCGAGCGGATGGTATTGTCGAGCAGGTCTTTGAAATAAGTCTCCTCTTGAGTTCTTGAAAACTCTTCTCACATTCTTCGCTCAACCGAACTTTTTATCTTTCAAAGTCAATTTGAGTCGATGGAGTAGCGATTAGAGAAAATCCTTCCACGAATCTCCGATAATAATAAATTTAATTAAGCAAGAAAGCTCGACGCCGGTCCAGCGATTTAGGTTGTTCCCGACTTTGAATAGCTTGATCTTTCTTTGGGTCAGCAGATATTCCATGACTTGATACCACGTGCCCAAGGAATGCTACTTCTTCAAGTCGAACTTCGCATTTCTTCAACTTGGCATAAAGCTTATATTCACGAAGCTTTTGGAGTGTCGACCTCAAGTGTTGCTCATGATCTTCACGGCTTTTGGAATAAATAAGGATGTCATCGATAAAGGCGACCACAAAGTGATCTAAATATTCCTTGAATACTTGGTTCATCATATCCATGAAGGCAAGCAGGGCATTAGTCGATCAAAGGACATGGTTTAGAATTCATAATGCCCGTCTGGGAGTTCGAAAGTCTTTGGATTGTCGTGATTCTAATCTTCAATTGGTGATATCAAGACGAAGATCGATCTTTGAAAAGAATTTGGCTCCTTGCAATTTGGTCAAACAGGTCATCAATACGTGGCAATGGATACCTATTTTTGATGGTGACATGATTGACTCCCGATAATCAATACAAAGTCGCATACTCCCATCTTTCTTCTTCACGAATAGAACATAGGCACCCCAAGGAGAAGTACTAGGGACGAATAAAGCCGATGTCTAACAATTCTGCAGTTGGGTCTTTAACTCACGAAGTTGATAGGAGCCATTCGATATGGGGCTTTGGAAATAGGTTTTGTCACCGGGTTGAAAGTCGTCGATACAAAATTCAATTTCACGCTACTGGGTAGGCGGGGAAGTTCTTGGGGAATACGTCGGAAATTTATTAACAATAGGAATATCGTTTTAAAGCGGCGTATTTTTGTTTAAATCGTGACATGAGCTAAGAAAGCTTGACATCCGTTTTTCAATAAGCGAATAGCTTTATGGCTTGAGATAACCGTGATTGATTTTAATGGTTTGGTCGTTTGAATTCGCATAATAGGTTGATTAGGAATATGAAAGCTAACAACCTTACGAAAACAATCAATTTTTACATGATAAGTAGTTAACCAATCGATCCACAGAATCACGTCAAATCAAGTATTTTTAATGAAATAAGATCGACGGGGTAATGTGAGGGTACCGATTTGAACCAAACAAGACTTATAAGCGATTGGATGTAATGAAGGTTTCTCCCAACGGAGTTTCCACGAGATAAGTCGAAAGTCTAATTTCTCCGAGTCAAATTTAATCGATGGCCATAGTAGGAGAAATAAAAGAATGGGTAGAACCGGTATCAAATAAAGTATAGACTTCATTAGAGTTTATGATAAGCTTACCGTGATGACCTCATTCGGATTCCTTGCTCTTTGGGAGGTCACAACAAACGCTCTCCTTGCACTTCTGGGTTTGACTTTTCTGGGATGACCTTTGGTGCCTCCATCCTAATTGATTTGTCTTGATGGCAACAATTTGAAGCATGCTTTTGAATGACATGGCGTAGCGATTTGTCTTGATGTGTCCCTCTCCTCGCATTTGAAGCATATGATAGGTGGTCTTTCTCCTTCCTTAACAACGGGTCTTTGGTCTTTGACGTCTTTCCATCATTGTTGAATCTCCTTTTCTTGAAATGTCCATTCTTATTGTTTTTGTACGATTACCAAAGTGGTTACCATATCCGCCTGTTGATTCCCTCCACGCTTGTTGTCACCGCTTCGATGACTACTACCATTTGGTATTATAATTTTTCTTAATTGCTCTCTTTTAGTTGCGTTGACTCATTATCGCACTCCACTAAGCGAGCCTATTTACAACATCGAATACAAACACGGTTTATGAGAAATAAGATGTTGGCGTATCTCCGACTTCAAACCTATTAAAAACATTCGCGCCATTCTCTCTTCATTATCCACCAAGTGGGGCCTTGAAACCGTGATAACTCGCAAATTTTGCCTCATATTGAGACACGGTCGTATTGTTTTGTTCGACTTGATAAATTCCACCCTCTTCCGTGTGGCGAATACTTTCGGGAAAGTATTTGTCGTTGAAACGACTCTGAAACTTCTCCCAAGATATCTTGATCTGACAAGAGGTTGAGTACGTTTTTACCGATTCCCACCGATGTCGCCTCTCCGCATGACATAAAGCGTGAAAGGAACCTTTGCTCCTCGGAGCATCCAAGACATCAAATATCTTGGTAATCTGCTTTATCCATGCTTCGCGCGAAGTGGTTTTGGCTCTCCTTAAACTCCGGTGGTCCGGCTCCTTGAATTGTTTAGCGGTGACCGCTTGAGAGTTTTCCGTGTTTCCACCTACGTTTTGGGTGAGAGTCGCTCTGCTTTCTTTGTTGCATAAATTGCATAAAGCCTCCGAACATTTGATCATTCATCATTTAGTCGGTGTTGTTGTTTGCGTGAGGATTATCGCCTTCACGATGCACATTATCACGATTATTGATATGTGGTGAATCGGCGATGCGCTGCGCTCCATTCTTTATTCTCAACATTCTCGGATGTCATTTTGAGATCTTGCCACAAAACAAAAGGTTAATTGACGTGTAACAAATTATCTCTATATTCGACCAACCAATAAAATAGCACATAAACTTAGGTAGGTCATAATAGCGAAGGTATTCCCGTCTCTCCCTCCAAGTACTATTCTCACATCTTAGCCGGGGATCGTATCCCTAAGCTCGATAATACCTTGACGCGCCCCAAAATTAGGTATACATCACCCATCTTGGGTGCGCCACTTACGTGGTATGTAATTTAAATACAACTTACTAACATAAGCGTGCGTGTACAATCAAGCATAAAGCGTGAGTTTAAATACAAATATTGTCTACTAGATATTATCAAACTCAAAAGGAGTCCTCATTACAATTATTATCACATTATTTCACGAGAATAGTGAGGAATACTAATCTATCTTCGGGACCATCACTCGTTTCCCAGGCTTCGTCCCGCCTATATTCTCATTTCACAGAAGAAACGGTGAAAGAAAGGGTGAGCTCAACTAGCCCGAAGAAGAAATATTATGACTAAGATAATGCGAGAATAAATTATCGATAGTCTTCAACAATGTTAAACCGATAAAATACAATAGACAACCCGGATTAAGCTATGATGAATATCGATCCATTAAAAAGTGAGTAGAAAATAAAGTCTACTATCTTTTAGGTTTTAAAGGTTTTTCATCTTTTGTATATAGTGAGACTCGGTTTTAATAAATATTCCACATCATCGAATCACCCACGCACTTCTGACGAGGATATTCTTTAGTATCACGACCACAATTATTCAGTACCTTCTACGGGCCGAGAATATTTGTGTATTCATTAATGGTCGTGATCAAGCCAACAAGCGTCCATCGATGCACTTCTGACTAATTTTGAGGATTTTTATCACATCATTTGTAACATTACGGTCGATTAATGATTACGAATAGTCTCTGCAGTCGTAATCATACCAAGTCCATCTACGCACTCTTCTGCCATGAGATGACTTTCAACATAATATAAACATGAGGATGATGACAATGATATAAGAATTGATAAAACAAGTTCAAGAATTATTTTATCCGGGAATTATTAACGTCAAATTATCAACATACAATCTTTGTTTTGTAGAGTAAAATTCAAGAATGATCGGAAGAATATTTTCATGAAAAGATCTTTGGATGAAAACTTGAATATCGAGGATATTCCACTAATTTCATGGAGTATAGAAAGTCAAAGTTTTAATATTTGGGTATAATAAAGAATGGAATAACAAAAGAAATCACCATGCATGCGATAGGCCATGCAGACGAGGTTATTCAACGAGAATAATAAATAACGGAACCGGGTCGGTGAAATTCACACGCAAGCGAGGATGTTCCAACAGAATAATAAAGATGGAACCGGATCCGGTGTAAAACACGCGATAGGATATTCCAGCAGAATGATAAAAGCGGAACCGAGTCCGGTGTAAAACACATGCGAGCAGGATGTTCAGCAGAATAATAAAAAGCGGAACCCGGTCGGTGTAAAACACATGTGACAGGATGTTCCAACAGAATAATAATAAAAGGCGGAACTAGGTGGGGTGTAAAAACATGCACAGGATGTTCCAGCAGAATAATAGAAGAATGTCACCAAGTATAGGGTAAACCACATATACGAGTTATTCCAACGAGAATAATAAGCGATGGAATAACAAGCAGTTCTCTTCGTGAATAAGAAAGAATAACACCCCTTACTTTTGGTAGGAGATTGAATCTTCGCGGTGTAGTAACAAAAATAAAATACTCTTCTTCTCTCTTATTCTCTCTCTTTCTCTCTCTATAAGCTTGAATGAATTAAGTGAAAAATAATGAAGCACTAGGCCTCTATTTATAGAAGATTTCTAGCTTACTTGCCGCTTGTCGTGTGAAAAGGCAAGTGGGCAGCGGTGATGATGTGAAAGCGAAAAGTGGTTTAGCCTTTATAATGTGAAGCGACAAGTGGTTCGGACGCTTGTAATGTGAAGCGACAAGTGGTTCGGCGTGTCGTAATGTGAAACGACAAGTGGTTGACGTCTGGTAAAGGTAATTACTATTGACGAAGGTAATTACTATTCACAAGAGGTAATTACTATTGGCGAAGGTAATTACTATTGTGAAGGTAAATATCTTATTGTGAAGGTAATTACTATTCACAAAGGTAATTCTTATTGATGAAGAGACTCTTAGATGATGACATATGAGCCCCCATAAAATAATCAAACTTACCACACAAATCATTTTATTTTTCATCAACACATTTTAATCTTTCAACAATTATTAATCATTTATAACTTGTAAATCTCGATTAATAATATAACATATTATCTGAGATGATCTTGTGTGATAATTGAATCGATAATATAAGAGATATGACGCAACAATTCTTGTAAGATAATTGAGCATAATTGGTGAGTGACTTCTCACGTAAGCATCGATAATCAATCTAGTGTCTTCTTATCTGCAATAGCGCGTATTCTTTATCTTTTCAGGCGGGTAGTTCAGCAGTTTTAAGCAGTAACACCTCCGTAGTTATTTTTATAAAATATTTTTGTCGTTTTCTCAATCAAATGATAATTACATTATGGGGTCCTGATGATTGGTAGTTGTCACGAATATTCACTAACAAAAGAATATTAAATACCAAACGAATATTTTATAACAACTTGCATACTTTTGCAAAATTTATAAATATTACCCACAATTTATAACATTATATCAAATTTATTCCATAATATTCAAAAATAATATTTATAGAATTCATCTTTATTTATAATAAATTTGAGGTCTTACGTTTAATGTTATCTGATCATTTTCTTATCTTTGTGTCATAACTCTAAAGCGACTTATATTCTCTCCGTCCCTTAATATAAGGCGTTTTAGAAGTTAATAACGTCTTGAAAATAGGTATCATCATTAATTCGAGTTCTGAAATCATCGAAGTACAAAATTTAAATCTAACTTAATTATCTGATTCTTGAGTGTAAAATACGACAAAAACATAATGGTAAGAGTTTTAACACGAATATTATCTTATAGACAATATTATTACGTGAAATAGTGTGATAATAAGTGTAATGGGGACAATATTAGTGTTAAAACTCTTAACATGTTTTGTAAATATTTTATAACGATAACAGATAATTAAGTTATATTTAATTTTGTATCATGTATTTATGTAATTTGAATATGATGATATATATTTTTAGAAGCGTCACAAAAGTTTTTTATCCCTTAATATATGGCGTTTTAGAATTCAAAGTAAATATTAATTGCTTAATTTTTAATATTACTTCAAGTATTAAATATAACTTTGGTTCTCTAACCATTTTATTCTTTACGGTAGCAGACTCACGTGTATATTGTGAGTATTATAATACTTCATCAGTGTTTAGTTAATGTAATCCACGATCCGAATCTATTTTCTATCTTAAATTCTTTGTTTCTTTCCAGGCTCCACTCTCAAATAAATTATTTTTACAAAAATAGCTAAAAAATATTATTTAAACTATTTTTGTCACACATATAGCGTGCACACGGATGACTAATATGTAATAAAATGGGGAAAGGTCTATAAAGCATCTTGTGTAGATAAAATCAGATTTTGATATATTACGAGCCTCATAAATTTAAAGAATTATAAATTTTATTTTTTAAAAAATAATCTAACAAAAAGAACGTCGACAACAGCGCGGTCATGCCCAACAGATTTCAAGTCTGTTGACTTAACCACTCGGACATATCAACTGTTGATAGTGCTCTCAAAATAAATATATAAGTTTATATGAGTCTATCTTTTAATAAAAGGGCTTAGGAAACTAGGGTTTTAAGTCCGTAATTCACCCAAATCGCTAGCTTTGGTGCTCATCTTAATTCGTTACCTGAAGTTGGTCTGCCTCGATTGAATCAATTTCTCAGGTATCAATTTCTCTCTTCCCTCTTACGTATATAAGGAGATTAACGTTTGATAACTGCCGGAAAAATATTATTCACTGTTGATGTTTAACGAGTTAATGCTTCACAATCGACATAAAAGTAACATTATATAGAGAGAGGCAATTATCTGAATCCCAAGTTTAACATAACCTGCTTTTGCCTCAATTTCTTTCATATATTTTTCTGAATTTAAGGCAATGTACGTGTTTGATAAAATTCTTGATCGCCGCTATGTCTGAAAAGTAATACCTGGGGTGATGTTTGTTAGTTTGCACGTTCATTACAAGTTGTGCAACTAAACTAATCAAAGTTTGGAATAGTATATTGGAGTACTACTTATGTGATACACATGGTATTGAATAATAATAGAGTATTATAGAATAAGAATAGGTTTTTTTTTTTTGTTGTGATGCAACCACCTGGCGCTTTAACTTGCTTTTAGATGAAGATATAAGGAAAATTTATGTCTTGAGCTCATAATTTCTTGCAATACCTGCACATTTTTGTTGCTCCCACAAAAAGCCATATTGCTCTCCAGGTAGCTTTACCTAGCAAGTTGTGGCAACAATATTGAGCTCTTTCGTTGACACAACTAATCAGCTTAATGACTTATTAAGTTTATGTATAAGAATGGCAATTAAGGGAGTTGCCACTCCTTTTACCTTATCGTTCCTGAAGGTTATTTCTGGTTGAAATCCTGTATTAGCATGCTATAACAAATTAAAGTACTAATCTTTTCATTAAAATAAGCTATAAGTCAACGTTATCTTTTTCTCTTGAATTATATGCTGGCCAACCTGAACAGGTCAGCTTGAAGGTATACAATTAGAAAAAACAAGAAAAAAAAGAAAGGGAAAAGTATGTTGTATATTATAGGTCTGGGTTTGGGAGATGAGAGAGACATCACTCTCAGAGGTCTTGAAGCAATAAAGAAATGTGAAAAGGTCTACATAGAGGCCTACACTTCTCTCCTCTCTTTCGGAATCTCCTCTAATGGCCTTTCCACTCTGGTACTATTCCCAATCTTTTACTTATTTTATTTCTGTTTCCTAGTTTTCTGATCTGCTAAACTAATTTGAGGGATAACGGATACAACATTTTTCAGGAAAGTTTGTACGGGAAGTCTGTTACACTTGCAGACAGGGAAATGGTAGAGGAAAAGGCGGACGACATACTGTTGGAAGCTCGTGGGGTGGATGTTGCTTTCCTTGTTGTTGGAGACCCTTTTGGGTATCATATTAACTTTTATGTTCTGTAGTTTTCAACTAATATTTGTGACCAAGAACTCTGCCTGCTTTTGATGTTATTTTCAATCATGTTTGTAATGTGTTAAAAACTAATAAATAAGCATCATTTCCATGACTTGCAAAGATGCTTAGTTAGTGAACTATTTCTATTATTTTAGGCCCTCCCTTTTCCATCTCAATCACTCTCCAAAATTAAAAAAGATGAAAATAAAATGTTATGTTAAGAACGATGGTGTAATTCTGCGGTCAGGTTACTCAATTTGTGTGACAGCTTAATATTGTTAAATCCTTAAACCAGTTTTACAAGTTTGGTTGTAACCATGTGAACTTATAAAGTAAAACTAAAATATCAAGTAAAGTGTGAAAGAGACAAGATTCTGCAATTACAAGGTGGCCAATGTGCATCTTGTCAGGAGAAATCTTGACTTGGAAAAATGGTGTTGTTATAATTGATCGACTAAACAACTGATGAAGTTGCAGCTTTCAGACTTCAAGATTGAATTTATGGCAGCAATTGACTTGTAAGCTGTAATTTTATAGCAGAAAATTTGGAGTGTCAGTGTAGAAAATCTTGACTCGTAAAATTCCCATCATTACATGTATATGCTGATTGCTACTTTACTAATTGCCATCTTCTTTTTGCTTTGATAACATGACATCAAATTTAGTGCAACTACACACTCTGATCTTGTTGTTCGAGCAAAGAAGTTGGGGGTGGATGTCAAGGTGGTACATAATGCATCAGTGATGAACGCTGTTGGAGTTTGTGGTCTACAACTCTATCGTTACGGAGAGACTGTTTCAATACCATTCTTCACTGAAACATGGAGGCCTGATAGTTTTTATGAGAAGATCCAAAAAAATCGTACACTCGGACTACACACATTATGCTTATTAGGCAAGTTAACATTTTTGTTAGTTAAGGTGCTGAAATATATGAACCGATAAGATTCTCATTAGGAAGTCTCCGGTTGCTTTAGCCTGTGTATCTCAAGAGAAGAGTGTATCATATGATATTTACTGTGTTATACGTACACACATAAAGTTAGAAAGTGTCTTTTTGCAGAAACTAGATAATATTATCTATTTCTCTAATCTTTATACACACACACACGGAGTGTCCCAATTTTCACAGGGTTCTATTCTTACCTGAATGGTGAAAGGGTCAGAGTTAAGAATAAGTTAAATATTAAATTATGGTGGTTTATTTTTGATCGATCCTATGATGATGATGATACTTGGTCAATTGAATAGTGCACTTTTTTTCACCTTTGCACCAAACATTTTAATATTGTGGGGTAGGAGTTATGGCCTCTTACATTAGTATAGATTCTAGTTTGGTAAGTAAACAAGTCATTACTTCCCAAAATTAGAAAATGGTATGAAAAGATGGTGAAAAAGTTCCATAATGTAATTTACATGAATCCTTTGTGCATTTTAGTCGATTCAACTAATTGTCCATAACCTGAAACTGCAGATATACGTGTGAAGGAACCCACATTAGAATCGTTGTGCAGGTTAAATATTTTGTTAGAGCTGCACCTGTTATGTTTCCATATTTTCCAACAATATTCAACTAATTTTCAGATAATTATGTCCCCTTCTATGTTTACAGAGGAAAGAAGCAGTACGAGCCACCTAGGTATATGAGCATAAAAATTGCAATTGAGCAGCTCTTGGAGGTTGAACAAATGTGTGGAGGATCAGGTAGGTTCATGAGTTATTACCATTTCAGATTCATACTCTTTTCTTCATTTCTCCTTTTTCCTTTTTCAACTCTTTCTTATGAATACTCGAATTAAGTATTTCTATAATATATAGTGACCTCTGTAAGAGGCTTTTTCTTAACCTTTTATCTAAAGATTAGCGAGTCTTGCATATTTTTTACTCGGATTATGGACTTTTAAATTTTAATTCTTTGAAACTCTTCAAAGTTATACTTTTAAATAGTTGAAAGATGTGGAGAGATCAAACCATTTTAGTAAGAATTATGTTTTGTAATTTGCAGCATATACAGAAGACACTATTTGTGTTGGACTTGCTCGATTGGGAAGCGAAGATCAGATGGTAGTTGCAGGTTCAATGAAGCAACTACTCATGGTTGACTTCGGACCACCTCTGCATTGCCTCGTCATAGTAGGCAAAACTCATCCAGTCGAAGAAGAAATTCTAGATTTTTATACAGTTTCAGGAAATCTAGATCAAACTACGGAATGATTGTCTAACATGAATTACTTGTACTTCTCAATATTAGTTTATTCTTGTACTTTTAATTTGTTTCTTACAATATCGTACAGATTTGGCAAGTTGAATTGTTGATTATGTTGTATGGCCAAACTTGTAACTGGATGATTCTTCATTAAAAATACAATTTGGAAATAGGAATGAGGCAGTCAGGTGTCAACGTTCAGAGTAACTTGATTTTGATATATATACTGCACTTTTTTTCAAGTACTTGATCCAGTTATCAATGATTCAGATTTTTATCTTCCGGTTTGGCAAGAGAGATTGTTAGATACTTTGTTATGAATTTCTGAATAAGAAATATTGTATACTTAGCCGTGGCCTTGCTTAAAGTGACACTAGTTAACATTGGACATTGGACGAATCTAAAACATATATTTTAAATAGCATATTTGTATTATAATTACGTCGTTTTGGAAATTTTTTTTAAAAATAAAATAATATTAAAAGAGATTATTTCCACTTGCATTCTTTTTATTTACAAAAAATGTCACCCCACTTGTTTTTAAATTATTAATACATGCATGTTATTTAAGAGAGATGTTTTTAATCCGTATTGCTGCTTAAGTAAACTGTACAAGTTAATTTATACACTCAAGAAACAGAAGAAACAAAAAGAGATTGAATGAAATTTGAAAGAATTGCTCTATAGCCAATACCATCTTATTGTCTGGCAGATGGTTGGATGGATTCAACTTTAACGAGTTATGTTGTACAATTACCAAGTGGTTAGTTGAATTTTCATATTTTGTAATCGTGTCCACTTGCGTAGTAACTAGTAAAGCAGTGAAAATGAGGACACGGTAGTGAGATGGACCTGATTTTTCAAGTCATTGTCCTGGATTTTGAGTTGGTTACTACAAAGAACAAATTTTCTCAATCACCCCTAGTTGCCTTTGCCTAAGCAGAACATATTTATACATTGAGCCAGCAAAGTCATATACCACCAACCAATCCCTTGGAACAAAACCAACAGGTCAAGGATGATGTTTACAACAACAAAATAAAAATAAAGATTAAAGATACTAAATAGAAAGTCCTAGTTAAGTTGAGCCCTTGAACTATAAGATGAGATTTTCACACTTCCCTTGCAACCATGTCCATCGTATCTTGTTGCCTTTAAGAGAAATGAACATCTCCCTCAGATTCGGGTCCTCAAAGAGGTCAAGAGCCCCATAATAAAGCCAGTCATCAATGCCTTCTATCTCATCCAGGGCTTTTATGCACTTGGTAATTGTGAATCTTTCTTCACTCTGGGACGTCATGGCCATGTGCAACTTCGAAGCAGCAACCATCTCTAACATGCCTTCTGCCATAGCATTAATTATTTCCTCATCCCTATTGCTGTCACCCCGGAAAGAGCCTTCTTCTGCTTCCCGCTTTCTCTTTCTCTCAGTTGTTTTTTTGCTCGCATTATGGGCTGAAGAAGCATTCCCTTGAATAAATTTTGACGACAAGGGAGTTTTAGTACCTACATTTTCATTTTCAGGGCATGAAACTAAACCTCCAGAATTTGTACCAACAGACTTGTCCAACTCCTCATAGTGGCTAGATTGGGCATATTTCCCGTCAGCCCCCAAGTCTGCGAATATTGTGCACAGTTGCTCAAAAATAGGACAGTCCTTGATCTTGGTTGTTTCTGGCTTAGGCTGTGCCAGTAAGTATAAAAATCAGAAAACTACAATTACATTAATTAAGAAGAAACAAACTCGGATAAAGGAAAAAAGATGTACCCCAATGTCCCATAGGTCAAACCCAATGCAACAAGAATCGTCCATGGCAAAATCGTTTGAATCAAATGAAGACTTGAGATTGTAGTAACGTGTTCGCAGAACATCTAGGTGTTTCCTCAACTGGTTGTTGTTAAAGCTAAGGTCCGTTTGTCTATTGAATTCATCACGTATGTGATTCCAAGTTTTCTTATCAAAAACATTGTTTCGTTTGTTCCCCAATTGAATCTGCTCGACAACGAGATCTGCAAATATCTTATCAAGGGACGCTGTCCACCTTGTCCTCAACCGTTCTTGCTTGGGTTGATATTCATTGGCTTCAATTTCCATCTTCAAATCTGTTTAGCATGAGTGGATTGTGGATTTATAAATTACTACTAATACCATTCAGCATAGCATTAATCTCTAAACTAACAATATATTTCAAACTTCGAGGCATCATAAATATGACAAGCCAAACACCTACTCATCCTTCCCCCGCCAATAAAAATGGAAAAATAATAATAAAAAGTCTTCACTCCACTCCACTACATTCCTTTAAAATTTTTGAAAATCAGTATACAACTTGTCTCATCTTAAGATATTATCGCAAAATCATAACAACCAGCAATACTCTCTCCCTGTCCTAAAAATTCTCTCTTTTTTGTAGGGTGGAGGATTTGATTGTGTGAATAGGTGGTTGTATAGAGTACAAATCTACAAGCACACAAAGGGACTCACATAAATTATTGATTTTTAGTCAATCGGGGAATACATAAATATATTGGACATAGAAATTGCGATGAGCGAATGCAAGCGAATTGTGGATTATTATGTAGTGGGAATGTGTCTTACCGTTATAAAGAAGAGCCGGGACGAAGGTTGTTGCCGTAGAATAGAAACGGGAGATCGGGGCAGCCCGCAGGCGAAATCGGGAGAATTTATTAACTCGTAGCTGAGCGGCAAGTGATGAAGGGGGTACGCCGTACGCTCGCAATGTAGAGAAGAGAGGGTTTAAACCGATATAATTTGTGATTTATTAATTAGCAAAGAATTTTTGATAAAAGTTATTTCTGATTCTCTTTAAGTTTATGCTGGGAACTGAAAATATCAAAATTACATAAAAAAAATATTAATAATTTTATCTAATGATAATTACGATCAATTAAACTTCACCGAATGACTTTTGGACAAATTTTACATAAATTAAAATAATTAAACAAAAATGAAAGTTATAATTTTTATTTTTTCTTTTGTAATGTACTATTAGTGTGTGTTAATTGGCTCTTGCTTTGTATAGGAAGAGTGTGAATTCATTTGTGATGTGATTGTTACTATTTTGATAAGAAATAATATGACAGTGTGTTCATCAAAAAAATTACTAGTATTTACTTGACTTGCATATTTTAGACTTGCTTTTGAGGATAAAAAAAATTATTATTTAAATTATCCTCTTGGAGACAAGGAGAATATTTTGTTACAGATAACTTTTATATATATGGAGAATGATCCATAGCATCTATATGTTATGAGATAAAAAGTGACATATAGGCTCTAACCCGTCCGTTTTGTTGATGAAAGACTGAGATTTATTATGGCAATTCCTCGTCCGCTAGAATTACTAGCGGACGATATTAATCAAAAATCCTGACGATTAATCCCCCCTGTTAACGTCAAGATCTTTCTCCACGTCCCAATCACCAAGACGCGTCCAATATCCTCCTACGATTCAACAAGTCAACACAAAAGCAGCTACCGACTGCCGTCGAGGGATAGCTCCGGCGTGAGAGTCGATCTGAGCGATCACACGATCCAACAATGAGAGAAAAATTATCTAATGCACGAGAGAGATAGAATTAGAATTATCTTGAAATATGTGTGTTACTTACCCTCTTATGTGATCTTAGCCCAATGCATACTCCACTCTCCGGCCATCGTGCCATCCACCATCTCTCGACACCTTTTCCCTCACTTCCTGGGTCATTTCGGTAGAAAGTAAGCGATCTACTTTCACACACCGCTTGCCATTTGTTTGCCACTAATATCATCCGAGTCCCATCCTCATTAATGCCATGCAGCAAAGTGGCAGACACAATAGTCAACTGTCATTTGGCATAATGATTACTAGTCAAAGTTGGGTTAAGTGACAATTTGTATAATGGGCCAATTTAACGACTAAACCCAAATAATGGAAATGACCCAGTGTAATGGGATCCAACGGGGACCTAGCATAACATGATCCGAGGAGGAGTCCAATAAGTTCTACCCGATAAGGAAAAAAGGATTATGGCTAACATTACCCCCTAGTCTTATATTAAACAGGGTGTTTAATGAAAGACTATAAACAGTATAGGCCCGGGACGTAACAAGCTATGATAAGTCATAAGAGATCCAAAGTGAAACTTGCCAAAGCCCATCAAAATCGACCCAAATTGTTATCAGTGCAAGTGGGAAGCCCGATAGCGTAAGCCCACATGGGTGAAGATATTTAGGTCTAAAACGGACGAAACCTCTTCCCATTCATCATCATTGCAGTGAATTAAATGTGCCGCCCTTAATTACCGTGCAGCTGTCAGTATAAAAGGTAAACTTTACCAATTCTGACGGTTTTACCTGCTAATTCGAAATTTGAACCTTAGAGCATTCTTTTTCTCTGCAAACTTCTTTCTCTGCTTCACAAAATCTTAACAATGGTGACCGAAACCCCTGGCCAAAACTCTCCCCTTCGTGCAACTCCTATCAGTATCGTTTCTCCCAACCCAAACCCTAATCAAGAGGGTTCGAGTTCCAACCCCCAATCAACCACCATGGGGGGAAACCCTTCTCTGATCTCCTCTGCCTCTGATTTCTTTAAGGATGGGGAACAATTCCCTCATGCCAACATTCGGTCCTCAGTCACGGAATCTGAGATATGCATGCTCAGGACTCGTTATCAGATTCCTGACATGTACGCGATAAGGGCTCCTACTCCTGAAGAGCGTATGTACCAAATGACCAGGAGGGTTGGGTCGCCACGCCCGTACATCTTCTTTTACGGAAAAGGGGTTCGCTTTACCTCTCCGTGTCTTCATCATTTACCTCCCAGGGTTCATAGGAGTGGGCTTCGCCCGATTAGTGCCCAACTCCTACATCCACATCTTGGCATTTATTGCCTTACGCCGTGAACTAGGGATTGCTCCTCTGTCGATATCTTTTTCACCCTCTTTTCCTTTGGTAGGTCTCGAGAAGCGAGGCTTCAAAATGTTAGCAAGCAATCTCCTCGACCCAACACCGAGTTGAGAGAGACCCACGATGGATACTCCTTCCAAAGAACAAGGTTGGTATGAGAAGTGGTTTTCATCACGGGACACGAGATTTCTTCTCTTCCATTTGGACTACTTTCGACCGGGTCTCTCACGACTTTGGATACATATCAGAAGAGGACGGGTGAGGAGATGGCGAGACTTCTTGAGGAAGATTCCTCCAAAAGAATGGAGTTTCACACTTCTGACCAAACAAGCCTGGTTATACAACCACAAATGTAAGTTTTGAATAACTTTGTAACATAATTTCTGAGCTATATAAGTGATCTGAGTTACGTCGTGGTTTTTTGCAGTGTCTCTCGATCAAACCGATTCCCGGAGGTGAGAGACACGGAAGATTTTTAGCGAGGATGAATGCGATCAAGTGAAGAGCATCCGGCCGAAGAATCTTCCCTGGTTAACCCCCCTACCACCGATCCACCAACTTCTTCCTTTCAAACCGACGAACCTCAAACTGACGAACCCAACATACCCGAAGAAAACCTCAGACCTCGCCGAAGAAAGAGATCCGCCAAACGATCCAAAACCACCCAATCAGAAACAAACCCTGAAAGTGACCCTGAAACACTTCCCGAAGCAACCCCCCAAACAAACTTCTCAACCAACCCCAATCCTCCAACCTCTGAACCTACCCCGGTGAGGAGGAGCCTACTCAATATTCCTTTGCACGATCGGGCTAAGGTCCTTCGTGTAAAGAAAATAAGAACCAAGATAACCCCCTTGACTGCCGAAGAGCTCCGAGTCCCTACTTCTTCGGCCGTCACTCCTCCGACCACATCCATAGAAACCCATATGCCTGACGATGAACCAACCGGGTCGGTCCTCACTCCTTCCGAAAAAGAAAAACAGCCATCAGACAGCCACCTGGTTCATCTCCTGCTCCTGCGCCAACTCCTGAACGCATTCCTACCCGATCCCCTTCTCTCGAAACCATACACGCAGACCCCTCACCAATTCGCGATGAACCTCCGCCCTCTCCTCCAAGACAACCAACTACCGAAATCGACCGGGACCCCATGGCCTCCCCAACAATGTGGCCTCGACTTAATGCCCATTTTCCCTTCCAACTGTTCAACACCTTTGTTCGTGAAACCGACGATCATCGGTTCGAGCAATCGAACGGGATCTACTCAAAACAAGGCATGAGCTACTTGGCGAAAAGGTAAGCGAGTATCTTCTTTATTTCGAATTTATCTCGCATACTTATATATATCGAAAACCGATCAAATAGTATGGAAACACGTGGAGGCTAATGCGGTGTTCTGGACGTCTTCGTCCAGGTTTCTTAAGTCGAAATCGAAGAAGAGACCTTGAGGAAGGAGAATGCCATCTTTGAAGTCTACCTTGGCGAAGGAGAAGACTCAACGTGAATGCCTTCTTTATACAAATGAAGGTCTTCAAAAGAGTTAGCCAAGCGAGGAAGATGTGAAGGCCTCAAGGAAGAACTAAAGTCAACCAAAGCACAAAGACGAGGAGATCGTCAAAATGAATGTTGACTTGGTTGGAGGAGGCGAGATAAGGATGGAGAAGATTGAGGAATTAAAAGGCGATGCTAAGATCGACCAAGACCATCCATAAGTTTGGAGGCGCAGAGACTAAATCACATGAATAAGCGGCTCAAACTCGAAGAAGAAATCAAGAACTCAAGGCTCTTGGGACCTTGGGCCTCCTTAATAAGCGACCTTCGCAAACAAATATGCGAAGAGTCACAAGAACTCTGAGACGAAATCAACGGGAAATAATGAAAATATACTCGAGAGTTATGAGCTTTCTAGAAGTCGGCAAGGAGAAGGCATGCTGCTGACCAACTTGGACCCATCTCTACTCGATTCTTGGACGACGAAGAGCGGCGCCACCAAGTCGATGTTCCCGCTTTTGTTTTTTACGTCTTTAATTTATAGTATTTGTAAGATTTATCCAATAGTGTAATTAGATTAAATATTAATGAAAATGGCTTCATTCTTATGACTTGGTATATTTATTTTACATCGATACTCAATATTTATTTAAGTGAAAAGATGCACAAACTCCTTCATGGACTGAACCCGAACTGTTAAGTAACAACTAAACATGTCATGTAATCAGATAAGATGAAGTGTAAGAATGAAGCTTTCCGAACTCAACACTTAGAAAAGATTTAGGTAATAAAGTAAATGGATACTTATTAATTACCGAAGTGTGAGACAGACCTGCTTCATCAGGAATTTGTTTACCCCGAAAGGCCTAACAAAACCAAAAGATGACATTTGCCTACCACGAAGGGGTCCGATAAAGTCTAAGGATGATGACACTTGTCTACCCCGAAGAACTTTGGTATGACGCCCCCAAAATTAGGTATACGTCACCCATCTTGGGTCGCCACTTACATGGTACATAAATTCAAATACAACTTATTAACCTAACTGTCAGGTAATAATATCGACATAAACCGTGAGTTTGAATACATATATTGTCTACTAGATATTATACAAACTCAAAAAGGAGTCCTCATTACAACTATTATCACACTATTTCAATGAATAGTGAGGACTACTAATGCTATCCTACGGACCATTACTCCGTTCCCCGACTCGTCCCCAAATTTATGTTCTCATTTCAAGAGAAACGGTGAAAGAAAAAGGTGAGCTCAACTAGCCAAGAAGAAAGAATATATTATGACTAAGATAATGCAGAATAAATTATCATTAGCCTTCAACAGTGTTAAACTGATAAAATACAATAGACAACCAGTTTAATTGCAGCGGAATAAGCAATCCATTAAAAGAGTCAAGTAGAGAATAAAGTCTACTATCTTTTAGGTTTTAAAAGGTTTTTATCAATTTTTATCGCTGAGACTCAGCTTAATAAATAAACCACCACATCTAATCATCCATGTACCACGGTCAAGGATTTTCATCAAATTATCAATGGTCATGACTATACCGAATCACCCCTGGTCATAATCATACCAAAAACTATCCATCACTGCATTACAGCCACCGAGGACCTTTTGTCACATCATTTATATCAAGTCATGATTATACCGAATGATCCTCGGTCATAATCATACTAAGTTCATCTATGCACGTAAAGCCAAAGATAACATAATATAACATGAGGATGGTGACAATGACATAGTAATTCAATAAAACAAGTTCAAGAATTATTTAATCCATGAATTATTAACGCCCAAATTGTCAACATAATATCTTGCTTTCAGAGAGTAAAATTCAAGAATGATCGAGAAGAATATTTCCGTGAAAAGATATGGATGAAACGCAAATATCAAGGATATTCTACTAATTTCATGGAGTATAGAAGTCAAAGTTTTAACCAACTGGGTATAATAAAGAATGGAATAACAAAAGAAATCACCATGCATGCAAGATTGTGACAGACAAAGTTATTCCAACGAATAATAATAACGGAACCAGTGTCGGTGAAATTCACACACCAAGCGGGATGTTCCAATGTAATAATAAAGATGGAACCAGATCCGGTGTAAAACACTGAGATAGGATATTCCAATGTAATGATAAAGACGGCGGAACCGTGTCGATGTAAAACACATGCATGTGGATGTTCCAATGTAATAATAATAAAAAGCGGAACCAGTCGGTGTAAAACACATAAACAGGATGTTCCAATGTAATAATAGAAGAATGTCACCAAGTATAGTTAAACTCACAGATACAAAAGTTATTCCAATGTAATAATAAGCAATGGAATAACATAAGAATTTTACCAAGTATAGGGTACGCTGGCAGATACAAAGTTATGTATGTAGGTATGCCACTTTTTACAAAAGTTATTCCAATGTAATAATAGTGAATGGAATAATGAAGTTCTCTTCAAGAAGAAAAAGAATAACACCCCTTACCGTAAAAAGAACTGAATATATAAGAAGTGAAGAAAGTTAGAATACTCTTCTTCTTTCTATAATTTTCTCTATAAGCTTCTCTCTATAATTTCTCTCTAGAGTTTCAATGAATTCGTAAGAAAATAATGAAGGAATGAGCTTCTATTTATAGGAAAATGGAATGCATAAGAATCTAATCCATGAACGGTCCAGATTGATTTACTTTAAATCGACGGTCCATATTTAAAGAAAAATCTTTTAAATAAAATATAATATATTCTATTTATATAAAAACATTTTACTACGCAAACACTATGCATACTATGCAAAAACACTATGCAACACTATGCATAATAAAATATAATATATTCTATTTATAGAATAACTTTAATAAAGTATTCTATTTTATATAAAAGATGTTTCGATTTATTACATTAATAATACTGAATAAAACAAAACGTCATTATCATTTATAATAATTCATATTATTAATCGACAATAATGGAATCAAACCGAGTGACTTCTCACATAAGCATCAATAATCAATACCGTAGGTGCTACTCTTATGCAACCACACGACATATGACTTTTACTTTTACCGAAAGTAGTTCAACAAGAACTACCAGAAACTTCCGCCGTTATTTCAATAAAATATTTTTGTCGTTTTCTCAATCCGACAATAATTTCATTCATAGGGTCCACCAATGATTGAGCCGTTGTATGAATATTCCCTCGCTAAACCAAATATTCCCCCACCAATCGAATATATATATAACCACTTGCATACTTTGCAAAATTTATAAATACTACCCACAACTATAATATTATCTCAAATTCACACTATAATATTAAAAATTATTTCGACTAAATTTAAATCTTTATTGATAAAATCTGGGGTCTCACAATCTCCCCTCCTTATGGAATTTCGCCCTCGAAATTAGGGTACGTACCTGGTATGATAAAGAGATGAGTATACCTTGAATACCTTTATCGTTGAAAACATTAAATTCATTTTTGCAATCCTACCAAAGATATTCATTAACAATTCATCTTTTGCACTATGTGCCAAAGTATACAAATTTGTAAAACCAATAATCTTTGAAACTTCAATAATAGTATCACGACCACGAATTATCCATGCACTAATCGCCAAGGATATTCGTGTTTTCAATTACTGGCCATGATTATACCGAATAATCCGTGGTCATAATCATACCAAGTCTATCAATGCACTACTACCAAAGATGACTTTTACCACATCCATGAATTAATATTTCATTCACGAGACTCATTTCAATAATTAATCCATATCATCGAATCATCCCCGCACTACATGTGCCAAGGATATTCATTAGTATCACGACCACAAATTATCCATGCACTACTACCAAAGATAATTGTGTATTCATTAGTATCACGACCACAAATTATCCATGCACTACTACCAAAGATAATTGTGTATTCATTAGTATCACGACCACAAATTATCCATGCACTACTACCAAAGATAATCGTGTATTCATTAGTATCACGACCACAATTATCCATGCACTACTACCAAAGATAATCGTGTATTCATTAAGATCACGACCACAAATTATCCATGCACTACTACCAAAGATAATCGTGTATTCATTAAGTATCACGACCACAAATTATCCATGCACTACTACCAAAGATAATCGTGTATTCATTAGTATCACGACCACAAATTATCCATGCACTACTACTATACCAAAGATAATCGTGTATTCATTAGTATCACGACCACAAATTATCCATGCACTACTACCAAAGATAATCGTGTATTCATTAGTATCACGACCACAAATTATCCATGCACTACTACCAAAGATAATCGTGTATTCATTAGTATCACGACCACAAATTATCCATGCACTACGGCCAAAGATAATTGTGTTTTCAATTACTATTATGATTATACCGAACAATCCCCTCGGTCATAATCATACCAAGTCCATCTATGCACTACTACAGCCATGATGACTTTCAACATAATATAAGCATGAGGATAATGATATAAAGAATCAATCAAATGAGATAAAGGATAAATATTAAACATTTATAATATAATTTATCCAGATTCAAGAATATCCCCATGTTATCAATCACTTAATAATCTCATAATCTAATAACATTAATATTATAATAATATTTTAATCACTTCTTAAATTTATAAACAATTTATCTCAATTGTTTACGCTTTTACCATATAATGCATTTAATCATTCAAAATGCCATACTCATAAAATATCATCACCAATTATCAAATCCTCATAAAAAATATGCATATATTCTATATAGGATTCTCTAGCCATAAAATCCTATTTTTAACTTTGTTACTTCACATAACATATTTAACTCATATGTTCAGAATTAAACTATTTTCATGAAAAATACCAAATTAGTCCCAAAAATATTTCTTTTCTGGGATTTAGCATAATATAGTCCCATAATGAAAATATATTTTCTCGAATTTTTAAAATTCATTTACTATTTTTCAAAAATCAATTTCTAATTAATTCCTTAAGAAATTAGCTACCTCAAGTTTAACTCCAAAATTCCCAAATCTTGGCAGGATCTTACACATGTTAACGTGAGCTTCTAGTTTAAATTTCATGGTCATCTGAGTTATAGAACTCCGGTTATAGCATTTTTCATTTGAAAAACCTAAATATTGAAATAGTCATAACTTGCTCATTTTAAGTCGAATGAGCTCATTTTTGGACAGGAGATACTTTATACCATATACCTTCATGTCCCAAAAGGCCAGAATTTTTCTCATAATTTAAGTGGCCGAAACAGCCCTTAAAGTTTCTGGGCAGTAGCATTTTTGAAATTTACAGCTTTGGCCTCCTTTGCTAAAATCAGTCCACACAAAAATCTACAACACCTTTTCCAGTAATTCCACTTGGATTAGTTAGGTAACTCATAGATCTAACTCTAGGACTTGACCACACTCAAAAATTCAAAATATAATAGGAGATATGGTCAATTGAATTTCATGTTACGTTTTTCACCAAAATCTGATTTTCAACTCTTTGTGATTTCTAAGAAACTTTCATGTTTTCACATACCAACCAACATAACTCATCATAAAACTTACTAATACTTCATATACCCATGATTTTCATTATTCCAATGCTTTTATTATGACTTTCATCATAAACCACGAAACTGCTCATTTAGTTGAAGAAATATTTGAGGGTTTAAGAAATGGGTTTTTCAGATTGGGTCAATACAAAATTCGATTTCACGCCTAGGGTAGGCTAGGAAATCTTCAAGAATACGTCAAGAAATTTATTAATGATAGAAATATCATTCAAAATCATTACTCTTATCCAAGACTTGGATAAGACGTCACATTAATACCAACTGTGACTTCTATCCCTTAACCTAGATAAGACCTCACAATGATACCTATCAACTTGCCATCTTCATCACATGTATGTCGCCATGTAAAGTCCGGCTTCGTGCATTCCACACAAGGAAGTCAACAACGAAAGGATCGGGCTCTTTACTTATGGCTTGATATAACAGTGATTAACTTTAGGATTTGGTTACTTTGAATTCGTATAACAGGTTGGTTAGGAATATGAAAGCTAACAACCTTACAAAAAGCATGATGATTAGCTAACCAATTGATTCCTAAAAATCATATCAAAGGCAAGTATTTTCAAAAAGATAAGATCGACAGGTAACGTGAAAATGTTTATTTGAATCAACAAGATTTATAAACAGTGGAGGTAACGAAGGTTTCTCCCAACTAAGTTTAAACAGATAAATCAAAGTCCAATTTCTCCTGAGTCAAATTTAAACGTTGAACGCAAGCAAAGAGAGATAAAATAATAGGTAGAACCCAGATATCGAATACGATATAGACTTCGCAAGAGCTTATGATTAACTTACCCGTGATAATTTTATTCGGGTTCCTAATTAAGAAAAAAAACGCGCTCTCTTAACCTACCGGCTTTGGCTTCATTGGGACATCCTTTGGCATCACTATCTCAACTCGGACTTGACTTCACCATACGACAAAATCGAGCTAAGTGACCTTTCTTCCGCAATTAAAACACGCTTTGGATTCATTCCATTTAGACGGATGTGTCCCTCCCCGTCAAGATTTGAAACATCTGACTATGGTGGTCGTTCTTCTTCCTTTGAAACGGTGTCGATGCCGACGCGTCTTCACGTCATTGTTGAACCCTCTTCTTGAAATGTCCATTCTTATTATTTTGGCCATGATTACCACCAAGTGGTTACCATTCTTGACATGATAATTTCCCCACGATGGTTATCATTGTTCGATGACCGCTTGCCATTAGATGATGATTATTATCGTGTTGTTGGTCATTACCTTTTGGTTGAAGTCGACTCAACACTCTCATGTGCTTCATTGCTTATCTCAATATTTTCAGATGATCATTTTCAAACACCGCCACCAAACATGGGTTAAATAACATATCACATATTATCCCTATACTCGATCGACCAAATAAATACCACATAAACTTAGGTAGGTCATACTAGCAAGGGAATTCTGCTCTCCCTCCTAGTACTATTCTCACATCTTAGCCAGGATCATATCCCTAAGCTCGATACCAACCGTGACGCCCCCAAAATTAGGTATACGCCACCCATCTTGGGTCGCCACTTACATGGTACATAAATTCAAATACAACTTACTAACCTAATCTGTCGTGGTACAAATACGACATAAACCGTGAGTTTGAATACAAATATTGTCTACTAGATATTATACAAACTCAAAAGGAGTCCTCATTACAACTATTATCACACTATTTCACGTAATAGTGAGGACTACTAATGCTATCCTCTCGGACCATTACTCCGCTCCCCGACTCGTCTCCAAATGGCTATGTTCTCATTTCAAGAGAATAAAGTGAAAGAAAGGGTGAGCTCAACTAGCCCAAGAAGAAATATTATGACTAAGATAATGCGTAATAAATTATCATTAGCCTTCAACAATGTTGTTAAACCGATAAAATACAATAGACAACCCGCTTTAACTGCAAATGAATAAGCAATCCATTAAAAGAGTCAAGTAGAGAATAAAGTCTACTATCTTTTAGGTTTTAAAAGGTTTTTATCAATTTTTATCACGAGACTCAAATTTTAATAAATAAACCACCACATCTAATCATCCCGTACTACACGGCCAAGGATTTTCATCAAATTATCAATGGTCATGACTATACCGAATCACCCCCGGTCATAATCATACCAAAACTATCCATCATCGCATTATGTGCCATCGAGGACTTTTTGTCACATCATTTATATCAAGTCATGATTATACCGAATGATCCTCGGTCATAATCATACTAAGTTCATCTACGCACGTAAGCCAAAGATAACATAATATAACATGAGGATGATGACAATGACATAATAATTCAATAAAACAAGTTCAAGAATTATTTAATCCATGAATTATTAACGCCCAAATTGTCAACATGATATCGTTTTGTAGAGTAAAATTCAAGAATGATCGTAAGAATATTTCCATGAAAAGATATCTTTGGATGAAACGCAAATATCAAGGATATTCTACTAATTTCATGGAGTATATAAGTCAAAGTTTTAACCAACTGGGTATAATAAAGAATGGAATAACAAAAGAAATCACCATGCACGGTGCAGATTGCAGATGTGATAAAGTTATTCCAATGTAATAATAATAACTTAACTGTCAAAAGTCGTGAAATTCACACCGATGTGATGTTCCAATGTAATAATAAAGATGGAACTGCATCCTGTAAAAAACACACGTGATAGGATATTCCAACAGTAATGATAAAGACGGAACCAGTCCGTGTAAAAACACATGCATGTGATGTTCCAATGTAATAATAATAAAGACGGAACCTGTGTCCTGTAAAACACACATGCATGTGATGTTCCAATGTAATAATAGAAGAATGTCACCAAGTATAGGGGTAAATCACAGATACAAAGTTATTCCAATGTAATAATAAGCAATGGAATAACATAAGAATTTTACCAAGTATATAGGTACGCCACAGATACAAAGTTATGTATAGGTATGCCACTTTTTACAAAAGTTATTCCAATGTAATAATAAATGAATGGAATAATGTAAGTTCTCTTCAAGAAGAAAGAATAACACCCTTACCGTAAAAAGAACCTGAATATAGAAGTAGTGAAGTAGAAGAAGTAATACTCTTCTTCTTTCTATAATTTTCTCTATAGCTTCTCTCTATAATTCTCTCTAGAGTTTCAATGAATTCGTAAGAAAATAATGAAGGAACGAGCTTCTATTTATAGGAAAATGGAATGCATAAGAATTAATCCATGAACTATCAGATTGATTTATTTAAACTGACGGTCCATATTTAAAGAAAAATCTTTTAAATAAAATATAATATATTCTATTTATATAAAAACATTTTACTATGCAAACACTATGCAATACTATGCAAAACACTATGCAAAACACTACGCAACACTATGCATAATAAAATATAATATATTCTATTTATGTAATAACTTTAATAAAGTATTCTATTTTATATAAAGATGTTTCGCTTTTATTACGTTAATAATAATTAATAAAACAAAACGTCATTATCGCTATAATAATTCATATTATTAATCGACAATAATGGAATCAAACCGAGTGACTTCTCACATAAGATCAATAATCAATACCGCAGTGCTACTACGCAACCACACGACATCGCATTTTTTTACTACCGAAAGTAGTTCAACAAGAATCTACAGTAAAACTTCCGCCGTTATTTCAATAAAATATTTTTGTCGTTTTCTCAATCCGACAATAATTTCATTATGGGTCCACCAATGATTGAGTAGTTGTATTTAATATTCCCCGCTAAACCGAATATTCCCCACCAATCTAATATAATATAACCACTGCATACTTTGCAAAATTTATAAATACTACCCACAACTATAATATTATCTCAAATTCACACTATAATATTAAAAATTATTTCGACTAAATTTAAATCTTTATCGATAAAATCTGGGGTCTCACAATCTCCCTCCTTATGGAATTTCACTCAAATTAGGGTGGTACGCATCTGGTATGATAAAGAGATGAGGATACCTTGAATACCTTTATCGTTGAAAACATTAAATTCATTTTGCAATCCGCCAAAGATATTCATTAACAATTCATCTTTACACTAGCCAAAGCCAAAATATACAAATCAGAAACCAATAATACCGAGACTCACCTTTAATAGTATCACAACCACGAATTATCCATGCACCATCGCCAAGGATATTCGTGTTTTCAATTACGGCCATGATTATACCGAATAATCCGTGGTCATAATCATACCAAGTCTATCAATGCACTACTACCAAAGATGACTTTTACCACATCCATGAATTAATATTTCATCACGAGACTCATTTCAATAATTAATCCATATCATCGAATCATCCCCGCACTACGTGCCAAGGATATTCATTAGTATCACGCACCACAAATTATCCATGCACTACTACCAAAGATAATTGTGTATTCATTAGTATCACGACCACAAATTATCCATGCACCATACTATGGCCAAAGATAATTGTGTATTCATTAAGTATCACACAAACCACAAATTATCCATGCACTATTACCAAAGATAATTGATGTATTCATTAGTATCACCACCACAAATTATCCATGCACTACTACCAAAGATAATCGTGGTATTCATTAAGATCACGACCACAAATTATCCATGCACTACTACCAAAGATAATCGTGGTATTCATTAAGTATCACGACCACAAATTATCCATGCACTACGGCCAAAGATAATCGTGTATTCATTAGTATCAAACGCACCACAAATTATCCATGCACTACTACCAAAGATAATCGTGTATTCATTAAGATCACGAATTACCACCACAAATTATCCATGCACCACTACCAAAGATAATCGTGTATTCATTAGTATCACGACCACAAATTATCCATGCACTACTACCAAAGATAATTGTGTTTTCAATTACTGAGTTATGATTATACCGAACAATCCCTCGGTCATAATCATACCAAGTCCATCTATGCACTAATGTGCACGTAGATGACTTTCAACATAATATAAGTAATGAGGATAATGATATAAAGAATCAATCAAATGAGATAAAGGATAAATATTAAACATTTATAATATAATTTATCCAGGATTCAAGAATATCCCCATGTTATCAATCACTTAATAATCTCATAATCTAATAACATTAATATTATAATAATATTTTAATCACTTCTTAAATTTATAAACAATTTATCTCAATTGTTTACGCTTTTACCATATAATGCATTTAATCATTCAAAATGCCATACTCATAAAATATCATCACCAATTATCAAATCCTCATCAAAAATATGCATATATTCTATATAGGATTCTCTAGCCATAAAATCCTATTTTCAACTTTGTTACTTCACATAACATATTTAACTCATATGTTCAGAATTAAACTATTTTCATGAAAAATACCAAATTAGTCCCAAAAATATTTCTTTTCTGGGATTTAGCATAATATAGTCCCATAATGAAAATATATTTTTCTCGGAATTTTTAAAATTCATTTACTATTTTTCAAAAATCAATTTCTAATTAATTCCTTAAGAAATTAGCTACCTCAAGTTTAACTCCAAAATTCCCAAATCTTGGCAGGATCTTACACATGTTAACGTGAGCTTCTAGTTTAAATTTCATGGTCATCTGAGTTATAGAACTCAAGTTATAGCATTTTTTCATCGGAAAAACCTAAATATTGAAATAGTCATAACTTGCTCATTTTAAGTCAGAATGAGCTCATTTTTGGACAGTAGATACTTTATACCATATACCTTCATGTCCCAAAAGGCCAGAATTTTTCTCATAATTTAAGTGGCCGAAACAGCCCTTAAAGTTTCTGGGCAGTAGTTTTTTGAAATTTACAGCTTTGGCCTCCTTTGCTAAAATCAGTCCACACAAAAATCTACAACACCTTTTCCAGTAATTCCACTTGGATTAGTTAGGTAACTCATAGATCTAACTCTAGGACTTGACCACACTCAAAAATTCAAAATATAATAGGAGATATGGTCAATTGAATTTCATGTTACGCTTTTCACCAAAATCGATTTTCAACTCTTTGTGATTTCTAAGAAACTTTCATGTTTTCACATACCAACCAACATAACTCATCATAAAACTTACTAATACTTCATATACCCATGATTTTCATTATTCCAATGCTTTTATTATGACTTTCATCATAAACCACGTAAATGATCATTTAGTTGAAGAAATATTTGAGGGTTTAAGAAATGGGTTTTGTATCTTGGGTCAATACAAAATTCGATTTCACGCCTAGGGTAGGCTAGAAATCTTCAAGAATACGCCAAGAAATTTATTAATGATAGAAATATCATTCAAAATATTACTCTTATCCAAGACTTGGATAAGACGTCACATCGATACCAATCTGTGACTTCTATCCCTTAACCTAGATAAGACCTCACAATGATACCTATCAACTTGCCATCTTCATTCACGATGTCGCCTACAGAAAGTCTCGCTTCGGTGCATTCCACACAAGGAAGTCAACAACGAAAGGATCGGGCTCTTTACTTATGGCTTGATATAACAATGATTAACTTTAGGATTTGGTTACTTTGAATTAGATAATAAAGTTGGTTAGGAATATGAAAGCTAACAACCTTACAAAAAGAATGATGATGATTAGTTAACCAATTGATTCCTAAAAATCATATCAAAGGCAAGTATTTTCAAAAAGATAAGATCGACAGTAACGTGAAAGTGTTTATTTGAATCAACAAGATTTATAAAAAAGTGGAGGTAACGAAGGTTTCTCCCAACTAAGTTTAAATAGATAAATCAAAGTCCAATTTCTCCTGAGTCAAATTTAAACGTTGAACGCAAGCAAAGAGAGATAAAATAATGGGTAGAACCCAGATCGAATACGATATAGACTTCGCAAGAGCTTATGATTAACTTACCGTGATAATTTTATTCGGGTCCTCGTCACGAAAAAAAAACGCTCTCTCTTAAACCACTGGCTTTGGCTTTGAAGTCGGGACATCCTTTGGCATCACTATCTCAACTGGACTTGACTTCAACGACAAAATTTTGACCTTCTTCCGCAATTAAAACACGCTTTGGATTGTCACGACTACGGTTTAGACGGATGTGTCCCTCCCGTGTCGCATTTGAAACATAATACTACTTGGTCGTTCTTCTTCCTTCAAAACGGGTCTTCGCGCCGAGCGTCTTCACGTCATTGTTGAACCTCTCTTCTTGAAATGTCCATTCTTCTTATTATTTTGGCCATGATTACCACCAAGTGGTTACCATTCTTGACATGATAATTTCCCCACGATGGTTATCATTGTTCGATGGCCGTTGCCACCAAAGATGATTATTATCGTGTTGTTGGTCATTACCTTTTGGTTGAGTGAATCAACGGCCTCATGTGCTTCATTGCTTATCTCAATATTTTCGGATGTCATTTTCAAACATCGCCACAAAACATGGGTTAAATAACATATCACATATTATCCCTATACTCGACCGACCAAATAAATACCACATAAACTTAGGTAGGTCATACTAACAAGGAATTTCTGCCTCCCTCCTAGTACTAATCTCACATCTTAGCCAGGATCATATCCTAAGCTCGATACCAACCGTGACGCCCCTAAAATTAGGTATACGCCACCCATCTTGGGTCGCCACTTACATGGTACATAAATTCAAATACAACTTATTAACCTAACTGTAGGTAATAATACGACATAAACTATGAGTTTGAATACAAATATTGTCTACTAGATATTATACAAACTCAAAAGGAGTCCTCATTACAACTATTATCACACTATTTCACGTAATAGTGAGGACTACTAATGCTATCCTCTCGGACCATTACTCCGCTCCCCGACTGTCCAAATTGCTATGTTCTCATTTTCAAGAAGAGAAAGTTGAAAGAAAGGGTGAGCTCAACTAGCCCAAGAAGAAATATTATGACTAAGATAATGCGTAATAAATTATCATTAGCCTTTCAACAGTTGTTAAACCGATAAAATACAATAGACAAAACCGGTTTAATCGCAGCTTGAATAAGCAATCCATTAAAAGAGTCAAGAGAGAATAAAGTCTACTATCTTTTAGGTTTTAAAAGGTTTTATCAATTTTTATCACGAGACTCAAATTTTAATAAATAAACCACCACATCTAATCATCCATGCACTACTGGCCAAGGATTTTCATCAAATTATCAATGGTCATGACTATACCGAATCACCCTCGGTCATAATCATACCAAAAACTATCCATCATCGCATTAAAAGCCAATCGAGGACTTTTGTCACATCATTTATATCAAGTCATGATTATACCGAATGATCCTCGGTCATAATCATACTAAGTTCATCTATGCACGTAAGCCAAAGATAACATAATATAACATGAGGATGATGACAATGACATAAGTAATTCAATAAAACAAGTTCAAGAATTATTTAATCCATGAATTATTAACGCCCAAATTGTCAACACGATATCTTGTTTTCAGAGTAAAATTCAAGAATGATCGAGAAGAATATTTCCGTGAAAAGATATGGATGAAACGCAAATATCAAGGATATTCTACTAATTTCATGGAGTATATAAGTCAAAGTTTTAACCAACCGGGTATAATAAAGAATGGAATAACAAAAGAAATCACCATGCATGCAGATTGATGATGTACAAAGTTATTCCAATGTAATAATAATAACGGAACTAAAGTCAAAGTCGTGAAATTCACAACCGGCTGTGATGTTCCAATGTAATAATAAAGATGGAACCAGATCCCTGTAAAAACACATGATAGGATATTCCAACAGAATGATAAAGATTTTAACCAGTCGGTGTAAAACACATGCATGTGATGTTCCAATGTAATAATAATAAAAAGCGGAACCAGTCCTGTAAAACACATGCATGTGATGTTCCAATGTAATAATAGAAGAATGTCACCAAGTATAGGTTAAATCACAGATACAAAAGTTATTCCAATGTAATAATAAGCAATGGAATAACATAAGGATTTCACCAAGTATAGGGTATGCCGCGTGATACAAAGTTATGTATAGGGTATGCCACTTTTACAAAAGTTATTCCAATGTAATAATAATGAATGGAATAATGTAAGTTTCTTCAAGAAGAAAAGAATAACACCCTCACCGTAAAAAAGAACTGAATATGAAGTAGTGAAAAAAGGAATACTCTTCTTCTTTCTATAATTTTCTCTATAGCTTCTCTCTATAATTTCTCTCTAGAGTTTCAATGAATTCGTAAGAAAATAATGAAGGAATGAGCTTCTATTTATAGGAAAATGGAATGCATAAGAATTAATCCATGAACGGTCCAGATTGATTTACTTTTAATCGACGGTCCATATTTAAAGAAAAATCTTTTAAATAAAATATAATATATTCTATTTATATAAAAACATTTTACTATGCAAACACTATGCAATACTATGCAAAACACTACGCAAAACACTATGCAACACTATGCATAATAAAATATAATATATTCTATTTATAGAATAACTTTAATAAAGTATTCTATTTTATATAAAAGATGTTTCATTTTATTACGTTAATAATACTTAATAAAACAAAACGTCATTATCGCTTATAATAATTCATATTATTAATCGACAATAATGGAATCAAACTGAGTGACTTCTCACATAAGCATCAATAATCAATACCGTGTGCTACTATGCAACCACACGACATCGTATTTTTTACTACCGAAAGTAGTTCAACAAGAACTACCGGTAAAACTTCCGCCGTTATTTCAATAAAATATTTTTGTCGTTTTTCAATCCGACAATAATTACATTGCTAGGGTCCACCAATGATTGAGTAGTTGTATTTAATATTCCTCGCTAAACCTAATATTCCCCACCAATCGAATATAATATAACCACTTGCATACTTTGCAAAATTTATAAATACTACCCACAACTATAATATTATCTCAAATTCACACTATAATATTAAAAATTATTTCACAAAATTTAAATCTTTATTGATAAAATCTGGGGTCTCTAACCCACCGCTGAAAAGGGGTCGCCATCGAATGGCCCGGTGAGTCCACCCGAACCTCCAAACACCAATGACGTTTACTACCACGAAGGGCACGATAAACTCATAAGGACCACTGCGAAGAAAAGGTCGCCATCGAATGGCCAAATGAGTCCACCGAACCTCCTAACAGATTGAACCGATCAAGAATGAAGACAAGATTTGTTCGAGAAAAAAGGGAACCTTTATTGATGATGACATAAATATTTACAGACTTCCAGTGTATTGACATCATTTCTACTGAAAGTACTTCCTAAGCCTGCCAGCGTGCCAAGTATTCTTAATTGCTGACCCATATAATGCTTTCAATCGATAAGTTCCCGGCTTCGGCACTTCAGTGATTTCATACGGTCCTTCCCAATTTGGCATTAGCTTTCCCAAATTCTGAGGTGTAGATGCTTCGGCTTCTCTGAGGACAAAATCTCCTACTTGAACCTTCAAATTTTACCCCTTATTATTAATGTTTGGCCACTCTTCAGATAGGGTCGCCAACCCGATTAAAATTTGCTTTCTCTTACTTCCTCAAGTAAATCAAGGTTAGCCTTAAGCCCTTCCTCATTGTAGATCTCTCCGAATTGGTCGATTCAAGACTTGGAGATCTAATTTCAATGGGACTAAGGCATCGATTTATAGGCCGATCTAAAAGGTGAATCCCGTTGTAGTCCTCGGAGTAGTTCGATAAGCCCATAACACGCTAAGTAGCTCCTCCGCCATCCGCCTTGACTTCGTCTAATCAAGGCTGATCCCATTCAAGCAGCCGTTGCATTGGTCACTTAACTTGTCCATTTCGATTTGTGGATGAGCCATGAAGTCTTTTCTGTCTTTGAATCCCAGTTCTTTCAAAAATGCTTCAAATTTCGATCCCACAAATGGCGCCCATTGTCCAATATTACCACCTTAGGAATCTCAAACAAAATACTACCGATTCTTTCAAAAATTTCAAGCATTCACGTTCGTTATTAACCTAAGTGGTTTTGCTTCTACCCACTTGGTCATATAGTCGATGGAAACTATAACAAAGCTGACTTGACCTTTGGCCTTCGGTAGTGGACCCAGTATATCAACCCCCCAGACAGCGAAGGGTATAGGAGATAAGATCGAATATAGCTCTTCTGGTGGCTGATGTGGGATCGGACTGTTGAGTTGACACTTCTCGCACTTTTTGACGTATTCAGTCGCTTCTTTGAAAATGGTAGGCCAGTAGTATCCTTGTCGAAGTACTTTATAGGCTAATGATTTAGCCGCCATATGGTCGCCACAGATACCTTCATGTACTTCTCGAAGAGCATATTCAGCTTCAGATGGAGTCAGACATTTTAGTAGTGGAGATGAGAAAGCTCTTCGAAACAGATCCCCATCAATCAGAACAAAATTAGCACTTTTGTACTTGATTTTCTTAGCGAGCATCCGATCCGAAGGTAAGACGCCATCTGCCAGATACTCTATATATGGAGTCAACCAGCAGTTGGTTCGATCAATGTACATTACCGAAAACGAGCATTCAACAACAAAATCAGAATAATCCCTGCTCCACTAACGTCCGTGGTAGAAGACCCATCTGCATACAGCGTCCACGAACTCGCTTGTTGAAGAATCAGAATCGCTACTGTCAGATCCTTCACTTTCGCTATAACTTCATCGACTTCGTAAAACGAGCATTCAACAACAAAATCAGCCAAAGCTTGCCCTTTGATGGCGGTTCGGGATGATATTCAATGAAAAATTGTGACAACTCCATCGTCTACGCATTTAATCTCCCGATACCTCGGGTTTGTCCATAATCTTCTTTAAAGGTCGATTCAGATATATACTATTACTAATCTACCACGAAAGTATTGCCTAAGCTTTCGACTAGCAGATTATTAAAGCAAAAGCAAACTTTTCAATGTTCGGTACCTTGTTTCAAAGATCCCGGCGATATGGCTTACATAATAAAGCGGTGTCGCTTACTTTTCAACTTCACGCACCAAAACCGCCTCCTACCGCCAACAAACTAGTCTGCTAAGTACAAATATAGGGGTTCAAGAGAGGCGGGCTTCACCAACAAAGGCGCCAAGATAAATAGGACTTGATGCTTCGAAGGCGTCCTCACTCCAAGTCCATTGAAACGCTCTTTGCATTCTTCGCCCTTTCAATGTATCAAAGAACGGTAGACATCTTTTCACGACTTGGACATGAACCTCCTTAAAGTCGCAATCCTTCAGTAATGACGTTGAACATCTTTAAATGACCGAGGAGTCTTCATGTTCGGGATCGCTTCAATCTTCTCTGGATTGGCTTCAATTCTCTCTCGATCGACAAGATAACCCGTAAATTTGCCAACCCCTAGACCAAAGGTGCACTTAGTGGGGTCAATTCAAATCATTGTCTTTAATCGTCTCGAAAGCATTCTTCTAAATCATCCAGATGTTTATGCACCAATATGCTTTTGACAATCATGTCATCACACGACACCTCCACATTCCCGCCAAATTGATATCCGAAAACATGGTTCATCATCCTCTCGATATGTGGGTCTCCGGCATTGATGAGGTAGAAGGTCATTTTCTTATAGTATATACCGAACGATGCATAATGAACGCCATCTTCTAGATATCCTCCTTGCACATGGAAATTTGATGATATCCAGAAAATGCGTCCATGAAACTTAATAAAGCATACCCCGAAGTGGCATCGATTAGTTGGTCAATGTGGGGTAGAGGGTAGAAATCCTTCGGACAAGCCTTATTTAGATCAGTGTAGTCGATGCAGACTCGCCATTTACCATTTTGCTTCTGCACCAACACCACATTCGCCATCCATTGTGGGTAGTCAATCTCGAAAATGAAGTCAGCTGCCAACAATTTTGCAATCTCTTCATCAATTATTCGCTGACGTTCAGGTGCGAAAATCCTCCTCTTCTGTCGGACTGGCTTCTTTGATGGATCTACCTCCAGCCGATGCTCAGCGATATCCCTGCTTACTCCTGGCATATCCTGAGGCTCCCATGAAAAAATATCAACATAGCATTGCAGGAGCTCCACGAGGTTAGTCCGGAGAGGTTCCGGCAGACCTGAACCTATTTTTACCGTCTTGTTCTCCTTGCCAGGGATAAGATCTATCTCCTCCGTTTCTTCAGCTGGCATGACCAATGGTTCGGAACTACTCTCGGTGAAGGGTTCGATCTCTATCGCCATAGTATGCTTCTGCTTCGATACTCCCACCTCCCGAAGTGATCACAGCATTTCTATAACATCTTCTGGCCAGATCCAAGTCCCCCTTCACCTCGCCAACCCCATGAGCCGTAGGAAATTTGATTTTGAAATGAGGAATAGAGGTCACAGCTTGCAAAGCAATTAAAGCAGGCCTTCCCAAAATAGCATTATAAGCAGAATCTACATGCACAACATAAAATTTGCAAATAATTTCTACCTGTTGGGGGCCGTTCAAGACGATTTGGCGATTCAATGGTTCCAAACCACCTTGACGGGTCATTACTAAAATCATATAAAGGAGCCTCCTGTCCTATCTCCATCTTTTGCCCATCTAGGTGCATCCTCTGATAAGCGTGGGCATACAGAATATCTACAGAAGACCCATTATCTACCATCATCCGCTTCATATCCACCGAACCTACTTGTGCGCAATCGAAGACCAGTGATCCTAAATACGGTTCGATGATTTTCAAGGGTAATCTTTATCAAGAAAAGAGATTACCAGATTCGAATAAAGGTCTGTCGGTCGGAGGGTAGGTACAATCGATACATGACCGAATCCAAGTAACCGGTGCCGCTTTTTCCAATGAATTTGCAGAAGTACCCCCAATGATGACATCTACCACGCGGCTCGCAGCAGTCATTCCGAGGTGACAACACTCTTTGAATCTGGTTGAGCTACGGGAAATACCCTCCGTCCTGTTGTTGATTAGTTCGGCACCACATCTTTGAATCAAAGCCCGCTTGTACCTTTCTTTCAATAAAGTCCTTCAAACTAGCACAAATCGTTGGTATCATGACCAAGCTTGATGATAATCACAATACTTACGAGAGTTTCCTTTTTCGGCTTAGTGTTATCTCGAGGTGGTTCAAAATAGGTTGATTCTTAATTTGATCCAAGATAATGTACTCGTCTCTCGTGTTAAAGTCTTTGTGTACGTCCTATTCACTCTTTCATTTGGAGCGATTTAACGTCCTCCACCACCGCATCTCCAATTGTTATATTTTTTTGACCCGCCTTCATAGCGGTCTTTATTACCCTCATTCTTTTCTCCGGTCTCTATTGGTTCTATCCCGATCCGTCTCCTTGCTTGTCAATTCAATCAGACGTTTAAGGTCAGTCCATGGCTTCTTCCACCACGATATAACCTTCACTTTGTCAATGGCCTCGGCCGAGACTTCTTGGGTGATGAAACATCAACTTCTTCACTAACTTCTCCGATTTGACCAGATCTAACCCATTCGAAATAGTCCAACGGCTTGTAGATCGTTCAGTCTCATCACTTGGTCGATCGCTTCACGGAATCTCTTCACATATCGCCCAAAGACTCATTCGAAAACCGTCGAACTCGAGCCAACGAACGGTTGGTTTCCTCTTCTTTGTTGCTCCCCAGGCGGGCATGAAATTTATCGCACATATCCGCCCAAGATGAAATTGAATCTGAGGGCAAAGTCCCCATCCACCGCTTCGGGCATCTTTTTACGAGTGTTGTGATAAAAGTATGACATTTAGCAAAGATCGCTAAAGTCATAATAATCCATCACCATCGAATCACCGATCAGGGTCATAGGGATCCCCGATCCATCATAACTCTCAATATGGGGCAACTTTGGTAGGATCGACTTTTTTCTTTAAGAATCTCCATGGAAAAGGGGATGCTTTCTTTTCAAGTATCCTTCGCTTTTTGTACTTTCGCAGTTCGCTCAAGTTCCTTTAACTCTTTAACCAAATACTCTACACCTTCCGGTTGAGATGATGCTTCTTTTTCCGGTGACTCCTTCCTCCTCTGAGTAGACCGGTTTCTTACAATAGAGCCTTCAACTCTAGAAGGATTTCTTCGATGACGAGTGTCCACAGGGTGGTGTACCCTCAGTAGACTCTCGGGAGTACAATCTCTGGATATGCTTCGTCTTTGAATCCGAGCACTAAGGCGAGAATGTGCAACAACAAGGGCCTTCTTTGTGGTTTCAGGAGTACGATCTCTGGATCGACCTCTTCGTTCTCTTCGACCTTGCTCCTTAAAATCGACAGGGTGATGTACCCTCCTCGATCTTTGAGGAGTAGGGCTTCGGGATCTTCTTCTTTCTCGATTTTCGGTCTCGAGACTCTCGTCCCGAATGAATGTGTTCTTTTCCACTTGGTGTCCTTGCCTTCTGGACCGATTATTATTGAGCTCTTCATCTCTCAACTCATCATCCGCCATCCGCTTTCCAGCCTATATCCCGTCGTTGCTTTCACGAGTACTTCCATAGCTCTATCCGTTTCATCCGCCATCTTAGCCTACCGTGAAGCTTTTTCATCCTCGGTCCTCTCAGATCGAGTTCTAAGCGAAGTGCCTTCTACTCGCTTCCGACCGCGCGACGACGCTTTATCGGTCGGAGAAGACTAACCCACGTTTAACCTCGCCCATTGCCTTCAACCGAAAATCTTCATGTTGGATCGTTTGACGCCGCTGTCTTAGCATGAACACTTATCACGGTCCCAAACGATCTTCGATGACACACGTGGTGTCGATTCTTTGGCAACCCTCGGCACTTCTTCGTGTGTAGGTGTTCTACTCTTCACCATGAATATGGACGTAGAACAAACACACGACCGTGATTGAAAAATACTCAGACGATGAGAACTTCACCCCTCCTTCGGCGCCAATGTTAACGCCAAGATCTTTCTCCACGTCCCAATCACCAAGACGCGTCCAATATCCCGCATTCAACAAGTCAACACTAAAAGCTTGACTACCGACCGTCGAGGATAGCTCCCACATGAGAGTTAGTAATAAAGCGATCACAAGGTCAACAATGGAGAGAAAAATATTATCTAATGTCCGAGAGAGATGTAATTAGAATTATCTTCAAATATGTGTGTTCTTTACCCTCTTATGTGATCTTAGCCCCACTACATACTCCACTCCCCTTGCCATCGTGCCATCCACCATCTCTCGACACACCTTTTTCCTCACTTCCCGGTCATTTCGGTAGAAAGTAAGCAAACCACTTTCACACTGCTCGCTCATCGCTTTGCCATCACCGCCATTATCCGAGTCCCATCCTCATTAATGCCATGCAAAGAAAGTGGCGAACCATAATAGTCAACTGTCATTTGGCATAATGATTACTGGTCAAAGTTGGGTTAAGTGACAATTTGTATAATGGGCCAATTTAATGACTAAACCCAAATAATGGAAATGACCCAAGTGACCGGATCCATTCAGGACCTAGCATAACATGATCCAAGGGAGGAGTCCAATAAGTTCGGCCCAATAAGGAAAAGGATTATGGCCTAACACCCCCAATACAAAACAATTAGCCAAGAGAAATTACAGAATATACACAATCCGCTAGACATACTAGCGGACGGAGTTTATTTAACACGCTAAAAATGCTTAAACCCTAAACTTTAACACTACTCGGAATTTTTCATGTCATCAGTAGCTAGCAGAACAAACCCTCTGATCTCATCCCTTCCTTACATTCTCATATGGAGGAGATTCGGCTCAGCACCATTCATTGATGGCCAGATACGAGCTTCGAAGCCATTGGCCGCCATCATCGGGTAGAATCCGAGATCCCGTGGCCGGAACAAAACTTCTAAACATTCAAAGAAGAATTGAAATCGAGTCACGAAAAATTACATTTCAAACAGGGAAGTATGTCGCTTCGCTTTAATGGTGCAATGGTTATAGCCATGGAAGAGACTAAAGTCCTCTCAACTGTTGCTTCAATTTAAAGGGGACTTCGCTCGTGACTTCCTCCCTCTCACCGGCAGACGTTGTTTATAAATCTGAGAGCATTTGTGTTAAAGTTTAAGGTTCGGACTTTTTTTTACTGAGAGTGAAACACGTAATTTGGAAATTTATTCATTTTGTCTTGTTTTGAAATGCCTATCCATTAGGTATGACTAATAGATGGACGCCATACATCGCGCTCTTGCATCGATTCTGAGTTATAAGTTCTGAGTTCTTATTCTGATTAAACTTTATCATCCGCTAGTATATTAGCTTGAATTTGCGATCTACTCTTTTGGTTTGGTCTACTGTCTCTGAATTGGCCAATTGGAAGGGCATAATCGTCAGGATTTTTGATTAATAACGTCCGCTAGTAATTCTAGCGGACGGGGAATTGCCATAATAAATCTCAACCTTTCATCAACAAAACGGACGGGTTAGAGCCTATATGCCACTTTTTATCTCATAATAAATCTCAGCCTTTCATCAACAAAACGGACGGATTAAAGCCTATATGTCATTTTTTATCTCATAACATATAGATCTTATGGATGGATCATTCTCCTATATATATATATATATATATATATATATATATATATATATATAACTTACTACTAAATCTCAAGTACTTTAACAGTTTTGCAATTGCAATTTAGGATGACATTCCATCCCATGCTATACAAGGCTTAGTCGGAAAAATCCGATGTTTTCTAATCAATATCCTTCGCTCCAAAATTAAATATACATTTTTAAAATTAAATTTTAAAATTAAAAATATATTTTTTAACATATTATTATTTATATTTTAACTAGATTAAATATTATTATTATTATACTAATAAATTAAACTCTTAACAAATATTAGAAACATATTTAAGAATATATGATTTTTTTTAAATAATCGTTATTTTAAAAATGTGGGAGTAGGTCATCGAGGTTCAATATTATTTTTTTTGGGTACAAATAAAACAAAATAGGTTCAAATTAAAACACTAGGAATTGTGTTGTAGGCTTGTAGCCCTGCTAAAGTTTGTGTGCCCAAGTTACGACATTAAGAAAGAAGGTTACACATACTTACAATATATAGTTCTTCCTCCCTTCCACATGCAAGTTTTGCTTTAATATTTTTTTTTAATATACTAAAACTGTTTAAGCAACATTTATACATAATTTTACACTCAAACTTTTTTCATTTCATATTATTTGATTATTAGTGATTTTTAAAGTCAACTTACAAAATTTTGAATTTAAAATAGATATATATATTTTAAATTTTAATAAATATAATGATAAATATTATAAATTATCTGAAAAATATTAGTCATTGTAAGTTTTATTGTTTCATAATTTTTAATAAGTTATCTCAATATTAAATTTAAAAATATTTTAAATTGAATTTCAAAAGATAATAATGATCCAATAGTTTGGAACGGAGGAAGTATTTCCTAATAACAACATTTGGTGCAATTTTAGATTAAATTAATTATCAAAAAAATAAAAATAAAATTGTCCAAGTGTGCTTCCAGCAAATGTTGTGTAAAAAAAATACAAGGTTAATGAAACACACGCGCGCGCGCGCGCACACATATATATATATATATATATATATTTGATGGACATAGAATTAAATAGAGACAAGGTTGAACTGTGATTTATCTTCTTCTACTTCTTCTTTTTAAGCTAAATTATGATTTAGATAAACCTCAAAATTCAATTACGTTTTTAGGAATGCTTCAAAAAGAGATTTTCTAAACTAAAATAACATAATTTTTATAATATAACAATATAATTTTATTATTATGTTAGCGCTATAAAATTAAATATTCATTATTTTAACTAAAATATTTATTTATTTTTTGTAGGAAAAGAGTACGTATTTGTTAATTAATAAAAATATATCCTTTTAAGGAAATATATTCAAAGCAAAGATTAATAATCTTTGGGACAGATGATTTGTTGTATTGTTTTTCAGCAGCTAAATGAAAAATTACAACTAATATGTATTCACCAATAAATATGACGCAGTCAAGATTCCTTTTTCCCTTCCTTCCTCCAAAATTGTCGCAGTAAAAATTTGAATAAACAATCTTGTTATCCATTGATTTCTCAGTCAGCAATCCAATCCTCCAGCTCATTCATATGGAACACCAACAATAATATCTCCCATCATTATCCAGGTCCTTTCTGGCCACCTTGGTTTGGCGGTGCTCCTTCCCTCCCTTCTCTCCTGTGTCTAAAAACCCAACATAAATATAGAATATGTCTCTTCTTAACTCATTGGCCCCTTTGACTTTTTTTTGTTCTTCTCTCAACATTCCAACACCAGTTTTATGAGACCAAACCCTTTATTTTTCTTTGAGAATATTGCACCATCTTCCCTCGCATTGCTCAATCCGAGCTTATACGTGGTGTCTTTAGATTTAAAGGCGTTTTCTTTATATTGGGTTTTTGAAATCTTGAAGATCTGAATAAGCTTTTGAGCATTATACTATTATATTATTGATTGGGCTGTCAATGCGATGGGAGAGTCCCGTAAATCAAGGGGATGTTTTGGTTGGTTAATTGTACTCATAGTTTTGGGTGTTATTGCCTTTGCCATTTGGATCGTCATTCATAAGAAAAATCAAGATTCTGACTCGGGGTCCGCGGCTCCTGTTCCGGGCCCTCCTGGCGCCATTAATAAGAAATATTCTGATGCTCTCAAAGTCGCTATCCAGTTTTTTGATGTACAAAAATGTAACTTCCTTCTCTCTCTCACACACACACTTGATCGAGTAATTGTTGATTGCACTGCGGTCTTGATTCACACGGGATCTGTATTTATTGATCTTATTTTAGTGCTTGATGTTGTTTGTGCATTAACTTCATTCGTTTAAAACGGTAATCATATGCATTATGTCAAAGTGTTGAAGACATGCAACAACTTCGTTTTCCAAATTTAGAATTGATCTCAGGCCACTAATTGCTTTGTTTTTATGTGTTATTTATGTATCTACTTAATTACATACATTCTTGATATCTCAAGGGGCATAAACAAACAGTGAAATATGTGGTAGAATTAGAGGATGAATTGTAGATTGCGTTTTTAAGGGCAAGAAAATGGCACCATCAATTGTTCATACATGAATTCAAGATATTTGGAAATGTATGAATGATAAACTTGTATTTATATTGTTTCCAAATATCATGTTTTGTTATTTGTTATGACTATTCGGCTATCAATAAACGATGATAGTGTGATTTGTATGGACAACATTGCAATTTGTTCAGTGTCCTGTTTAGAAGCTGATTATAGGTGGAAATGTTATTTTTGTTTTGCAGCGGGGAAGTTGGTAGATAATAAGATAAAGTGGAGGGGAGATTCAGGTCTTGATGATGGAAAGGAGGCAAAGGTGGATCTTTCAAAAGGAATGTATGATGCTGGGGATCATATGAAGTTTGGATTCCCTATGGCTTTTACTGCCACTGTCCTGTCATGGAGCATCCTTGAGTATGGGGATCAGATGCAAGCAGTGGATCTGTTGGAGCCTGCTCAAGGTTCGCTCAAGTGGATCACTGACTACCTTATAAATGCTCATGCTTCAGATAATATACTCTATGTTCAGGTTACTCTTAATCTTCAATTTTTTTTTTGTTAATTCATCTTTTCCTAGCATGCCTTTTTCCCTGTATATGTTGAATACAAGTCCTTTTCTTGCCACCACTAGGTTCCTAATTTTTTCAATATGCACAATTTACTGAGTATTTCTTTTAAACAGATTGTCATCTGATGGTGTTTTGCATGTACTCAAGGCTTTCACTTAGCACTCTGAAATTTGGAGATTTTTAACCTTTTAGAACAGTTGTGCATATTCAAGTATTATATAGGAGTTTATTCAAAGACTTTGCCTTGGTATTTTTGCATGTGTTTCATATTTGTGGCCGGATTTAGCATTGGATTCAGTTATTTGACTTCGATGCTTAGTGTAAATTCTAGCTATATGTTGAATTTAACAAGGAAATTTGTAGCTTGTTAAAAGTGTTTACATGTTGTTAAAAGTGTTTAGATTGCATAAGTTTTAGTTGATATTGAAAGGCCTCTCAAATATGTCCCTTTTTCTTATTTTATTTCTTCAAACTTTGGCAGGTGGGTGATCCAGTAGCAGATCATAAATGCTGGAATAGGCCTGAAGACATGACTGAGGAAAGGCCTCTCACACAGGTGAACATTTCTGCCCCAGGATCGGATGTTGCAGCTGAAACTGCAGCTGCAATGGCTTCTGCATCTCTGGTGTTTAAGTTAAGTGACTCAACATATTCAAGCTCACTTCTTGAGCATGCTCAACAATTGTTCACTTTTGCGGATAAAAATAGAGGTTCTTATAGCAAGAGCATTCCTGAAGTCCAGACGTTCTACAATTCAACAGGTTATGGGGATGAGCTCTTATGGGCAGCTGCTTGGCTCTATCATGCAACAGGGGATCAAACATACATGGATTATGTGACTGGGAAAAATGGAAATTCCTTTGCTAGGTGGGGAACTCCATCCTGGTTCAGTTGGGATGACAAACTACCTGGGGCTCACGTATGATTCTATTCTTATGACTTGGACTGTTTTCAATGCTTTAGTTGTCTTGTTGTTAGGCTGCCCACACAAATTTATGATCTTGTATAGTTAATGCTGACAGCTCTAGAAAAGAGGAGGGAGATTAAAGTTTTTGTGATTATAAAGAGAAATGCAAGACAGAGTACATAATAGATATCTTTAAAAACTATATCTTTCTTCTAATTTTCCATTTCTTTAGATTAAAAATAAGTTCAACTTTTATTTTCTTCAACAAAAGTTGGAAGACATAAGCATAATTACTCTTCATTGATTGTCCTCTCAACAATTATTAAATAGGTTCGTTTTTGGCTACCTTTATGGTTTAATTCACAACAGGTGGGTTCTTATACTAAAATTTATTGGAAAAATAAGGGCTTAAAACTTACTATTTTTAACTTTGAACTTCAGGTTTCCTCCTATTAGAATTATGCAAGCTATGACCTTGCTATTGAAATGGATGAATAACAAGTGATTTCATGTAGGTTTTGTTGTCCAGGGTAAGCTTCTTTCATTTGAAAGACACCTCAAACTCAGTTAACCTCAAGAACTACCGAAAAACTGCGGAGGCAATTATGTGTAACATCCTACCAAATTCTCCAAGTTCTTCAACCAGCAGAACAGATGGTAAAATTTTCTCCAACTCTTTGCTCAGTATTGTTACTCCTTAGTCCTATGTCCCTCAACTCTTCCCATGTTCCTGGTTGGTTATATAACTGCTCTTTACTGCTGCATATTCATCTCATGCAAATAAGAAACTTCATGCATAAACACACATACGCACACATAAAACATTTGTGCATATGATTAATTTTACAATTCAGTTAATATTGTAAAGTATGTTGCAGTAGTGGCTATTATACGATGGAGGTTCTTGATAAGAATGAGACGTTTCACATAAGGAAACGAGATATATATCATTAACGCATACCAAACTTGTTTAGGTTTGAAATGTTTAACTTTATCTTTAAGATTTAGTAAACTATCCTAGGAGCCTTGCCTATGGTCTGGTGATATTAAAACACTTTATTAGTTTCATTGTTATTATCTACATTGCTCAATGCTCTCTGCGAACACAGGTGGTCTGATATGGGTTGCTGAATGGAATGCTCTGCAGCAGCCTATGGCTTCTGCATTTTTAGCTGTCGTTTTCAGTGATTACATGCTTTCATCCCGGACTGCAAAAATAACTTGTGATGGAGATTCCTATTCACCATTAGATCTTCGGAAGTTTGCCATGTCACAGGTATGTTTGCTATATCAGCAGTTGATCTATACTACTTTCACATACATTATTTTTTGCTGAACCCAAACCTAAACCGACAATACTATTGTTTCTTGTAAGGCTGATTATGTTTTGGGAAACAATCCAATGAAGATGAGTTATCTTGTGGGCTATGGGGATAAGTACCCAGAATATGTGCACCATAGAGGAGCCTCTATTCCAGGCGATGAATCGCCAAGCTGCTCTGATGGTTGGAAGTGGCTTAGCTCAAAAGAACCCAATCCCAATGTGGCAGTTGGAGCACTTGTAGGGGGACCGTTTCTGAACGAAACCTATATTGATTCACGGAACAATTCAATGCAAGGGGAACCAAGCACATACAACAGTGCCCTGGTTGTTGCCCTTTTGTCGGGTTTGGTTACCACCTCTTCGGTGGTTCAATCCTTCACCTGAAGTGGCCTTCATACGTGATTCATTCCACATATTATGTATTTTTATTTTTTGGGTTCTATAAGCATGAATTACTTAATTGTTCCAAGTAAGCCTTTAAATATAATACCTTTCTTGATGGTAATGTGTCAATGAGTGGCATAACATCTCTTCCTAGCTAATGAACTGGAGACCATATTAAATTTGGGGTTTGAATTTGGGATGTTCTCACTCGCAGAAGGGAAATTTCACCACAGAAAAGTTGAGTAGCAGTTCAGCTTAATCTGTGCTGAGTTTTAACTCAATTCCACAAAATTTCAAAAACCGTATAGTTTTTATCCAAGGGAATGGGGGCTTCAAGTTTAAAAGGGGGTTGATGATGATTATGCCATTAGGAGGATAGCCTATATGTTTTGTCCTGAAATAAACCATGTATCATATTAACAACTCCTAGTAAACTAAAATCGTGCTCAAAATTTAGGTCGTACTATTTGTCAACCAACAATTTTTATATCTCCAATTGAATAGAGATTTTCTGAGAGAAGAAGAAGAAGATAAGATGATTGATGTACTCCACACAATAACTTTTCTATGCATCAAAGAGGAAAGTACAAAAGTAGTGCAAACTGTAGGAGTGCAAAAAAAGAGAAAATGGGTGCAGCAAAACCCTAGGCTTGTTGAATGTTGAATCGTGCATTAATGCGCGTCTAACATTTTGTCTCCCACCCAATATTATGGGAAGCTGACTAAAGATAAACATGACAAAAACAAACAACAACAACAACAACAACAACAACAGATAGAGTGGACACTAGACCTACATGACTATATTTAGACTAGGTTTATCCTAATATCTTAAATTTGGAAATAACACAATGGGAACATGCCAAACAATTCTAAAATGGAAATGTTCTCAAATCTATTAAATTAGTGACCAGCCATATATGATCTTAAACAATCAACATAATAATAATTTAGAATCCGGTTGAGACTCGTAACATTAGGCTGAAATCACAATAATTGGAGATGTACAAGGTAGGAGTAGAATGTTTTAGTTCCAATCATTTAACTTCTCCAACTCAAATTAATGTTAGGAAACAAGCACTGACCTTTTTTTTTTTTTTTTTTTTGGGGGGTGGCTATAGATATGGATACGGTTATATCCCGCCCACCACGTTCTTCTCTTCTTCTTGATCAATAGTGATTCGGAGGCCTACATGCTCTGTAATTATGTAAAATTACTGACACCCGACATCCCATTTTCCCATGGAAAATGACTAATACTTGCACGCCTAATTAATCTTTCATGCATGGTTTTTGGCTCTACTTCCTTCCACTCGGGCTTAAGATTGTGGTTTGATTCCACATCTAAATAAGTGGGTGGACCTCTCGCGCGCACGTCAATGCACAATGCTAATTCCAAAAAAACAAATGTCAAAGAGTTTGTTTTTGACATTCATGCTCATGCATAGCTGTAGGAAATAATTTTGGGTTTTATTTTTGCTTATAGATTAGATTAGATTAGATTGAAAAGAAAAAAAGATGGATACGTTTTGACTACTTCAATTACGTGGCTGCTGAGTTTTCTTGGGTGAATGAGAAAAGCAGGCTAGACTAGTGAAAGTGCCATTTCTGGATGGATATACATAAGAAGTTAATTGCCAGTCTTATCAAATAATTTTGCCGTTGTCACTACCAATTCTGCTCTGAAAGTGAGTAGTAGTCATGTGATGTAATGCGTACTAGAGATGAGTTAACGACCAATATCTGGCTTTGTGGTCTTACACAACTGTTGTTGCTCCATCTCCCAACTTAGCTTAGATGCCGCCTCGTCATGCTCTGGAACATACTCCTAAATACAATCAATAAATCCACAGTAAAACTAGTCTTGTCTTGTTGTGGAAGGGAGCATAATCTATAATGGAAGGAAGGAAGGAATGAAGGAAGGGATGACCAGTGACCATATATAGATAATACTCTGTGTCTGTGGTAATGGAGCAAATAATACATAAATATTAAGAGTAGAAAGTACGTACGTACCTCAAGCTTGGAGAAGAGTTCGAGGGCAGTTGGGGCAGAAACAATAATGTGACGGGCAGAGGGAGTGATGAAACCTTCCTCAACAGCTTTGTCTATGAAACACAACAGTGAGTTGTAATATCCATCCACGTTCAATAAACCCACCTGTATTAATTCACCATATATACATATATTTTAATCAAATCATTCATTTGATACAATACAAAAGTACTGTTACAAGTGTAGTACTAATATTTCAACTAAAAATTGCTACTCCATAAATTAATATATATATATATATATATATAGATAAGATTGAATGAGTACGGGTTTGTCGTGTATTCCCAATTGAGTCCAAGTGATGACTTCTAGGAGCTCCTCCAGTGTTCCGTACCCTCCTGTTGTACGTGTGTGTGTATATATATAGTAGTATATGAATGATAAAATCAATCATATTATTATCGTTACGTTTATTTTTTTTAATGAAAATTACAAAGAAAGAAAGAAAGACTGCTTGAGATTGTAAAATATTGAATGAAGGTAGAAACTAGAAAGAAGAGTGAGTACGTACCAGGCAAGGCTATGAATGCATCGGCTAGTCGAGCCATTTCGGCTTTCCTTTGGTGCATACCTGTCACGGGTCTTACTTCTCCAACCGTCTCTCCAGTAATCTGTACGTATTAGTTTATTTATATTTATGTATATATTACTTACTACATATAAAACACTCAACTCAATTATACCCTGTTTTACTAATCCTAACAACAAAAAGGAAATGAGTAGTGATGAAATGATTCATGCTCTCTCATGTCTCGCCTATTTCAAGAAAAAACAGAAACGAGAATATATATATTAACACACAGAAAACAATATCAATCATAATTTCACTATCATGAGATGAAAATACGAATTATTCTTTTGTATTTTTTTTTAAATTTTAATAAAGGAGAGGGAATATTAAATACTACTAGTACGTACTTCTCTGGGCATAAGGGTTTTGGGAATTACCCTGCAAAAAAAGAAAAAGAAAAAAGGAACAGAGTATGCGTAAGTAAGTGAAATGAATGGTGGAAAATACTAGTAATTAAGAGAGGATAAAGAGAAAGAGTGTGGGGGAGAGACCCCAACACGTGGCGACCACCATCGTAAACAGCTTGAGAGACGAGATCCATCAAGCCAACGCTACCTCCTCCATAGACCAAGTCGATGTTTCTTTCAACCTGCCAGTGCTAGTGCCAGCCAATACTAATTTGGAATTTGGAATAAATTCAACTACGTACAATTTGAGTTTTAAATATAATTAATCCCTGTGTTGTAAGTATAATTGACAAATTTGATACTGTATGTTTGTTTTGATAATTAATTTCTAGTGGAATTGAAGTTTAAATTAACAGTAGTATATTGTATTATTATTTTGAACGAGAAAAAAACAACAAAATGAAAAAGCAGAGGACTTGATAAAATGATTCATAGGGGGGAGATTACGAGTTGATTTCCGAGTTGAATGGCGGCAAGTTGGTAGCTGGGATTCTTGCCGGAGCTACTCCCACAGAATACGCAGATACACTGGAATCTTGATTTCATAATTATGGGAGGAGGATCACCTGCTTGGCATTCATATTCCTCCTCCTGCTGCTTCTTCTTTTCCATACCAATTAATTATGTGTTTATATATATATATATATATATATATATATATATATATATAGTGTATGCGAGTAAATAGTACTTGTAGGGGGGTGGGGTGGGGTGGATATTGGTGTGATGGAGCAATATAGTTTGTTTGTTGTAAGAAGAATGGAATTGGAATTGGAATTGGAATTGAAATTGGAATTGGAACTGAATGAAAGAGAGTTGAGTTAAGAGATAGACGACATTGAAAGAGAAAGACAGAGAGAGAGAGAGAGAGAGGACTGAGGAGGGAATGAAAGGACGGTCCCTTTCTTATATCCATGAATCACGGAAGTTGTTAGCATAAAATTTATTTTTAAGTAAGTTGATCAATTAATTAATATATCAACATTTTATTAACTAATTAACTAACTTGCTAAAAAAATAAATTTAATGCTAATCGAATCCGAATCTCAACTCTAACTCTTACTACTACACAACTTCTGAAATTTGTACTAATAATATTCTCAGTTTGATAATCAATTTGAGACGGAACGAGGAGTGACTTCAAATTATCAAATTACCTCTTACCTACCTCTCTCTCTAAAAATCACGTATGCTTTAACTATATTAAAATTATACTAATATTTAAATATTTTATGAATTTTTAAGGCATACAGATATTAACAATAGGCATATTTTATTTACACAAACAGACTCCTTAATTTCACTAAGTTTGTCCTCACCAATATTTTAAATAATTACTTTAAACTTAAAATTAATAAGATTGAATATAAAATAATAATTTTATAATTATTAGTACAGCTACAGTTTAGTTAATTTAAAATATTTATTATTGTGCTAATTATAATTAAATGAATTCATGTTACTTTTAAATTTAAAATTATTTTTAAAAAAATCAATAATAATTAAAAGTATTTTAAATTGAATGAAACACTATTATTGTTGTTATTCAAAGCCAAGGTATGGGCAATAAGCTGATGAATGATTAATGAAGACCGAATTCAATGCCCTTATTTCTGCATTGACATGTCAAACAATAGAGTACCATAAAATTGTAAATGTAATGATTCCGCTACTTTTAGAAACAATTACGCCCAACTGTGTCTTAAAGAACCCCTCAATATTCACAAAGAAAAAATAATACTACTCGTGAAAGGAGAATATTATTAGAACATCTTATTTTAGAAATAATTAAATTGACGCATAATATTAAGAAAAAAAATATTTTAAGTATTATATCTAGTGCATATCTTTGTTTTATTGACGAGGTGTTAAACACTTTTTTTTAAAAATTATATATTATTTTAGTTATAAACTCTATTCATATTGATAATCCATCATATATTTTGAAGTATTTAAATAAACTAAGCTAAGTGTCCCCTGCGAAACCCATGTTGTTTTTTAAATAAAATTAATTTTAATTTATTTTATATTGTGATTATAAAAAATATATTTTAAAATTTCAAATTGACTTGCAACTATTATTAGAATGCCTATAAATTTTGTTTTGTTTAAAAGTAAATGACTACAGATCACATATTGAGCATTACTAATGTGATTCTTTTATTATTTTTAATTTAATAATAAGTTTTATATAGTTTCAAAATTTAAATTTAGTTTTTACAATCAATCATTCATTCGTATTTATATATGTATTTTCAATTAGAGTTCAAACTTGAGTGGAAACCTAAAAGGTTAAACGTAGTGTTTATGTCGTACTCTATTATATAATTAATTAACTAAATAAATTCTATAAAAATAAAATTATTGTAAAATAATGAGTTAGGATCATGATTTTAGTTTTAAAAGGTAATTAAAATTTAAATTATAATCTAAGTTAGGATTTGATTTAACATTAATTAACTTAAGGTCTCCTGTATGAAATAAAATTGTTCAATAAATTTTAATCATTACTATATTTTGTTATATACATTACAATTTTTTATATTAATTATTATTTGCTAATAATATTTTCTTATATTTTTAATATATAGTTATTTAGGAATATAATTTTGTAGAATAATGATTTGTCATTATGATTTTAGTTTTAAAAGCTAGCTAACTAAATTTTAATAACTAATATATAAGTTAGAATTGTTTTGTAATATTAATTAACTAAATATCTCCCATATGTAATATAATTGGTAACTAAATTAGTCATTAATATATTTCTAATATATATATATATATAATTGTTATATTAATTATTATATGTACTCATAATATTTTTAATATATAGTCATTTAGCGTCTAAAGTAGAGTAAAAATTTAAACTAAAATCTTAAATATAATTTTTAAGTTAAAATTTATTATATGACTAAGTAATTAAAGGACTCTTATAAAAATAAAATAACTCTGAATAATAAGTTAATATTAAAATTTATAAGACTATAGAGTGAATTTTAATTATAATTAAATTAATTATAATATTATATAAAAGTATAATTTTCTAATTAAATTTTAAGCCTATACAAAATACTAAAAACAAAAAAAGGAACACCAAAAAACCAACTTTTGTGTAATTCTATCTATATTCATATAGATAGATAGCACCGCACCAAAAGAAAAGGACGGATGGCCTAATAGAAAATGAATGTCAACCGAGAACTTTCAACTCGACTACACAGTCTCTCTCTCTCTCTCTCTCTCTCTCTCTATATATATATATATATGTTAGAGTGTGGATACCAAGGCATGAGCCACGTGGCTGGGTTGGTGACATGATATCCGAAACTTGAATAGAGGAGTCAGGGCCGAGGAGGAATTCAACGGACCCGAGGGCATCATCCCGCCCACCCGGGTAGAAAGCCCGCTCCACCCAAACCTCTACTCGAGGGCCGAATGTCTACCTTGATAAGTTGGCCTCGGGGCCGGGCGTAGCTGCACCATAACCACCACGATCACACGTGGGCTAAATATCCGGCCACAATAAACCCGGATCTCCAGGGAGATACGACCGTTACCCTATTCTCCCGGTAACGGCTCCCCTTCCCATTAACTACCACTACGTTAATGGAGGCGCGATTATAGCTGGGAAATAGCCACTGAGTAACAACTGTTTTCTATAAATACCAGGCTCCTTTCACTATTCAAGGTACAGGCCCTTTTATACTCTCAATTGCTAAAGCTTAAAACCTCCATTGTTAACCTTGAACAGTCTACTCATTCTCACACCGGAGCTATTCCCCGGCGGCACCTCGCCGTCAAGCTTCTCTGTGATCGTTTATTATTCTTGCAGTGCATCGACACGCTATGTTGATTCGAGGCGCGCTTAAACTCAAGCGTTAACATTGGTCTTTAGAAAGAGGGCCTTTAGCAATTGTTCATCAATCACACCAGATATTCACCTACGGTAATGGCGGATAGTGACAGATCTGTTAACGCCCACAACTCTTTGGCAGTGGGGCAAGTGGGGTCCCAAGCTCGAATTCCAGTTCATGATCGATTGGGCCCAGTGGTGTCCAAATCAAGAGAGACCCCACCTTCTCACCGGTTGGGATCTTGTAGAAGGGTCCGCACGCCATCCCCGCCCCAAAAAACTACTCACCCGATGCCCCAAGCGGGTAACGTAAATCGTGGATGGAGATACCCCCAGACAGACGCTTTGGAAGGCCCTTTTGGCGAAAAGGGCTCAGGATGCTCAGGACAAAGCTATGGCCCTCATGCTCTAAGCCCATGAGTACGAAGAGTAATTGGCCCGAATGGATAAGGAGGCGGGAGCCTCCAAGTATGATCGAAGAGAGAAGGAGCCCCTGGTGCAGAAGAGCGGTGGACCACCCCCAGACGGCCGAATAGTGATCCACAACAGACGAGCGGGCCATTCACAGGGGAGATCTCGACCCGAAGACCACTCGGTTGGGTCCAATGGTCCGCAGGGCCACCCCATTGTGTGAAACAGGCAGAGGAGCCGTTCCGCCGAGCGAAGTAGGCCCGGGGGCCATTCGCACCATCGTCGCAGCCGAAGCCGTTCTGTTAGTTGGCACAGACGCAGAAGCCCCTCAGCCGGACACAGCAGGCATGACGACCCTGCAAAACACCACAACAGACGGAGAAGTTAAATTTGGATCGAGACAGCATCTAATCATTCTCCCAATCATAAGAAAGGGAGGATCGTAGACGGAGAGAAAGATCTCGGGAGAAGAGGGTTAGCCCGAGAAGAGATCAAGCTCCTCTTCTGGGAAGCAATGAGGAAATACTCGCCCGGAAGTTAGCAGAGCTCGAGAAAAGATTCGAGGAGAGATTGGCCGAGGCGACACAGGGGAGAAAGGCTTCGGCTCCTTTGGGTTCACCTTTTACTGAGGAGATTAACAGGGAAAAAGCCGACCCAAGCAAGAAAATACCTCGGCTGGAAACCTATGACGGGTCCGGTGATCCATATGAGCACACGCAAGCTTATGATCAGACAATGGGCTACTATGGCTATTCAGAGGCGGCCAAGTGCCAAATGTTCATGACCACCCTGAAAAAGGAAGCTAGGCAGTGGATGATCCACCTCCCTCCACACTCCATACCCTCTTGGAGATCCCACTGTGACAAGTTTCACCAGAGGGTTCAGAGCAACAGACGCGTCGGAAAAGCCGTGGGATCCCTCTCCCACATCCACAAGATGTCAGAGTGAGACCCCGAGGCGATATGTCAAATGTTTTCGGGAAGCGGTAGGGCAAGATGTCGACTGAATGACCTCCAGCAAAGACGCCTCTTCCGAAGCTTGCAGACACGAGAAGTCTGTGAAGCTGGTGACAAAGCTCATGTTCCACCCGACCGGCCTCACGATGCCTACGACAGTAAGGAGAAGTACATCATCGTAGTAGAGGAGGCTCTCAAAGAATTTGAAACAGAAGGAGGAAAAGTATAAGGAGAAAGAGAAGACCAGCTATGACAAAAGCCGAGGAAGGGACGACAGGAGGGAGAGTCGCCAGGACAGCAGGTCGAAGAAGTACCCAAATAACCCCCGGGGGCTAGTTGGAGGAGCCCCACCTACTTATGTCAATCGGGTGGCCCAGACGTTCACCCCACTCAACACCAGCTTAACAGACATCTTGGAGAAAATTCGGAACAAGCCCTACTTTGAGCCTGCACGGCCCATTCTCAAACCCGGCCGGGGAAACACGAATGAATATTGTGAGTATCACAAGACCACCGGACACACCACCAACTCCTGTTATGGCCTCAAAGAGATGATAGAGAAGAATGTACAGAATGGGCGACTAGTCCATTATGTGGCTTGGCCGAATCACACAGTCCCGAGGCAAACAGATGAAGGCGAAAGACCGTCTCAAGTTAACCAGGTTCAGCAGGTTGACGTCAGGCCTCCAACTCGCCAAGTAATCGATGTGATTACAAGAGGCACCTCCGGGAGGGTTACAGGAAAGAAGAGGCGAGACTACTTAAATAGTGTCCTCTTCGTCTCTGACCAGCCGGGAAGAAAGGGCCGGATGTCTTCGGGAGTCTCTATATCCTTCACGGACGATGATTACCCGGCCGAACAGGTAGACCCTCATGACGGGGCCTTGATAATAACTTCACAGGTGGGTCCTGCCGACATGAAGCGGATGATGATAGACAACGGGTCTTCGGTCGACATATTGTACGCCCACGCCTACCAACGATTGGACCTGGGGGGCAGGAAAATGGAGGTAGGGCACGAGCCTCCTCTGTACGGATTCGAGAATGATGCCATCAGGGTAGCCGGGACAATTGAACTGCCAGTCATCTTTGGCACAGCTCCTCAGCAAGTGGAAATAACATGTAAGTTTTTTATCGTGCATGTTGATTCTGCTTATAACGCTATCTTGGGTAGGCCCGCCCTTATGGCCTTGCAGGCAGTCACCTCCATTCCCCACTTCAAAATCAAGTTTCCGACTCCAAGCGGGGTCGGCGAGGTTAAGGGCTACTTAGACCTGGCGAGGAGGTGTTATCAAAACTCCGTAATCACCTCAGCAGTGGGGGTCAGCAAACATAAGCAGACAATGGCTATTGAAATAGAGCTGTTCACCGAAGAGACGCCGAACCTTGCGCTACTCCAGCTGAAGAAACCGAGGAGGTTGAACTAGTCGCCGAGGATGCAGATAAAGTTGTGAAAATCGGGACGGGCATTCCAGAGCCATCCCGAACCAGTCTAATTGAGCTACTCCGGGCTTACAGAGATATATTTGTCTGGCACCCCAGTGATATGCCGGGAGTAGACGAGAAGATAGCCGTCCATAAATTAAAAGTGGACCCAACCCGGAAGCCAGTGTGGTAGAAAAGGAGAACATTCGCCCCGGACCGCCAGAAGATTATTGATGAAGAGATAGCCAAACTCTTGGCGGCAGACTTTATATATGAGATAGATTATCCAGAATGGTTGGCGAACGTAGTGTTGGTACAGAAACAGAACGGTAAGTGGAGGGTTTGCATCGACTACACAGACCTCAATAAGGCCTGTCCGAAGGATTTCTACCCTCTTCCCAATATCGACCAGTTGATAGATGCAACGGCCGGTTATGGGTTCCTTAGCTTCATGGACGCCTTTTCTGGGTACCACCAGATCTCCATGGACAAGAAAGACATGCCCAAGACTTCGTTCATCACCCACCGAGCCATCTACGCATACAAGAAGATGACGTTCGGCTTGTTAAATGCTCGGGGCCACTTACCAGCGAATGATGAACTTCGTCTTTCAAAAGCAGCTAGGGAAGAGTATGGAGGTCTATGTAGATGATATGATCGTGAAGAGCATGACTGCTCGGAGGCACCTAGAGGATCTGGAAGACTGTTTTGAGACAGTCAGAGCCAACAAACTCTGCCTGAACCCTACCAAGTGCACATTCGGCTTGGGTTCGAGAAAGTTCTTGGGGTACCTGGTCAGCCGAAGGGGGATAGAGGCCAACCCTGAGAAAATTAAGGCCATCCTTGATATGAAATCTCCCCGAACTGCCAAAGATGTCCAGCGATTGACAGGTTGTATAGCCGCTTTAAGGAGGTTCATGTCCAAGTCAGCAGAGAGATACCTTCCCTTCTTCAAAACTCTGAAGGGCCCGAGGAATGAGAAGACCTTCCAATGGACTTCCGAATGCGAAGATGCTTTTCAAGGCATCAAAAAATACTTATCTACTCCACCACTATTGGTCAAGCCCATCCCAGCCGAACCCCTGTATCTATACCTATCGGCCAATCCTTTGGCTATAGGGGTCGTACTTGTTCGGGAGATCAGTGGGGTTCAGCACCCCGTATACTTCATAAACCATGCTCTTGGGATCTTTGAGACAGTGCGAACCTAGAAAAATTAAATCACGTTACGGTGATAGCAAGTCGAAAACTAAGGCATTACTTCCGGTATCGATAGTAGTCTACTGAGACCACCCTTGAAGAAGATTTTACCTTGTGGGATGTCTCAAGGCGGTTGGCAGCATGGGCCGTAGAGCTGGCCCAATACATAACGGAATTCCATCCTCGGACTGCCATTAAGGGCCAGGCCTTGGTTAATTTTATGATGGAGTGCTCCTTCCCCGAACCGGGAGAACCCGCACAAGAGGGAGAAAGAATTTTGATGATAGCTGAAGAACAACCCAGACGAACGGCCTGGACACTCTACGTGGATGGATCGTCCACTTCGGGCGTTAGCGGAGCCGGAGTCATCCTCACAAACCCGGAGGGGTTTAAAGTACAGCAGGCAATCCGGTTCGATTTCAGGGCCACCAATAACGAGGCCGAATACGAAGCCATACTGGCAGGACTACGCTGGCCAAAAGTCTAGAGGTGAAGAACCTCACAATCTTTAGCGACTCTCAGCTGGTGGTTAAGCAGATATCGGGAGAATATGAGGCCCGAGGAGACAGAATGATGAAATACCTTGCAAAGGTAAAGGGTTGTCTCCAGAATTTCCCAGCCTATGAACTCAACGGGATCGACCGAACAGACAACACCACTGCTGATGCACTGGCCAGACTGGCCACCACAGAAGCCACCTCATTCAACGGATCGGTTTATCTGGAGGTACTGAACTCCCCGAGCATTCAGTGTTCAGAAGTTATGACTATAGATCGGATTGCCACCTGGATGGGGCCCTATATTGATGCACAGTGGTCGATTTGCTTACCGCAGACATAAGATTTTGGCAAGGAAAATCCGACACAGAGCCCCTAATTTTCTATTGATCGACGGGGACCTGTACAAGAGATCCTACTCCTCCCCTCTACTCAAATGTCTGCCTCCATTGGAAGCTAAGTACGCCCTTCGGGAGGTGCATGAGGGAATCTGTGGGGATCACATGGGGGCCACATCACTGGCCTATAAAATACTTCGGCAGGGTTACTATTGGCCTACGATATTCAGAGAAGCCACCGACTATGTCAAAAAATGCCCGAAGTGCCAGCTCAACAATCCGATCCCACACCAACCTCCTGAAGAGTTGTACTCAGTATTGTCCCCAATCCCCTTTGCCGTATGGGGAATAGACATCTTGGGCCCACTACCGAAGGCCAAAGGGCAGGTCAACTTCGTCATTGTGGCTATTGACTACATTACAAAATGGGTCGAGGCTGTGAGACCCCAGATTTTATCAATAAAGATTTAAATTTTGTCGAAATAATTTTTTAATATTATAGTGTGAATTTAAGATAATATTATAGTTGTGGGTAGTATTTATAAATTTTGCAAAGTATGCAAGTTGTTATAAAAATTCGCTTTGAAATTCGGGGAATATTCTTTTTTTGTGGGAATATTCAGACGATTTGCTCAATCATCAAAGTGGACCCTTATTAACGGAAGTATTGTCGTAGTTAGAAAACGACAAAATTATCTTTCTATAAAAATAACGGCAGAGGTATTACCGTTAAAACCGTTGAACTACCCTTAGTAAAAGTAAAAGAATATGCGTGTAGTTGTATAGTAAAGACACGATATTGATTATTGATGCTTACGTGAGAAGTCACTCAATATGCTAAATTATTGCTATAGTAATTCACGTGATCATATCTCTTATATTATTGATTCAATTATTGTCACAAGATCATCATCTGTATAATATGTTATAGTATTAAATCAATAATTGAGACGACAAGTTATAAATGATTAATAATTGTTGAAAGATTAAATATGTGTTGATTAAAAATAAAATGATTTGTGGTAATATTTATTCAATCCTTGATGTATATAAAGAGTCTGTTATGAGACATTTGTGGTAAGTTTGATTATTTTATGGGGGGGCCATATGTCATCATCTAAGAGTCTCTTCGTCAATAGTAATTACTTTAGTCAATAGTAATTACCTTTGTGAATAGTAATTATCTTCGTCAATAGTAATTACCTTCGTCAATAGTAATTAACTTTGTGAATAGTAATTATCTTCGTCAATAGTAATTACCTTCGTCAATAGTAATTACCTTTGTGAATAGTAATTACCTTCGTCAATAGTAATTACCTTTACCAGGCGTCGAACCACTTGTCGTTTCACATTATAAAGCGCCGAACCATTTTGTCGTTTCACATTACAAAGCGCCGAACCACTTGTCGTTTCACATTCAAAAGCGCCGAACCACTTGTCGTTTCACATTAAAGCGCCGAACCACTTGTCGTTTCACATTACAAAGCGTCGAACCACTTGTCGTTTCACATTTCTGGCGCCGAACCACTTGTCGTTTCACATTACAAAGCGCCAAACCACTTTTCTTTTCACATCACATCCGTCAAGCCACTTGCCTTTTCATACGGCAAAAGCTAAGCTAGAAATCTTCTATAAATAGAGGCCTAGTGCTTCATTATTTTCACTTAATTCACCAAACTCTGTAGAGAGAAACTATAGAGAAAGAAGAAAAGTATTCTCGCTACTTCACCTCGCCAATATTTAGTTCTTCTAAGGTAGGGAATATTATTTGTTGTAAATTCGTAAAGGGTGTTATTCTTTCTTATTCATGAAGAGAACTGTTGTTATTCCATTGCTTATTATTCTCATTGGAATAACTGTGATACGCTGGTTTACCCTATACTTGGTGACATTCTTCTATTATTCATTGGAACATCCGTCATGTGTGTTTTACAACAGGACTGGTTAAAATCTTTATTATTACGTTGGAACATCCTGCTCATGGTTTTTACACAGGACCGGTTCCGTCGTTATCATTCTCATTGAATATCCTATCTGTGTTTTACACCGGATCCGGGTTCCATCTTTATTATTCTGTTGGAACATCTGTCGGATTGTGAATTTCACACGACCGTTCCGTTATTATTATTCTCATTGAATAACCTCGTCTATGCCAAGCACCGCACGCACGGTGATTTCTTTTGTTATTCCATTCTTTATTATACCCAGTTGGTTAAAACTTTGACTTCTATACTCCATGAAATTAGTAGAATATCCTTGATATTTGCGTTTCATCCAAAGATCTTTTCATGGAAATATTCTTCGATCATTCTTGAATTTTACTCTACAAAACAAAGATCATTTTGACAATTTGACGTTAATAATTCCCGGATAAAATAATTCTTGAACTTGTTTTATTGAATTATTATGTCATCACATCATCCTCATGTTATATTATGTTATCTTCTACTTTACGTGTATAGATGAACTTAGTATGATTATGACCGAGGATCATTCGGTATAATCATGGCTTGTTATAAATGATGTGATAAAAGTTCAAAGTGGCACTGTAATGCGTTGATGGATAGTTTTGGTATGATTATGACCGGGGTGATTTCGGTATAGTCATGACCATTGATAATTTGATGAATATCCTCGTCAGAAGTAGTGTGTGGGTGATTCGATGATGTGGATTATTTATTAAAGTCGAGTCTCAAATATACAATAAATGATGAAAAACCTTTTAAAACCTAAAAGATAGTAGACTTTATTCTCTACTTGACTCTTTTAATGGATTCGCTTATTCATTTCAGCAGCTTAAACTTGTTGTCTATTGTATTTTATCGCTAATAATCGCTTCAAGGCTAATGATAAATTATTCTCGCATTATCTTAGTCATAATATTTCTTATTGGGCTAGTTGAGCTCACCCTTTTCTTTCAACGTTTGTTCTTCGTGAAATGAGAACATACCGGGACGAAGTCGGGGAACGGAGTAATGGTCCAGAGGATAGCATTAGTAGTCCTCATTATTTCGTGAAATAGTGTGATAATAGTAGTAATGAGGACTCTGTTGAGTTTGTATAATATCTAGTAGACAATATTTGTATTCAAACTCACGCTTTATGTCGATTGTATACACCAGCAGCTTATATTAGTAAGTTGTATTTGAATTTATGTACCATGTAAGTGGCGACCCAAGATGGGTGACGATACCCCTAATTTTGGGGGCGCCACGGTTGGTATCGAGCTTAGGATATGATCCCGCTAAGATGTGAGAATAGTACTAGGAGGGAGAGACAGGGAATACCTTCGCTAGTATGACCTACCCAAGTTTATTTGGTATTTGATTGGTCTGGTCACGAGTATAGTGATAATATGTTGCATGTCAATTAAACCTTATTTTGTGGCAATGTTTGAAAATGGCATCCAGAATGTTGAGAATAAAGAATGGAGCACGTGGAGACCTGTTGATTCTCCACGGATCAATAATCGGGACAATGTGCAACAGGATGGCGATAATCCTCCCGTAAACAACAACACCGATCAATTGATTTAACGACGGTGACGTTTAAGAAGTTTTAGAATTCACGCAACATCAAAGTAAAGCGATCGCATCCAAAACGTAGGTGGAAACATTGAAAACTCTCTCGCAAGGTCACCGCTAAACAATTCAAGGAGCTGGGACCACCGGAGTTTAAGGAGAGCCAAAACCACTTCCGCAAGGAAGCATGGATAAAGCAGATTACCAAGATATTTGATGTCTTGGGATGTTCGAGGAGCAAAAGGTTCCTTTTGCCGCCTTTTTATGTCAAGCGGAGAGGCAGACACTAGTGGGAATCCAGAAACGTACTCAACTCTTTGATCAAGATATCTTGGGAGAAGTTCCAGAGTCGTTTCAACGACAAATACTTTCTCGAAAGTATTCGCCATATGAAGGAGGTGGAGTTTATCAAGTTGGAACAAAACAATATGACCGTGTCGCAATACGAGGCAAAATTTATGAGTTATCACTTCATCTGCGGCCCCACTTGGTGGATAATGAAGAGAGAATGGCGCGAATGTTTTTAAGAGGTTTGAAGTTTAGATACGCCAACATCTTATTTCTCATAAACCGCGTTTTTATTCTGGATGTTGTAAATAGGGCTCGATTAGTGGAGCGCGATAACAAGTCAACGCAACTAAAAGAAAGCAATTAAGCAAAATTATAATACCAAATGGAGAGTAGTCATCAAGCGGTGACAACAAGCGTGGAGGAAATCAACAAAGTTAAATATGGTAACCACTTCGGTGGTAATCGGGCCAAAACAATAAGAATGGACATTTCAAGAAAAGGAGATTCAACAATGATGGAAAGACGTCAAGACCAAAGACTCGTTGTTAAGGAAGGAGAAAGACCACCTATCATATGCTACAAATGCGGAGGAGAGGGACACATCATCCAATCGCGCCATGCCGGTCAAAGCATGTTATAATTGTGGAAGAGAAGGTCACTTAGCTCGATTTTGTGTCGCCATCAAGACAAATTCAACTAGGATGGAGGCACCAAAGGTCATTCATTCTGCATAAACCAAAGCCTGTAGTTTATGAGAGAGCATTTTTTTCTCGTGACGAGGAACCCGAATAAAATTATCACGGTAAGTAAGTTAATCATAAGCTCTTCTTGAAGTCTATACCGTGTTAGATACCAGTTCTACCCACTCTCTTTTATTTCACCTAGTTGTGTTCAACGTTTAAATTTGACTCAAGAAGTTAAACTTTGACTTATTGGTTGAAACTTCGTAAGTAGGAGCCTTCGCTATCGCTTACTATTTTTAAATCTTGTTTGATTCAAATAAACATTTTCACGTTATTCGTCGATCTTATTTTTTTGAAAATATTTGCCTTTGATGTGATTTTAGGAATTAATTGGTTAACTACTCATCACGCTTTTCAGAAGGTTGTTAGCTTTTATATTCATAACCACCTTGTTGTATAATTCAAAGTAACCAAACCACTAAAGTCAATCATCATCATATCAAGCCATAAGTAAAGAGCCCCGATCCTTTCGTTGTTGACTTCCTTGTGTGAAATGCACCGCCGGACTTTTCAGAGGCGACGTCGTGACTAAAGATGGCAAGTTGATAGGTATCATTGTGAGGTCTTTATCTGTGTTAAGGGATAGAAGTCACAGTTGGTATTAATGTGACGACTATCCAAGTCTTCGACGAGAGTAACAGCTTTTGAATGATATTTCTATCATTAATAAATTTCTTGGCGATTCTTGAAGACTTCTTAGCCTACCCTAGAACGTGAAATCGAATTTTGTATTGACCCCAAAGACAAAAAACCCATTTCTTAAACCTCAAATATTTCTTCAACTAAAAGGATCTCATTTACGTGGATTATGATGAAAGTCATAATAAAAGTATAGAACTGATGAAAATCATGGGTATATGAAGTATTAGTAAGTTTTAAGATGATTTATGTTGGTTATTATGTGAAAACATGAAAGTTTCTTAGAAATCACAAAGAGTTGAAAATCAGATTTTGGTGAAAAATGTAAAATGAAATTCAATTGACCATATCTCCTATTATATTTTGAATTTTTGAGTATGGTCAAGTCCTAGAGTTAGATCTATGAGTTACCTAACTAATCCAAGTGGAATTACTGGAAAAGGTGTTGTAGATTTTTGTGTGGACTGATTTTAGCAAAAGAGTGCAAAGCTGCAAAAAAAAACCGAAAAAGTCATTTGCTGCCATGATTTTAGACGGGCTGTTTCGCCACTTAAATTATGAGAAAATTCTGGCCTTTTGGGGCATGAAGGTATATGGTATAAAGTACCTCCTGTCCAAAAATGAGCTCATTCTCGACTTAAAATGAGCAAGTTATGACTATTTCAATATTTAGGTTTTTCGATTTAAAAACGCTATAACCTGGAGTTATATAACTCCGATGACCATGAAATTTAAATCGAAGCTCACATTAACATGTGTAAGGTTCTGCCAAGATTTGGGAATTTTGGAGTTAAACTTGAGGTAGCTAATTTCTTAAGGAATTAATTAGAAATTGATTTTTGAAATATAGTAAATGAATTTTAAAATTCGAGAAAAATATATTTTTATTATGGGACTATATTATGCTAAAATCCAGAAAAGAAATATTTTTGGGACTTATTTGGTATTTTCATGAAAATAGTTTAATTACTTAATATACGAGTTAAATATGTTATGCCAAGAAGTAACAAAGTTGATAATAGGATTTTATGGCTTGAGAGAATCCTATATAGAATATATGCATATTTTGATGAGGATTTGATAATTGGTGATGATATCTTATGAGTATGACATTTTGAATGATTAAATGCATTATATGGTAAAGCGTAAACAATTGAGATAAATTATTTATAAATTTAAGAAGTGATTAAAATATTATTATAATATTAATGATATTAGATTATGAGATTATTAAGTGATTGATAACATGGGGATATTCTTGAATCCTCGGATAAATTATATTATAAATGTTTAATATTTATCCTTTATCTTATTTGATTGATTATTTATATCGTTATCCTCACGCTTATATTATGTTGAAAGTCATCTCATGGCCCAGTAGTGCATAGATGGACTTGGTATGATTATGACCAAGGATTGTTGGGTATAATCATAACCGTAATTGAAAACACGATTATCTTTGGTAGTAGTGCATGGATAATTTGTGGTCGTGATACTAATGAATACACGATTATCTTCGTAGTAGTGCATGGATAATTTGTGGTCGTGATACTAATGAATACACGATTATCTTTTCGCAGATAAGGTATGGATAATTTGTGGTCGCGGATTGATAATGAATACACGATTATCTTTGGTCAGTAGTGCATGGATAATTCGTGGTCGTGATACTTAATGAATATCCTCGGCCACGTAGTGCGTGGATGATTCGATGATATGGATTAATTATTGAAATGAGTCTCTCAATGAATGAAATATTAATTCATGGATGTGGTAAAAGTCATCTTTGGTCAGTAGTGCATTGATAGACTTGGTATGATTATGACCAAGGATTATTCTAAGATAATCATAATCAGAATGAAAACACGAATATCCTCGCCGATTGGTGCATGGATAATTCGTGGTCGTGATACTATTAAGTCAAGGCCTCAAAGATTATTGGTTTTACAGTTGTATATCTTTGGCCTTTAGTGCAAAGATGAATTGTTCATGAATATCTTTGGCCGGATTGCGAAGATGAATTTAATATTTTTAAACGATAAAGCTATTCAAGGTATCCTCACCTCTTTATCATACCAGTACGCATTCTAATTTCGAGGGTGAAATTCCATAAGGAGGGAGATTGTGAGACCCCAGATTTTATCAATAAAGATTTAAATTTTGTCGAAATAATTTTTAATATTATGGTGTGAATTTAAGATAATATTATAGTTGTGGGTAGTATTTATAAATTTTGCAAAGTATGTAAGTTGTTATAAAATATTCGTTTGGTCTGGGGAATATTCTTTTTGTTGGGGGAATATTAGACGACTACTCAATCATAAGTGGACCCCATTAACTAAGTATTGTAAGTAGTTTAAAACGCGACAAAATTATCTTTCTATAAAAATAACGGCAGAGGTGTTACCGTTAAAACCGTTGAACTACCCGGTAGTAAAGAAAAGTACAAGAATAATGGCGTAGTTGTATAGTAGTACACGATATCGATTATTGATGCTTTACGTGAGAAGTCACTCAATTTACGCTCAATTATTGCTATAGTAATTCACGATCATATCTCTTATATTATTGATTCAATTATTGTCACAAGATCATCTCGTATAATATGTTATAGTATTAAATCAATAATTGTACGACAAGTTATAAATGATTAATAATTGTTGAAAGATTAAATATGTGTTGATTAAAAATAAAATGATTTGTGGTAATATTTATTCAATCCTTGATGTATATAAAGAGTCTGCATTATGAGACATTTGTGGTAAGTTTGATTATTTTATGGGGGCCTATATGTCATCATCTAAGATTCTCTTCGTCAATAGTAATTACTTTAAATCAATAGTAATTACCTTTGTGAATAGTAATTATCTTCGCCAATCGATAGTAATTACCTTCGTCAATAGTAATTACCTTTGTGAATAGTAATTATCTTCGTCAATAGTAATTACCTTCGTCAATAGTAATTACCTTTGTGAATAGTAATTAACTTGTCAATAGTAATTACCTTTACCAAGCGTCGAACCACTTGTCGTTTCACATTCTGGTGCGCCGAACCACTTGTCGTTTCACATTACTGGTGTGTCGAACCACTTGTCGTTTTCACATTAAAAGCGCCGAACCACTTGTCGTTTCACATTACAAAGCGCCGAACCACTTGTCGTTTCACATTCTTGGCGCCGAACCACTTGTCGTTTCACATTACAAAGCGCCAAACCACTTTTTCTTTTCACATCATCGATTCGTCAAGCCACTTGCGCTTTTCACATGGCGGTGTTAAGCTAGAAATCTTCTATAAATAGAGGCCTAGTGCTTCATTATTTTTCACGAATTCTTTGAAACTCTAGAGAGAGAAATTATAGAGAGAAAGAAGAAAAGTATTCTCGCTACTTCACCTTCGCCAATATTTAGTTCTTCTAAGGTAGGGAATATTATTTGTTGTATGCCGTAAGGGTGTTATTCTTTCTTATTCATGAAGAGAACTGTTGTTATTCCATTGCTTATTATTCGTTGGAATAACTCAGATACGCTTGGTTTACCCTATACTTGGTGACATTCTTCTATTATTCGTTGGAACATCCATGCTCATGTGTTTTTTACACCGGACCGGTTCCGCTCTTTATTATTCTCGTTGGAACATCCTCTCACAGGTTTTTACACCGGACCTGGTTCCGTCGTTATCATTCTCGTTGGAATATCTATCTCATGTGTGTTTTACACCGGATCCGGTTCCATCTTTATTATTCATTGGAACATCTCGCTTCCGGTGTGAATTTCACCGACCTGGTTCCGTTATTATTATTCTCATTTGAATAACCTCGTCTATGCAAAAGTACCGTATGCATGGTGATTTCTTTTGTTATTCCATTCTTTATTATACCCAAATTGGTTAAAACTTTGACTTCTATACTCCAAGAAATTAGTAGAATATCCTCGATTGATATTTGCGTTTCATCCAAAGATCTTTTCATGGAAATATTCTTCCGATCATTCTTGAATTTTACTCTACAAAACAAAGATCATTTTGACAATTTGGGACGTTAATAATTCCTGGATAAAATAATTCTTGAACTTGTTTTATTGAATTATTATGTCATCATCATCATCCTCATGTTATATTATGTTATCTTGAACTTACGTGTATAGATGAACTTAGTATGATTATGACCGAGGATCATTCTTATATAATCATGGCTTGTTATAAATGATGTGATAAAAGTTCACAAATTGGCTCCGTAATGCGTTGATGGATAGTTTTTGGTATGATTATGACCGGGGGTGATTCGGTATAGTCATGACCATTGATAATTTGATGAATATCCTTGGTAGTAGTGTAAGCGGGGGTGATTCGATGATGTGGATTATTTATTAAAGTCGAGTCTCACCATATAATAAATGATGAAAAACCTTTAAAACCTAAAAGATAGTAGACTTTATTCTCTACTTCGATGTGAGACCCAGATTTTATTAATAAAGATTTAAATTTGGTGAAATAATTTTTAATATTATGGTGTGAATTTGAGATAATATTATAGTTGTGGGTAGTATTTATAAATTTTGCAAAGTATATCAAGTGGTTATATTATATTCGATTGGTGGGAGAATATTCGGTTTAGCAGGAATATTCGTATAACGGCTCAATCATTGGTGGACCCCTAATGTAATTATGTCGGATCGAGAAAACGACAAAAATATTTTATTAAAATAACGGCGGAAGTTTTACCGTTGATCTTTGTTGAACTACTTTCGGTAGTAAAAAAACAAGATAATACGTGTGGTTGCATAGTAAGACATACGGTATTGATTATTGATGCCTATGTGAGAAATCACCGGTTTGATTCCATTATCACAATTAATAATATGAATTATTATAGCGATAATGGCGTTTTGTTTTATTCAGTATTATTAACGTAATAAAGCGAAACATCTTTTTATATAAAATAGAATACTTTATTAAAGTTATTCTATAAATAGAATATATTATATTTTATTATGCATAGTGTTGCATAGTGTTTTGCATAGTATTGCATAGTGTTTGCATAGTAAAATGTTTTTATATAAATAGAATATATTATATTTTATTTAAAAGATTTTTCTTTAAATATGGACCGTCGATTAAAGTAAATCAACTGGAATAGTTCATGGATTAGTTACTTATGCATTCCATTTTCCTATAAATAGAAGCTCATTCCTTCATTATTTTCTTATTTACGAATTCATTGAAACTAGAGAGAGAAATTATAGAGAGAAGTATAGAGAAAATTATAGAAAGAAAGAGAAGATACTCGCTACTTCACTACTTTATATTCAGGTTCTTTTACGGTGAAGGGTGTTATTCTTTCTTCTTGAAGAGAACTTACGTTATTCCATTCATTATTATTACATTGGAATAACTGTAAAAGTGGCATACCTATACATAACTTTGTATCATGGCATACCCTATACTTGGTGAAATCCTTATGTTATTCCATTGCTTATTATTCTCATTGGAATAACTTTGATAATGTGGTTTACCCTATACTTGGTGACATTCTTCTATTACTTTGTTGGAACATCACATGCGTGTGTTTTACACCGGACTGGTTCCGTCATTATTATTCTACATTGGAACATCCATTCGTGTGTTTTACGGACTGACCGGTTAAAATCTTTATCATTCTGTTGGAATATCCTATCGTGTGTTTTACACCGGATCCGGGTTCCATCTTTATTATTCTGTTGGAACATCCCGTCGGTGTGAATTTCACCGACTGGTTCCGTTATTATTATTACGCTGAATAACATGTCATGCAAGTACCGCATGCGTGGTGATTTCTTTTTGTTATTCCATTCTTTATTATACCCGGTTGGTTAAAACTTTGACTTCTATACTCCATGAAATTAGTAGAATATCCTCGATATTTGCGTTTCATCCGATATCTTTTCATGGAAATATTCTTCCGATCATTCTTGAATTTTACTCTCTGAAACAAGATCATATCGACAATTTGGACGTTAATAATTCATGGATTAAATAATTCTTGAACTTGTTTTATTGAATTATTATGTCATTGTCATCATCCTCATGTTATATTATGTTATCTTCGCTTACGTGCATAGATGAACTTAGTATGATTATGACCGGGGATCATTCGGTATAATCATGACTTGATATAAATGATGTGACAAAAGTCCTCGTTGGCTCTGTAATGCGGTGATGGATAGTTTTGGTATGATTATGACCGGGGGTGATTCGGTATAGTCATGACCATTGATAATTTGATGAAAATCCTTGACTGTGGTAATACGGGGATGATTAAATGTGGTGGTTTATTTATTGTCGAGTCTGAAATGATAAAAATTGATGAAAACCTTTAAAACCTAAAAGATAGTAGACTTTATTCTCTACTTGACTCTTTTAATGGATTGTTTATTCCATTGCAGATTAAACCTGGTTGTCTATTGTATTTTATCGGTTTTAACATTGTTGAAGGCTAATGATAATTTATTTCGCATTATCTTAGTCATAATATTTCTTCTTGGGCTAGTTGAGCTCACCCTTTTTCTTTCTTTATTCTCTTGAGGAAATGAGAACATAGGCCGGGACGACAGTCTGGGAACGTAAGTAATGGTCCGAGAGGATAAGATTAGTAGTCCCTCACTATTCTGCGTGAAATAGTGTGATAATAGTTGTAATGAGGACTCCTTTGGAGTTTGTATAATATCTAGTAGACAATATTTGTATTCAAACTCATAGTTTATGTCGTATTGTATACCTATGCTTATATTAGTAAGTTGTATTTGAATTTATGTACCATGTAAGTGGCGACTCAAGATGGGTGGCGTATACCTAATTTTTGGGGCGTCACGGTTGGTATCGAGCCATAAGTGTGAAGAGCCCCGAGCCTCTCATTTGGTGACTTCTGTTGATGGGGGGATGCAGAACCGGCCGACTCTCCGTAGGGGACGCCGCCTTTTCGGTGGTAAAGTCGACAGTACCAATGTGAGTCTTGACACAAGTTGGTGTCTAGAGTCACAGTTGGTATCAGAGCTTAGGGATATGATCCCTAGCTAAGATGCGAGATAAGAACTAGGAGGGGAGAGACGGGGAATTCCTTCGCTAATATGACCTACTTAAGTTTATTTGGTATTTGATTGGTCGGTCAGAGTATAGTGATAATATGTTGCATGTCAATTAACCCTTATTTTATGGCAGTGTTTGAAAATGGCATCCGAGAATGTTGAAAATAAGCAATGAAGCACATGAGAGTGTTGATTTAGCTCAAACAAAAGGTAACGACCAACAACACGATAATTATCATACTGGTGGCAACGACTATCAGAACAATGATAACCATCGTAGGGGAAATTATCATGCTAAGAATGGTAACCACTTCGGTGGTAATCATGGCAAAGATAATAAGTGGAAATTTCAAGAAGAGAAGGTCATTTAGCTCGATTTTTGTCGTATAGTGAAGTCAAGTCCAATTTGGGATAGTGGCACCAAAGGCGGATACGGACAAAACAAAGTCGGTGGTTTCAGGAAGAAGCGTTTTTCGTGACTTTCAAAAAAAGTGGGTAACCCGAACGAAGTTAGCGCAGGTTAGTTAATTATAAATTCTTGCGAAGTCTATACCTTATTAGAATCTGGGTTCTACCCATTCTTTTATCTCTCTTGCTTGCGTTCAACGTTTAAATTTGACTCAGGAGAAATTAGACTTTGATTTATCTATTGAAACTTCGTTGGGAGAAACTTTCGTTACCTCAATTTGTTTATTAATCTTGTTGGTTCAAATAAACACTTTCACGTTACCTGTCGATCTTATCTCTTTGAAAATACTTGCCTTTGAGGTAATTTTTGAAAACGATTGATTAACTACTTATTATTCTTTTCGTAAGGTTGTTAGCTTTTATATTTATAACAACCCTGTTATACGAATTCAAAGTAACCAAACCCTAAAGCTAATCATTGTAATATCAAGCCATAAGTAAAGAGCTCCGAACCTTTCGTTGTTGACTTCCTTGTGTGGAATGCACCGAAGCCGGACTTTCTGTAGGCGACATCGTGAATGAAGATGGCAAGGTTATAGGTATCATTGTGAGGTACTATCTAGGTTAAGGGATAGAAGTCACAGTTGGTATCAATGTGACGTACTATCCAAGTCTTGGATAAGAGTCACGAGATTGAATGATATTTCTATTATTAATAAATTTCCTGGCGTATTCTTGAAGACTTCTTAGCCTACTTAGAGCGTAAAATCGAATTTTGTATTGACCCCAGTACAAAAACCCATTTCTTAAACCCTCAAATATTTCTTCAACTAAAAGGATCTGTTTACGAGGATTATGATGAAAGTCATAATAAAAGCATTGGACTAATGAAAATTATGGGTATATGAAGTATTAGTAAGTGTTATGATGAGTTATGTTGGTTATTATGTGAAAACATGAAAGTTTCTTAGAAATCACAAAAGTTGAAAATCGATTTTGGTGAAAAACGTAATATGAAATTCAATTGACCATATCTCCTATTATATTTTGAATTTTTGAGCGTGGTTAAGTCCTAGAGTTAGATCTATGAGTTACCTAACTAATCCAAGTGGAATTACTGGAAAAGGTGTTGTAGATTTTTGTGTGGACTGATTTTAGCAAAGGAGGCCAAAGTTGTAAATTTCAAAAATGCTACTGCCCAGAAACTTTAAGGGACTGTTTTGGCCACTTAAATTATGAGAAAAATTCTGGCCTTTTGGGACATGAAAGTATATGGTATAAAGTACATCCTGTCCAAAATGAGCTCATTCGACTTAAAATGAGCAAGTTATGACTATTTCAATATTTAGGTTTTTTCGACAAAAATGCTATAACCAGGAGTTCTATAACTCAGATGACCATGAAATTTAAATTGGAGGCTCACGTTAACATGTGTAAGGTCCTGCCAAGATTTGGGAATTTTGGAGTTAAACTTGAGGTAGCTAATTTCTTAAGGAATTAATTAGAAATTGATTTTTGAAAAATAGTAAATGAATTTTAAAAATTCGAGAAAAATATATTTTCATTATGGGACTATATTATGCTAAATCCCAGAAAAGAAATATTTTTGGGACTAATTTGGTATTTTTCATGAAAATAGTTTAGTTACGAACATATGAGTTAAATATGTTATGTGAAGTAACAAAGTTGAAAATAGGATTTTATGGCTAAAGAATCCTATATAGAGTATATGCATATTTTTTGATGAGGGATTTGATAATTGGTGATGATATTTTATGAGTATGGCATTTTTGAATGATTAAATGCATTATATGGTAAAGCGTAAACAATTAAGATAAATTGTTTATAAATTTAAGAAGTGATTAAAATATTGTTATAATATTAATGTTATTAGATTATGAGATTATTAAGTGATTGATAACATGGGGATATTCTTGAATCTCGGATAAATTATATTATAAATGTTTAATATTTATCCTTTATCTCATTTGATTGATTCTTTATATCATTATCCTCATGTTTATATTATGTTGAAAGTCATACATGGCTTTTGTAGTGCATAGATGGACTTGGTGTGATTATGACGAGGGATTGTTGGGTATAATCATAAGCAGTAATTGAAAACACAATTATCTTTGGTAGTAGTGCATGGATAATTTGTGGTCGTGATCTTAATGAATACACAATTATCTTTGGTAGTAGTGCATGGATAATTTGTGGTCGTGATATCTTAATGAATACACAATTATCTTTGGTAGTAGTGCATGGATAATTTGTGGTCGTGATACTTAATGAATACACAATTATCTTTTTTGGTAGTAGTGCATGGATAATTTATGGTCGTGATCTTAATGAATACACGATTATCTTTGGTAGTAGTGCATGGATAATTTGTGGTCGTGATCTTAATGAATACACAATTATCTTTCGTAGTAGTGCATGGATAATTTGTGGTCGTGATATCTTAATGAATACACAATTATCTTTGGCGTTAGTGCATGGATAATTTGTGGTCGTGATCTTAATGAATATCCTTGGCTTTTGTAGTGCGGGGATGATTCGATGATATGGATTAATTATTGGTGAGTCTCAAAGAATGAAATATTAATTCATGGATGTGGTAAAAGTCATCTTTGGTAGTAGTGCATTGATAGACTTGGTATGATTATGACAAGGATTATTCGGTATAATCATGACCAGATTGAAAACACGAATATCCTTGGCGATTGGTTAAATGGATAATTCGTGGTCGTGATACTATTAAGTTGCGTCTTAGCATTATTGGTTTTACAGGTTGTATATCTTTAGCTTTGTAGTGCAAAGATGAATTGTTAATGAATAGCTTTGGCGGATTTCAAAGATGAATTTAATATTTTTAAGCGATAAAGGTATTCAAGGTATCCTCATCTCTTTATCATACCAGTCGTACGCATTCTAATTTCGAGGGCGTAAATTCCATAAGGAGGGAGATTGTGAGACCCCAGGATTTTATTAATAAAGATTTAAATTTGGTGAAATAATTTTTTAATATTATGGTATGAATTTGAGATAATATTATAGTTTGTGGGTAGTATTTATAAATTTTGCAAAGTATGCAAGTGGTTATATTATATTCGATTGGTGGGGAATATTAGGTTTAGCAGGGAATATTAAATACAACTACTCAATCATTGGTGGACCTTACAATGTAATTATTATCGGACCGAGAAAGCGACAAAAATATTTTATTAAAATAACGGCGGAAGTTTTTTACCGTTGATCTTGTTGAACTACTCGGTAGTAAAAGTACAAAGAATACGTGTGGTTGCGTAGTAGCATTACGGTATTGATTATTGATGCCTATGTGAGAAGTCACTCCGGTTTGATTCCATTATTGTCACAATTAATAATATGAATTATTATAGCGATAATGACGTTTTGTTTTATTCGTATTATTAACGTAATAAAAGCGAAACATCTTTTATATAAAATAGAATACTTTATTAAAGTTATTCTATAAATAGAATATATTATATTTTATTATGCATAGTGTTGTATAGTGTTTTGCATAAGTATTATATAGTGTTTGCATAGTAAAATATTTTATATAAATAGAATATATTATATTTTATTTAAAAGATTTTTCTTTAAATATGGATCGTCAGATTAAAGTAAATCAATCTGGACCGTTCATGGATTAATTCTTATGCATTCCATTTTCCTATAAATGAAGCTCATTCCTTCATTATTTTCTTTACGAATTCATTGAAACTCAGAGAGAGAAATTATAGAGAGAACTATAGAGAAAGTTATAGAAGAAGAGTAAAGTCGCTACTTCACTACTTCTATATTCAGGTTCTTTTTACGGTGAAGGTGTTATTATTCTTTCTTGAAGAGAACTTCATTATTCCATTCCTTTATTATTACATTGGAATAACTTTGTGAAAAAAAGTGGCATACCCTATACATAACTTTGTGTCATGCATACCCTATACTTGGTGAAATCCTTATGTTATTCCATTGCTTATTATTATTACATTGGAATAACTTTTGTATCTGTGATTTACCTATACTTGGTGACATTCTTCTATTATTACATTGGAACATCCTGCATACATGTGTTTTACAGGACTGGTTCCATTTTTTATTATTCATTGGAACATCACATGCGTGTTTTTTAATAGGACACGGTTAAAATCTTTATCATTTCGTTGGAATATCCTATCTCATGTGTTTTACACCGGATCGGTTCCATCTTTATTATTACATTGGAATATCACGCTCGGTGTGAATTTCACGACGACTGGTTCCGTTATTATTATTATGTTGGAATAACTCGCCTCATGCGCAATACCGCATGCATGGTGATTTCTTTTGTTATTCCATTCTTTATTATACCCGGTTTAATGGATTGCTTATTAAAGCTGCAGATTAAACTTGTTGTCTATTGTATTTTATCGGTTTAACAACTTTGTTGAAGGCTAATGATAAATTATTCGCATTATCTTAGTCATAATATTTCTTCTTGGGCTAGTTGAGCTCACCCTTTCTTTTGTTTTCTTCGTGAAATGAGAACATAGCCGGGACGAGTCGTGGAAGCGGAGTAATGGTCGAGAGGATAGCATTAGTAGTCCTCACTATTACGTGAAATAGTGTGATAATAGTAAGTAATGAGGACTCTGTTGAGTTTGTATAATATCTAGTAGACAATATTTGTATTCAAACTCACGGTTTATGTCGTATTATACGACGTTATATTAGTAAGTTGTATTTGAATTTATGTACCATGTAAGTGGCGACCCAAAATGGGTGACGTATACCTAATTTTGGGGGCGTCACAGAGGCCAAGCCACTCCAGCGAATTACCGAGTAGGAAAGCCTCAAGTTCCTAAAAGAGTTCATCGTATTCAGGTTCGGGATACCAACGACCATAGTATCTGACAACGGACGTTAATTTGTGGGTTCCAAGTTTGAACAGTTCTTGGCTGACTTGGGTATACAAAGACCTAGGAAAACTTCCGTGGCCCACCCACGAATAAATGGCGGTAGAAGTCACCAATGGGACTCTACAGTAAGCAGGATAAAAAGAAGGTTGGACGAGACTAAGGGTCGGTGGCCAGAAGAACTACTCAACGTGCTATGGGCATACAGAACAACTCCCCAGCATAACCATCGGGATTCCCTTTCAGTGGCATCTGGAGCGGACGCCTCATACCAGTGGAAATTGGCTCTCCTTCCCTTTGGGTTAGCTAGTTCAAGGAGTTGTACAATGAGGAAGGGCTCAAGATCAACCTTGATCTAGTAGATGAGCTTCGAGAATCAGTCGTGTTGAGATTAGCAGCTTATCAGCAGAAGACTGCTAAACACTACAACAAACATGTCAAGATCCGAAGGTTCGAGATCGGGGATTTAGTTCTCCGGGAAGCTGAAGCGTCTACACCCCTCAATACAGGAAAGCTCATGCCCAACTGGGAAGGCCCCTATGAGATCGTTGAAGTACCAAAGCCCGGAACCTACCGACTTCGGGCAATGAATGGTTCGACAATAAAGAATACATGGCACGCATGAAGGCTCAGAAGATTCTATCAGTAAACACTCCAGGATGGAAGCATTTACTCTTCTATTATGAGAACCCTCGCCAGTCATAGGGGCAAAATTGTAATATCCTCGGGTATGGCCCGTGAAATTTATCATCAATAAAAAGGCAACTTTCTCCATCACTTTCCGTGTTATTATTTACGGATCTACCTTACATTTGGTCCTCACCAGGATAGAACAGACTTAAACTTAGCTGATTCGCCTTTCGTAGTAAATGGCGGCCTTACATTGGGTACTCGGTTCGAGGAAGCAAGACCTTAAACTTTGTCGTTCGCCTCGGTAGTGACGGCCTTACATCGAATTTTCGACCGAGGGCGAGCGAACCTCGTGATTTTAGACGTTTCGCTGTGGGCAACGGCCTTATATTTGGTCCTCGACCAGGAAAGAAGCGAACCTTAAACTTAGCTGATTTCGCCTGTGTATTAACGCGCTTATCGATGGGTACTTTTCAAAACGCGCAAGATTTAACCTTTCGTTGCGCACCGTGGGCTTAATCGGTTTTATATCGGTACTCATTTCGAGGGCGAGCGAACTCTCGTGACTTAGCTGATTTCGCCTTGTGGGCGAACCGACCTTACGTTTGGTCTTTAGCCCCGAAATGAACGAACCTCGTGACTTAGCTAGATTCGCCTCGTGGGTAAGCAAGCCTTACATTTGGTCCTCAAACCCAGAGGCGTAGAACCTTAAACCTAACTGTTCAACTTCGTGGGCGAACTAACCTTACAAGTGGCCCTCCTCCCCGAGGGCAAACAAGTTCAATACATAGCTGTTTTCCCTTCAAATCTAGAAATTTTAAAAGCATCGGCATCCTAGAGGAAATTAAGCAAAAAGACAAGCAAGCATATTCGTCTCTAGCCATGCATTCACCAACGAGTAAAAGGAAAACAGATACTTATATTGGTTTTAAACAAATGTACTTAGTTACAAAAACTCAGCCAAAAATATTACAAAATTATTAGGAGGAAGAGGGTCATCATCTTCATCATCCGAAGAGTCCAAGATCTGGATATCCAAGCCCGCGGCCACCATCTTTTCTCGGATCTTGTCTTTCTGGGCTTGAGCCCCCTCAGCGAATTGGGCCAAGATCTTCTCGGAAAGCTCATCCGAGCCCTTATACTCCTCGATGATCCTGGCCTGACTTGTCTCGGCGAAGCTATCCATCTCTACCCTCAGTCGATTATTCTCCATTTTAACAAGAGCCGCAGATCGGACAATTGCAGCGAACTTAGCATCCAATGACTTAAGGCGGCCCTCTCGGTCTGCCACCCTCCCATCCAGCTCGGCTCGAGCCCCTATTGCAGAAGCCAGGCTCTGCTTTAGCTCGTTCACCTCTAAGGCTACGATATCAGCCTTCTCCCGAGTCTCCTTATGCAGGTTCTGTTCTGTACGGAGGGCAACCGTAGTTTTCCTCAGAGCAACCTCGTATTCGCCCAGCCTCCTCTTCATGGCCTCCTTCATCTCAGCATCCTTATCGAAATGAGGAATCAGCCGGACAAGCGCGGCCACGGCCTGCACCAAAAAATAAAAGATAAGTAACAGTTTGAAGAAACAAGGCAAGAAAATCTGAAATAACCCATCAAATACTTACCCGAGAAGCATTGCCGGCAGCAACTATGGCCAAGTCCTGCAAATCCAGCTTCTCAAACTTAGCATCATCCTCGGGGCAGTCAAAGGCGCCCAATCTCTCGAAAGGAAAATCATCATTAAAGTCCTCTTCGAAAGGCACCTTGAAAAGCCGCTTTCCCCGAGGATAGGAAGAAGATGTCCCAGCTTCAGTAGGAGGACGATCAACTTCAGTAGTAGCTTGGACCACCACCAAATAGTCAGAATCGAGGTCAACCAAGCAGACCCCCTCTGGTGGAAAGTCAGGGACATCCACGGCAGGCTGTTGACTCGCTGAGACTGAAGCCGAGGGTTTTGCCGGCTTATCCGCCAGCTTCACCAATCGCCTCCTCTTGGTCTTCAAGTGCGACCCGACTTCTCGATGTGGAGACATCTCTATGGTCAGCTTGACAAGGGGGCGGGAGGTGGCGCATGAAGAAGCAGGCGAAGCGGAGGGAACAACGAAGGTAGCCGGCTTCAAAGGGGGAAGCCCAACGGCAGGTGAGGAGGGAGCCTTCGGGATCGAAGGCTTGCTAGGGCTAGAAGACTTCCCAGACATGGAAGTCCTTTGAGCCTTAGAGGATGAGGCTTTGGGAGCAGAAGAAGACGGGGATGCGGACTTACTAGAAGTAGGCCCGGCAAGAGGATCGAAAGGGAACACAACGTGAATGGGGACGGTTTAAGCCCTCGGGTCGACCCCCAAGGGTCTCAAGGGCGCCGGCCCGGAGGAGGAGAGGGGTGACGACAGGGACCCCGCCTTCGACCTGGTCTGGCCGGAATATGGTAACTGCAGAAAAGGCAATAAACATGAGTCAGTAAAACACGATACCACCAGTAAGCATGATACATATAATTTACCGAAAGAAACAAATACGCTTACGGCCATGATTGTATAGCCACACCGGGTTATTCAGCACCTCAAGGGGCCACCTGGCTGACTTCCACCTTCGAAAGAAGTCGTGAAAGGAAGCTATCCGGGCAACCAGGAATCGATCCATCTTGAGGCAAGGCTCCTCCAGAGCAGCCCAGCCCGGTAAAAGGTTGAGGTCCAACCCCTTGATGAACACCCAGTGGGAGTGCAATCCCTTGTTGCTCGACGGCGTTTTGATGGGTCCGGGATTGCCGGATAGGCTATTCAGCTGTCTACCCCCTTTCGCCACCGACCAACCCACTTTGTACAGGGCAAGGAAGAAATCAAGGGAGGGAGTGACCCTGCACTCCTGACATACGGCTATAAAGGCGGCAATATGTATATAAGAATTTGGGGACAGTTGGGCTAAACCTGTCCCCGCAAGCTGAAGGAAAGAAGACATGAAGTCAGGGAGAGGGAACCGCACCCTGTACTTTAGAATCCAGGTGGGCAAGGCCATCCATTCACCCTCGGGACGATGATACATCCTCTCGTGAAACCTAGGAGCCCGAAAGGCATAGGCCTCGGGAATTTGGAACATGGTTCGGAGACCGGGAATACTAGCACTACGAATGGAGGAGGGAGTATTAATACTCGGGAAAGCTTTAGGGGAAGAGTAGTGATCCCTAAGTCTGCGGTCTTGGGCATCCCTAGGAGAAAGAAGAGAGGGAATGGTGGACTCACCAGAGGAAGATGCAGCAGGAGAGTCAGTGGAAAAAGAGGCTTCCCCGACGGTTGCGTCGATCGGGAGGACGGTGGTCACCGTGGAAACAGTGAGAATCACCCCCCAGAAGTAACAGTGAGGGGCGGTTCTACAGTGGAAGATGGGGGGCAGGACAACAGAGGGGCAACTAAAGCTGGCTCCGTAACAGGGAAGTCGAGGATATTCTGATCAGCCATTGTGGAAGAAACCGGAGGATTTGAGGAAGGAAAAACTCGACTTTTTCAGGGAGATTGCAAGCAAGAGAGAAGAGAGAGTAGGAAGTGAATTAGGGATTTCAAATTTGGTAAAGTGTGAAATGAGAGGGTAAAGCTATTTTTATAATAAAAGAAACGACCGTTTGGAGCGACGTTTCAAACACCATCGGTTCCCAAGAGACGGCACAATAAATGCGGGCCATAATTAAGGCGTGTTGAGGCATTAACTGTCAGAACTCGTCTCCCAAGGCGAGCAGTTGAGAATCAGAAAAGACAAATGAGGAAGAAGAGGCTAAAAGACATGAAGGGTACGGCTGCCCCCCAGGTAGAAGATATCGAAGAAGACCTCCTCGAGCAAGAAAACTCTGAACCCCACACAAAATCCATATCCCCGAGAAGAGACCACCCCTCCTTTATCGATTGAAAATAGTCTTCGGCCGAACACACCATTCACCCGAAGACTGGGGGTCAATGTTAAAGTGTGGATACCAAGGCATGAGCCACGTGGCTGGGTTGGTGACATGATATCCGAAACTTGAATAGAGGAGTCAGGGCCGAGGAGGAATTCAACGGACCCGAGGGCATCATCCCGCCCACTCGGGTAGAAAGCCCGCTCCACCCAAACCTCTACTCGAGGGGCCGAACGCTCACCTTGATAAAGTCGGCCCGCCAAGCGAATTGCACCATAACCACCACGATCACACGTGGGCTAAATATCCGGCCACAATAAACCCGGATCTCTCCATTGTTAACCTTGAACAGTCTACTCATTCTCACACCGGAGCTATTCCCCGGCGGCACCTCGCCGTCAAGCTTCTCTGATCATTTATTTTGTGTGCAGTCTGCGTGTATTCTGTTGATTGAGCGCTGCGTATGTGGAACTCGACGTTAATAATATATATATATATATATATATATATATATATATATGCATCCGTGGCAATTGTTTGCTAAAAAATCTTGTCAAAAGAACCTAGTTAATGATCGTTGATCTAGACAATAGAAAGGCTGTGATTGAATTTAATAACTCCCCTATCGCTACAGGCTGTAGCGGTAGTACATTATTTCCAAAATTAATGCTAAATTACATTGCTACCCCTGCATTATATGAATGTTATGTTTGGAAATTAAAAGCCCTACCGCTAGAAAGCGTGTGGCGATACCAATAACGCCAAAAACATCATTCGACAACACGACATCGATTCCAAAGAAATCGCAAACCGACAACACGGAAGCCCAAATTCTTTGGTTTAAGCGACTTTGCTGGCCACTGACTGTAGCGGTAGGCACTCCCCATTTAAACCATCTACCCTCCTCTTTCTCCTCTCAAAGCTTCTTTTGCTTCTTTTTTTCTCACCTCTTTCTGCCTTGCTACCCACATTCCCCGCTTAAAGAAAAATTCTATCAAGCGAAAGAAAACAAAACGCAAGAGAGAAATTTGGATTGGTCACAAGTTCAAAGAACAAATATTCACATTCAAATATTATTTTGGTAAGATTTATTTTCATATATTTAATTAAAAATAAATAAATATTATAATTAGTTTTTAAAATGTATTTATAATAAAATAGAATTTTAAACCCTTAATAAAATTGTAAATCATTCTTTATGTCTAAATATATGCGTGTGAATTTTTAGAAAATTTTAAGATTCATGTGTTTGGGTAAATTATATTACTATGTCTTTGAAGTAGTTAGTATAATTTTGATTGGTTATTAAATTATTTGCTTAAAAATTATAATGTAGTATTGTTTTATTATGAATGTTCATTTTGATAAAATATAGTGAGTTTTGTGGGATATAATATGCATGTTAATATTGTGACTAATAATGATTAATTATTATGAAAATGTGCAAAACAAAAGAATTATTTAAATTATATTAAAATGAAGTTTTTTTACTCATTGATAGGATATAAATATAATTGTGTTACATAATTATTAAACAATATGAAAAACCTTTTATAATTCTTCATTTTTTTAGGTACTAGATGGACAGTTGGATTTATGGACAAATTAACCCAAGTGTCCTTAACGATCAACAAAATCATGTATCGGATGATATATATGACGGGAAAGACAGGGGAAGACTACTCTCATGTCAATTAACTGAAAAAAATACGATCAATGGATATTAACAAAATCTCAAAAAATACTTTTACAAAAATTAGGGTTTGGAATTTTTTTGCCATCCCGTAGTTGTACCACAAATTGACATTGGGCTCGTGTCCGCCTTGGTGGAGAGATGGCGGCCGGAGACCAATAGTTTTCACCTAAATTGTGGGGAAATTACAATCACTTTAGAAGATGTACATTTCATTCTTGGGTTGCCGGTAGTTGGCAAGCCCTTAACTTGTCCATTATTTGACACTTCATTGGCTCATTTTAAAGAATGTTTTGGTAGTGAAGTAGCTGCTGAATTTCAGGAATCAAAAAAGCGCGGCTCTATTTCATTCTTTATGGTCATAGTGACATTTTAATAATTGTCCTCCCTAAAGCAAAGTAAGGAAATTGTTGGTCGATGCACAAAGGCCTATATTCTTTGGCTGTGTGGGGCAATATTGTTCTACACTAGAAATAAAAACATTGTTCATCCCAGGTATATGTATTTTATTGCTAATGCTGAAAACTGTGAAACGTATTCTTGGGGTGCAGCTATGTTGGGCTATTTGTATAGGTCTTTATATACTACCACTAGGAAAGGAGCGAAATATATTACTGGTTGTGTCACTCTTTTACAAATTTGGGCGTACGAGCGTATAATAATTAGAAGACCTAACCCCTAGCCTCAATCACAGTTATGGTTACCTAGAGCCCTAGCGTGGGCATACTCAGAAAATCACAGCTACCCTAATAGACGAAAAAATCCCCATCATCATTTGAAATTTTACTGAGGGGAGTTAGATGTCCAGCCTGAATGGCAAGTAGTTTAGCGCCCTTACGCGGGGTGGGATGACAATATGAATGGATTTAATTTTGAAGGAAGATTGTTGGGATCTGGTAGAATCCCCTTGATCCATTTTGATATTGTAGAATACCAGATGCCAAACAGGGTGATGAGACAGTATGGGTTCTTACAAGGTATACCATCTCCGGCAGAAAATCATAAAGAACTTAGAAAAAAAGAAGAAGATAGATTTGCCGTCGTTGATTGCATGGCCTTGAGGCGAGTGTACATCACACATTGGGAGGCTTACATGGAGCATTTGAAGGGACGACAGTATGAAATTGCCAACTATGTGAAAATTGATTCATATATGGCTTGGTGTACGAAGATTACACATAGAAAACTGCATCACCCTCGACGGGAAGGTGACCCAGACCCTACATACGATCCCCGAACTGTTTACAGCCAGCAGCATCATCTTATACAAATGGTACACTAACATTTGCATATTTTAATACTAATACATATTATCTTGTTTATTAATAATACTAATATTGTACTTTTATCTTACATGACAGGTTGAGAATGCAAAGTCCTTACTTGATAAGTGATTTGCTTTTATTGAGATGCCTCTGGACTATGTAGTTGAGAAACAGGTATGGGACCATCTTTACGGTGTATACAACTCTGAAGTCAGAGGGAACAATGGTAAGGAGCCAAGTAATGATGTGGTACAAGAGAGTTACATCCCCACGACCCAAACTTACGTTCCCTCTTATTCATTCTAGGCTGACTTCACAGAGAAGGCAAACGTTCAGGTAATTGGAGTATGAATGTTAATATTAATTTTATTACTTAATAATAATAATAATAGTAATAGTGATTATCATGCTTAATATTATTCAGGCCCAAGATCTAGCTGAAGGGTACATCCCCACCACCCAGGCTTATGTGCCATCCTACTCATTCGAGTCTGGCTTCATAAAGCAGATAGAATTACATGTATTATTCCCTCTTAATTTTATGTTGTAAAGAGGCAATTAATATTAGTAATATTATTAATATTTTCAGGTACTAAGACCTAGTCCCACCACCCAGGCATTCGAGATTGGCTTCATAGAGCAGGCTGGTAAACAGGTACTATTATTCTCATGTAATTATTATGAAATCACTCTTAATATTATTACTTAAAAATATATATATTAGTAATAATTATTAATAATATTGTGACGCCCCCAAAATAGGTCCATTCCATCCAACTCATTCTGAGTCGCCAAATACATGGTACAGAAATAACTACAACTTTATTAATACATTTGTCGTGCAAAATACGACAACATATATACTGTGAGTTTAAATACAATTATTGTCTTCTAGATAATATCCACACGCAAATAAATTCCCATCACAATTATTGATACATTATTTTACAAAAATGGTGAGGACTACTAAACAACTCTCTCTAGAACCCTCATTCCATACCCCGACTAGTACTCGTTACATTCTCGCCTCCTGAGAAGAAAAATGGAACAAAAAGGAAAAGGGTGAGCTCAACTAGCCCAGTAAAGAATATTATGACTAAGATAATATACAACAAATTATTGTGAGACCCCAGATTTTATCAATAAAGATTTAAATTTTGTCAAAATAATTTTTAATATTATGGTGTGAATTTGAGATAAATATTATAGTTGTGGGTAGTATTTATAAATTTTGCAAAGTATGCAAGTGGTTATATTATATTCGATTGGTGGGGAATATAGGTTTAGCAGGAATATTCGTACAACTACTCAATCATTGGTGGACCCTAAAATGTAATTATTGTCGGATTGAGAAAAGCGACAAAAATATTTTATTGAAATAACGGCGGAAGTTTTACCGTGGTTTCTTTGTTGAACTACTTTCAGTAGTAAAAAATACGATGTACGTGTGGTTGCATAGTAGCACACGGTATTGATTATTGATGCTTATGTGAGAATTCACTCGGTTTGATTCCATTATTCACGATTAATAATATGAATTATTATAGCGATAATGACGTTTTGTTTTATTCAGTATTATTAACGTAATAAAAGCGAAACATCTTTTATATAAAATAGAATACTTTATTAAAGTTATTCTATAAATAGAATATATTATATTTTATTATGCATAGTGTTGCATAGTGTTTTGTATAGTATTGCATAGTGTTTGCATAGTAAAATGTTTTTATATAAATAGAATATATTATATTTTATTTAAAAGATTTTCTTTAAATATGGACCGCCGATTAAAGTAAATCAATCACGGACCGTTCATGGATTAATTCTTATGCATTCCATTTTCCTATAAATAGAAGCTCATTCCTTCATTATTTTCTTATTTAATTCATGAAAACTAGAGAGAGAAATTATAGAGAGAAGCTATAGAGAGAAAATTATAGAAAGAAGAAGAGTATTCGCTACTTCACTACTTCTATATTAGGTTCTTTTTACGGTAAGGGTGTTATTCTTTCTTCTTGAAGAGAACTTACATTATTCCATTCATTATTATTTTGTTGGAATAACTTGTAAAAGTGGTATACCCTATACATAAACTTTGTATATGCGGCATATCCTATACTTGGTGAAATCTTATGTTATTCCATTCTTATTTATTACATTGGAATAACTTTGTATCTATGCTGGTTTACCTATACTTGGTGACATTCTTCTATTACATTGGAACATCCACATGCATGTGTTTTACAGGACTGGTTCCGATTTTATTATTCTCGTTGGAACATCACATTCATGTGTTTTACACCGGACTGGTTAAAATCTTTATCATTACGTTGGAATATCCTATCATGTGTGTTTTACAGGATCTGGTTCCATCTTTATTATTCTGTTGGAACATCCTGCTTCGGTGTGAATTTCACCGACACGGTTCCGTTATTATTATTACATTGGAATAACCTTATATGCCAAGCAATCGCATGCATGGTGATTTCTTTTGTTATTCCATTCTTTATTATACCTAGTTGGTTAAAACTTTGACTTTATACTCCATGAAATTAGTAGAATATCCTTGATATTTGCGTTTCATCCAAAGATCTTTTCATGGAAATATTCTTCCGATCATTCTTGAATTTTACTCTCACTAAGCAAAGATTCATGTTGACAATTTGGACGTTAATAATTCATGGATTAAATAATTCTTGAACTTGTTTTATTGAATTATTATGTCATTGTCATCATCCTCATGTTATATTATGTTATCTTTGGCTTACGTGCATAGATGAACTTAGTATGATTATGACGGGGATCATTCGGTATAATCATGACTTGATATAAATGATGTGACAAAAGTCCTCGGTGGCTGTAATGCGTGATGGATAGTTTTTGGTATGATTATGATCGGTGATTCGGTATATCATGACCATTGATAATTTGATGAAAATCCTTGGACCGTAGTACGAGGATGATTAGATGTGGTGGTTTATTTATTGTCGAGTCTCAAATGATAAAAATTGATGAAAACCTTTAAAACCTAAAAGATAGTAGACTTTATTTCTCTTGACTCTTTTAATAGATTGTTTATTCCACTGCAGATTAAACTGGTTGTCTATTGTATTTTATCGGTTTAACACATGTTGAAGGCTAATGATAATTTATTCTGCATTATCTTAGTCATAATATTTCTTCTTTGGGCTAGTTGAGCTCACTCACCGTTCTTTCATTTATTCTCTTGTGAAATGAGAACATAGATGGACGACAGTCGGGGAAAAAAGTAATGGTCGAGGAGGATAGCATTAGTAGTCCTCACTATTACGTGAAATAGTGTGATAATAGTTGTAATGAGGACTCCTTTTGAGTTTGTATAATATCTAGTAGACAATATTTGTATTCAAACTCACAGCTTTACGTGATTGCATACCTGCAGTTATATTAGTAAGTTGTATTTGAATTTATGTACCATGTAAGTGGCAACCCAAGATGGGTGATGTATACCTAATTTTGGGGCGTCACGGTTAGTATCGAGCTTAGGGATATGATCCACGGCTAAGATGTGAGAATAGTACTAGGAGGGAGAGGCGGGAATTCCTTCGCTAGTATGACCTACCTAAATTTATTTGGTATTTAATTGGTCGGTCGGAGTATAGGGATAATATGTGATATGTTAATTAACCCTTATTTTGTGGCGGTGTTTGAAAATGGCATCCGAGAATGTTGAGAATAGCAATGGAGCATGAGAGAGGCGTTGATTCTCCATGATCAATAATCGGGATAATGTACAACAGGATGGCGATAATCCTCCCGTAAACAACAACACCGATCAATTGACTAACGAGTGACGTTTAAGAGGTTTTAGAATTCATGCAACATCAAAGAAAGCGACTTTCTGCCCAAAACGTAGGTGGAAACACGGAAAACTCTCAAGGCCACCGCTAAACAATTCAAGGAGCTGGGACCACCGGAGTTTAAGGAGAGCTAAAACCACTTACAAGCGAAAGCATGGATAAAGCAAATTACCAAGATATTTGATGTTCCGAGGAGCAAAAGGTTCCTTTTGCCGCCTTTATGTTGCTTTCGGAGAGGTGATTCTTGGTGGGAATCGGTAAAAGCGTACTCAACCTCTTTGTCAGATCAAGATATCTTGGGAGAAGTTCCAGAGTCATTCAACGACAAATACTTTTCCCGAAAGTATTCGCCACATGAAGGAGGTGGAGTTTATCAAGTTGGAACAAAACAATATGACCGTGTCGCAATACGAGGCAAAGTTTGCATGAGTTATCGCGGTTTTCGTCCCACTTGGTAGATAATGAAGAGAGAATGGCGAGAATGTTTTTAAGAGGTTTGAAGCCGGAGATACGTCAACATCTTATTTCTCATAAAGCGTGTTTTTATTCGGATGTTGTAAATAGGGCTCAATTAGTGGAGTCGCGATAACGAGTCAACCCAACTAAAAGAAAGTAGGCGACAAAATTATAATACCAAATGAGTAGTCATCATCGGCAACGACAACAAGCATGGAGGAATCAACAAGCGGATATGGTAACCACTTCGGTGGTAATCGGGGTACAAAACAATAAGAATGGACATTTCAAGAAAAGGAGATTCAACAATGATGGAAAGACGCCAAGACCAAAGACTTGTTGTTAAGGAAGGAGAAGGACCACTATTATATGCTTCAAATGCGGAGAGAGGACACATCATCGAATCATTGCGCCATCCAAAGCATGTTATAATTGTGGAAGAGAAGGTCACTTAGCTCGATTTTGTCGCCATCAAGACAAATTCAACTAGGATGGAGGCACCAAAGGTTGTCCCTGCATAAACCAAAGCCTAGTAGTTTAAGAGAGGCGTTTTTTTTTTTCTCGTGACAAGGAACACGAATAAAATTATCACGGGTAAGTTAATCATAAGCTCTTGCGAAGTCTATACCTCGTGTTAGATACCGATTCTACCCACTCTTTTATTTCACCTAGTTGTGTTCAACGTTTAAATTTGATTCAAGAAGTTAAACTTTGACTTATTGGTTGAAACTTCGTTAGTAGGAACCTTCGTTACCTCCACTCATTTATTAATCTTGTTGTTTCAAATAAACACTTTCACGTTACGTCGATATTATCTCTTTGAAAATACTTGCCTTTGATGAGACCCAGATTTTATTAATAAAGATTTAAATTTGGTGAAATAATTTTTAATATTATGGTATGAATTTGAGATAATATTATAGTTATGGGTAGTATTTATAAATTTTGCAAAAGTATGCAAGTGGTTATATTATATTCGATTGGTGGGGAATATTCGGTTTAGCAGGAATATTCGCAATAACTACTCAATCATTGGTGGACCCCACAACAAAATTATTATCGGATTGAGAAAACGAAAAAAATATTTTATTAAAATAACGGCGGAAGTTTTACTGGTTGATATTGTTGAACTACTCGGTAGTAAAAGTACAAGAATACGTGTGGTTGCATAAGTAAGACACGGTATTGATTATTGATGCTATGTGAGAAGTCACTCAGTTTGATTCCATTATCACAATTAATAATATGAATTATTATAATGATAATGACGTTTTGTTTTATTCAGTATTATTAACGTAATAAAATGAAACATCTTTTATATAAAATAGAATACTTTATTAAAGTTATTCTATAAATGTAATATATTATATTTTATTACGCATAGTGTTGATAGTGTTTTTTGCATAGTATTGCATAGTGTTTTGATATAGTAAAATGTTTTTATATAAATAGAATATATTATATTTTATTTAAAAGATTTTTCTTTAAATATGGACCAGTCGATTAAAGTAAATCAACGGACCGTTCATGGATTAATTACTACGCATTCCATTTTCCTATAAATAAGCTCATTCCTTCATTATTTTCTTACTTAATTCATTGAAACTCTAGAGAGAGAAATTATAGAGAGAAGCTATAGAGAAAATTATAGAAAGAAGAAGAGTATTCTGCTACTTCACTACTTCTATATTCAGGTTCTTTTTACGGTGAGGTGGTGTTATTCTTTCTTCTTGAAGAGAACTTCATTATTCCATTCATTATTATACATTGGAATAACTCGTAAAAGTGGCATACCCTATACATAACTTTGATATGCGTGGCATACCCTATACTTGGTGAAATCCTTATGTTATTCCATTCTTAATTATTCATTGGAATAACTCGATATACTGTGGTTTACCCTATACTTGGTGACATTCTTCTATTATTCTCATTTGGAACATCCCGTCTCATGTGTTTTACACCGGACTCGGTTCCGCTTTTATTATTATTACATTGGAACATCCACGTCTCATGTGTTTTACACCGGACTGGGTAAAATCTTTATCATTCTGTTGGAATATCCTATCGTGTGTTTTACACCGGATCCGGTTCCATCTTTATTATTCTCGCTGGAACATCCCGCTTTGTGAATTTCACGACCGTTCCGTTATTATTATTCTGTTGAATAACTCCGTTACATCCAAGTACCGCATGCATGGTGATTTCTTTTGTTATTCCATTCTTTATTATACCCGGTTGGTTAAAACTTGAACTTCTATACTCCATGAAATTAGTAGAATATCCTTGATATTTGCGTTTCATCCAAAGATATCTTTCATGGAAATATTCTTCCGATCATTCTTGAATTTTACTCACTAAACAAAGATCATATTGACAATTTGGACGTTAATAATTCATGGATTAAATAATTCTTGAACTTGTTTTATTGAATTATTATGTCATCATCATCATCCTCGTGTTATATTATGTTATCTTTGGCTTACGCATAGATGAACTTAGTATGATTATGACCGAGGATCATTCGGTATAATCATGACTTGATATAAATGATGTGACAAAAGTCCTCAAATTGGCATTCGTAATGCAATGATGGATAGTTTTTGGTATGATTATGACCGGGGTGATTCGGTATAGTCATGACCATTGATAATTTGATGAAAATCCTTGACCGTAGTACGGGGATGATTAGATGTGGTGGTTTATTTATTGTCGAGTCTCAATGATAAAAATTGATGAAAACCTTTTAAAACCTAAAAGATAGTAGACTTTATTCTCTACTTGACTCTTTTAATGGATTGTTTTATTCCACTGCAGATTAAACCGGGTTGTCTATTGTATTTTATCGGTTTAACATCGTTGAAGGCTAATGATAATTTATTACGCATTATCTTAGTCATAATATTTCTTCTTGGGCTAGTTGAGCTCACCTTTTCTTTCACCGCTTTTCTTCGTGAAATGAGAACATATTTGGATTTAGTGGGAACGTAAGTAATGGTCCGAGAGGATAGCATTAGTAGTCCTCACTATTCGTGAAATAGTGTGATAATAGTTGTAATAAGGACTCCTTTTGAGTTTGTATAATATCTAGTAGACAATATTTGTATTCAAACTCACAGTTTATGTCGTATTGCATACCGGCAGCTTATATTAGTAAGTTGTATTTGAATTTATGTACCATGTAAGTGGCGACCCAAGATGGGTGATGTATACCTAATTTTGGGGCGCCACACGGTTGATATCGTAGCTAGGATATGATCCAGCTAAGATCTTGAGATAAGAACTAGGAGGGAGAGCGTGGAATTCCTTCGCTAGTATGACCTACCTAAGTTTATTTGGTATTTGATTGGTCACGTGAGATATAGTGATAATATGTTGTATGTCAATTAACCCTTATTTTATGGCGGTGTTTGAAAATGGCATCCGAGAATGTTGAAAATAAGCAATGAAGCACATGAGAGTGTTGATTCAAAGACAAAAAAAGGTAACGACCAACAACACGATAATTATCATCTTTGGTGGCAACGACTAGCGTAACAATGATAACCATCGGGGAAATTATCATGCTAAGAATGGTAACCACTTGGTGGTAATCATGGCAAAGATAATAAGTGGAAATTTCAAGAAGAGAAGGTCATTTAGCTCGATTTTATCGATATAGTGAAGTCAAGTCCAATCGGGATAGTGGCACCAAAAGCGGATACGGACAAAACAAAGTCGGTGGTTTCAGGAAGAGCGTTTTCGTGACTTTCAAAAAGTGGGTAACCCGAACGAAGTTAGCACGCAGGTTAGTTAATTATAAATTCTTCTAAGTCTATACCTTATTAGACACGGTTCTACCCATTCTTTTATCTCTCTTTCTTGCGTTCAACGCTTAAATTTGACTCAGGAGAAATTAGACTTTGATTTATCTATTGAAACTTCGTTGGGAGAAACCTTCGTTACCTCCACTGCTTATTAATCTTGTTGTTTCAAATAAACACTTTCACGTTATTGTCGATCTTATCTCTTTGAAAATACTTGCCTTTGAGGTAATTTTTGAAAACGATTGATTAACTACTTATTATTCTTTTCGTAAGGTTGTTAGCTTTTATATTTATAACAACCTCGTTATACTTAATTCAAAGTAACCAAACCCTAAAGCTAATCATTGTAATATCAAGCCATAAGTAAAGAGCTCGAACCTTTCGTTGTTGACTTCCTTGTGTGGAATGCACCGCAAAGCGGACTTTTCAGTAGGCGACATCGTGAATGAAGATGGCAAGGTTATAGGTATCATTGTGAGGTACTATCTAGGTTAAGGGATGAAGTCAAGGTTGGTATCAATGTGACGATTATCCAAGTCTTGGATAAGAGTCACGATGATTGAATGATATTTCTATTATTAATAAATTTCTGGCGTATTCTTGAAGACTTCTTAGCCTACTTTAGAGCGTAGAAATCGAATTTTGTATTGACCTCAAAGACAAAAACCCATTTCTTAAACCCTCAAATATTTCTTCAACTAAAAGGATGCATGCTTACGAGGATTATGATGAAAGTCATAATAAAAGCATTGGACTAATGAAAATCATGGGTATATGAAGTATTAGTAAGTTTTATGATGAGTTATGTTGGTTATTATGTGAAAACATGAAAGTTTCTTAGAAATCACAAAGAGTTGAAAATCGATTTTTGTGAAAACGTAATATGAAATTCAATTGACCATATCTCCCATTATATTTTGAATTTTTGAGCGTGGTCAAGTCCTAGAGTTAGATCTATGAGTTACCTAACTAATCCAAGTGGAATTACTGGAAAAGGTGTTGTAGATTTTTGTGTGGACTGATTTTAGCAAAGGAGCCCAAAGCTGTAAATTTCGAAAATGCTACTGCCCAGAAACTTTAGGGGACTGTTTCGGCCACTTAAATTATGAGAAAAATTCTGGCCTTTTGGGACATGAAAGTATATGGTATAAAGTACATCCTGTCCAAAAATGAGCTCATTCTGACTTAAAATGAGCAAGTTATGACTATTTCAATATTTAAGTTTTTCCATTTAAAACGCTATATATCGAGTTCTATAACTCCGATGACCATGAAATTTAAACTGGAGGCTCACGTTAACATGTGTAAGGTCCTGCCAAGATTTGGGAATTTTGGAGTTAAACTTGAGGTAGCTAATTTCTTAAGGAATTAATTAGAAATTAATTTTTGAAAAATAGTAAATGAATTTTAAAATTCGAGAAAAATATATTTTCATTATGGGACTATATTATGCTAAATCCCAGAAAAGAAATATTTTTGGGACTAATTTGGTATTTTTTCATGAAAATAGTTTAGTTACGAACATATGAGTTAAATATGTTATGTGAAGTAATAAAGTTGAAAATATGATTTTATGGCTAAAGAATCCTATATAGTAGTATATGCATATTTTTTGATGAGGATTTGATAATTGGTGATGATATTTTATGAGTATGGCATTTTGAATGATTAAATGCATTATATGGTAAAAGCGTAAACAATTAAGATAAATTGTTTATAAATTTAAGAAGTGATTAAAATATTGTTATAATATTAATGTTATTAGATTATGAGATTATTAAGTGATTGATAACATGGGGATATTCTTGAATCCTGGATAAATTATATTATAAATGTTTAATATTTATCCTTTATCTCATTTGATTGATTCTTTATATCATTATCCTCATGTTTATATTATATTGAAAGTCATCTGTGGCCTATAGTGCATAGATGGACTTGGTGTGATTATGACCAGGGATTGTTCGGTATAATCATAACCGTAATTGAAAACATAATTATCTTCGCCAGTGTGCATGGATAATTTGTGGTCGTGATCTTAATGAATACACAATTATCTTTGGTAGTAGTGCATGGATAATTTGTGGTCGCGATCTTAATGAATACACAATTATCTTTGGTAGTAGTGCATGGATAATTTGTGGTCGTGATATTAATGAATACACGATTATCTTCGTCAGTAGTGCATGGATAATTCGTGGTCGTGATCTTAATGAATACAAGATTATCTTTGGTAGTAGTGCATGGATAATTCGTGGTCGTGATACTTAATGAATACACAATTATCTTTGGTAGTAGTGCATGGATAATTTGTGGTCGTGATACTAATGAATACACAATTATCTTTGGTAGTAGTGCATGGATAATTTGTGGTCGTGATCTTAATGAATACACAATTATCTTTGGCCGTAGTGCATGGATAATTTGTGGTCGGTGATCTTAATGAATACACAATTATCTTTGGCAGTAGTGCATGGATAATTTGTGGTCGTGATACTTAATGAATACACAATTATCTTTGGTCGTAGTGCATGGATAATTTGTGGTCGTGATATCTTAATGAATACACGATTATCTTTGGTAGTAGTGCATGGATAATTCGTGGTCGTGATACTAATGAATACACAATTATCTTTCGTCAGTAGTGCATGGATAATTTGTGGTCGTGATATCTTAATGAATACACAATTATCTTTGGCCGTAGTGCATGGATAATTTGTGGTCGTGATACTTAATGAATACACAATTATCTTCGTTAGTAGTAGTGCATGGATAATTTATGGTCGTGATACTTAATGAATACACGATTATCTTTGGCCGTAGTGCATGGATAATTTGTGGTCGTGATACTAATGAATACACAATTATCTTTGGTAGTAGTGCTTGGATAATTTATGGTCGTGATCTTAATGAATACACAATTATCTTTGGCGTTGAAGTGCATGGATAATTTGTGGTCGTGATACTTAATGAATATCCTTGGCACGTAGTGCGAGGATGATTCGATGATATGGATTAATTATTGAGGTGAGTCTCAAAGAATGAAATATTAATTCATGGATGTGGTAAAAGTCATCTTTGGTAGTAGTGCATTGATAGACTTGGTATGATTATGACCAAGGATTATTCGGTATAATCACGATCAGATTGAAAACACGAATATCCTTGGCAAATTGGTGCATGGATAATTCGTGGTCATGATACTATTTGTTGCGTCTTAGCATTATTGGTTTTCTGGTTGTATATCTTTTGCTTTGTAGTGCAAAAAGATGAATTGTTAATGAATAGCTTTGGCAGATTTCAAAGATGAATTTAATATTTTTAAACGATAAAGGTATTCAAGGTATCCTCTTCTCTTTATCATACCAGTATCGTACCTAATTTCGAGGGCGAAATTCCATAAGAAGGGAGATTGTGAGACCCCAGATTTTATTAATAAAGATTTAAATTTGGTGAAATAATTTTTTAATATTATGGTATGAATTTGAGATAATATTATAGTTGTGGGTAGTATTTATAAATTTTGCAAAGTATGCAAGTGGTTATATTATATTCGATTGGTGGGGAATATTCGGTTTAGCGAGGAATATTCAGACAACTACTCAATCATTGGTGGACCCTAATAATGTAATTATTGTCGGATTGAGAAAAGCGACAAAAAATATTTTATTAAAATAACGGCGGAAGTTTTACCGTTGATCTTCGTTGAACTACTCGGTAGTAAAAGTACAAGAATACGTGTGGTTGCATAGTAAATACACGGTATTGATTATTGATGGCTATGTGAGAAGTCACTCGGTTTGATTCCATTATTGTCAATTAATAATATGAATTATTATAGCGATAATGACGTTTTGTTTTATTCAGATTATTATTACGTAATAAAAAGTAAACATCTTTTATATAAAATAGAATACTTTATTAAAGTTATTCTATAAATAGAATATATTATATTTTATTATGATATAGTGTTGCGTAGTGTGTTTCGCATAGTATTGCATAGTGTTTGCATAGTAAAATGTTTTTATATAAATAGAATATATTATATTTTATTTAAAAGATTTTTCTTTAAATATGGACCGTCAGATTAAAGTAAATCAATCTGGACCGTTTCATGGATTAATTCTTATGCATTCCATTTTCCTATAAATAGAAGCTCATTCCTTCATTATTTTTTTTATTTAATTCATTGAAACTCTGAGAGAGAAATTATAGAGAGAAGCTATAGAGAGAAAATTATAGAAAGAAGAAGAGTATTCTCGCTACTTCACTACTTCTATATTCAGGTTCTTTTACGGTAAGGGGTGTTATTCTTTCTTCTTGAAGAGAACTTCTGTTATTCCATTCATTATTATTTTGTTGGAATAACCCGTAAAAATGGCATACCCTATACATAACTCAGATATACGTGGCATACCATATACTTGGTGAAATCCTTATGTTATTCCATTCTTAATTATTCATTGGAATAACTCAGATTGTCATGTGATTTTACCTATACTTGGTGACATTCTTCTATTATTTCATTTGGAACATCCTCGTCATGCATGTGTTTTTTACACGGACTCGGTTCCGCTTTTTTATTATTCGTTGGAACATCCCGCTCGTGTGTTTTACAAGGACCGGTTAAAATCTTTATCATTCTGTTGGAATATCCTATCTCGTGTGTTTTACACCGGATCCGGGTTCCATCTTTATTATTCTCGTTGGAACATCCCGCTTGTGAATTTCACGACGACCGGTTCCGTTATTATTATACGTTGAATAACCTACATGCGCAAGCACCGCATGCGTGGTGATTTCTTTTGTTATTCCATTCTTTATTATACCTAGTTGGTTAAAACTTGAACTTCTATACTCCATGAAATTAGTAGAATATCCTCGATATTTGCGCTTCATCCAAAGATCTTTTCATGGAAATATTCTTCCGATCATTTTTGAATTTTACTCTACTAAACAAAGATCATATCGACAATTTGGACGTTAATAATTCATGGATTAAATAATTCTTGAACTTGTTTTATTGAATTATTATGTCATTGTCATCATCCTCATGTTATATTATGTTATCTTTGGCTTACGTGCATAGATGAACTTAGTATGATTATGACCGGGGATCATTCGGTATAATCACGACTTGATATAAATGATGTGAAAAAAAGTCCTCAAATGGCACTCGATGTAATGCGTTGATGGATAGTTTTTGGTATGATTATGACTGGGGTGATTCGGTATAGTCATGACCATTGAGTCTCAAATGATAAAATTGATGAAAACCTTTTAAAACTTAAAAGATAGTAGACTTTATTCTCTACTTGACTCTTTTAATGGATTGCTTATTCCATTGCAGATTAAACCTGGTTGTCTATTGTATTTTATCGGTTTAACACATGTTGAAGGCTAATGATAATTTATTCTCGCATTATCTTAGTCATAATATTTCTTATTGGGCTAGTTGAGCTCACCCTTTCTTTCACTCATTCTTCTGTGAAATGAGAACATAATTTGGGACGAAGCGGGGAACTAAGTAATGGTCCGGAGGATAGCATTAGTAGTCCCTCACTATTACGTGAAATAGTGTGATAATAGTTGTAATGAGGACTCCTTTTGAGTTTGTATAATATCTAGTAGACAATATTTGTATTCAAACTCACGCTTTATGTCGTATTATACACACAGCAGTTATATTAGTAAGTTGTATTTGAATTTATGTACCATGTAAGTGGCGACCCAAGATGGGTGATGTATACCTAATTTGGGGGCGTCACATTTGATGTGATTTAGGAATCAATTGGTTAACTACTCATTATTCTTTTTTGTAAGGTTGTTAGCTTTCATATTCCTAACCAACTGTTATCTTAATTCAAAGCAACCAAACCACTAAAGTCAATCATTGTCATATAAAGCCATAAGTAAAAGAGCCCCGATCCTTTCGTTGTTGACTTCCTTGTGTAGAATGCACAAGAAGCCGGACTTTACAGAGGCGGACGTCGTGAATGAAGATGGCAAGTTTATAGGTATCATTGTGAGATCTTATCTAGGTTAAGGGATAGAAGTCACAGTTGGTATCAATGTGACGTCTTATCCAAGTCTTAGACGAGAATAATAGATTTTGAATGATATTTCTATCATTAATAAATTTCTTGGCGTATTCTTGAAGACTTCTAGCCTACCCTAGAACGTAAAATCAAATTTTGTATTGACCCCAAAGATGCAAAAACCCATTTCTTAAACCTTCAAATATTTCTTCAACTAAAATGAACAGTTTACGTGGTTTATGATGAAAGTCATAATAAAAGCATTGGACTAATGAAAATCATGGGTATATGAAGTATTAGTAAGTGTTATGATGAGTTATGTGGTTATTATGTGAAAACATGAAAGTTTCTTAGAAATCACAAAGGGTTGAAAAATCGATTTTGGTGAAAAACGTAACATGAAATTCAATTGACCATATCTCCTATTATATTTTGAATTTTTGAGTGTGGTCAAGTCCTAGAGTTAGATCTATGAGTTACCTAACTAATCCAAGTGGAATTACTGGAAAAGGTATTGTAGATTTTTGTGTGGACTGATTTTAGCAAAGGAGGCCAAAGCTGTAAATTTTGAAAATGCTATCTGCTTGAGAAACTTTAAGGGACTGTTTCGGCCACTTAAATTATGAGAAAAATTCTGGCCTTTTGGGACATGAAAGTATATGGTATAAAGTACCTCCTGTCCAAAAATGAGCTCATTACGACTTAAAATGAGCAAGTTATGACTATTTCAATATTTAGGTTTTTCGGATAAAAACGCTATAATAGGAGTTCTATAACTCCGATGACCATGAAATTTAAACTAGAAGCTCACGTTAACATGTGTAAGATTCTGCCAAGATTTGGGAATTTTGGAGTTAAACTTGAGGTAGCTAATTTCTTAAGGAATTAATTAGAAATTGATTTTTGAAAAATAGTAAATGAATTTTAAAATTTAGAAAAATATATTTTCATTATGGGACTATATTATGCTAAATCCCAGAAAAAAAATATTTTGGGACTAATTTGGTATTTTTCATGAAAATAGTTTAATTACGAACATATGAGTTAAATATGTTATGTGAAATATAAAAGTTGAAAATAAGATTTTATGGCATTGAGAATCCTATATATAGAGTATATGCATATTTTTTTGATGAGGATTTGATAATTGGTGATGATATTTTATGAGTATGACATTTTGAATGATTAAATGCATTATATGGTAAAGCGTAAACAATTAAGATAAATTGTTTATAAATTTAAGAAGTGATTAAAATATTGTTATAATATTAATGATATTAGATTATGAGATTATTAAGTGATTGAAAACATGGGGATATTCTTGAATCTGGATAAATTATATTATAAATGTTTAATATTTATCCTTTATCTCATTTGATTGATTCTTTATATCATTATCCTCACGCTTATATTATGTTGAAAGTCATACGTGGCTCAGAAGTGCATAGATGGACTTGGTATGATTATGATGAGGATTGTTCGGTATAATCATAAATAGTAATTGAAAACACAATTATCTTTGGTAGTAGTAGTGCATGGATAATTTGTGGTCGTGATCTTAATGAATACACAATTATCTTTGGTAGTAGTGCATGGATAATTTGTGGTCGTGATCTTAATGAATACACAATTATCTTTTTGGTAGTAGTGTATGGATAATTTGTGGTCGTGATCTTGATGAATACACAATTATCTTTGGCCGTAGTGCATGGGATAATTGTGGTCGTGATCTTAATGAATACACGATTATCTTTGGTAGTAGTGCATGGATAATTTGTGGTCGTGATCTTAATGAATACACGATTATCTTCGGTAGTAGTGCATGGATAATTGTGGTCGTGATACTAATGAATACACGATTATCTTTGGTAGTAGTGCATGGATAATTGTGGTCGGATATCTAATGATTACACAATTATCTTTGGCCATAGTGCATGGATAATTTGTGGTCGTGATCTTAATGAATACACAATTATCTTTGGTAGTAGTGCATGGATAATTCGTGGTCGTGATCTTAATGAATATCCTCGGCACGTAGTAGTGGGGATGATTCGATGATATGGATTAATTATTGGTGAGTCTCAAAGAATGAAATATTAATTCATGGATGTGGTAAAAGTCATCTTTGGGTCAGAAGTGCATTGATAGACTTGGTATGATTATGACCACGGATTATTCGGTATAATCATGATCAGATTGAAAACACGAATATCCTTGGCGAGAATGCATGGATAATTCGTGGTCGTGATACTATTAAGCTAAGTCTCGAGATTATTGGTTTTACGATTTATATATCTTTGGCCCGTAGTAAAAAGATGAATTGTTAATGAATATCTTTGGCCGGATTGCAAAGATGAATTTAATATTTTTAAACGATAAAGGTATTCAAGGTATCCTCATCTCTTATTATACAGTCGTACCCTAATTTCGAGGGCAAAATTCCATAAGGAGGGGAGATTGTGAGACCCCAGATTTTATCAATAAAGATTTAAATTTTGTCGAAATAATTTTTAATATTATGGTGTGAATTTGAGATAAATATTATAGTTGTGGGTAGTATTTATAAATTTTGCAAAGTATGCAAGTGGTTATATTATATTCGATTGGTGGGGAATATTCGGTTTAGCGAGGGAATATTCGCATAACTACTCAATCATTGGTGGACCCCCATAATGTAATTATTATGTCGATCGAGAAAACGACAAAAATATTTTATTGAAATAACGGCGGAAGTTTTACCGTAGTTCTTTGTTGAACTACTCGGTAGTAAAAAAGTACGATGAATACGTGTGGTTGCATAGTAAGACACCAGTATTGATTATTGATGCTTATGTGAGAAGTCACTCGGTTTGATTCCATTATTGTCGATTAATAATATGAATTATTATAGCGATAATGACGTTTTGTTTTATTCGTATTATTAACGTAATAAAAGCGAAACATCTTTTATATAAAATAGAATACTTTATTAAAGTTATTCTATAAATAGAATATATTATATTTTATTACGCATAGTGTTGCGATAGTGTTTTCAGATAGTGTTTTGCATAGTATTGCATAGTGTTTGCATAGTAAAATGTTTTTATATAAATAGAATATATTATATTTTATTTAAAAGATTTTTCTTTAAATATGGACCGTCGATTAAAGTAAATCAAACGGGACCGTTCATGGATTAATTCTATGCATTCCATTTTCCTATAAATAGAAGCTCATTCCTTCATTATTTTATTTTCTTATTTAATTCATTGAAACTCTGAGAGAGAAATTATAGAGAGAGTTTATATAGAGAAAATTATAGAAAGAAGAAGAGTATATTCGCTACTTCACTACTTCTATATTAGGTTCTTTTACGGTGAGGGTGTTATTCTTTCTTCTTGAAGAGAACTTACATTATTCCATTCATTATTATTTTGTTGGAATAACTTTGTAAAAGTGGTATACCCTATACATAACCTTGTGATATGCGGCATATCCTATACTTGGTGAAATCCTTATGTTATTCCATTCTTATTTATTACATTGGAATAACTCAGATATCTGTGATTTACCTATACTTGGTGACATTCTTCTATTATTCATTTGGAACATCACATGCGTGTGTTTTACACGGACACTGGTTAAATTTTATTATTATTGTTGGAACATCCATGCGTGTGTTTTACAGGACTGGTTAAAATCTTTATCATTCTGTTGGAATATCCTATCTGTGTGTTTTACACCGGATCTGGTTCCATCTTTATTATACATTGGAACATCACAGCCGTGTGAATTTCACGACACGGTTCCGTTATTATTATTCTGTTGGAATAACTCCGTACATCTGAATCACCGCATGCGTGGTGATTTCTTTGTTATTCCATTCTTTATTATACCTAGTTGGTTAAAACTTTGACTTCTATACTCCATGAAATTAGTAGAATATCCTTGATATTTGCGTTTCATCCAAAGATATCTTTTCATGGAAATATTCTTCCGATCATTCTTGAATTTTACTCTACTAAAAGCGATATCATGTTGACAATTTGGACGTTAATAATTCATGGATTAAATAATTCTTGAACTTGTTTTATTGAATTATTATGTCATTGTCATCATCCTCATGTTATATTATGTTATCTTTGGCTTACGTGAATAGATGAACTTAGTATGATTATGACGAGGATCATTCGGTATACTCGTGACTTGATATAAATGATGTGACAAAAGTCCTCGATTCTTGCCTGTAATGCAAATGATGGATAGTTTTGGTATGATTATGACGGGGTGATTCGGTATAGTCATGACCATTGATAATTTGATGAAAATCCTTGACCGTGGTACATGGATGATTAGATGTGGTGGTTTATTTATTAAGCTGAGTCTCAGCGATAAAAATTGATGAAAACCTCTTAAAACCTAAAAGATAGTAGACTTTATTCTCTACTTGACTCTTTTAATAGATTGTTTATTCCGCTGCAGATTAAACCGGTTATCTATTGTATTTTATCGGTTTAACTTTGTTGAAGGCTAATGATAATTTATTCGCATTATCTTAGTCATAATATTTCTTCTTGGGCTAGTTGAGCTCTTCAATTCTTTCTTTATTCTCTTCGTGAAATGAGAACATAAATTTTGGGACGAGTCGGGGAGTAAGTAATGGTCGAGAGGATAAGATTAGTAGTCCTCACTATTACGTGAAATAGTGTGATAATAGTTGTAATGAGGACTCCTTTTGAGTTTGTATAATATCTAGTAGACAATATTTGTATTCAAACTCACGATTTATGTCGTATTGTATACTTACGCTTATATTAGTAAGTTGTATTTGAATTTATGTACCATGTAAGTGGCGACCCAAGATGGGTGACGTATACCTAATTTTGGGGCGCCACAATTATCGTTAGTCTTCAACAGAAAAATCTAATAGAATACAATAGACAACCGGTTTTAAATCAATCTTAGCAATGAAATAATAATTCATTAGAAGAGTTAAGTAGAGAATGCAAACTACTATCTTCTATATATGAATTTAAAAGTTCATCGTCGATATTTTATCCTGTAACATCAATATATATACGGAATCAAATATTCATCTTTGCACTACTGAGGCCAAAGATATTCATCATTGGTCATGTTCATCTAAAACACTGTTCATCTTTGCACTACTGGCCAAAGATATTAATCGATTAGTCATGTTGATCTCAACACTGCTCATCTTGCAGACTACGGGCCAAAGATATTCATCAAGAAATCATTCATCTTTGCACTACTGAGCCAAAGATATTGAGTAATATCATCATTTAGGACCGAGGATGATGAAAAATATTTTAAAGGAAACGAATCCAAGTGAAACAAAAGAACAAATATTAAGGATTAAGTATTTTAAACAATCCAAGTTCAAAAAATACTTCATAAGTAATCGTCAGTGGAGTAAAATTCAAGAATGATCAAAACATGGATACAATCAAAGCTAGTATCCATAATAGATATTTTGGACAAAAGAAGAAATTTCATTTTTGGTGAATAGTGTCGATTCGTGAATAAGGTCAGATATCGTGAATAGTCTTGAGTATCGTGAATAGTAACTCGACACCAAAAGATACAAATTTCACAAAAAACATCTTCACGCTTCGTGAATAGTAACTCGTGAATAAGTAACTCATGAATAGTAACCCATTATGAAAAAGTTCCAAATTTGATAAAATTTGCAACCAATATTCGGCATAATGATATTGAAGAAATAATATCATTTTCGAATAAAATAACATCCCTTACCTCGAAAAGACAATACTTAGTTGAAACAGGATATAGGTTATGACTTGAAGACATCAGTATAGCAATACTCAAAGTATGCTCAAAATACTCACAAGAATATTTCGATAATATAGAGAGTGAAAACTTGATTTACGGTGTGATTTTCAATTCTAACCTAAGCACCCTATTTATAGGAAAATGCTTAGAACACCAAAGTAGAAAATTTAATATAATAATATTATATATATTACAAATTCTCTACGCACATTTTGACAACTGATTTCAACTTATCTTGCACATGCTAGGGCTGCCCACAAAACAAAAAACGTTTTTCCTATTTTAAATATTTTAAACTTTCAAAAATCAATTATTTCGGAGCTTCAGAACTTTAATAATTCATAATAAATAGCCCTTTTATCAGAAAATTCGAATCTCGCGATTTTTTATAGGAAATTCAATTCTCTACAACTTTGCCGAAGAAATTTTTTCCAAATTCCAAACAGAAATTGATCGAAATCCATAAACGGACGATTTTACAATTTATAATCAAATTTGATCCAATAATTGTGTCCACCAACACACAAAATATGTGTTAAACATTTAATGCCACAAAAATACTCTTCCTCCTCATATACTCATATATCCCACATTTATTATAAAATATCACAATTAATATATTATTAAAATAATATATTTAAATGAATTATTTTATCGAAAAAGATAAAATATTAATTTTCAACAATTGTCATTTTAAAATTTTCTCCATCTATATCCACATAAAATCAATATTTTCCTCATCATATAAATTAATAATTAATTATTCATAAATAATATTACATGAATCACAAGATCTTGGCAACTGTAGTTCAGGAAAGAGGGCTTTCCAATAAGGATCTCTCCTCTTCTTGGCGCACAATTAGGTGACCAAACCTCTCCTTAGATGTAACTTTCTAGACATTGCCAATAATGTTATCCAATAATATTATTCGGATAATATGAATTATTGCTCAGATAATGGAAAATCTTGTGTAATGACAATTTATTGAAACAACAAAGTAATATAAAATATCAATGCAAAGAATTATTGAATCAATAAAATAAAATCTTTGAAGATAATTAATAACAATTATTGAGTAAAGGCTTTTCACGTAAGAATCAATAATTGGTGCAATACTGCAAGTGTGCTTCTTGTTCAACAACGCCAGATTAGTGTGTTTTAACCATAGGGTATTCCAACAAGATAAACAGAAGAATCTACGCTAGTTATTTATAAACAACTTATATTTGTCGTTTTCTTCATCCAATCGCTTTCAGTTATGGGGCCCAAAAAAGATCGCTGGTACCGTGCACGAATATTCCCAGATAATACGAATATTCCACGACCAAACGAATATTCTCCGACAATAATGAATATTTTATAACCACTTGCTTATTCGAAATATTTGCGTATTTTACCCATAACTATCCACATTAATCAAATCAACCCTTACTATTTCAAAATAATAAATAGAGGAAAATAAATTTTATTTATTAATAATTTGGGGTCTTACAAATATTTTTATGTTTATCAATATATTTAACTAGGCATTCGAGACTGTGTTGGAACGAAATATCACTTGTTTGGGAACATACTTTCTCATCCACCAATATTTCCTGTCATACATCCGCAAAAATTGTATATGCTGCATCACGACGCATTCAAGGCCTTAAGCCCTGCATCTTGGATTTTCGAGCATTCGTTGGACGCGTATATGCTATTATTGCGGCATAGAGAGGAGTATTACAGGACGCATGGAATTAGAAGGTGGGTAACATTTGGATTCATAGAATCATTCTTCATGCATCTTGGCAAGAACGTTGTGTCCCCAAGTCAGGCGAATGGGGCAGAGAGTTTTTGTCAGGCTTATGTCCACCCAGATGTGGGCCCGCCATTACACGAATGCACGTATATATTCATACCAGTGTGTACTCAAGATACCAAGCATTTTATCTTGTTTGTATTCTCGATGCCCGAATGGGCAGTCACCATCTTTGACCCTCTATACGATGATACACCGTATATGACCATCCAGCAAATGTATAGAGAATTTGATACAGTTGCGGTATATATATTAATTGTTAGTGTTGTGATTTTATGTATGTATATCCTTTATTAATATATTACTTTGTGCACGCAGGTCAAATTGATACCAGTTTGTTTGAGAATTGGTGATCCACAGCGTGAGTGGCCAACACAGGATCCGCGCGTGCTAATACCAAAGACCAGACCTATGCAGCCAAACTTTTATGACTGTGGTATTTTCGTTTGCAAATATGTTGATTATTTTGTCAGGGGCAGTGTAAATATTCGCAGAGAAAAATGGTCCGCAGAAGATTTAATGGTATTTCGATACCGAATTACGTGGGAACTCTTAGCAGTTGTTGGGCTAAAGAGTAATGTGTCAACCGCTGTTTTGTTGACGTTTCTTGTCTACCGAGGAAGAATCATATCGCTTGGAATTTAGGAAATACTCTTAGCCAAGAAATATCTCAAGATGTGCCTGCATAATTCACTAGAATGAGAAAATAATTGGCAATTACATGTTACCGACCCTAGCTGGCGATTATTGACGATTTCTTTATATCTTCCACCATTTTCAGCTGCATCTGCCTTATACATTGCATAAACCTTTGTTTCAGGGCCACACAACTCACTAATTTTACTAACATTGTACATCATGGAATCGACGAATTGACATTGAAAACGTCTAAATTTCTCTTTTGTGTACACCTGCGCAGCATGCACTTCCAAAGATGACCCGAGTACCATATTTCTTTTTCGATGTTGTGTTATATAGTCAGTCTTCCTCTCTCTGATAAATTATTTTTCTATAGCCTTCTGACTCTTCACTACAAATTCTTTCATGCCCATTGAAGCATTGACAAACTCATAAAAAAATTAATTCATGCTCTCGCTTCTTCCAGTGGTTGTCATTCCCGCGGCAAAATATCTCTTTGTATAGGCTGGAATCCATTTCTCTCGTACATCATACAAACTTCTAATCCACTCATTGTTATACAATTCATAATTCCTCAACAGAATCTGCCAACGCTCTTCAAACTCCCCAATGGTTAATGAATTATACACACAATTGTTAAAATGCTCTTTGAAGGATGGGTGCTCAGAATAAACATGATGCAATTTCTCAGGAAATTTGTTGCTAATATGCCAAGAACACAATAAATGATAAGTAGAAGGGAGTACCTTAGCAATTGCATTACTCGTGGCTTTGTCTTGATCAGTGATGATGGTTTCAGGTGTCTTGTAGTCCATGGCTTCGAGCCATGTCTCTAATACCCACACGAAAGTGTCCTCTGTCTCATCCCTTAACAATGTAAATCCAAACAATATAGACTGAAAATGATGGTTGACCCCGGTAAATGGAACAAAGCGGCATGCCATACTTATTTGTCTCAGACGATCTTGTCAAATGTCACAACATCTCCGAAATGTTGATACATCAATCTTGATCGGACGTCAACCCACAAAATCATCTTGCTCATGCGATTTGTTTCGTCTGGTTTGACACGATAGAAAAATTACTCAAACTTCGGATCCAAGTTTTCAAATAATCTCTGATGTAGCTTGTGCATCATTTTCATTTGCGAATCACACCTTAATTCTCTCACCACATTACGAACATTAACATTAGAGAAAGGAACATTTTGCAACCCGCCACCCATTGTGCTTCCAAAGCGTTCATCATCTTCTTAGGACCAATACCGGACTTATTTAAAGTGTCAATTAATTTTCTTACTGCTTAGGAGTAATATTTCTATGTGTCTCGATCAAATCTACCTTGGCAGGGGTCACTAGGTGATGATTGTGCTCTAATTGAACAATAGAATTACGCCAATTATCTTCTTTCTTATTATGAACAACATATATTCTAGCTTTGCATAATGTGCGTCCTATAAAGTCTCGCGGCCTTGTTATTTTTTTACTATCATCTTCATCATCAGGTAAACTCTTTACAGAAGTTGGTGTACCGGCTTTTTTACAAACATACAACCTAGACAACACATCATTAGTATCAGCATATTTATAACTAGTTGCAATTCGAATCTCAAACCCATTTTTTTAGCATACGGCCTATAAAAAAATTCAACTTCTTCCAACTTAGAAAATAATTGACCAACGTACGACATCATTTTAGATTTATTACTTTCAACTTCACTTGCAAATTCAGATGCATTTTCATAAATATCTAAACTCTGAACAGAATCTGAAGAACTTGTTACAAACCTTTTATGAGCAGGTATGTTGTGCTCCATTCTTTGAGATAAGAAGGAAAAATCTCCGGATCAGAATTCTTTGACTGAAAACAAACAATATCAACCAAAAGGAAAAGAGATATAATAGCAGAGGGAGAAAAATCGAGAGAAGCTTGATGTAGGTGAGATCTGTGTTCAAAAGCAAAGAAGCAATTTGGGTTTTAAAGGCAAAGTTCATTGCCACTACAATTTATTAAGCAGAATTATGAATCAGCCGCACGTAAAAAAAGTGACAAAAAGCAAATAAAAGTCGACAAAATCAATCAAAAAGTCGACAAAAACTGTCAAAAAAGTGGGACCCCGGCTAGCTACTGGGCTCAGTGGCGGGGGTAAAAAATTTAACATTTAAATCACAGGGGCAGCTTAGTAATTACGCTTGGTTTTTGGAATTTAATGTCTGCCGCTACAGGCTCTTGCGACATGGCGTTACTTAGGATTAATCCCAACCTTTCATCGTACAGATCAACTGGTATCAAGTAAGTTCATTCTTCTTGCACAATCACGGTTATCATGGATGATTTACGATGATATATATATATATATATATATATATATATATATATATATATGTGTGTGTGTGTGTGTGTGTGTGTGTGTGTGTCTTGTCCCCACAAAATTAACAAAAAAAGAAAAGAAAATGGCCCTGCCCTGCCCTGCCCTGCCCTGCCCTGCCCCAGAATGATTGTTGGTCCATGACGGAGCTTTCCGCGTGTCTGAAAGAACTGGATTCAACCCAAATTGGTTGGGTCCACAAACACTTGAATAAAATTTATTATATAATTAAATAATTATAAAAAAATAAAATTATTATAAATTAATATTAAAATTTGTAAGATTATAAAATAAATTTCAATTCTAATAAAATTAATCGTAATACTATATAAAAAATGAAATGAAGACTAAAAAAACATTATCTTATTATATACAGTATTAATATACTTAGATAGCACCAAAAGGAAAGGAGGACGGAGGACGGAGGACCTGCCCCCAGAATGATTGTTGGTCGGTCCAGTGCTGTTATGACGGAGCTTTCCTCGGATACACGTGTCTGAAAGAACTTGACCCAAATGGGTTGGATCCACATCATAAACCCGGTACATACGTAGGAGGGAGGGACACATCAAAAAGGTGTTCAACCTCATCCAAATTCTGCACCAAAAACCTGACTAGTGACTACATGTAAAATTCAATTTTTTTTTTTTGGAAAATTGATATTTTCACAATAAAAATATTGTTATAAATGCATATCGACAGTAAAAATTATTGTAATAAAATTTATAGCGACAATTTTATTATGAAAATATTATTTTTTGTCAATGAATTTATCAGTTTCATTTTAGAATTCATCTACTAAAATATAATTCTTATTAAAAATAAATTTTTGTTTATTTGTAGTGTTGAATTTTTGACAAACATTTAATTGCCATGGTTAAAAATTTGCGAGTGATTTAACTCTTTCTTTATAAAAGAGAGAAATTAATTACATAAGCCGATAAGAGATTTAAATTTAAAATAATTGTGATTTAACTCGGGTAGTCAGTCCGTGAGTTACATTGACAATAGTAAATTGATAAAGTCAATGATGATTACTTGATTAGTATAGTGGAGTATTGGCAATAACAAATTTGCGGTGAAATAAATGACTTCGGAGCTGGAGTGAGAAATAATTATACCCAGTAGTATTTACTATTTGGTTTATGTTGGTAATTCTGTTCCACCTACCTATAATAATAATAATATAATATTGGAATAGTTACTTTTTGACGGTAGTAACTGAAATAGATCATGGCAAAGTAAGTTTGGTGCATGATGGATGGAATCCAGTTTTGCTGAAATTTTAAGGGGAGTTGAACTAGTTGTTTTGAGTAACTATATGTGAAACGTGTTATGCACAAGTCATTAAGGGTAGATTCATGAGTGTAATTTGTGAAGGGGAATAAACAATGAACAAAAAGGGGTAGATTAAGGATGATGTCCGTAGTGGACTGTTGATAAAGCTGGTAGTAGCTGATGTAGGCCAAGGTGGGAAGAAGTAATAAGGTACCTATCCGCAGAAAATCGGTAATGAAAAACACAAAAGCGCACATATGTAATCTCAATCAATTCATTCAATAATCTTTCAAAATAATGAAGTATTACTACTACAATACTTAAATAGAAAACTCAATACTTAAGGACTAAGTAAAAACTCTAATTTAAAAAAGAAACAATCTCCTAACAAAAATCTACTACTACAATAAAACTCTCCTATTTAAAATTTACTACCATAATTAAAACTTGTACAATATCCTACTAAAATAATTACATTAATAATACAACATTTATCTTTAAATAACAATACAAAATTAATAATAAACTTCTTAAATTTCTTCTTCCATATCCCATTAGTAGCTGTGGCTTCCAAAGGTAGCGAGGCTTCATTTGCAGAATGACAGGCGAACAGCGGCTAACTTTTAGGTGGGGTTACAGCATGATCGAGGGGGGGAAAACATGAAGTCGCAGCTTCATCCATTACACACTTTCCAAGAACCTTACACTGGCTTACCCCAACTGCCCTCTTATCCCCTGCACAGATCACACTCCCTAAATCCATTTCACATTAACCAAGTACAGTAAGCAAATGCCAACTCCCTATTATAAAAGAGCTCATCATTGCTTTGAAAAACGGGTTTGTTATAGGCTTTTAACTACCAATATAAACAACCTAATGAAAAAAACATCAACTCCATCTTCCTTGCTCAAAATCAACAACCACAACAGGACAGCAAGACATCCCCACTGCAATCTGAATGTCTTCTTCAACTTGTCCCAACCTTTGTGTACTTTTCCATATGACAGCCACCTCACTTCTCTCAGGCCCGCTTACCAGATCCTTCTCCATATTTTATCACCACTTACCTTCGCCTTGGATTATTTTATTCGCATGTAGCATTGGTTAATGAAATTATGAGAGGATGAAAAGCTTATTTGAGGACATTATGATAAGTCCAATACTTGTGTTAGCTTTCTGAACATGGTCATCATATTGTTGATCAAAAACTTTGGTGGGTCTGCTTGATAAATTTAAAACTGGTCATACTTTCTAAATTTTCTGCTTTCAAGTCATCCACATAGCAATTACTAGATTCATCCAACAGCTTTCATACCAATCAATAAGTTACATATTTTAATAAAGAGTTATGAGATGAAACGGGATTATGTCTATATAGGTGTTGCCAAGTAATCAAGGAAGCAATCATAAGTCATGACCCATGTGCTTTCTTTCTTTCCTTTTCTTTCAATGGCAATAAGTATGATTAACCTTATTCTTCAACTCTGTATCTTATATTTTCACACTACGAAACCAGTAACTATACCTCCTGAACTCAGCCCTAAATGCCCAATCAAACCCATAAACATGTGAACAACTATATGACACAATCATAGCATCACTATAGCCAGCAATTCCCAATATACTGTCAGAACACTTCAAAAGCATCATAAAATCATGACATGTGTAACAAATACTTGTATAGCATTACAAATTCAAAAAATAAACAACCCAATTCAATAAGTTACAGCATTACAATCACCAACTATATATTTTTCGGGCATCAAAATCAATCTACCACTATAAAACCACAAAAACCATAAAAATTGATAATAACCGCATAAACCAAAGAAGCAAGTTCATGAAAATATATCTAAAATCAAAATTAAGTTATTCATACCCGGTCTTCAGGCTGAAAACATGGATGAATAATCGCGTTCATGTCGAGATAAAGGTTATCGTAGTCGATGTTATTGGAATTATTAGGTTTGCTGGTATCCACGGGAATCGCAGTTCCCTCAATTTCTACTGCTCTTTCTTCGATCACATCCACCACCACCATTAGATACTTCTCCGCTAACCACCGGTAAAATGCCGGAACTCCCATCGTGAATCACTCAAACTTCTCTACCTCCAGTAAAATCTTTATCAAATTCAACAAACAATTGATAGATATTGGATATAGAAAATATATTCATCCTCAAACAATTACAGACGTAATATACAGATATAAAATAAAAGTGGGTTTCGAAGTGATCTTGTTGGAAAAGCATTAGGGCTGACAAAGAGCTTTGTTAGGGCACTATATAATATACTTGGACGGGAATACCCCTCGGTTATTGGGCAATATAGCCAGCCATATAGGGGTGATAGACTGATAGTGAAAGAATTATGGGTGATGACGAGGATGGTTATGTCTTTATAAATGGTACGGAATGAGTGAATAAATCAACCTTGTATAAAATATTGGCCAAGATTCATACAGATTTTGGGGAAGCTTTGTTGGATTGATTTTCCTCGTTCCAAAATTGAGATTATTATTCAATTTTAAAAATCAATTTAAAGTATTTTTTATTTTGACGTTATTTTTTTTATTTTAATTAATACAATGAGAATTATTAAAAATTATTATTACCTTTCAAAAGTCAATAATAATATAATTTGCAACAAAGATAATACTTCATCTATTTTAAAATTAGAGATACATTTATAAAATGACGATTTTATGTTCTTAAATATAGTCCTAGTATTAGCGAGGAATTCGGTTGTGATGGTGTGATATTAAAAATTATAGTAAAAAAATAGTGACCAGATAGAAATATCATGTCACTCTATAGTCTTAAAATATAAATATATCTCTAATAAATTTTTAATTTTATAACAAATAAAGTATTTGTCAAAATTGTTGACACTTGTAATCATATCTTATTTTATAAAGCGGCTCTTTGAGCTAATGACTCCTGTGGTAAATTTGTGTCACACTATTTTTTTTTTCTCTTATGCACTTACCTATTTTTATATTATTTTTAAAATTTTCTATTTATTTTTTTAAAATTTTATTAAATTTATATTTAACTCGCATAATTTATACACACACCGTGTGTGTCACCGAATGTTAATATTAATAATTTTCTCCTATCGATAAAAGTAGTTGCACTTCATTTTCCCATAGCTTTAAGATGAAAGTAGGAGTTGAGGTAGCATAAGCAGCACCTATGCAGGATTTGACTCCCCTCTATTACACAATTTTTTTCATTATATTTAATATATTAATTATTTGATCAAATAATTTTGTTAATAATTATCAAAATATATTAATAGATACTTTGATTATATTATGATCAATCAATCCTATAAAAAATTTGAATCATAAAAATTATTTTCATCATTATTTTTTTTTATTACGGTCAAACATTTCATCAACGTATCTAGTAGTTTCTTTAGAACATAAAACATCCAACACAAAATTCAAAACCGTCTGATTTGTGTCTCATTATAATCTGTGACGGACGTCAGAATGTACGAGGCGACACTGTTGATTTATTAACATCTTTAGTCCATCGTTCGTGGACCAATTTTTTGGGAATTTCAACAAAATTCTTTGAACATAGTAGCCTGAGAATTTAACGGTATATAGTACCAACATCTTCAAATATTTTACAATTATATTTAACCATCCGAGAATCTATATAATGCACAAAGCCACAAATGTGAAATATCTACAACCAAAATTCAAAAATCATGACTTTGAACGCCAAGTAACTTTTTGAATCGGGAGTTGATATCTCATGTACCTTTTTAAAAATTAATTTGTGTGATTTTGTCAGTTCGATCAATTTGAAAACGCCAAAATATTTTTTTAGTATATATTTTAGTTGAATTAAGCTCTAACGGAACTCCAAGAACAGATTTTCTTGCACAATTGATTATAATATAATCATCTTGTTTCTCTCTTGGGAGTTTAAAACAAAATATTTAATCCTCGTATTACTATTTATACAGTCGTCAAAAAAACTATGCATATTCTCACTTCCTAGATGTTGTAGTCATTTTCGCTACAATTTTTTTTTTTTGAATACATCCCAACTCATTTTTCTTTTAATTCGTGCAAAGATTTCAATCATTTGTGATTATGCAGACCATAGTTTTCCATCAACAATTTTCATCTGTCCTCAAATTCTTATATACTAAAAGACTTAAAGACACAGTAGTTAAAATTTGACTTACAATTTGGATGCGAAGAATAGACATGACCATGTTTTTCATGATATTCTTACGTGGTTTTAGTAATCGGACTAGACCGCCGGTTTGACCGATAAAAATTGGAACCAGTTGACACTCCGGTCTTGTTCAAACAAAAAAAAACCAATTTCTGATTTATTTATTTTTTGGTACAAAAAAATTTAATATTAAAATTAACCATTTTTAGTAATATTGTTACTCAACTTTATTATGTTTTAGTTTATAAAAAATGAGATTTTTTAAAATTTTATTAATTACTAATAATATATATTTTTATATATTAACGACGTCAATAACGGTTCGACCACTAGTTGGACCAATAACCCATCCACTTGGTTCCATTTTCGGTTCAGGTCTGAGAACCTTGATTTTTTACTAAATGTGTCACATACATAATGTAAGACCCTGAATTTTATGAAATGAAATTATTCAATTTTTTAATAATTATTATTCGATTTAGTGAATGGTTAAATTGATAAAAGATTAAAGTTAAGGGTGATATTTAAAATTTTTGCAAAGTAAGCAAGTTGATATAAAATATTTGTTGTGTCGGGGAATATTTGATTGGTCGGGGAATATTCATTTTAACAAGGAATATTCGTATGACGGTACATGTGACGCCCCCCAAAATAGGTATACATCACCTATCTTGAGTCGCCAAATACATGGTACAAAATTCAAATACAACTTAATTATACAACAGTCGTGTAAAATACGAAAAAACATATACTGTGAGTTTTAATACAAATATTGTCATCTAGACAATATTCACACTCAATTAAGTCCTCATTACATTTATTATCACACTATTTAACACAATATTGAGGACTATTAATGCTATTATCTGGACCGTCACTCCGTTCCCCGACTAGTCCCTACTACGTTCTCATTTCCTGAAGAGAACAATGAAAGTAAAAGGGTGAGCTCAACTAGCCCAGTAAGAAATATTATGACTAAGATAATGCATAATAAATTATCGTTGGCCTTCAACAGTGTTAAACTGATACAATATTACAAACATCAAGTTTAACTGCAACGAAACAAGCAATCCATTAAAAGAGTCAAGTAGAGAATAAAATCTACTATCTTTTATGATTTAAAAGGTTTTCATCACTTTTTATCGTGGGACTCGATTTAATAAATAATCCACATCATCCCTGCATTACGGCCAAAGATATTCATTAGTATCATAACCATAAATTATCCATGCACTACGAGCCATCAATGGTTATGATCATGCCAACAACTATCCATCAATGCACTACGGGCCAATGAGGACTTTTACCACATCATTTGTAACATTACGGTCATGATTATACCGAATAATCCCTGGTCATAATCATACCAAGTCCATCTATGCACAACAGGCCACAGATGACTTTCAACATAATATAAGCATGAGGATGATGACAATGATATAAGAATCCAATAAAATAAGTTCAAGAATTAATTTATCCATAATTCAATAACGTCCAAATTGTTAACATGATACTGCTTTATAGAGTAAAATTCAAGAATGCTCAGAAGAATATTTCCATGAAAAGATACTGGATGAAGCGCAAATATCAAGGATACTCCACTAATTCATGGAGTATAGAAGTCAAAATTTTAACCAACTGAGTATAATAGAATATATGAAACTGTAAATGGATTTTCGCCCCCCATGCGGTAATCCACGATCTGAATCATTTCCATAATTTAATAAGGAATGAATCTGAAAGGATCATTCACTATGCATGTGGTAATCCACATGCATGAGTTATTCAATGAATAATAAAGAATGGAATAATAGAAAGATTCACCGTGCGTGTGATGATTGCGCAGACAAGTTATTCCCAACAGAATAATAAAGAATGGAACCAGGTCATGCGTAAATGCACACACAGGATATTAAAGCGAGAATAATAAAAAGAAGCGAAACCAGTCGGGAGAAATTACGCACCGGATGGGATATTCCAAATGTAATAATAAAGAATGGAATAACAGCGAGAAATTACCATACATGCGATGAAGCCATGCAGGCGAGTTATTCCAACAGAATAATAATTAATGAAACCAGGTCAGGCGTAATACGCACCGACAGGATATTCCAACAGAATAATAAAGAATGGAATAATAGAAGAATTTCACCATGTATGCGGTGCTTGGCATATCTGAGGTTATGACGCCCCAAAATTAGTATATCGTCACCCATCTTGGGTCGCCACTTACATGGTACATAAATTCAAATACAACTTACTTAATATAAGCGTAGGTATACAATACGATATAAAGCGTGAGTTTGAATACAAATATTGTCTACTAGATATTATACAAACTCAAAAGGAGTCCTCATTACAACTATTATCACACTATTTCACGAATAGTGAGGACTACTAATGCTTATCCTGCGGACCATTACTCCGTTCCCAGGCTCGTTCAAATTATGTTCTCATTTCACGAAGAGAACGGTGAAAAGAAAGGGTGAGCTCAACTAGCCCAAGAAGAAATATTATGACTAAGATAATGCGAGAATAAATTATCATTAGCCTTCAACAAATGTTAAAGCGATAAAATACAATAGACAACAAGTTTAAGCTGCGGCGGAATAAGCAATCCATTAAAAGAGTCAAGTAGAGAATAAAGTCTACTATCTTTTAGGTTTTAAAGGTTTTCATAAATTTTTATCACTAAGACTCGGTTTAATGAATAAACCACAATATCTAATCATCCCCGTACCACGGCCAAGGATTTTCATCAAATTATCAATGGTCATGACTATACCGAATCACCCTGGTCATAATCATACCAAAACTATCCATCAATTTGCATTTACGAAGCCACCGAGGACTTTTATCACATCATTTATAACAAGCCGTGATTATCTTAGAATGATCCACAGTCATAATCATACTAAGTTCATCTATACACGTAAGTCAAGAAGATAACATAATATAACATGAGGATGATGACAATGACATAATAATTCAATAAAACAAGTTCAAGAATTATTTTATCCGAGAATTAAGTAACGTCAAATTGTCAACAAGATCTTGTTTTGTAGAGTAAAATTCAAGAATGATCGGAAGAATATTTCCATGAAAGATCTTTGGATGAAACGCAAATATCAAGAATATTCTACTAATTTCATGGAGTATAGAAGTCAAAGTTTTAACCAATTTGGGTATAATAAAGAATGGAATAACAAAGAAAATCACCGTGCATGCGGTGCTGCGCGCATGGCGAGTTATTCAAGAATAATAATAACGGAACCGGTCGGTGAAATTCACGCGCAAGCAGGATGATCAACGAATAATAAATCTTTGAATAATAATAAACAATGGAACCGGTCAGGGTGTAAAACACACGACATGGATATTCCAATGAGAATAATAAATGCGGAATAATAAACAATGGAACTGGTAGGTGTAAAAACAGCGACGAGGATATTCCAAGCAGAATAATAAAGGATGGAATAATGAAGAAGATCACCAAGTATAGGGGATTAAGCGTATCGATTTATTCCAATGAGAATAAATAAGAATGGAATAATATAAAGATTTCACCAAGTATAGGGTATCTTGCCGCGTATCACGAGTTATGTATAGGGTATGCCACTTTTACAAAAGTTATTCAACAGAATAATAATGAATGGAATAATGAAGTTCTCTTCATGAATAAGAAAGAATAACACCCCTTACGGGTACAACAAATAATATTCCCTACCTTAGAAGAACCTGAATATTGGCGAGGTGAAGTAGCGAGAATACTTTTCTTCTTTCTCTCTATAGTTTCTCTCTACAGAGTTTGGTGAATTGAATTCGTAAAGAAAATAATGAAGGAATGAGCTTTATTTATAGGAAAATAGAATGCATAGTAATTAATCCATGAGCGGTCCGGATTGATTTACTTTAATCGGCGGTCCATATTTAAAGCAAAATCTTTTAAATAAAATATAATATATTCTATTTATATAAAAACATTTTACTATGCAAACCTTTATGCAACACTATCGCAAAAACACTATGCAATACTATCGCATAATAAAATATAATATATTTTATTTATAGAATAACTTTAATAAAGTATTACATTTTATATAAAAGATGTTTTCGCTATAATAATTCATATTATTAATCGACAATAATGGAATCAAACCGAGTGACTTCTCACATAAGCATCAATAATCAATACAGTGTATTTCTTATGCAACCACACGCATTATTCGTACTTTTCTACTAGGAGTAGTTCAACGAAGATCACCGGTAAAACTTCCGTAGTTATTTGATAAAATATTTTTGTCGTTTTCTCAATCGACAATGAATTACATTGTAGGGTCCACCAATGATTGAGTAGTTATGCGAATATTCCTCGCTAAACAAGAATATTCTAAACCAATCGAATATAATATAACCACTTGCATACTTTGCAAAATTTATAAATACTACCCACAACTATAATATTATCTTAAATTCACACCATAATATTAAAAAATTATTTCGACAAAATTTAAATCTTTATTGATAAAATCTGGGGTCTCACACATGTTATTCCAACATAATAATAAAGAATGGAATAATAGAAGAATTTCACCAAGTATAGGGTAGCCCGTGTATATAGGTTATTCCAACAGAATAATAAAGAATAGAATAACAGAAGAATTTCACCATGTATGCGGTACTTCGCATAGACAGGTTATTCCAACATAATAATAAAGAATGGAATAATACAAGAATTTCACCATGTATACGGTGCTTCGCATAGACAGGTTATTCCAACATAATAATAAAGAATGGAATAATAGAAGAATTTCACCAAGTATAGGGTAGTCCGCGTATAGTTTCTCTCTCTAAAGTTTCAGTGAATTCGTAAGAAATAATGAAGGAATGAGCTTCTATTTATAGGAGAATGGGTGAATAAGAACTCAATTTCTGAGCAGTTCGGATTGATTTACTTTTAAGCAGACGGTCCAGGATTGGTTTACTATAAAATATTCTAATAAAACAAAATCTTTTAAATAAAATATAATATATTCTATTTATAATCTAATAAAACGAATAACTTTATAAAAGTATTACATTTTATATAAAAAGATTTTACTACTTATCAAACACCATGCATAATAAAATATAATATATTTTATTTATAGTACTAATAAAATGAATAACTTTATAAAAGTATTACATTTTATATAAAAAGATTTTACTATGCAAAACATTTATGCATAATGTAATATAATATATTCTATTTATAGTCTAATAAAGCGAATAACTTTATAAAAGTATTACATTTTATATAAAAAATTGCATTTTATTGCATTAATAATACTAATAAAATAAAACTTCATCATCATTATTATAATTCACCTTATTAATCAACTGTCGGTCATTCCGGAAGAGGGCTTTCGATAAGGATTTCTCCTATTGGTAGCGTAATTGGGTGACCAAACCTCTCCTTGGCGAGAACTTACAGACATCGTTAATATTGCGAATAATAATATTAATAACTCTGTCATCTCGATTATTGATTTAATAATATAAAAATATCGACAATAATTGAATCGATTAACGTGAGATCTATGCAACAATTATTGAAGCGATAATTGAACCAGGCGGTGACTTCTCACGTAAGCATCGATAATCAATCTGGTGTGCTCTTATGCGACCACACGTATTCACGTGCTTTTAACATTAGGGTGTTTCAACGATTAACGGTAAAATTTTCGCCGTTATTTTCATAAAATATTTTTGTCGTGTTCTCAATCCGACAATAATTCCGTTGTGGGGTCCACCAATGATTGTGTCGTCGTACGAATATTCCCTGTTAAAACAAATATTTCCCGACCAATCGAATATTATATAACAACTTTCGTACTTTACAAAATTTATAAATATTACCTACAGCTATAACATTATATCAAATCCACACCATAATATTAAAAAAAAAAAATCGAGAAATTTAAATCTTTATCCATAAATTTTGGGGTCTCACAATACAATCATTGGTGGAACCAACAACAGAAGTATTATCGTAGTTAAAAAACGACAGAAATATCTTTTTATAAAAATAACGACGAAAGTTTTTCGTTAAAGCTGTTGAACTACCCGGTAGTAAAAATGCGATGAATACGCGTGCATAAGTAGCATTACCAGTATTGATTATTGATCTTACGTGAGAAGTCACTCGGATTTACTCAATTATTTCTCTGATAATTTTTGCATAAGTATCTCACGTTATTTGATTCAATTATTGTCGCGATTATCATACGTATAATATTTTATATTATTAAATCAATAATTGAGATGACAAAGTTATTCATATTATTATTTGCAATATCGATGATGTCAGAGTTACATCGAGGAGAGGTTTGGTCACCTAATTACACGCCAATAAGGAGAAATCCTTATCGGAAAGCCCCCTCTTTCCTGAGAATAGTCTGGTTGTTAAATATTGTGAGTTATAATATTAATGATGAATAATTGTTGAAGTATTAAGAATGTGTTTACTGAAGATAAGTGAATTACAAAAGTTAGAGAAGAATAATGTAAACTTAGAAAACTTTAGGGGTACCAAAGCGTAATAAGTTAAATCAATCTGGACCATTGGTGGTAGTTTTAATAGTAAACCAATATGGACCATTGATGGTGATTTTAATAGTTAATCAATATGGACCATTGATGGTGGTTTTAATAGTAAATCAATTTGGACCGTCGGTGGTGGTTTTAATAGTAAATCAATCTGGACCGTCGATGATAATTTTAATAGTAAATCGATATGAACCGTCGATGGTGATTTTAATAGTAAATCAATCTGGACCGTTGATGGTGGTTTTAAAAGTAATCAATCTTGACCGTCGGTGGTGGTTTTAAAAGTAAATCAATACAGATAAAATGGGTTGTGGTTTTAATAGTAATCAATATGGACCGTCCATTCTAATAGTAATAGTAAATCAATCTGGACCGTTCATGAATTAGTTACTATTTAGTCCATTCTCCTATAAATAAAAGCTTAATTCTTCTTTCATTCTCACCAATTCACTGAGATTCACAAGAGAAGCTATAGAGAGAGAAACTATAGAGATGAAGAATAAGAGTATTCTGTTACTTCACTATTGCAGTATTCGTTCTTCTACTGAGGTAAGGGACGTTATTTCTTTTATATTCGTAAGGGATATTATTTGTTATATTCGTAAGGGGTATTATTTCTTTCGTATTCATAAGGAATACTATTTTTCGTATTCATCCTTTAGTATGTCGGAATAACCTGTCTACGCGGATTACGTACCGTATAACAGATGAAAATCCATTTCGTATGTTATTTCTTTTCATATTCTTAAATCTAAACTTACTATGGTAAGTATTGCTTTTATAATTCTTGAAATTAGTGAAATATTCTTGAGTTTTGCGCTTCATCCAGTATCGTTTTATTAGAATATTGATCTAAATTTTCTTATTAAATATCAATATTTTCACCCGAATTACTATTCACCCGATTACTATTCACTATAATATTATTCACTCAGGTATTCGGGGCACTTTTCATGTCGGTGTACTATTCACGGATTACTATTCACTCTAGTATTATTCACTCGGGTATTTGGGGCACTTTTCATGCCGGGTTACTATTCACGAGTTATTATTCACGGGTTACTATTCACCCAATTACTATTCACTCTAATATTATTTACTCGGGTATTTGGGGCACTTTTCATGCCGGGGTACTATTCATGAGTTACTATTCACGGGTTACTATTCACCCGATTACTATTCACTCGGGTATTTGGGGCACTTTTCATGCCGGGGTACTATTCTCGAAGTACTATTCACCGAAAAATTTATTTCTTTTCTGTACAAATTATTTTTGATACATTGATATTATTCTTGAGTTTTACTCCACAAAGCAGTAACGTGTTGATAATTTGGACATTTTTAAATTTTGGATAAATTAAATTGTTAAAGTCTTTAATATTTATCCTTGATCTCGTTTGATTGAATTCTTATATCATTGTCATCATCCTCATGCTTATATTGTGATGAAAGCCATCTTTGGCTTACGTGCATAGATGGACTGTTGATTGGTATGATTATTAGGGGTGAGCATGGTGCGGTTTGGTACGGTTTGAAGTCAAATCAGCGTCAAATCAAGACCAAACCGCTAACAAAAATGCGGTTTGAAAATTAAAACCGCACTTTTCAAACCGCTTGTGATTGGTGTGGTGCGGTTTTAAAGTGTGCGGTGCGGTTTTAATTGGTGCGGTTTCGGTTCCAAAATCAATTGAAACAACAAAAAAGTTTAAGCCTTCAATAAAATTTAACATAGAACTTACATCGAGCAATTAACTTATTGACAAAGTCGGCAATGAGAATTATATCAAGCATAAAATCAAAGTTCCTTCTGCCAAACATGTCAAATATTTCACCATCAAATCATAGAATAGTGAGACTCGTAAAATAGTTTTAGTTTATAATAAAGGAATGATGCTTTAAAACTACAACATACGCTATATAAAACAACGGAGACCGTATATTCTATAACAAATAAGAAGATTTATCTAGTTCCCCAAAAATTAACAGTATATACTGGAGATAGAATGAAATTCTATCCTATATATTGCAGGGAGGACTTATAGAATATAATACTAACTATACCTAATTTGAAAAATAATCTATTAGACTATTACTATTATAGTATTGACCTTAACCAATGCATCAAGTGCTCGAACCAACGAATTTGGACCCTCAGCTATAAGCCCTCTAATAACGCATCAAACAAATTCAAAATTCCAAAACCCAATTGCTTAATTTTTGACTCTATAACCTCTAACAATCTTCTTTCAATTGGTGAAAAAATAACAATGCAAGACTAGGGTTTTCTCTGAGTGTATTCAAGTGAAAAGTAACTTTAGAATTTTCTAGAGATAATACATACACACACACATGGTGCGGTTTTGGTTTTATGCGTGCGGTTTTGGCTAGTAACCAAACCGAGAATCAAATTTGGTTATTCAACCCACCTAAAACCTTGGCATCACTGTACGGAACAGTTAGTGCGGTTTTAATTAGTCTTGGTTAAATGCGGTTTTTGGTGCCGTTTCGGTTCTAATTTGGTTACTTGCTCAACCCTAATGATTATGACCAGGGATCATTTGGTATAATCATGACCCGTAATGTTACAAATGATGCGGTAAAAGTTCTCATTGGCCGTAGTGCATTGATGGACAGTTGTTGGTATGATTATGACTAGGAATTATTCGGTATAATCATGACCATTGGTGAAAACACGAATATCCTTGACCCGTAGTGCATGGATAATTCGTGGTCGTGATACTAATGAATATCCTTAGCCGTAGTGCAAGGATGATTCGATGATGTGGATTATTTATTAAGCTGAGTCTCAGCGATAAAATATTGATAATATACTTTTAATTCGTAAAAGATAGTAGATATCGTGCTCTACTTGACTCTTTAAAAATCTGAGTTGCATGTCTTTGGGCAGAAGTGCAAAATGATGAGGCTGTTAATGAATATCTTTTGCCCGTAGTGCAAAGATGAATTTATTAGTATGATTATGAAGCAGAGGCGTGATTTGGTATAACCATGATCTTTGATGTTTCAGGTAAAGACAAGTGATAAAAATTATCTTCGTCCTGGGTGCGAAGAGGAATTTAGAACCACAATTATGAGTTATTCACATGATTGTGGACATGAACTGTTGATTTATGTTACAGGGATAAAACAGTGTTGGTGGACTTTTAACATGGAGAAGATAATAGACTTTATAATCTATTTGACTCTTCTAATGGATTGCTCGTTCCGCTGCAATTATGTTTGAAGACTTTTATTATCTACCATATGTTCTAAATCTCTGATTTATTCCTGATGAAGGCTATTGATAAATGAATTATCCTAGTCATAATATTCTTTACTAGACTATTTGTGCTCATCCTTTTGCTTCATAATTCCTTTCAGATAATAAGAGTGTAGCTGGGTCGAGCGGGGATAACAGGGGAATAGTGTGATGGTCTGAGACTGTCGAAGTTTCACAATACATTATAAAACGGCATGACATGCAATATATGATTGTATTGAGGACCTAAGATGTGTGTGTTGTATTTTATACGTCACTTAATAATTGATTTTGGTGAACAACAATAGGGTGGTAAGAACCCGACTTTGAAAGCGTCAAAAGTGCACCTCATTAGAATGAGCATGATAGAAATCTTCTCGTTCTTCTTTGGGGTCTTGAAATATTTGTTGTTGTACTTTATATGGCATTGTAATAATTTAAGTTTGGATACTGTTTACGAGACAATATTGTATTAAAACTCACAGCTTATGTGTTGTCGTACTCTGCACGACTGTTCAACAGTTGTATAAATGAAGTTTGTATTTGATTTTTATAGTGTGATATCTGGCGACTCAGAATGGGTCGTGTGAACCTATTTTGGGGGCGTCACACATAATGCATGCTGGGTATAAGAAAAAACCATAGCATTTGTATTCAACATAGCACAATCTTGATCTGTGACTAGTTATGGGATGTTTGAAATTAATTATTTCAAGTCACTGCTCAACCAACTATACAAATGTATCCTTAGTCTCATCACTCAATAATGCACACCCAACCAATACATAATGGTAATGATGACTTACACCGGCGAAAGGAGTAAATAGAATGGAATATTTATTTGTTTGGTATGTGGTATCAAAAGTAACAACGTAACCAATTTTTGATAAGTTAATATCGATCGATAATTTATTCATATAATACATTCTATACGATTATCAACCCCTGATTTGACATTAAAATAAAATAAACTCGGACTCTCACATGTAATTTTCTCAGATAATATACTAATTACAACTTGTGCATCATTCAAAACAATCAAATTACGTTTAATATTTTTAACTATATTTCTCACATATGTCTCAGAGAATCCAACACTTTTGGATCTTTTCTCATCTTCACACTGGCGATCTTAAACTATAAGAGTTCGATTTAAGGCTTTCAATTTTTTTTTATTTCTATTTGCATATTTTTGTGATGTCTGATTCATCTTATATGAGATGATGAGAAACATGACAATGGCTAAATAAATGGAATATATATCAATATGTTGTCACCCCATTGCTTGATTCTATTTGTTTAGCCATGCATGTTTTTCATCATTCTAGATAATAATATGCAAGAGAAGTGAAATAATTGATAAGTTTAAATCTAACTTTTGTAGTTAGGCCACATCCTTATAACTAAACTGTGGACGGTAGACCTGTCCTCAAAATTAAAGAACAGTCGGTAGGACTGGTTAACCTAAATAATCATCTTTTTTCGTTAAATATTTAATCAACTTGAGAGATCAAAACAAGTACTGAGCATACCAGATACATTTTATTTCTTCCCTTTTTCACCTTCTTATACCATTGAGAAAGCATAGACAACTAAAAAACATAACAGGAGATGAACATCAGTCAAATATGATAATTTGTAATTTAATTTTTATGAGTGATTGATTTGTTTTTCCATGAATTTGTTTATTAAGGAATCATTTCTTTCAATTTCAAGTACTGAGGAAGAAATGTACGATAATAATTATGTAACAAGTTTAGTTATTGATACCATTCCTTATGTTGGTCAAATTTTTGATACGTTGGAAGATGTTGAATTTTTTTATAAAAAAATTAGATAAGTTTAGTTTTGCGAACGAGTGATATGACCAAAAAAGTTTGATTCAAAGCTATCAAGCTTTCATTCAATCGTTTCGCCATGCATGTTTCTCATTATCATAGATCACATGAATCAGTAAGAACAAAGATATAAAATAAGAAATGAAAATTTTGATATATTTAAATTGAACTCTCCCAGTTCAAGATCGCCACTGCCAAAATTGATGAAATCCAAAAGTCATGATATGAAGAATGGAAATAGATAGAAGTACTTCGTTGTTTTATAAAGGACTTATTATTCGCAGCTTAGTTATGCGAACGGTGATTTACCTTAAAACGCCACCGTTTGAAGATTAATTAGGAATATTCTCAACATCCATAGTTTAGTTATGCGGACGGGTGATATAAGCAAAACGTCGTCGTGTTAATGATATTAATACCTGACATACATAACGTCTGCAGTTTAATTCTGCGGACGGAGGATGAGTATTTTGGATAATTTTTTCGTTCGCATAATTAAATTGCAGACTCCCATATTAAGCTGTGGATAGGGTTTCCTCCTTACTGTTTAATGGGCGAATAGACGATTGAAATTTATTGTAAGAATCACCTTATTCTTACGACGTTAGCTATATATAAATCAGTCCCCTATATATAAATATCGAGTCTTGTTATATATTGTAAAAAATTTCAGACAAATTATAATTACGACGTATATGTCAATATAAAATAGATAAGAATTAAAAATAATCTAACTCTAATTTATTTTATCTAATTATTATTTTTAGATTTTTTAGGACAATCTAAAACTTATTTTTTGGGTTAATACATTGAAATTTGTGTCCATGAAATATGCAAGGAAGATTGACGAGACTTATTTTGTGGGGCTAAATTAATGCGTTGAAATTTACAAGTTTCTATGGGCTATAATACATTGAAATTTACAAGTTTCTCACAATGAAATATGAAAATTAGGGCTAATACATTGACATTTGTAGTTTGAGGAAATTACGAGTTTCTCTCCACTAAGTCTCGACGGCCACAACGTGGAATTCTCTCCACTAAACAATAACAAGAACTAGATATTGAAAGCATTCTTCTTAAATCCACGATTGGGCCTATGAATCTCCAACTTTGTCCGTCTATTGGAAATACCCAATAACAGGTCTACTTGTTTACGGCTCGACCCCAAACAACTCTCTTAATTACCACCTAAAACACTTTCAAATTCGGGACAATGGCGCGAACCTTACTATTTGCCCTTGCTAACACTGCCCATAAAGCGGAAAATTTCAAATCTTTTGACAATTAGAATTCGCTTTTGGGGTTAGAGACCGAGGAATAAATTGAAATACCTTGATTCCTATTCGTTCTGGCCGGCATATGAGTACGTATTTTATGCATTTCATGTCAATTCATTTTTGCCTACTACTAATGTTGAATCTAACAAATACTTGTTCAGTTTAGCTTAATCTGAGGAAATTATAAGTTAAAAACGAGTAGTTGGTTTAAATTTAGTTTGGGCGAGGGAAAGTTGAATATTCGAACAGGCTATAATGATAGTGTTACAAATAATATGTGACAGTTCTGTCCTCATTTAATTGTGCGTTCTCTGGTTTTAATTCGAACAAACTGGACAGTGCTAAAATTTGTTATTCGTTGGGTATTATGTAACAACTAACAGGATGAAGCTGAGTATATACACTGGTGTTAATGGTATCGGATTGGGGTTAATGTGTTAAGTCAGCTCTATCACCCGGTTATGCATGTGTCTGAGATAGATTTGACCCTATGGGACTAGCAGTCTTGTTTGGTTCCGGACCTGGCCTGTGGGCTTGGCCTACGCAGCGTGATTCAACCTTAATTGTAGCCTACTTCTAACCCTTAGTCAGGATTCATGAATGATTCTTGGGTCCTAGAAATGAGTTAGTCTCTTCAGTCATGTTGCTCCCCAGAGTTGATTATAGCAGCAACTTGGATTAATGTTCACAAATTAGTTCTTTTTTGTTTTTATTTTTATTTTGTTTTGCTGTACTAAAAATGTTTCATGGACTTATAATGACTTGGGCTCATTTCTGAGATAATGTACAATTTCTTAATAATCTGATACAGTATGTATGCATTAATGGCTTTCAAAAAGGAAAGAATAAAGAAGATTGTTGGTATGATACTTTTCTATGGGGATATTTACAGTGTATTATTGATCGGGTGGTTAGTAGTTATATGCTTTTATCACAAAAAATAAATAAAAATAAATAATAAATATATATATATATATATATATATATATATATATATATTGACTTTTAGGTTTTGAAGGTAGGAAACTGGTCTCAGTCAAATTGTGATTATTTTGACCCAGGCAACTATCATCCACCCTGGCCAGGACCCTCTCTGTAGATGTTGTTCCCTTGTGCTGGTTGCAATGTAAGATGACAACAGTTGTGCCTTAGACCGAACAGGTTAATCATTAATGTTCCTCTTTATATGTTATGCAGTACATGTGATGAGGTCTATGGTTCAGGTACGTCCGTAAGTCCTTTGGTGTCCCGTACGTATTCCAAGCTGAGCTGTATTAGGAACAACCAACTCTCGATCAGTTATTATTTCATGTTTCATTATAGTCTTGTCAATGCAGTTTTATCCCATCATTTTCTCTTCCAAATTGTAGCTTAAATCTAGAGGATGCCATTAATCACATCGGAACTTTTGACATCTATAAGATCTTATGATCTATTGGATATAGGTCAATGTCCAAAGATTTGTTTGTTTGTTTCTTTCTTTCTTTCTAGTTTAATTGGCTTTTTATCAATTCACAAATTGCTAGCTAGCTCATGAACTTTGGTAGGTAAAGCTTTAAATCCATGGTATATGTTCGTGCAGTTGGTGCCAATCTCGGGCAGCTGTCAAACTTGTTGAAGGGTTGATCATTTTTTTTTGGTCTTTTCATCAACCCAAAATGGTTAATTATGTATGTGTATGGTGGTAATTAAATGAAAAAGTTACTGATCTCATGTGTTATGCCTATACTTCCCCAGAAGTCATTCCTATCAAATGCACTACAGCAGCAATCATCCTATTATGTTCCTTATTTATATATATATATATATATATATATATATATATATATCCTAGGAATTTACAAGCTTTTTTATACAGGAGATTTTCTCAAAAGATCGAATGGATAGTAACATTTTGAAGGTTTGATTGACATCACAGGTCATTTTATGCTGTCTTTACCAGAGAACTGGAGGCAAGGGTAACATGGCCTTCATGTGCTTAACAGGGGGTCATTTTCTACCTGGAATAGGCTCCCTTCATTAGCTATATTTAGTCACTGCCTTTCGGTGAGAAGTGAGAACGGTGGGACCAACCTGTTCTTTCCCTCTGTTTTTATCTCACATTCACTAACCATTCTCATTCACAGAACATGGGGTGGCCTTCAAACTGGCCACCCTATGGGCCAGTACTATTTTCAGTCTCATCTCAACTCTTGATTTGGTTTTCTGTGTTTGACTCGGCTGAGCCAATGAAACTTTTATATCGTCACAACTATTCAGCTAACTAAATAGTTGGACAGTAATTTCTTTTGAATTTGGGTACATGCATGCAATCATTCATCTTCATTGGAGTCCTTGTACGATCAAATGTAGTTAATGTATAAAGCTGAGCTACATTGGAAGTGCCCTTATAATGATTCTCTGCAAAATATTGTTCCAAAATTAGAGATTTATTTTGATTTTTTAATGTGAATTTACAAATCAAGTTTTGAAAATAACAAATATGACAATTAATAGTACTTTTTAATTATATTAGATGTACTAAAATCTCAAAAATTTTGTATCGATTATAAATTTAAAGAATTAACAAACTGACTAAAAAAGATCAAAATTTATATTTAGTTTTGGAACAGAGGGAGTAAATGCTATTAATGAAGTAATCTTGTTGACATGTAGGCACAACGCATATTTGGGCTGTGTAATTTTCTTGTAGAATCCTCTATTGTTGCAGAGAACAAGTGTGATTCACCCTGTTTTGAGTCTTTTGATGACAAGCTTGTAAACCTCCTTAAAAGAGGGACATTGGTAGATTATATATGTTTTGAGTTGAAGTGGATATTAATTATTTAGGAGAAGATGTAAAAATAATCAAGTTTCAGAGTAAATTGTGTGTTTTTAGTGGAGATTACTAATGAACTTGTGCGACTGGTTCCGTATTACATCTTGTGGGTTCAAGTACAAATTAGAGTTCACTTGACTTAGTTGAATTAAATGCACAAATTAAGATTCGCATTATGATTAAATGAAAAGACGGAAGAGTCGGAAATAAAGAACCAAGACTTCAGAGAATGTTCCACGTGTCCCGAGGCAGAAGACACATGGAGGCGACTCATTTTGAGAATTGATTGAGGAATTGAATTGGTGGCTAGAAGGACAAGACGGTCTGAGCATTACTCTGATGACTAAGAGTAAATATGGAATTTTCTCGAAGACATTTGCCTAGCACATGACCACTCTTCAGAAAACTCTATAAATACCTTTTCCACTCCATTAGTAAGGGGACTCTCTTTTGTACTTTTGAGTGTTGGACCTTTTGGAAGGCTAAAAGACTCAATCCGAAGGACTCAAGAAGGCTCTCTAAATCCTTGCTACCCTAACAATGTTCTTGGATTTTAAGTCGTTGGAGTAATCGCTTACCTGTTCTTCTCTCCTCTTCAATCAATCAATCAATTTCGTTTTCTTCGTAGATTTCTCTCTTCCTCAACCAACACGAAACCCTAATAGCAAGATACGATTTTCTTGCCCACACACCCTTCCTTTAGAAATTTTGGGTTGGTTGAATATTTAATTTGTTCCAAAGTGCGACATAGAAATGAGTGTTGATGGAGTATATTATGAATAGAAGATGATATATATATATATATATATATATATATATATATTTTGGGTGTTCCATAGTTCGTGCTTTTATTTAAACGTGAACTAGGAAAGTATAGGAATGCTAAGATACAACAGATGTGGAATAAAGGAGGGAAGCACATGTGAACTATTGCTCTTCTATTTGTCAGTTATCAGAGTTACAATTGAGCACCAGCCCGTTACGTAGAGTAGTACAATTCAGTACACACACACTGATTACTGGGCCTGTCTGGCTGAGATTGCTTTAGACAAGAGAATTAATGAGATTGCCTTATGCTGAGAAATATATGAGGGGCTAATCTAATCTAATATTATTATTATATTTAATCCACCTTTTTCTTGTTATGAAGGGTATTTGGTTATTGAAGATTTAGTAACTTTACTTAATTTATTAGCCATGATAATCTGTTGTAGGATACCCCTAAGAAGTCGGAAAACTTGTAAGAATTTCTCAAAGGTAAGGTCAGCTAATTAATTCTACTTCTCTTGGTATCTTGCTTGCTATCCTATATGGAACTCTAGGTTCTCATGTGCGATGCACTACCATCATCTTAGGAACATTTTCTATAATCATCTAATGAGTTAATTGTGATCGTCGTATCCATTTGAATATTTTAGAGAGAGTTGAGATTGAAAAATCAAGGTAACTGGTATGGGAACTTGAAAGAAGATAATGGAGGATCAAGAATGTGCTACAACTCTTAAGTCTTAATATTAGAACTTACAACCAGTTGTAAAATTTTATTAAGACACCCTAACTTTGAAAGTAGAAAGATATGTTCACCGGGATAACATGCATTATGATGGATTAAGACTTACAATAGGGTAGGGGTGCGCCATGCAAAAATGTATCATTTGAGAAAAGTTGCATCCGGGTTTCTTTTCGTGCCCATATTTCTAGGACTATGGAATACTTATTTGCTATTAAGTCGAGAGAGAAATTTTACTACTTGGAATAATGGGTTACTCCACCTATTTATCCCTAGACAAAGAATGACTCGATCTACCTAATAAGATTTGTACATATATAGTCGGATATTTACGTATTCATTTGGACACATTGCAAATTGGTACGAAGCTTCTCAACTCGGAAGAATGCAACTTATGTGATGAAAATAAAAAAAAATTGAAGAGGGTTGAATTTCCTAGCTCAATGTTTGTGTTCAATTCCCACTCATAAGAGATGGTTGGACATTACTCGCGGAGGATGTCTGAACTTTGGCCCTGACATAGGTGTGGTGGAGATTCTTTCACATCGTGTGTAGTTGTTGCAGGCACAATAAGTTTGGAGTAACTTACTCACCTCTCATTTTTTGCACCAAAAAAAGAGAGAGAGGGAGAGAATGAGGGACCATGATGTCTTGATGAAGGGAAGCAAGGGGAAGTTTTACCCAATGGGTTTGGCTTCCAACATGTCCTTAAGCTCATACAGTACCCAAAAACACCCGGGGTCTCTTCTTTGCCCCCACAAGGCCACGTGACATTGTTTCTCTCTCTTCTTCAAAGTCCCACTTTATATACCCCCTCCCCTTTTCATTCTCACCAAATCATCACACCACCATACACCTTTTCTTTCTTTCCTAGCTAGCATTCTCTCATCTTAATTCCTTGTTCCCAAAAAACAAAAGTTGTTCTCCAAAAATGGCCTTAAAAAAATCAAACAGATTGTCACAAGCAGTTCTTCTGAAGCAAATTCTGAAGAGATGCTCAAGCTTGGGAAAGAAACAAGGTTACGACGAACAAGGCCTTCCCCTGGACGTACCAAAAGGCCACTTTGTTGTTTATGTTGGAGAAAACAGAAGCAGATACATTGTTCCAATTTCATTCTTGACTCGTCCCGAGTTCCAAAACCTTCTTCAACAAGCTGCAGAAGAGTTTGGCTTCGATCATGACATGGGCCTCACCATTCCTTGTGAAGAAGATGTTTTCGAAACTCTAACGTCAATGCTTAGATGAGGATGACAAAAAAAATGATTCCCTCCCTCCATTGTACTGAAGAAGAACCACACAAGATCATGAAGCTTCTACACTGCTTCTGGGGCTTAAGTTTTTTTTTTTTTTCTTCATTTTTACTTTTGGGATAATTTCTTGCAGTTAAAACTAACTGAAAACCCATGGATACTATATGGGTTCAGATTTGTATATCTCAAAAGTTTGAATTTTTTTTTCCTCAAAGAGGTGTTTGGTTATACCCTGTGAGAGAACTAATATTAAGGATCTTAATTTGGGGTTGTTACCCCCATTCATAATACATTGTCTTAGTTTCTCTTTTTACATCTCTTGGTTTCAACTTTCAAGAACATCATCCCAAAAAATAAAAAAGTAACGTCGATAGCTATGTAGTCCAACTTAATTGGACAGATGAATATGTTAAAAAATTAATCAGAAAATTAAAGAGAAATAACCATATTCGTATTAAACTTGATATTCTACTTGTGTGTCCGAGTTACGTGAGCTATACGAAAAGCTTCTTAATTACTTACTATATATGTGTTTCATCTTTAATTTGCAGGTATTATATATATATATATATATATATATATATATATATATATATCCACAGCAACCGGCAACAACCCCTTTTTTGGCCGGTAGAAATTTTATTTTTTATTTATTTTCTTTCTGGTAAAATTTTCTTTGAAATTTAAAAAGGGGTTCTTCCACAAGAGGTTCTTTGTGGATTAACCTATATATATATATATATATATATATATATATATATATATATATATATATTATAGCTAGCTAGGAATTGTAAGTTATTCAGCAATGACCGAAAGTGAATTCAGGACACCCCATGTGACGCTTGCATGAAGTAAAGTTTCACGTACACTCCTTTCATATTTGAGATATGAGAGTTTAGTTTGTGTTTTTCATGCTTTTGTGGTGTATACACATTGAGATAGGCCTCATTAGATATATATATGATGTTGATCATCTGATCATGTATATATTATTATATCAAACGATATAAACCCACGTACTATACTTAGATGTGTATAAATTTACGTACATATGTAGCAATTTGTTGTGGCCCTGTCAATAGAATGGTCCATGCATGCCAGGCCACTTGGCTTTAATTCTGCTGCGGCATTGTGTTATCTTACTGCTGGAGCAGATTAGAGGTATTAAATGATGGCTAAGATATATATATAGAATCTATCATCCATGTTTAACCCTATCCCTGTTCAATTAATGCCGGTGGTCCCTGGCTTCAACCCACAGATTCAAAATCATAACCCAGTGGGGCCAAAATATCCGCACAGTCGCACACTCGTCGCCGTTACATACAGACACGTATATTTGATTTTTTCCGGCCAATTAATTTAGATGACTCCATATATCTCGATCCAAAATGCCTAGAATATATTGTTGAAATCTTGATTGATACAAAAATTGGCTGTTTCAATGTCATTATGAATGAAAGAAATTGGTTGGATTGCTTCATTACATTTATAGTCATGCAACTTATGCATTTCTCTGTTCAAGTTTGCAAAAACTGTAAACTACTAAATTTTTTTGTCTTTATTTCTCTTTTTGTTAATAAACTAAAAGGACTAGGGAAAAGGTGATGTTGTTGTTGTTGCTGTTGTTTTTGATAAATTTAGGAATGAAAGACCCCTTACCCTACCCTTCTCTCTCTCTCTCTCTCTCTCTCTCTCTCTCTCTCTCTCTCACACACACACACATAGATACATGCATACATATATACATACATGTGCTTCTACAACTTCCAAAAGAATCTCGATCCTGTTGATACTCTCCTTGCCAAAATCCCGTCCCGTCCTATTATAATACCTTAAACAGTCTCCCACAAAAATAATAGTTTTTTTTTGTGTGTGTGTGTTAATCTTAATATAGAGCGAGCAGCAGCGCAGGTTCAAGGAATAAAAGATGGAGTGAAAAAAGAACATGCATGGTGTGTGGATAACATATATAAGAACATTGAACTTGTGTTCAAAGGAAGGAAGTAACACACAAGTATATAGTATTTAATTAAAATTGTAGAGGGTATATATATATAATTTAATTAATCCCATGGATAAATTATTTTTCCTCCTTTCCAGCATCGATGCTAACATGCAATTGGTAATTATATATGCCAAACAAACAACTAGCTAGCTAGGTGGAGCTACTTGCGTAAAAATGTTTTCACGTATAATTAATTTGTTACCTCGACGAAAAACTTTGTCCCTAAATACAAAACTGAGGCCTTTTTTCACGGCGGGCGTTGATTTCTAAAGCTATATACTTGATGTGTATTTGCTTAGAGCTCTAGCTAAATTCAGGACCAATGAAGAAGACGTGTTCAATTCATGACATGAAGAATAGGATGGTTAGTGAAAGTATATATATATATGACATCTATCTTTTTTCATTTCATTCTGTTAGTAGCTAGGTAGGTAGGTTGGTTAAATGAACTAATTAATTTAATTGGAGACTAGTTCTTTCTTTCTTTTATTCCTCCATATATGCCTTCCTAATGTTTAATTCTTTCATGTACATATATATATATATATATATATATATATATATATATATATATTGCATTAGCTGTTAGGCATGTCCATTTTGATTTAAATGATCATGACTCTCCCATGTTAAACCATTAATTGGACACTATGAAGAGTGAAAACTACTTTGTCAATCTTTTTCTCAGTTTAGTTAGATAATGATAAAATTTATTAAACAAAAAGTAAAACTCGTTAAGTCACTATATATGATGATGTTGTTGTTGATATTATTATGAAATTAGTAAATGCATTCCTAAAAGAATGCATAAAGCTAAAAAAGGAGAGAATATATATATATATATATATATATATATATATATAATTTGCCTGGTTGTTAGTTATGAGATCGATCGATCGATCGAGTGTACTACAGACGTACCCTCTACTTGTCCTTTGAGCTTTAATTGAATTGGACTAAAAAAGTTTTGTACTTGACACATTGAAAATAATTGATATAAATTTTTTAAAATTTGTGGTGGAGAATAACTATATATCCCAGCATAAAATTAAATGAGATCATGTATATATAGTTAATTCATCAGCGCTACACCATTATGTTTGCTTGGTCTTTGATTCTTCACTTGTCATTGTTATATTGGTGTAACATAATCATATACTCCCTCCGTTTCTTAATATAAGTCGTTTTAGAAAAAAAAAATTGTTCCTTAGTATAAGTTCTTTGAGAATTTCAAGTAAGCATTAATTACTTACTTTCCAATATTACTCTAAGTATTAAATATAACTTTGGTTCTCTTACTATTTTTTGTCCAATAAATAACAATCTTTTTTCCAATCTGAAAATGATATAGACAATTGATATTATAGTTAATGTTATCTGATCATTCTTATCTAATACTTGTTACAACCCTAAAACGACCTATATTAAGGAACGGAGGGAGTATATATATATATATATATATGTTCTTAATTAATACTAATCTCTTTCAGCTTTATCTGATTCATGTACATTCCACAATTAGGGAAATGGACAAGCAGACCCATTTGTGCTGGAAGGTTGGGTTTATTGCAGGGCAGACATGTGCTGGTTTCAAAAATTAACTCATTGGTAGCTTCCAAGTCTGAACAGCTCGCTGTGGGACATTATTGCCAGATTTAAGTCCTTGTAAGCTCTCCAGCACACACACTTAAACACCCCAACTAATATCAAATGAAAATAAATAAATAATATCACAAACATGCAGTACTGTTCGATCGGTTGTGGCATAATAATAATAATAATAATAATAATAATAATAATAATAATTCAAGACGAATATTCCTTCCTAAAATTGTTTAGAAAAATATCAATAGCACTGTTTCCTCCCTCGACTTATTTTGTCTGATCAAGTTGATATTCTTAACTAATGACTTATTTGAAATTTGCAAGTCTCACCCTCCTATGTGTTTCCAATAAATTAATACTCGGTTTAGTGGTTTAATTAGCTATATTTTGTTCATTTATGTTAAATGAGAATCTAGAGCCGAAGCATTTCTGGTAAAGATCTAGCTAATAAAAATAATTATTGGCAATCTTAATTTCTTCTATTAACTAAGCAAGTTTTAACAAAATTAAATTAGCCTTAATTTATAGACTAAACTAGCAGGCTGCTTAATATATATATATATATATATATATATATATATATATATGTCTGTGTGTGTGTGAATATTTGTGTTTGTATATATAACAACGTAATGAATTCAAACTAGCAACAACATTATTGTAACATGTTATTTTCTGAAACATTTTGTAATGCAAATTAATTGCTATATAATTCAAAACTTGTTTGAGACAACTATATATAATACGGCATAACTGTTTCATGTTGACCTGTTAATCTTATCACATTATCTTATAAATATCAGTTGCGTTTATACACTGATTTTCTTTGCACGGGCTTATATATGTAATTATATATCGTAATAATGTAATGTATTAAACTAGTATTATCATCTTCAAATTGATTGTATTTTGGAAAAAGATGATTACAAATTGCTCTATAAAGGGGGTGGGGGTGAAAGGGTATATATATATATAATATATATACAGTGGTCGAACTAGAACATTTATAGAGAGGGGTCAAAATATATCAGTAAAAAAATTATTTATTGAGTGCTTCTATTTCAAATTCATTTTGTTCAATTATAGTATTTCACAACATCCTCTTACAACACTTGTCAACTTTTGAGTTATGAATCTAATGACTTTAAATACATATATATAGAGAGAGAGAGCAAGGATCAAGAACATTCTATTTATCTAACATTCCTCCTTAAATAGCATTTTTTTATTAAAATTACGTCGTTTTGGAGATTTTTAAAAGAGAGTGGTCCTCCTTAAATAGCATTCTTTTATATATATATTTTAATTTTTCCCGAACTATGAGACTATTAATTAGACTTTGAAATTTTTAGTCAACTGATTAGCTACTTTTATAGATAAATTATAATATTATATATTCAAAACCTTATATCGTGATTCATGGGATTAATTAGCTTGAAAGAATGAATTTCAGCAACAAAAACAAAAAAAAAAATAGAAGAAGACAGATTTAATAAACTTGATAGGATATAACTATGGTGAACTTATGGTCACTATAGTAGGATCCAAAAAAAAATTATTTTATTTTTTTATCTTTTTATTTTTAATTAGTTTACAGAGAGAATTGTTATCACTTTTTTTGCCTCACTTTGATGATAAAGTAAAAAAAACAAAGAAAAAAATGAAATACATTAAAAAAAGAAAGAAAAATGAAAACAAATAACCTCTGAAAATTTTAGGATAGGGGTTATATGACCCCCAGGTTCCATCCATAAATATATATATATATATATATATATATATATATATATATATATATATATATATATATATAAGGCGATGATCTATAACATCTATTTCTTTATTAAAATTTTTAATCCCATCCATTTAGTCTTTAGCGGAGTAAGCGAAAACCGCTAGTACTTCTAGCGGATGGCGAAAAAACTATTTTTTAATCCTAGTGGTTCATAATTGTAATGGAAAGTAGAGATGTTATTTGCCATTTCTTATTCTATAGCATATAGATGATATGGATCATTCTCTCTCTCTCTCTATATATATATATATATATATATATATATGAAATGGTTAACTCTGTATCACTTGATTTTGAACAACTCAAAACATTTTTTTTAGTAACTTTTGGACTTTAGACCGTAAGACTACTATGTGATTAAGATGCTACTATTAGATAATATAGGAAACTGATATCTCTCGCATCAAATTGTAGCGCATGAGTTTCGACGACAGAGTGAGTGCAGGGCAGCTTACCAAAGTATGTAGTGAATTTTATGCTCCTATATATAATATAATCTCAATTCTCAGGTTTTTAAACAAATGTGGGAGGATGTCATTTGGCTGATAAGATTGTTATTTTAGAAAAAAAAAATTGTTCTAAAAAATTTTTCGTTTATAACTTTCGAGAAGAATAAATTATTTATTTTTCTATATTACCCCTACTTTCTCTCATTGTCCCAAAAAATTTTCTCCCTTATATCAATAGTTTTCAATTTCCCATGGTAGTGATGGAATTTCAAACAAATTTTAATTATTAAATGATAATATTAAATGACTTTCTTAATCCGTGTACAAAAATCTTAAACGACAATCTTTTAATATCGGAGCTAGTATATCGGATCAACCAAGTCTAAAAAAAATGGAATAACTATATTTCATTATCACGATTGTGTTTCTTGCGGATCTGGTTAATATGAAATTTATTTTTTGATAAGTTGGTCAATAGAATAGTGACACATATAGAGTCTTGTCTTCGTGTCAACATTCTATTAACCAATGACTAACTTACCAAAAATAAATTTTATACTAACTACTTTCGTGTCTTGCTATAGCTTTTTCCCTCTAAAAATATTTTTATTTAGTAAACTATTCTTGACAGAGCCCACCAATTATGGTTGACATAGTGTTCAATAATTTTGCAATTACTACAAAAAAAAATAAGTCTCATTCAAACCACAGAGAAAATCACGCGTATAATAATTTAAATCATAAATGATAAAAAAAAAGTGTCATTATAAATATAGCGATAATTTTTATATAAAAATATTATTTATATTGTGAATTTATCAGTTTTTAAAATATATTATGCATTGAAGTTGTTTCTGTAAAATCTGGGCCAATAAGGATACGGTTGAAAGGGATTCAGCTGGGCCAGGAGTACAGTAATTTCGTGGACTACTGGTTATTCCATGGTATCCATCAATAAGCCGTAATTTAAGGAGAAGCCTTACATTACAAAAAAAATCTTGGATTTAGGCCCAACATGACTTAACTAGCATGTGATCCGTGGTACTCATCCCTACCCTACCCTATGATTTTAAAACCTGTTGAATTGTAGTGGGTCACTTTCCACGTGGTGGGCCTAGTCTCCCTCCTCTATCGCACCTTAAAACTATGCTGATTATTAGATCTTACAAAATATGGATTTAGTTTGATTTTGATTTATATAAAATAGTTATGGGTTTAAATAAAAATTAAAATAATATTATTTATTTTTAATATGATTTGTATAAATTGAACTTAAATGATTATAGTTTTAATATAGGTTAATCCATATTTTATTATTTTAAAATTTATGTACTTTCTCTTTTCCAAATTTCAATCTTCCTTTAATTAACTAACTCTAAAATAGATTAATAAAACATTGATAATAATAAATTAAATTAACTAAATATTAATAAACCATGTGTGTAATAAATCCGTGTGTGAAAATGTTTTGGGACTAAAACCGTATGCATGCCTGAAAAAAAAATTATGTGGTCAAAATATTTAATTGTTGGGTACTTGGAAAAAGGAACGGTCGATTTTTTGAATTCCTTGATATTAATAAATCGCGTGCTTCACTTTTCATCCAAACTATTGATATTAAATTGAGCAATCTCATCCATTCATTTCAAAATAAATTTTGAAAATTACCATTTTGCTCCCTACTTCAAAATTCTATAAATAGAGAAGTCTTTCATTCATTTGATTTTTGCCAATTCACTTGAAAATAAAAGTTTATTCTCTTTACCTACATACTCTCTCTAAAAGCTTTCTATCTCTTCTTACAAAAGTTTTAATTATTTGAGAAGAAAAAATTGGTCCAAATAATTGAGATAAGTCATTTGAATTAACTTAGTTGAATTATTTCTTACTTGTTTTATATTTATAGATATACTAATATAAATTATTATACACAATTTTATATATTTATATTTCATCTATTTATCAAATCAAAAGATACTTAGACGCCGCAAGACTACGGATATACCTCTACGGAGAGGAATTTGAACCGTACGATTCCTTATAGTCTTAAGTAATTTTTTATTGATATTATTTATATAAATATCGTAAAACAGATACAACACTTGATGGTTCAAAATGACATTGAGATATTCTTCCAAAAAGAGTGAGTCATCCGATCCGGATTTGAAAATCGTGCTGATCTATTGAAAATATATATATAAATATCAATTGTAAGGATATAAATTTTGTCATACTTAGACGCCTCAAGGCTACGGAGATATTCCTCTTAAGTGAGGGAATCGAACTGAATGATTCCTTATAGTACTAAGTGACTTTATTTATAAAATCACATAATAGATAAAATATTAATATTTATTATATGAGTTGAACAAACATATTTGTTATATCAAATTGTGCTTAACTAATTAAATTGTTATTCTTTGGTAATCATCTTAAATTGATTTAATTTGTCTATATACAAGTATTGGAACATAAAATCAATCATATAATACTTATTGATGAATATCTGAGAAAAAAAATCTTTAATCCATAGAAAAACACTCTTTATTATAAAAAAAAATAATAAATAATTCTTTATAAAATTGTATTAAAATCATTTATCTGCTTATATAGAAGCATCTTTGAGCATAAGCTAAACCTTACTTATTTGTTTATTCAAGAAGCACATTTTACACAAAATATAAAAATTATTTAAACTTTTATAACAGTGCATAATTTACATATTTGCTTACACAGAAGCACTATTTGATCAAAGCACAAATTAATATTTGCTTACTAAGAAACATATTTTCTCAAGTATAAAAGTTTTTGAACTTTTATATATATATATATATATATATTTGCTCTTTAATTGATATCTGCTTATTTGAGAAGCATCAATCTGTACTAAATCTTATCTGCTTATTTTAGAAGCAATTTGTTGTAAAATTCTATGTAAAAAGAAAAAAATTAGAGTTAGTTTATTTTATGTACCTGTGAGAAAGACGAGTAATTCTTCAACCAAGACTAGAGTCTTAGAGAAGTCAACTTGGAGTTGAGTTTCTAATGAACTTGTGAGGTGAGGAAGAGGCTGTTGTTTCAATACTAGATCATAGAATAGAACTGAACTCAAAAGAAGGTACAACTAAGCTTGAGGAGGGAGTTAGGAGCTTGCTGTCCAAGATAGATTAGTTGGGAATAGTTAAAAGTTTGTCTATAAAACTTTGTAAAGGCTTCTCTGCATGTTGAAGGAGTATTTATTACTGATAGTAATAAGATCTCAAGCCCTGGAGATGAGCTTGAGACTGGACGTAGCAGCAAACCCGGGATGTATGTTGTGAACCAGACAAATATTTGTGCATAGTGTGATTAAAATTTTACTGTCTTGCATATTAATTTCTAGCGCTGCAGAATAATTATCCAAAAATTTAAAAAGGCATATGATAATTTTTTAATCTGTAATAATCTATTCAACATCATTCTAGATTATTATTAGACTTTCACCTAAAAACTAGTTAATCAACCCAATAGATCCAAGTGGTTTTGGTTAACTACATAGTTTTCAACTTAAATTGTGAGACCCCAGATTTTATCAATAAAGATTTAAATTTTGTCAAAATAATTTTTTAATATTATGGTGTGAATTTGAGATAATATTATAGTTGTGGGTAGTATTTATAAATTTTGCAAAGTATGCAAGTGGTTATATTATATTCGATTGGTGGGGAATATTCGGTTTAGCAGGAATATTAAATACAACTACTCAATCATTGGTGGACCCTAATGTAATTATTGTCGGATTGAGAAAAGCGACAAAATATTTTATTGAAATAACAACGGAAGTTTTCACTGTTGAATCTTGTTGAACTACTCGGTAGTAAAAGTACGATGAATACGTGTGGTTGCATAGTAGCGCAGTATTGATTATTGATGCTTATGTGAGAAGTCACTCGGTTTGATTCCATTATTGTCGATTAATAATATGAATTATTATAGCGATAATGACGTTTTGTTTTATTCAGTATTATTAACGTAATAAAAGCGAAACATCTTTTATATAAAATAGAATACTTTATTAAAGTTATTCTATAAATAGAATATATTATATTTTATTATTATGCGTAGTGTTGCGTAGTGTTTTGCATAGTATTGCATAGTGTTTGCATAGTAAAATGTTTTTATATAAATAGAATATATTATATTTTATTTAAAAGATTTTTCTTTAAATATGGACCATCAGATTAAAGTAAATCAATCACTGGATAGTTTCATGGATTAATTCTTATGCATTCCATTTTCCTATAAATAGAAGCTCATTCTTCATTATTTTTTCTTACGAATTCATTGAAACTCTACAGAGAGAGAAATTATAGAGAGAAGCTTATATAGAGAAAATTATAGAAAAGAAGAAGAGTATTCTGCTACTTCATTATTTCTATATTAGGTTCTTTTACTAGTGAGGGGGTGTTATTCTTTCTTCTTGAAGAGAACTTACATTATTCCATTCATTATTATTACATTGGAATAACTTTTGTAAAAGTGGCATACCCTATACATAACTTTGTACGCTGGATACCCTATACTTGGTGAAATCCTTATGTTATTCCATTGCTTATTATTACATTGGAATAACTTTGTATCTGTGATTTACCCTATACTTGGTGACATTCTTCTATTATTACATTTGGAACATCACATGCATGTTTTTACAGGACTGGTTCCGCTTTTTTATTATTCTGTTGGAACATCACATGCGTGTGTTTTTACACCGGACTGGTTAAAATCTTTATCATTACATTGGAATATCCTATCGTGTGTTTTTTACGGATCAGTTCCATCTTTATTATTTACATTGGAACATCCTGTCGATGTGAATTTCACGACTGGTTCCGTTATTATTATTACGTTGGAATAACTTTTGTCATCACAATACCGCATGCATGGTGATTTCTTTTGTTATTCCATTCTTTATTATACCCGGTTGGTTAAAACTTTGACTTCTATACTCCATGAAATTAGTAGAATATCCTTGATATTTGCGTTTCATCCATAGATTTTCATGGAAATATTCTTACGATCATTCTTGAATTTTACTTCTCTAAAGCAAAGATGTCGTATGTTGACAATTTGGACGTTAATAATTCATGGATTAAATAATTCTTGAACTTGTTTTATTGAATTACTATGTCATTGTCATCATCCTCATGTTATATTATGTTATCTTTGGCTTACGTGCATAGATGAACTTAGTATGATTATGACCAGGGATCATTCGGTATAATCATGACTTGATATAAATGATGTGACAAAAGTCCTCAGTGGCCTGTAATGCAGTGATGGATAGTTTTTGGTATGATTATGACCAGGGGTGATTCGGTATAGTCATGACCATTGATAATTTGATGAAAATCCTTGTAGTAATACAGAGAGATGATTAGATGTGGTGGTTTATTTATTAAGCTGAGTCTCAGCGATAAAAATTGATGAAAACCTTTTAAAACCTAAAAGATAGTAGACTTTATTCTCTACTTGACTCTGTTAATGGATTGCTTATTCCGCTGCAGTTAAACTTGTTGTCTATTGTATTTTATCAGTTTAACTTTCTTTGTTGAAGGCTAATGATAATTTATTACGCATTATCTTAGTCATAATATTTCTTCTTTGGGCTAGTTGAGCTCACCCTTTCTTTCTTTGTTCTCTTCGGAAATGAGAACATATTGGGGACGAGTCGGGGAAGCGAAGTAATGGTCCATAGGATAGCATTAGTAGTCCTCACTATTACGTGAAATAGTGTGATAATAGTTGTAATGAGGACTCTTTTTTGAGTTTGTATAATATCTAGTAGACAAAATTTGTATTCAAACTCATGATTTTATGTCGTATTGTATACGGCACAGTTATATTAGTAAGTTGTATTTGAATTTATGTACCATGTAAGTGGCGACCCAAGATGGGTGGCGTATACCTAATTTTGGGGGCGTCCGGTTGGTATCGAGCTTAGGGATATGATCCTGGCTAAGATGTGAGAATAGTACTAGGAGGGGAGGCGGGAATTCCTTCGCTAGTATGACCTACTAAGTTTATTTGTTATTTAATTGGTCATCAAAAAGTATAGGGATAATATTTGATATATTAATTAACCCTTGTTTTGTGACGAGTGTTTGAGAATGACATCTAAAAATCTTTGAGATAAGCAATGAAGCACATGAGTGTTGATTCATTTCAAACAAAAAGGTAACGACCAACAACACGATAATAATCATATTGGTGGCAGCGGCTATCGAATAATGATAACCATCGTGGGGAAATTATCATGCAAGAATGGTAACCACTTCCGGTGGTAATCATGGCAAAGATAATAGAAGTGAAAATTGCGAAGAAGAAGGTCATTTAGCCCAATTTTGTTTGTGCACCAAAGTCAAGTCTATTTGGGGACGGTGGCACCAAAGGTTGATGTGGACAAAACAAAGTCGTTGGTTTTAGGAAGTGCATTTTCATGACTTCTCAAAAAGTGAGTAAACCGAACGAAGTTAGGTACGGGTTAGTTAATTATAAATTCATGTAAGTCTCATACCTTATAAGATCTGGGTTCTACCCATTATTTTATCTCTCTTGCTTTGCGTTCAACGTTTAATTTTGACTCAGGAGAAGTTAGACTTTGACTTATTGGTTGAAAACCGTTAGTAGGAGCCTTCGTTATCATTACTATTTTTAAATCTTGTTTGATTCAAATAAACACTTTCACGTTACTGTCGATCTTATCTTTTTGAAAATACTTACCTTTGAGGTAATTTTTGAAAATGATTGATTAACTACTCATTATTCTTTTTGTAAGGTTGTTAGCTTTCATATTCCTAACCAACTGTTATCTAATTCAAAGTAACCAAACCACTAAAGTCAATCATTGTCATATCAAGCCATAAGTAAAGAGCCCCGATCCTTTCGTTGTTGACTTCCTTGTGTAGAAATGCAAAGCCGGACTTTACGTGGCGACGTCGTGAATGAAGATGGCAAGTTTATAGGTATCATTGTGAGATGCTATCTAGGTTAAGGGATAGAAGTCACGGTTGGTATCAATGTGACGTCTTATCCAAGTCTTGGATGAGTCACAGTTTTGAATGATATTTCTATTATTAATAAATTTTCTGGTGTATTCTTGAAGACTTCTTAGCCTACTTAGGCGTGAAATCGAATTTCGTATTGACCCGATGATAAAACCCATTTCTTAAACCCTTAAATATTTCTTCAACTAAAAGGATCATTTACGAGGATTATGATGAAAGTCGTAATAAAAGCATTGGACTAATGAAAATCATGGGTATATGAAGTATTAGTAAGTGTTATAATGAGTTATGTTGGTTAGTATGTGAAAACATGAAAGTTTCTTAGAAATCACAAAGAGTTGAAAATCGATTTTGGTGAAAAACGTAACATGAAATTCAATTGACCATATCTCTATTATATTTTGAATTTTTGAGTGTGGTCAAGTCCAGAGTTAGATCTATGAGTTACCTAACTAATCCAAGTGGAATTACTGGAAAAGGTGTTGTAGATTTTTGTGTGGACTGATTTTAGCAAAAGAGTGCAAAGCTACAAAAACCAAAAAAAAGTCTTTGCCATAATTTTAGAGAATCAATTTTACCACTTAAATTATGAGAAAAAATTCAGCCTTTTGGGACATGAAAGCGCTATACTTAGGAGTTCTATAACTCAGATGACCATGAAATTTAAACTAGAAGCTCACGTTAACATGTGTAAGGTCTGCCAAGATTTGGGAATTTTGGAGTTAAACTTGAGGTAGCTAATTTCTTAAGGAATTAATTAGAAATTGATTTTGAAAAATAGTAAATGAATTTTAAAATTCGAGAAAAATATATTTTCATTATGGGAATATATTATGCTAAATCCCAGAAAAGAAATATTTTTGGGACTAATTTGGTATTTTTCATGAAAATAGTTTAATTACTGAACATATGAGTTAAATATGTTATGTGAAGTAACAAAGTTGAAAATATGATTTTATGGCTAGAGAATCCTATATAGAGTATATGCATATTTTATGAGGATTTGATAATTGGTGATGATATTTTATGAGTATGGCATTTTGAATGATTAAATGCATTATATGGTAAAAGCGTAAACAATTGAGAAAAATTGTTTATAAATTTTAGAAGTGATTAAAATATTGTTATAATATTAATGTTATTAGATTATGAGATTATTAAGTGATTGATAACATGGGGATATTCTTGAATCTGGATAAATTATATTATAAATGTTTAATATTTATCCTTTATCTCATTTGATTGATTCTTTATATCATTATCCTCGTGTTTATATTATGTTGAAAGTCAAATACGTGGCTTGTGAGTGCATAGATGGACTTGGTATGATTATGACTGAGGATTGTTCGGTATAATCATAACAGTAATTGAAAACACAATTATCTTTGTCAGTAGTCATGGATAATTTGTGGTCGTGATCTTAATGAATACACAATTATCTTTGGTAGTAGTCATGGATAATTTGTGGTCGTGATCTTAATGAATACACAATTATCTTTGGTAGTAGTGCATGGATAATTTGTGGTCGTGAATCTTAATGAATACACAATTATCTTTGGTAGTAGTCATGGATAATTTGTGGTCGTGATCTTAATAAATACACAATTATCTTTGGTAGTAGTGCATGGATAATTTGTGGTCGTGATACTTAATGAATACACAATTATCTTTGGTCGTAGTGCATGGATAATTTGTGGTCGTGGTACTTAATGAATACACAATTATCTTTGGTAGTAGTGCATGGATAATTTGTGGTCGTGATCTTAATGAATACACGATTATCTTTGGTAGTAGTGCATGGATAATTCGTGGTCGTGATACTTAATGAATATCCTCGCACAGAGTGCGGGGATGATTCGATGATATGGATTAATTATTGGTGAGTCTCGTGAATGAAATATTAATTCATGGATGTGGTAAAAGTCATCTTTCGTCAGTAGTGCATTGATAGACTTGGTATGATTATGACCACGGATTATTCGGTATAATCATGATCGTAGTAATTGAAAACACGAATATCCTTGGCGATGAGTGCATGGATAATTCGTGGTTGTGATACTATTAAGTCTGCGTCTCGGCATTATTGGTTTTCAGTTGTATATATCTTTGCTTTGTAGTGTAAAAAGATGAATTGTTAATGAATATCTTTGGCGGATTACGAAGATGAATTTAATATTTTTAACAATAAAGGTATTCAAGGTATCCTCACCTCTTTATCATATCAGGTACGAACCCTAATTTCGAGGGCGAAATTCCATAGGAGGGAGATTGTGAGACCCCAGATTTTATCAATAAAGATTTAAATTTTGTCAAAATAATTTTTTAATATTATGGTGTGAATTTGAGATAATATTATAGTTGTGGGTAGTATTTATAAATTTTGCAAAGTATGCAAGTGGTTATATTATATTCGATTGGTGGGGAATATTAGGTTTAGCAGGGGAATATTTGTACAACTACTCAATCATTGGTGGACCCATAATGTAATTATTGTCGGATTGAGAAACGACAAAAATATTTTATTGAAATAACAACGAAAGTTTTACCGTTGATCATTGTTGAACTACTTTCGGTAGTAAAAGTACAAAATACGTGTGGTTACATAGTAGCATTGCGGTATTGATTATTGATGCTTATGTGAGAAGTCACTCAGTTTGATTCCATTATCATTCGATTAATAATATGAATTATTATAGCGATAATGACGTTTATTTTATTCAGTATTATTAACGTAATAAAAGCGAAACATCTTTTATATAAAATAGAATACTTTATTAAAGTTATTACATAAATAGAATATATTATATTTTATTATGCATAGTGTTGCATAGTGTTTGCATAGTAAAATGTTTTTATATAAATAGAATATATTATATTTTATTTAAAGATTTTTCTTTAAATATGGACCGTCGATTAAAGTAAATCAACTGGACCGTTCATGGATTAATTCTTATGCATTCCATTTTCCTATAAATAGAAGTTTCATTCCTTCATTATTTTCTTACGAATTCATTGAAACTACAGAGAGAAATTATAGAGAGAAGTTATAGAGAGAAAATTATAGAAAGAAGAAGAGTATATACTCGCTACTTCACTATTTCTATATTAGGTTCTTTTTACTAGTAGTGGTGTTATTATTTTCTTCTTGAAGAGAACTTACATTATTCCATTCATTATTATTACATTGGAATAACTTTTGTAAAAGTGGCATACCCTATACATAAACTATATACATGGCATACCCTATACTTGGTGAAATCCTTATGTTATTCCATTGCTTATTATTACGTTGGAATAACTTTTGTATCTGTTATTTACCCTATACTTGGTGACATTCTTCTATTATTACATTGGAACATCCATACATGTGTTTTACAGGACTGGTTCCGCTTTTTATTATTCTCATTGGAACATCACATGCGTGTGTTTTACAGGACACAGTTAAAATCTTTATCATTACATTGGAATATCCTATCGTGTGTTTTGCAGGATCCGGTTCCATCTTTATTATTACATTGGAACATCCTGTCGATGTGAATTTCACGACTTTGGTTCCGTTATTATTATTACTGTTGGAAATAACACATGCATGCAATCTGCATGCGTGGTGATTTCTTTTGTTATTCCATTCTTTATTATACCCGGTTGGTTAAAACTTTGACTTCTATACTCCATGAAATTAGTAGAATATCCTTGATATTTGCGTTTCATCCAATATCTTTTCATGGAAATATTCTTACGATCATTCTTGAATTTTACTCTCTAAAGCAATGATCATGTTGACAATTTGGACGTTAATAATTCATGGATTAAATAATTCTTGAACTTGTTTTATTGAATTACTATGTCATTGTCATCATCCTCATGTTATATTATGTTATCTTTGGCTTACGTGCATAGATGAACTTAGTATGATTATGACGAGGATCATTCGGTATAATCATGACTTGATATAAATGATGTGACAAAAGTCCTCGGTGGCACATGTAATGCGTTGATGGATAGTTTTGGTATGATTATGACCGGGGTGATTCGGTATATAGTCATGACCATTGATAATTTGATGAAAATCCTTGGCAATCGTGGTACGAGAGATGATTAGATGTGGTGGTTTATTTATTGTTTGAGTCTCAAATGATAAAAATTGATGAAAACCTTTTTAAACCTAAAAATAGTAGACTTTATTCTCTACTTGACTACTGTTAATGGATTGCTTATTCAGCTGCAGATTAAACTTGTTGTCTATTGTATTTTATCGGTTTAACTTTGTTGAAGGCTAATGATAATTTATTCGCATTATCTTAGTCATAATATTTCTTCTTGGGCTAGTTGAGCTCACCTTTTCTTTTCTTTGTTCTCTTTGAAATGAGAACATAAATTTGGAGACGAGTCGGGGAGCGAAGTAATGGTCCGAGAGGATAGCATTAGTAGTCCTCACTATTGATACGTGAAATAGTGTGATAATAATGTAATGAGGACTCTTTTTGAGTTTGTATAATATCTAGTAGACAAAATTTGTATTCAAACTCACGGTTTATGTCGTATTGCATACAGCAGTTATATTAGTAAGTTGTATTTGAATTTATGTACCATGTAAGTGGCGACCCAAGATGGGTGACGTATACCTAATTTTGGGGGCGTCACATAAATCGTCAGGTCTACTGATTATGTTACGTAACTCGTGTGGTTACGTTCTTTTCTCTTCTGGCGCAAGGATTTTTTTTTAATTTATATATATGTGTGTGTGGTAATAATTTATATTATATATTTATTATGGATCAAAAATTGACATGTATCATTTTTTTATTCAATATAATAATCAATGATCAAGATTACGAATTATTAATAGTAGCGCACGACGATACTATTTTTAGCGTCATCCGCTACTATTAATAGCGGACGACATCCGTCAACCGTTACTATTAGTAACGAACGTGAAGTAATATCATTTTTCTATATTGAAGATAAATATAGTGCATGCTCATTTTTGATCTTTAACAAATGATAAAAGAAATTTTAAAAGTTACACGGTCTACGATCGTAGAGTGATTTCACTCTACGATCGTAGACCGTATAACTTTTAAAGTTACACGGCTGTGCACCTCCATATTCCCCTATATATATTATGTCATAATTTATTTTTATTTATATGTTAAAATATCAGTCACTACTTTAAATTGCAGTATTACTACTATAAATACTAACATATATAAAATGTTAGAAATATTTTAATTGAACTTAAATGTGAAATAATATAATTTTATTATTATTTTTTTCTAAGAAAGTTTAGTTTTCTTTTACACTAATCCTAGGATTATAGCTACAATGGGTTAGTAATTATTGCATTTCAATATTACCTATATAGGTTATTTATTAAAGTTAAATAAAAGAAAAGGTCAAATAAAAGAAAAAAGAAGAAGAAAACCTAAAAATATGTTAAGAAAACTGATATTTTCGCGTGAAAAAATAATATTTTTACACGAGTCGTACTCATATAAATGTGAGACCTATTCACTATTCATACATGTAAAAATATTATTTTTTTTATATGAAAAAAAATAAAACAATTTGCATATGTTAAACGGGCTCGGTAGCAATGAGTTGGTCCAAATTAAGCATTTGAATTATTTGGGTGAGAAGTAAAGCTGAGTTGAGCAATGCAATTTGCATTGTAACCAGAAAAACATAATTTTAAGTCATAGTACAATTTGTTCAAACAATCAATTTATCCTCAATTAGACTATTAATTAATTTTAACAAAAAGGAAAATAATATTTTTTTTCAACGGACACAAACAGGACAATATTGTCACATTCCATGCTATCCAAGCATCGTGCGTATTTTTTATTGAAAAAAAAAAAAGAGGAACCATTCAAAATATTGGGAAATAGTGTGTTGGATCTTAGAATTTTCATATGGGCCACCCAATGTTTAGTCTACCCCTATAACTATTGTGGAGATTATAATAAAAAGGGACAATTACATATTCTATTATATTTTTAAAAATAATTACAACAATAGTGTTCTCATAAAAATTTTACACAACTAATACACTTCCATATTTATTTACAATACTAGTGCAATACTTAATTACAAAAAGAATGTAATCTTATCCCTTTAATTATGCACACGATTTTCTCCCCATCTCTCCCACGATTTTCTCTCACTCCATTTCTGTTTCCCTTCTTCTTCTCTCCCTTCCTCCTCCTCCTCCTCCCCCTCCTCCTCCTCCTCCTCCTCCTGTCCAACCCCTCCCCACCCTCACGCCTCCCGCCTCCCGCCTCCCGCCTCCCCTCCTCCCCTCCTCCCTCCTCCCGCCACTCCCTCTCCTCCCGCCCCATTCTCCTCCTCTTGCCTCCCCCTCCCCCCTCCCCTCCCCTCCCCCTCCGGCTCGACTCGACTCCCACTCCCACTCCCACTTCTTCCTCCTTTGCCTTCCCCTCCTCCTCCCCCTTGCCTCACCCACATCCCTCCTCCGCCTCCCTTCCTCCCCATCCCCTCCTCACGCCTCCTTTCTCCTCCCCTCTTCCCCCCCTTTCTCCTCCACCCCTTCTCTCCCCACCCCACGCCCCCCCTCCTCCTCCCGCCTCCCTCTCCTCGATCCCTCCGCCTCCCACCGCCACCGGTCCATTCTTTATTTTCACTGGTAACGAAATCTTCCGATAAGGTAACCAATTTAGTTTTATTAGATTACTAATTTATTTTGGATGTGATGCAGTTGGTAATCAAACTTCATGTAGTTGGTTACCAAATCATTTGATAAGGTAACCAATTCAGTTTTATTAGCTTACTAATATATTTTGAATGTGATGTAGTTGGTAACCAAAATTTATGCAGTTGGTTACTAAACCTTCCGATAAGGTAACCAATTTAGTTTATTAAGATACTAATTTATTTTGGATGTGATGCAGTTGGTAACTGTGGGGAAGGAAATCTTTCCTTGCTAGGGTTAGGGTTTCGTGTTGGCTGAGGAGGAGAAAATCGCGAAAATATGGAATTGATTGATTGATTGAAGAGGGGAGAGCGACGGTGGCGATTACTCCAACGACGCGTGGCGAACCCCTAGAATCAGGGAACCGTGTTAGGGTGTGAGGATTCAAGAGCCTTCTTGAGTCCTTGAGTTGAGAGAATGTCCAAACCCTTTGGTGCTTTTAGGTGGAATCTCCGAGCCTTTAAGTCACCAAAAGGGTCCACTGATCTTCAAGAGTCCAAGTCTTGATCTCAGAGAGAAGTCCGGTCCCCTTTCCCAATGGAGTGGAAGGGGTATTTATAGGGTTTTACGAAGAGTGGTCGTGTCTTGAGGCACATGACTTTGAAATTCCAGAGTTACCCTTAGTCATCGTGAGTAATGCCGGATCGTCTGTCCTTACAGCCACCAATCCAATCCTCAATCGATTCCCAAAAGCAAGCCGCTCCACGACTCTTACGCCTCGGGACACGTGGAGGCTTCTCCAGTCTAGCGCATTTATTTACGACTTTTTCGTCTTTATTTCATTAGGTTATCGCGAACCCTAATTTGCACATTTAATGAGGCCATCGAACCCCTAATTGCGCATTTAATTCAATTAGGTCATATAGACCCTAATTTTACACTTGGGCCCACATTTGCCCCCCTGGCGAGAGTCGCGTTTCCAAATAGAGCGATCGTGCGAAAAGCGCAAGCCTTTGAGCGATTTTTTTTTTTTGGGACTTCACTTTACATGTCTTTAAGACAATGGTCTGAAGAGGAACCCCCAAGGGAGCCAAACCCTTAGAGTTAAACTCTAGGAAGGCAAGACCTAGCAAGGCTCTTCCTTGGACATATTGAAAACTCTTCTGAAATCTTTCTGTATTTTGCCCAATCTTCGTTTCCTTGAAACAGAATCAAGATAAATTAAATTATATATTAACAAATAAAATCTTATTTTATTTTTGAAAATCAAATCCTTTCAAAGATTTTGGAAATAAAATCAAAACATTCCTATTTAAAAAATAGGATATTTGTTTCAATAATAATAATAATTAATTTTTTATTTATTTGTTTATTTTAATTATTTATTTATTTTTTGAAACATCTCAATTATATATGTAATATAATATAATGAGTGATATAATGAACCCATATTACTATTATGCGATTGTCGAGAATCTGATTATCTAATAGCTTCACGATTCTTGCGAATAGTAGAAATTGTAATTGCCAAAACTATAATTTAATAGATTCACGAATCGTCATTCAAATATAGAGTTACATATCACGAAAAAAAAATCTCATTCGCCATATTATCAAGCCTAAGAATAGTAGAAATTGTAGTCTTGTCAATTGTAGAATATTTAGCTTCACAATTACCTAATATATAAAATATTATTTTATAATCTATATGTATGCATAATTGATTGACTTGTAAAAATAATAATCAACCATATGATGCATGTATAATTAAAACCCATAGAATTTTTCCTTTTTATCATATCAAATATTAATTTGATTTGCAAAATAAAATCAAATCTTAATTAAATCTTAATTTTATTTTGAGAAACCAAATCAAATCTTTCTTAATTTGAAAAGAGATCAAATCAAATCTTATTATTATTATTTTTTCGAAAAATTAAATATCTTTTTTTTTTTGAAAATAAAACAAAACCTTTACTTATCTTATTTTTTTTTTTTGAGAAAGAAGGAGTCGATGAGCACGTCTTGCACCAAACTGAAGCCTTGATAATTCTTTGGGCAAAGATGACTGTAGCTTTGATAATTCTGACACCTCTTGTATGAGAAAAATCTTCACATACCTCGACTTTTATTTGCCATTTATAGAAAATCCATTCAAATTTGCTGACATCTTGAACCCTTCTATTCACGGTCTTTATCGTATAGCGAGTGCTTATCAGATTATGTGAGCAAGGTGCGATTGCTTTCCCTTTTTTTTTTTTTTTTTTTTAAAGGACCTCTTCAACTTCATCGAATAGTAGCACTTCAAAGAGCGAGCAAAACCATACAAAGGATATTCGACTTCTTTATTTAAAATCAAAGGAGTCCTCCGTTTCTTCACGAGTAACAAGGCTTGCTTCTAGATAATGATCTGACATCAATCAATCGGAGTTCAAGGTCTTTGATTATCTTTTCTATGTATAACCCCATGGCGACCTCCATGTTCCTTCTTGATGATACCCATGATTGAAGTATGTCGACCAAGAATTTGGGAAGACCCGTGCCATATTTTTGTGTTTCCACATTTGATAAAAAAAACACATGCCTCCTCCGATCAAATAATTTAATTTGTAATGGTTGCTTGATTCACTTGCTTTGTTAAGTCCATTAACTATTATACAAAATGAGGCAACTTTGGCGGCATGTCATGGCTCACCATTTCGTCTTTGTGATTGAGATTTTTTTTTTTTTTTAAATAAAATCTTATTTTATTTTTCAAAAAAATAAATAAATAGATAAATAAATAAATAAAACATTTACTTATCTTATTTTTGAGAGGTAAGGATTTGATATCCATAATCCATGGCCACAAGTCTTGCTTCTGAATCGTAGTAGGGAGTTTTGTTCCGCATTACTTGATGCACTTTTTATTTAAGGAAATCATCATTTGAAATTTCTTATTATTCTTCTCATTACATTTTTTTTTTTTTTTTTTTTTTTGCGGTGATAAGAGCCCATCATTTGAAACGCTTTGCACGATTAATAATCAAAAGTGACAATACATCGATCCCCACTTGGTAATTTGGATTAGCTTAGGCTCAACAATTAGTCAAAAGATTTTTTTGCAATGACAATTAACACCTTCCTTGCCCATCAAATAATTTTGTGTGGCTACCACCCTTTTACTTTACTTAGTACATTAAAATTTGGCAGCATGTAATGGCATGATTTTTTTTTTTTTTTTTTTTTTACTTCTTGCCTCCAAAATACTAGCTACACGCTACTGCTTTATTTGGGCCGAACCCTTCTTAGTCATTCATTTTTTTTCAACATAATAAAATAGCCTAACAAAATGTTTTACTTATTGCCTCCAAAATGCTAGCTACGTGTTACTGCTTTATTTGGGGCGATATAATTATATAGGCTATTATATATAAGCAACTCAAGCCGTACCCTTCTGAGTTCTGACTCATGCTTTTTTTTATATATATTTTCTTACACCTTTTCACGTGAATAACAATTAAGTTATTCAAGAAAATATATATGTTTATGTTTGAAAGATATGGAATATCGTTCATGCATGACCTTAATTTTTATGAAAGGTATTTTAGAATTTATGGGATTTTGTAATGTTTGTTCAAACAAAGTCTAATTGTAGTTTAAAGACTTTCATGATAAGCTTTTACGAAATCCGACTCTAGTTGATAAACTCAAATAATATTAATGGATAATGTTGGTTTTTATTTGTTTAATATTTTATTATTATTTTGATTGTTTCATCGATTTCTCTTTTCGGTGATTGTAGTATTTATTTTCCGGGCCATTTCACCTTAACAAGGATCTTGGCTCGGATATTCTCAAAGAAAGGACAACACCGCTTGAGGAGGAAGGATTTATTTAAGCCATTTCACCTTAACAAGGTCATTGGCTCGGATATTCGGAAGAAGGGAACAACTGCAAGGAGGAAGGATCTATTAAAGAGCCATTTCACCTTAACAAGGTCATTGGCTCGGATATTACGGAAGAAAGGAACAACCTTGAGGAGGAAGGATCTATTAGAGCCATTTCACCTTAACAAGGTCATTGGCTTGGATATTACGGAAGAAAGGAAACTTGCATGAGGAGGAAGGATCTATTAGAGCCATTTCACCTTAACAAGGTCATTGGCTTGGATATTACGGAAGAAAGGAACACCGCATGAGGAGGAAGGATCTATTAGAGCCATTTCACCTTAACAAGGTCATTGGCTCGGATATTACGGAAGAAAGGAACACTTGATGAGGAGGAAGGATATTAAGAGCCATTTCCATAACAAGGTCCTTGGCTCGGATATTTTTGAAAGAAAGGACAACCCCATGAGGAGAAGAATTTATTAGAGCCATTTCACCTTAACAAGGTCATTGGCTCGGATATTTTGAAAGAAAGGACAACATCGCGAGGAGGAAGAATTTATTAGAGCCATTTCACCATAATGAGGATCTTAGTTGGATGTTCGGTGAAGTAGCATTCATTCAATCGGTTGATTCGACGAGTAAGGAGAAGTTAAATGTAAGAGGGAGAGCTCCTTGGGTGGCTAAATCCTACGAATTGACCCTTAGGGAGAGGCGACCTAATGGCCTCTTTTTCACATTTCCCGTTCTTCTTTTACCCTTTTTATTTGAATGGCTCTAATGCTTGTGCTCTTTTTCTTCTTTCGGTGTTCGTGATCTTCCTTTCCGAATCAAGGTGTCCGTGATCTTCCTTTCCCAAATCAATCTTCTTATTTAAGTTTCATACCCTCTCTCTTGTTATGGTAAGCACTTAATTTCAAATGCTCATTCACTTTCTTTCCTTGTTTCTAGAATTCTCTCATTATATTTTTTCTTGTTGCGGAGCCTGACTCGGTGAGCGTTCCACGGACAAAAGAAAACTACTAAGGAGGTTCCTTTCATCATTGATTGGGGAAAGGCTCCCTTTTATGGGTCTTCGGCGTTTTACGGGAAGCAAGTGAAAATTATGATCGTCTGACCTTTCCTCCTCACGAGAAAGCGGGCTTATTTCTATATCTTCTACGGCTTGCATAAGTTTAAGCGACTTTCACTTATTACTTCGCATTCCTCGTATGTGTATAGAAAAAGCAGGAATACCCCCCTACGATCCCATTCATTTCATATCAGAGCTCATCCAATCGTCTTGAGGGTGTGACATTGGATGCCAAGCGAGGTTACCATAAAGTCGATTATGTGGATATCTTTGAAGAGGTCGAGCATTTTGCGTTGCATTCGATTATCGAGGATCTTCGTGTCCAAGCGGGACCGAGATACTCTTCTGAAGTCTTGATTTCCTTATTTGGTGTTCTTCGCATGTACATTTATCCTTTGCTTTGGGGAGTTCCCTGACTCTGAAGACGTTTATGCCATTTACGGTAATCTTTTTATTTTTATTTTTATTTTTTTTTTTTTTTTTTTTTTATTTTTTTTTTTTTTTATTATATATATATATATATATATTTTTAGAGTATGAACTCATTCTAGATTATATCTTGTAGCCTTCCTGCTGTTGCATCGACTTCACTGTAGCATATCTAGCTTGTCTCTAGAGATGTTGAGTGCATTGCTTATTTATGAAGCTTCAAGCGAGCTCCCAATTATATCTCGCGATTTGGGGTGACATCTCCTCCCCGAACTTTGAGACTTCTAGCCGTGAAAAGAATTCTGGTTATCTTGAGTGCTTACTTCTTGAGGATTCTGGGCAGGACACGGAAATAGTTACGACTATAACAAGTCATCCTCACTTTCCATGAAGAGCCTTGCCCCTTTTCCTTATTTGCTTATTTGGCTATGTGGTTATCCGCTTCATTTTCCGGGTCTCTGTAGATGGTCCTTGACTCGCATGTTTGGTTTTAGCTTACATGTTATCTCGAGGTCTAAATGTTCCTCTCGCTCCTCTCTTCTTAGGAACATTATATCGTCGTTTGGATGAAACTATTCTCATTATGAAGGAATACATTGGGAGGTATCCATTTTTCGTATTTTTATTAAGCTTGTCTTTTCACTTTGTAATTTTTTTTCTTATTAATCTTTTGTTTCTTTACTCGGGTATAGCGTAAATTGCTTCGGCTCCTGCTCCTTTCTTCAAATCTTTCTCTTGAGCACTTTTTGAGATATTCTACTCTGCACATTTTCTAAGAAGAAAAAGCGGTATTGAGATCCTTCTTTTTTGCATGACATTGTCCCTCGCATACATTTCATTTGGATTGATCACCGATCTAATTGATTCTGACATTTATCGATGATTCTTCATGCTTTCTGACTTCGTCCATACACTTATTGTTTTGAGACGGTGGCGGTCGTCGCCCCACTTTATAGGCATCACTTTCGCTCTACTCGGATATCAAGCGAATTGAGTGGTTCTTCGTTGTCTTGGTTCGTCTTCCTTGATTTGCGGAGCTTCTTACTTGCCGTCGAAGATAATGGTTTGTAGCTTTGTGCTTTATTCTCTCGCACGGTCGTGAGGCGGTTTGGATTTGACGGGGCGTCCTTTTGGCCACACTTGTCGGAGACTTATGGGCGCCCTTCTCGACTTTGTCTCTACCTCTCTCCTCTTTTCGTGGGCATTTCCAAGGCCTCAAATGCTCCTCATAAATCCCTTCCTTTTTTGTCATCAAGAATGATTCTCGGATTAGGCGATATCTTACCGGTGGCGTAATTATTGGCGGTCGATCTTAAAAGATGGGGGATGATACTTGATTTGTTCTCTACCGGTTTCTATTCGACGTCTCGATGGGCGAGGTTGCTATGTTCTCCTAAGACCACTTATCCGATTCGAGCGTTTAATTGACGATGGTCGGCTCATTGGCGTGAGGCTCGATCTTAAGTCTTCTCATCCTCGGTCGGTAGGCATTCATCCTCGAAGTGATTGACTATTCTTGAGGCACGTGTCCCTCTACCTCCGAGTCTTCCACCACGGGCCGTCTCATGCATCTCTATCACAGATACCTCCTTGATTTCTCCCCGAGGATCCTGCAGTGCAGGAAATGAGAATCACCGTTCTAAGCGAAAGCATCTACAGCTCTTGATTACGAGGTGGATCCTCCTATTACTTCTATCGTGGTTCGGTTAGTCGTCCGTTATTGAAGCCGCTTAAAGCCATCATCGAAGCGTCCTCTTGATGATCTTTGGTTCTAGTATCTTGCGCGGTAGAGGGTCGGTCGAGAAGCAGCGTAGAAATTTGGTAATTTTTTTTTGTGACATTTCCATATTTTTTTATCCTCGTATAGTTGCTTTCGTGTTTCCTTATGTATTTATTTTCTTGATTTTTAGATTACGGAGAGGTCGATGAGAGGATTATGATGTTTCCTCTTGGGTTTATTTACGAGTCTACTACATGAGGTAGGCTATTGCGGTGCGGTTTACGCCGGTCGTGAGCCTTCTCGACTATCCTTATTGGTGTCGAGTCGTCTTCTTGGCATAATGATTGTGTTAGCCTTGATCTTTAAAGACACTTTATCGATGTAAGCCCAAGTCTGCTTTGTGGGTGATACTGCGATTTCTTGATCCTTCTATGACTTCTCCGTATGATGGGCCTAAAGATCTTAATAAGGCTCTACCTCCTCGAGGGGAATCCTTACGAGACTATTCTTTGATGTCCATCCTCCCCGGAAGAGTCTGTAGGAGTTAGTGATCGATCGGGAGGGCATTATTGATAGTACTTTGGGTGGATTAAATGACATTCCGTCTCGTGGCATCTCGACTCCTTTTCCATTGGCTATATTGTGAGTATCTTTCTTTCGATATATTGTGAGTATCTTTTTTTTTTTTTTTTATAATATATTATGCTTTGACATTTTTGTTTTTGGTGAGAAGATGAAAGATTTGCCTTTGCTGTTGAGGCCACGGCTTTGTTTGATGTTCTCCATCAGGATGTCGCCCTTTCGCCTTATAGTGACCTTGGTTATCCTCCGGTGGCGAGGCTTGAGAATCATCGGCCATCTGACATCTTTACGATCCTCCATCTCTTGTCTTGTCAAATTCTATGGTGGCGTCTAAAGTGAAAGCCGCGAGCTTCCTTTGATCAGTGGGGATCTTATTAGTGGAGGGGTTTGAGATATCATCTCTAGTCGGGAAAATCTGGGCGTCTCTGGCTCGGTTTCATGAGATACTTGTGGATTGATTATTAAGGCGACTTCCACCCAAACCTTCTTCTGAGACCGACTTTGAAGCCTTGTTCTTGGGTTGCACACTCTGTCTTTATATTCCTTGCGGTAGGGACTTGAAGAGGTTTAGTGATGATGTGAATGACCTTGAAGGCTGTGGGTGTTGACATGTCTCCTTTTCGTGTTAAATTTGGATCTTCTCAAATCAAGTTTTAATCTTGTTTCACTACGTTAGGAGGTTCTTTGTCGTAAGTGTGAAGATGATTCCTTTTCGGTCTGACTTTACGAGCTTGATGAAGCCATGAAACAAATGAAGATCCGATCTCGAGATTTAGAGGACCGACCGGGATCTAAATGCTAAATTCGGGATGTGGAGTGCGGTGACGGGACTTAAATAACTACCCAACAAGTTAAGAGGTGAAATTTTGCAAATCTTAAGGTTCGAGATCGGCCATTTCTTGACTTGGAAGCTTTAGCTATGCCTCCTCTTGATTTGATATGTCTTGGCCTTTAGATCGTAACTTGTTGTAGTAGTTTTTTTTTCGATTTCCGTTTGAAACTCATTTACACATGTTTCATTTATCAAAATGTAGTTTCTTGACCTTGTTGATTGCTTTTAATTTGAATGATTCCTTAAAATTCAATATTTATCATTGAATCTCAAGTTATTCAAATTAATATTACAAAACGACCACAAGTAAATATGAATTTTATCAAAAACATGTATATATAGTTTTCCTGAACCAAAACTTGACTTTATACTCTTTTTTCTTAAGAAATTTAAAAATAATATTCAAGTATAAGTGAAAGTTTGTAAATTTATTGATAATAAAATTGCTTTTAACGAAAAGCATAACGTTTCATTAGTAAATCTTGCTTTTGTCGAAGAAAGCATAACGATTGCCACTTTTAGAGGTAAAGTGTAACTTTCTTGCTTTTGTCGAATAAAGCGTAAAGTTTGTCACTTTTAAAGATAAAGTGTAACTTTCGGGGTTGAGGCTTAAACTTCGGGTGCCTCGGTCACTTTTGAAGTTGAAAGTATAGCGTAGAAACATTAATCGGGTTCTCGATCACTTTTGAAGTTTGAAAGTGTAACTTCAAAGGAACATACTTAGTCGGTGCCTCGATTACTTTTGAAGTTGAAAGTATAACTTTTTGTGATCTTTCTTCTCATGTGTAATATTTCTTTACCCACTTGAGTTGATGGGCACGAGGCGACATCGATCCCTACGAGATATCTTGCGATACCCGCTTTTAGAGATCTCTCGTACCTATATGGGCCTTCCCATTTGGGGTAAAATTTGGTGGTTAGGGTCCCCTCATGACTTGAGTTTAGTTTTGAGTGCGGGTCCCCACGAAATTTCGTCGTAGTCTTCTTCTTGCGGTATTGTATTGTGTCGTCGCATGATCTTTCGTGGTGCAGATTCAAGCTTTTCTTTAGCCTTATCTCGAAAGTCGACTAAGGCCTCGAAATTCTTTGGTGGTTTTCTTCCTCGACCAAGCTTGAAGTCTCATTCGGTAGAAGGTATTTCTATTTCGTGAGGCAAAAGCGACTTCTTCACCATAAACCAAAGCATATGGGGTCTACTTTGTAGGCTTCCTTTTGAAGTTCGATATGCCCATATGCTTATTTATTAGTAATTATTACGCCCATGTCTTTGGATGATCGTCAGGGTTTTGATAAAATTTTTATCAAGGTTTTGTTTGTAGCCTCTGCTTTGTCAGTTGCCTTTCGGGTAATATGGTGATGACTTGTAATGTTTCACCTGTATCTTTCCATCAGATTTTTGACATCCCCTATTGATGAAAGGAGTTCCATTATCCGATAAAATTATCTTGGGATTAAAAGCGGCAAATGATGTGCTCCTTGATAAAATTGGCCCTTCTTTGGTCCGTGGCCTTCTTGAGGTATTGCCTCCACCCACTTTGTGTACATCTCGGTGGCGATTAAAATCCATATGTTACCCTTGGAATTAGGGTGAGCAGGACCTATAAGATCCATTCCCCATGTATGAAAGGGCCGTGGTGTTGCCGAGGTTCGCAAATCCACTGGCGGGAGCATGGATCGAAATTTCCATGTATTTGACAAATGTGGCACTTTTTAACAAATTCTAGACTATCTCCCTCCATCTTTGGCGATAGTAACCATGATCGATAAGTTGTTTGTACAACTTGGCTCCCCCTTAGTGTTCATCCTTGTGCATTTGGTAAACCAAATCTTTGGCTTCACACTAGTTCCGGACAAGTGAGGGCTTGCCATTGAATCCCTAAAGCAATTCTCCATTCTGCAAGAAGAAAGCGTTGTGACTTCCTCTTGATTATAATTGCGTCCTTCTTTTCGGTCGGAAGAGTCCGCTTTGCGAGAACTCCACATAAAGGGATTAGCGATCCATTATATCTTGATGAAGGCGCATTCATCCTCCCGAGGTATTCTTGGCATGAAACACATTGGCGTTGTAGGGCATCGCTTCCTTCTTCATTTCGGGCCAATAATACCCTTGTGGCTGCGACCCTACGATCTACAAGCTATATGCGCGATCCGCAGTTCTCGTCATTACACACATTGCAAGACTCTATCTGCTTCTGCCTCTCCTAAGCATCGTGTCGACACACCATACGCTTCTTTGTGATCTGAAGACACCTTTGATGATGTTGTACTTACGTAACTTTACGGTAGGTATTGTTCCTCCTTTGTTTTTGATTGATTGGAGATGTCGTATCGCATGATCATCTATTATATCTTTGGGGAACAAATTTGCCTTTGTGGTTGGGAGGTTCTCTTCATTACCTTTACATCAAATTCTCACCTTGGACATAGACTCGAGATCTTCTTCTTGTTGCTAGTGCATCGAGGTTGTTTATTACATCCTCTTGCACATATTCAATCACCACCTTCTTGAAAGCCTCCATCACCTTTTGTCTTCTGATTCGATATGGCGCCGAGATAGGTTCCTTCACTCCAAATTGGCCTCTTATACATTTGCCTTTATGAGGTTTGAATCTCCCTTTACTTTAAGATATTTGGCTCCCGATTCTTGGTGCCAACAATCCTAGTATGAGCGCCTCGTATTACGCTTCATTGTTTGTGTGAGGAAATCAATTTATATGACAAAGGCCACTTCATTTCCTTCTTTAGTGGTTGACACCACTCTGCTCGCCTTTACCTTCTGCGGATGATCCATTAAAAGCCAAACTCCACCATTACGGGTCCTCATTTTTCAACTCGATTGATTCTACTTCTTCACCTGGGAAGATCCTCGGAAGGGGTTCATATTCTCCATTTGGAAATTGAGCGGCCAGTGCGCGAGCTTGACATCGGATCGCCTTGATTGTTACACATTTGATGTCGTACTGAAAGAATCATCATCCATCTGGCGAGTCTTCCTACTGTCTTTGGCTTAGTTAATAGGTATCGATTGGATCGGTTTTTGTTGCAAGCTTTATTTCGTGTGCTAAAAAATAATGCCGCATTTTTCTGCATGATGAATACCGATGCTAAACGATGCCTCTCCACTTGTGAATACACAGTTTAGGTCCTCGGATTATCCGGCTAATGTAATATCTGAGTTTCTCTTCTCAGTCCACCTCTGCGTGATCGATCCACCTATGGACTTCTTGGTAGATGTGATGTACAAGCTATGAGCGGTATTCCTCTTTTTGTACTTTACCATTGTTTGTCTTTGAAGCCAAAATTCTTTTCACCTTCTCAAAGCGCTTTGTTGTTTGGTCTTGCCCCAGTCCCATTGTGCCTTTCCTTTTAGCAATTTGCCAAAAGGTTACGTGACCTCGGCTAATCTTTGGCATGAATCTTCTCATGTATGAAACTTTCCTGAAAGCTCTTATTTGTTTCTGCGTTTTTGGTGGGGGCATCTACGTGATTGCTTTTCGCCTTGCTTGGGTCCACCTCTAAGCCTCTATTGTGCACCAAGAAGCCCAAGAATTTTCGGTAGTCATCCCAAAGGCGCACTTCTTGATTCATCCTCAACTTATACCTTGGACCAGCTCGAACACTTTCTCGAGTCCTCGCATGAGTTATCGCCTTCTTGGATTTCACTACTATGTCATCTCGTAGTCCTCCACTATATATCATGAATCATGTCATGAAAATGAAATATGGCGTGCATTGCCCTTTGATAAGTTGCCCCGCATTCTTGACCCGAATGGCATTACTCATAGTAGAAATTCCCCAAGCGAAGTGCGAAAATTTGTCGACTCTGCATCTTCTACGGACATCTTTATCGATTGTAACCCCTGAGCAGTCCATGAATGACATCATCTCATGATTAGCCGTTGCATCTACCAAAGTGTACATGTTGGGTAATGGGTACATGTCCTTTGGGCATGCCTTGTTCAAATCTGAAATCCACACATATTCGTGTGCATCCATTTGACTTTCTTAGGTACAATCTTTGGATAGCCATATTGGATGTTGAATTGGCTTGATGAACCCTACTTCCGACAACTTCTTGATTTCTTCCTTTATTTGAGTTTCTACTTGGTGCATAGTTGCGAGGTGCTTGCTTTCTTGGCTTCATTCCGGACTTATGTTTAGATTGTGCTCCATGAAGATCCTTGTCGATTAAGGGCATCTCGTCGTAATTCAAGCAAAGACATCCCTATATTCTCATGATAATTATGCGAGCTTCTCCTTACATTTAGCATCGACTCCTTGTTGACATAAGTCGGTCTTGGCGTTCCTTCCTCTGTTTGCAAATTAACTTCCTCTAATTCATTTTGTTGAGGTTTTGGCCTATCCTCGAAGCATTACAGGTGGTTCTACCTTACATTGTCTGACTTCTTCTTCTTCATTATTCTTTGGAGTGGGGACACCTCACGAGTAGTTGGGTTCACACACTTCCAAGGGCTCTTCCCCACTTGCATCGTCCTGATCGAAACACCACCTTTTAAAGTCGGGTTTAATGACCCTCTCCCATTTTGTCTTGGCCTCCTCAGTTGTGCCATCCGCTTGACATTTATTATATTTACGGCATCTTGAGGATCTCTTTGGCCTTTTCTTTTCTTCTCTTCCTTCTTCCTTTGGCTTCTTGTTTTTAGAACATTCTCCGCGTTAAGGGTCTTTCTTTTTTTTTTTATGAGCACGAACTTATCTTCTGCACTTCCTCCTCGACTTGCTAGTCTTAGGGAATCGGGTCTTGCAATCTGGTTCTCTCCTCTTGATGACATCATCAAAGAAAGTTGCTTCGGTGATGTGTGCCTCCTCTGGTCAAAGGATTAGGAGTTCTTTGGTACCTTCACTTCTCTCCCTTCCAAATAGCTTTAAGGCATTGATGAAAGGCCAGAGGGTACCACCCGTAGTCGTTTTGCCAAACCCTTCCAATGAGACATGATATGATGCATCCACCTCGGCAACATGGAACATTCTGGGCCCTCGAATCTTTGACTTGCATGTCCACGCCGCGTGTCCTAGGGTTCTCGTGCTTTGATTGGCGAATCCGGTAATGTTCATTTGTTCCTTCACTGATCTTCTTCTCTCGGTGAGCCCTAGCTTAGTTTGAACACGGTGTAGGGCATAATATTCTGAGGCGCTCCATTGTCGATAAATGCCCTCGCACCTCAATGTAGTTGATTCTTTAACATCACATACAGCGGCTTTTGTTATGCGGGTATCTTATCTCTCTATCGACTTTAGAGAAAGATATCTTATTTTCTTCTTCCTCCATCGTCTTCATAAATCCTTTGCTTATGGCCGTACAAGTCTCTGCGTTTGGCGACCTTGATAATTGCCACTGGTTGCCTCGATCCTTGCTTCCTTGGCGATCTGTCGATCAAAAAAATTTACGAACTTGGCTCAGTTCATCGATCGTCGTCACTGCGGTCTGGATCACCTCCTCCTTTTCTTCCATCATCATCTCCTTACGGGCTGTGTTGTGAATAACGGTGTTGCACGTTTCCTTCCCTTTGTGGTTTGGCGGTGACTTGTCATGAACACTACTTTCTTTTCAAGTTGATCTCCCGTTTACCCGACTTTTTCGTGGAATATCCTCATGAGCTATAACAATCCATCGTTGAGTGTCCAGCGTATTGGTGGAATACGAAGTCTGGTCTTCTCTTTATTTCTCCGTCGCTTTGCAAATCTAGGCCTTGGGGTTTCACCACTCCATATTCGACCCATTGTTCATACAAACCCACGAATGCTTTCTCACTACGTGTGATAGCCTCGGGGTGGCTTTCTTGCATATTTGTCTCGAGGCTTTCCTCTGCTTACGGTCAAAATTTTCTCGTGTTTCTCCTTGCTTGCCCCCTTGTGGTTTTGGTGAGAGTCGACCCAAAGCCACGATTCTTTATCTCTTGCCCTTCCGTATAGCAAATCGCATGGTTAGTGGGCAATGTCACGATTCCTCCCAAGTCTTGTGCAAAGATGAGAGAGGGTGTGAAGGAATCCTGAAGCCTTGGTGATGAGGTGGGGCTTGAAAGAATCGAGGCACCATTGTTGCAAATCTTGACTAAGTTCTTTTCTTGATCGGTTCTGCGCGCATACGTGCACGGGCCTGAACACTGTCGACATAATCGACAACTCCTCATTCGGTTTCTGCTTGAGCCGCATAAGCTCCTGATGGTTACTGTTTTTACTTACATAGAAAAATTTCTTGAAAAATTGTAATTTTAAGTCGTCCCGATCATGGGTGACCCTTCTCCAAATTGTAGTACCAACTAAAGGCCTTTATCAGTCAAAGTCTTGTTGAATTCCGCATCGACAAGTTGTGGTTATTTCACCGTCATGCTCCAAACCACGGAGACATTGACTCTACTGAACACAGCGATATGTTCCCTAGCATTTCCTTTTTCCCGTTGTATTTTGGAAATTGCGGGGGTGCTCAATATACTGTTGGGTAAGGTTGCCTCCGAAATGTAATGCGGGGTAAGGAGGAGTAAAGTCCAACTCAGGGTCGAGATGATATGCATCTGCGAAGTTGATTGATCACGTCGATCATATCATCCTTCGTCGCATCACGGGCTTTGGCGTGAACTCTACGGGGTGTTGTGATATCTTTCTTTGCATCGGCGGTGTGTATGGTAGAAATTGGTTGATGGACACTTGCATCATGAGCGGTGGCCTTTGGTGGAAGTTCTTTGGCTCATTCATTTGGACATTGCTTGGAATGGTTGGCATTTGCACTGTGAAAATGATGGAATAGTAAATTTGAGATGATGTTTGCTGAGGTTGGCTTGCTTCCATCCTAGGTTGTGTACGTCACCTTTATTACAGGCTTCGAGTTGATTATTGGAACCAATTGACTTTCAGATTAATGGAGGTCTGATGTGGTTCTCTTTGTTGTTGCTACCATTATTGTTGTCTTCCACACTGCTTGTTCCCCATACAAACTTCACAGGAACATGGCCTTGAAAGTGGGAATCTGCATCAGCTTCTTTGGCGGAAATTCCCCATCTCCTCTTGCTTCCTCTGCATTTCGACATCATGGCCATCATCATTCCTTGCCCTTCTCGTGCTTCCTTGATGCCTTGAGCATCTCGATTTGCACATCATTCGTCGGGTCTCCACTGCATCCTCGCCTTGCCTTCTTGCGTTGGTTTGTTGTTGATTGGCCGTATGTGGTGATGTCGAACTTCCTTACGAGCGTCTTGATAAGTGGTTGGTGAAATCGGGTTTGCGCCTTGGAAAGCTTGAGTGGCTTGCCTTGGGCTGGATCCGGTGAGGTAATCTTTGTTTGTTGGTGAAGCGGCTCTTCTTGTAGTTCTCCCACTTGAGTTGTGGGCATACCCTTCACGAATTCTACACCTCCCAGTGAGTCGCCCGAAGAAATGTGGGCAAGGAAATCGTACCTTCTTTAGGGTTAGGGTTTCGTGTTGGTGAGGAGGAGAAATCCACGAAAAGTCTGCGGAATTGATTGATTGATTGAAGAGGGAGAGCAGCGGTGGGCGATTACTCCAACGACAGCGTGGCGAGAACCCCTAGAATCAGGGAGGCAAGTGTTAGGAGTGTGAGGATTCAAGAGCCTTCTTGAGTCCTTGAGTTGAGAGAATGTCAAACCCCTTTGGTGCTTTTAGGTGGAATCTCGAGCCTTTAAGTCACCAAAAAGGTCCTTTGATCTTCAAGAGTCCAAGTCTTGGTCTCAGAGAGAAGTCCCTCCCTTTCCAAATGGAATGGAAGGGGTATTTATAGGGTTTTTACGGAAAGTAGTCATGTCTGAGCACATCCCCAATCAATTCCTGAGAGAAATTCGAGAAATACCCTTTAGTCGTGAGTAATGCCCGCACATTTAATGAGGCCATGAACCTTACAGCCATTTAACCAATCATATCCCTCGATCGATTCCCAAAAGCAAATTTCAGCCTACCAAACCATTTGATAAGGTCTTACGCCTCGGGATTTTACGTGGATGCGATCTAAATGAAAAATTTGTTTAATAATTGGCATGTCTGAAACACCTTAACCTATAACTACTGTGGATATTATAATAAAAATGCTCCGGGCCAATTTAAAGTGGGCCAGAACCATCTCTCTTGTAAGACCCCAAATTTTATGAATAAAGATTTAATTTTCTTGAAATATTTTTTTTAATATTATGGTGTGGATTTGAGATAATGTTATAGTTGTGGGTAATATTTATAAATTTTGAAAAGTATGCAAGTTGTTGTATAATATTCGATTGGTCGGAAAATATTCTTTTTATCGGGGAATATCCGTATGACGGTACAATCATTGGTGGACCCCACAACGGAATTATTGTCGATTGAAAGCACAAAAATATCTTTTTATAAAAATAACGGCGGAAGTTATACCGTTAAAAGCTGTTGAACTACTTTCATAAGTAGTAAAAGTACAAATGTCTGGCGTGGTTGCATAAGAAGACACGCACGGTATTGATTATTGATGCTTACGTGAGAAGTCACCGCTTTTTGTTCAATTATTGCTACTGATAATTCACTGCGTAGTATCTCACGTTATTTGATTCAATTATTGTCGATATTTTATATATTATTAAATCAATAATTGAGACGACGAAGTTATTAATATTATTATTTATAATATTAACGATGTCAGAAGTTCTGTCAAGGAGAGGTTTAGTCACCTAATCATGCGCCAATATGGAGAAATCCTTATTCGAAAGCCCCTCTTCTCGAGAGGACGACAGATCGATTAATAGTGTGAATTATAATAATGATGATGAATTTTATTTTATTATTATTATAAATGTAATAAAACAAAAAGATTTTTATATAAAATGCGAGAATACTTTTTTTATAAAGTTTTGTTTTATTTGATTATAAATATAATATAATATATTTTATTATGCGTAGTGTTTCAGATAGTAAAATCTTTTTATATAAAAGCGAATACTTTTATAAAGTTATTTGTTTTATTAGATTATAAATAGAATATATTTTATTTTTATTATGCATATTGTTTGCATAGTGCTGCGATAGTGTTCAGATAGTAAAATCTCTTTTTATATAAAGCAGAATACTTTTATAAAGTTATTTGTTTTATTAGATTTTAAATAATATATATATATATATATTATAAATAGAATATATTATATTTTATTGCATAGTATCTTTTTCATTCTCCTATAAATAAGATGCTTAGTTAGAATTGAAAACACACCAGAAATTCAGAGAATTCTTCTTCTATAATCTTGAGCGTATTTCTTTAGAGTTTTAAGAAGTTTTGAGTGTAGAAAACATTATAAGTTTTCTTCAAGAATATCCTCGCTCTACCAGTCAGAATACTCTTCTTTCTAAGGTAAGGGATATTATTCTTTCGTATTCATGAATAGAGTTATTTTCTTTCCATACTCGTAAGGGTTGTTATTTCATTCTTTATTATTATGTTGGAATAACCTGTCTATGCGAAGTACCGCATACATGGTGAAATTCTTCTGTTATTCCACTCTTTATTATTCTGTTTGAATAACCTGTCTATGCGGTCTATCGCATGCCTGGTGAATTCTATTGTTATTCCATTCTTTATTATTCTATTGGAACATCCTGTCTGTGCGGATTACGCATGACCTGGTTCCATTCTTTATTATTCTGTTGGTGAAAGTAGTATGCACACAAGCCAATCATGTTTGATGATAAAGCATATACTTTGTAACAATCTTATTCATTTATTAATAAAAAGTATTAATTTATTAAAGGCTTTTAATTATCTACATAATGATGTATTATAATATGTGATAAACCCATAGTTTTAAGCAATGCTTTTAGAATAATGATGATGATCATTCTAATGAGATCTAAATTCTTAGAAAGCTTAATACTAAAATAGTTCCCAATCATTGGATTACTAAATTGGGGATTAGTGAATCCGGATAGATTGGTACATACGTTAACTTGCTCATTGGATGAGGATGATTGATCTCATGATCATTTTTGTGTGGAGACACTAAAAGCAAGTATGTGGGTGCTTATTAGAGAATAAGTTCATTTGAATTGGCTCGCTAAGGAATACCTAATGGAGTTTTATTTGCTGTCAATAGGAATTCTGTAGTGATAGTAAAGACAAGTGATCCTTGGACTTGAGATCATCATAGTATCTTGTGTATGATGAGTTATACTTTGACTTATTCCTTAAGACCTTAGGGTATATCAAAGGGTATGCTTGGGTATAATAAGTTATACATGGAGATAATGTATGATCAATAAAGAATCTACCACTTCTAATAAAAGAAGAGAAATGTCCTATGTGATTCGATAAATGACAACCCCGTAGTCCTTGGCCAAGGCAGAATGAAATTAGAAAGGAGTTTCTAATTTGCATTATTTGGAGTTGTGCATTTAAGGATCGAAATACATATAATTAAATAAAATAAGACTTGACAGTAATTCCATGTCTTATATTTAATTGGGACATTGTATGGTGGAAGGATTGAATCAGACGCAGTAACTATTTACTCAAATGTTCTTTTATGATTAATGTTGAAATATATATTATCCGGAAAGTCGTTGATCGCTAGGAGGCTTATCCTATTGTAGAATAAATATTATTTATTTAAATAAATTAATTGTTTAATTTATTTATTTAAATAAGATTAGAATTGTTCTAATTGATTTATTCACAACCTAGGTTTAATATGGAGAACCTAAAGGGTCACACCATAAAAGGAAGAATAATTATTTAAAAGTTAATGGCATAATCGTAATAATATGTTATGTATATTTAATTTAATCTATGGTGATAGAATAAATTAAATAGCTTAATATTTATTATTTAATATTTTAGAAATATTAAATATAAATTAATAAGAGAGTCTTATTAATATTATTACAATTATTATTATTTTAATTTCTAAAAGAGTTTAGGAATTAATTTAATATAAGTACTCTCATATATTCCTAATTGGATTAGGAAGAAAAATTAGTTAAAGCAGTTTAATTAATTATCCCTAATAAGATTAGGGAGCTTAATTAATTAAAAGAATTTAATTAATTAAATAAAACCCAATTCCTTAATTGTTAAGGTGGGTGCCCACATCTATAAATAAGAGAGTCTTATTATGGGTGTTGGGGTTGTTGACTTTTTCAACATACTGACATAATTCCAATTGTTGGGAGAGTACACCCTTTCTATAGAGATAGAAAAACTAAGGTTTAGCCAACCACCCTTTTTCTTGAATCATTATTATTCCTTGGTGGATCACCTCAGAGGCCAAACACATGGGTGGCTAACGTTGATCAAAGGAAGGAACCAAAAACCCGGTGGATTCAAGTTGAACGCGAAAAGGATTTGGAGGTGAACTTGTATTTTCGAGGAAGCTCGATCTTCAAGGGGTATGATTTATTCTTTATCTTTTCGTTTAATTAATAATTGTGCATAAAGGGTGATCCGGGTATATGGTTTGTAAAATTTTTAAACTCTGATTTTTACACGCTTCCGCATTATTTTGCAATTTGATTGCGTTCATGAATATTACAAACCTAACAGTTGGAACATCCTGTCTATGCGGATTACGCATGACTTGGTTCCATTCTTTGTTATTCTTTTGGAACATCACATGCATGCGGATTATGCATTTGACTGGTTCCATTCTTTATTATTACATTGAAATATCCCGTGCATGCGATTACGTATGACACGGTTCTATTCTTTATTATTCCGCATTGGAATAACACGTACATGTGGATTATCGTGCATTTACGTGGTGAATGATCCTTTGTATTCATTCCTTATTAAAATTCATTTAAATGATCCATTTACGTGGATTACCGCATGGCGGACGAAAATCCATTCATAGTTTCATATATTCTATTATACTCTCGGTTGGTTAAAGTTTTGGCTTCTATACTCCATGAAATTAATAGAATATCCTGGATATTTGCGCTTCATTCAGTATCTTTTCATGAAAATATTCTTCTGAGCATTCTTTAATTTTACTCTACAAAGCAGTATCATGTTGGCAATTTGGACATTATTGGTTCCTGGATAAATTAATTTGTAAATTGTAAGACCCCAACTTTTATGAATAAAGATGAATTTTCTATAATTATCATTTTTGAATATTATGGACTGAATTTGATATAATGTTATAGTTGTGGGTAATAGTTATAATTTTTTAAAGTACGCAAGTTATTATATAATATTCTATTGGTCGGGGAATATTCGTTTTAACAGGGAATATTCATACGACGGAACAATCATTGGTGGACCCCACAACGGAATTATTTTCGGATTGAGAAAACGACAAAATATTTTTATAAAAATAACGGCGGAATTTTTACCATTAACTATTGAAACACCCGGTGTTAAAAGTGCAGGAATACGCGTGGTTGCATAGTAGCACACAGTATTAATTATTGATGCTTACGTGAGAATTCACTCAGTTTTGTTCAATTATTGCTACAGTAGTTGCTGCATAATATTTCACGTTATTTGATTCAATTATTGTCGATATTTTATATATTATTAAATTAATAATTGAGACAACAAAGTTATTAATATTATTATTTGCAATATTAACGATGTCTAGAAGTTCTGTCAAGGAGAGGTTTGGTCACCTAATTGCGCGCCAATAGGGAGAAGTCCTTATTGGAAAGCTCCCTCTATCCTGGGAACGACTTGGTCGATTAATATTGTGAATTATAATAATGATGATAAATATTGTTAAAAATATTGAGGAGATTTTTATGATGTATTTGTTATAAATTGGCTTATTTGACCCCCATTCACCCATTTTTCAAAATAATCGGTAGAAAATTATTTATTATATTAAAGGTGGACCCACATGTGGGGGCCACATGTAGGGCCCATGTGTAGAGAAAATCTGATATTGAAAGGGAATCTAGTTGGTTTCACGGGTGGGTGAAACATTGTATATATATATATAAAATTACAGCATGTGACTATATATATATATATATATATATGTTTGATAATGAAATAATGGTATGGGGAGGAATATATAAGATCACGGGGGTGATGTCCCGTGAGATTATATATATATAATATATAATATATAATATATTTTATTTAAAAATTTTTGTTTTATTAAAATATTTTATTGCATAGTATCCTTTCTATTCTCCTATAAATAGAAGCTCATTCCTTCATTATTTCTTATTTAATTCTTTGAAACTCTCTAGAGAGAAACTATAGAGAAAGAAGAAAAGTATTCGCTACTTCACTACTCTCAGATATCAAGTTTCTTTTACGGTAAGTGGGTATTATTTCTTTTGTATTCATGAAGAGAACTTACGTTATTCCATTCTTTATTATCCTGTTGGAATAACTCAGATACGCGAGCTACCCTATACTTGGTGAAATTCTTACATTATTCTATTCTTTATTATTCCGTTGGAATATCATGTATCACATGCGTTTTTACGTACCGGACTGGTTCCGCTCTTTTATTATTACATTGGAATATCACATCACAAGGCGTTTTACGCTTGGGACGTGGTTAAAATCTTTATTATTCTGTTGGAACATCGCGTATGGTCTGTAATTTCTTACCGACACTGGTTCCGTTATTTATTATTACATTGGAATAACTTCATACATGGCAATCACCGCATGCATGGTGATTTCTTTTGTTATTCCATTCTTTATTATACTCGGTTTGGTTAAAGTTTTGATTTCATATTCCATGAAATTAGTGGAATATCCTTGATATTTCTGCGCTTCATCCAAAGATTTTTTCATGGAAATATTCTTACGAGCATTCTTGAATTTTACTACTACAAAGAAGTATCATGTTGACAATTTGGACGTTATTAGTTCCTGAATAAATTAATTCTTGAACTTGTTTTATTGAATTCTTATATCATTGTCATCATCCTTATGTTTATATTTTTTGAAAGTCAATACGTAACTTTGTAGTGCATAGATGGACTTGGTATGATTATGACACAGGATTATTGATTGTAATCATGACCGTAATGTTACAAATGATGTGGTAAAAGTTTTCATTGGCCCGTAGTGTATTGATGGACAGTTGTTGGCATGATCATGACTATTGATGAATACACGAATATCCTTGGCCCGTAGTGCATGGATAATTTGTGGTTGTGATACTAATGAATATCCTTGGCCGTAGTTGTGAGACCCCAGATTTTATCAATAAAGATTTAAATTTTGTTGAAATAATTTTTTAATATTATGGTGTGAATTTAAGATAATATTATAGTTGTGGGTAGTATTTATAAATTTTGCAAAGTATGCAAGTGGTTATATTATATTCGATTGGCTCTGGGAATATTCGGTTTAGCGGGGAATATTAAAGACAACTACTCAATCATTGGTGGACCCTACAATGTAATTATCATTTCGGATCGAGAAAACGACAAAAATATTTTATTGAAATAACGGCGGAAGTTTTACCATGGTTCTTGTTGAACTACTCGGTAGTAAAAAAAATGCGATGTCGTGTAGTTAAGTAGTAGCACTTACCGGTATTGATTATTGATGCTTATGTGAGAAGTCACTCAATTTGATTCCATTATTGCCGATTAATAATATGAATTATTATAGCGATAATGACGTTTTGTTTTATTCAGTATTATTAACGTAATAAAATGCGAAACACATTTTTATATAAAATAGAATACTTTATTAAAGTTATTCTATAAATAGAATATATTATATTTTATTATGCATAGTGTTGCATAGTGTTTTGCATAGTGTTTTGCATAGTATTGCATAGTGTTTGCATAGTAAAATGTTTTTATATAAATAGAATATATTATATTTTATTTAAAAGATTTTTCTTTAAATATGGACCGTCGATTAAAGTAAATCAATCTGGACCGTTCATGGATTAGTTACTATGCATTCCATTTTCCTATAAATAGAAGCTCATTCCTTCATTATTTTCTTCTTAATTCATTGAAACTCTAGAGAGAAATTATAGAGAAGTTTATAGAGAGAAAATTATAGAAAGAAGAAGAAGTATTCTCGCTACTTCACTACTTCTATATTCAGGTTCTTTTACGGTAAGGGATATTATTTGTTGTACCCGTAAGAGTGTTATTCTTTCTTTCGAAGAGAACTTACATTATTCCATTCACTATTATTCATTGGAATAACTTTGTAAAAGTGACATACCCTATACATAATCAGTATATGCAGATATCCTATACTTGGTGAAATCCTTATGTTATTCCATTCTTATTATTCATTGGAATAACTCATGTATCTGTTATTTTCCTATACTTGGTGACATTCTTCTATTATTACATTGGAACATCCACGCTCGTGTGTTTTACAGGACCGGTTCCGCTTTTTATTATTCTCATTGGAACATCACATGCGTGTGTTTTACAGGACACGGTTAAAATCTTTATCATTCATTGGAATATCCTATCTCGTGTGTTTTACACAAGAATCTGGTTCCATCTTTATTATTCATTTGAACATCCTCGCTTGTGTGTAATTTCACCGACCGTTCAGATTATTATTATTACCCGGTTGGAATAACTTTGTCATGCAAGTACCGCATGTGCGTGGTGATTTCTTTTGTTATTCCATTCTTTATTATACCCGGTTGGTTAAAACTTTGACTTCTATACTCCATGAAATTAGTAGAATATCCTTGATATTTGCGTTTCATCCAATATCTTTTCATGGAAATATTCTTCCGATCATTCTTGAATTTTACTCTCACTAAACAAAGATGTCATGTTGACAATTTGGACGTTAATAATTCATGGATTAAATAATTCTTGAACTTGTTTTATTGAATTACTATGTCATTGTCATCATCCTCATGTTATATTATGTTATCTTTGGCTTACGTGCATAGATGAACTTAGTATGATTATGACCGAGGATCATTTCGGTATAATCATGACTTGATATAAATGATGTGACAAAAGTCCTCGATGGCTTTTGTAATGCGTTGATGGATAGTCTTTGGTATGATTATGACCAGGGTGATTCGGTATAGTCATGACCATTGATAATTTGATGAAAATCCTTGACCATGAATACGAGGATGATTAGATGTGGTGGTTTATTTATTGTTGAGTCTCAAATGATAAAAATTGATGAAAACCTTTTAAAACCTAAAAGATAGTAGACTTTATTCTCTACTTGACTCTTTTAATGGATTGCTTATTCACTGCAGTTTAAACTGGTTGTCTATTATATTTTATCGGTTTAACACTGTTGAAGGCTAATGATAATTTATTCGCATTATCTTAGTCATAATATTTCTTCTTTGGGCTAGTTGAGCTCACCCTTTCTTTCACCGTTCTCTTCTTGAAAATGAGAACATATTTGGGACGCAGTCGGGGAACGTAAGTAATGGTCAGAGGATAGCATTAGTAGTCCTCACTATTCGTGAAATAGTGTGATAATAGTTGTAATGAGGACTCCTTTTGAGTTTGTATAATATCTAGTAGACAATATTTGTATGCAAACTCACGATTTATGTCGTATTTATACCTGACAGTTAGGTTAGTAAGTTGTATTTGAATTTATGTACCATGTAAGTGGCGACCCAAGATGGGTGACGTATACCTAATTTTGGGGGCGTCACAGTAGTGCAGGGATGATGTGGATTATTTATTAAGCTGAGTCCCATCGATAAAAGTGATGAAAAACTCTTTAAATCATAAAAGATAGTAGATTTTATTCTCTACTTGACTTTTTTAATGGATTGCATGTTCCGCTGCAGTTAAACTTGATGTCTATTGAATTTTATCAGTTTAACACTGTTGAAGACTAATGATAATTTATTCGCATTATCTTAGTCATAATATTTCTTCATGGGCTAGTTGAGCTCACCCTTTCTTTCACCTTTCTTCTCTTGAGAAATGAGAATGTACTTGGACTAGTGGGGAGCGGAGTGATGGTCCAGATGATAGTATTAGTAGTCCTCACTATTACATTAAATAGTGTGACAACAAATGTAATGAGGACTTATTTCGAGAGTGGATATTGTCTGAAGACAATAATTGTAGTAAAACTCATGACTCTCTTGTTGTATATTAAAGATTGTATTAAGTGATACATGTACCATGCATTTGGCGACTCGAGAATAGATCACGATACCTATTTTGGGGCGTCACAGTTGGTATCAAAGCTTAGGGATATGATCCCTGACTGATATGTGAGACAAGAACTAGGATGGGAGAGACGGGAAATTCTTTTGCTAGTATGACCTACCTAAGTTTATTTGGTATTTAAATTGGTAGGTCAGAGTATAGGGATAATATGTGATATGTTATTTAACCCTTGTTTTGTGGCTGTATTTGAAAATGACATCCGAGAATGTTGAGAATATCATTGGAGCACAGGACACCGTTGAGTCTCCACAGATAAATAATCAGGATAATGTGCATCAGGAAGGCGACGTTCCTCAGACAAACAATAACACTGACCAAATGATGAATGATGGGATGTTCAGAGGCTTTATGCAATTCATACAACATCAGGCAAGAGCGGCTCCTGTCCAAAATATAGGTGGAAATACTGGCAACTCTCGGACGGTCACCGCCAAACAGTTTAAGAAACTGGGACCACCGGAGTTCTTTGGAGAGTCATAACCACTTAAGGTGGAGACGTGGATAAAATAGATCTGCAAGATATTTGATGTCCTAGGATGTTCCGAGGAGCAAAAGGTTCCCTTTGTCACCTTCATGTTACGTGCAGAGGCAGATTACTGGTGGGAATCTGTAAAACGTACTCAACCTGCCGCACTGAAGATGACTTGGGAGAAGTTTCAAGAATTGTTCAACGACAAGTACTTTCCCGAAAGTATTCATCACATGAAAGAGGTAGAGTTCATCAAGTTGGAGCAAAACAACATGGACCGTGTCGCGAAGACGAAGCCAAGTTTGCCGAGTTGTCGGTTTGCGTCCCATTTAGTTGATAGTGAGGAGAGAATGACACGAATATTTCTAAGAGGTTTGAAACCCGAGATACGTCAATATCTTATCTCTCATAAAAGCGTGTTTGTATTAGGATGTTGTTAATAGGGCTCGATTATTGCAGTAGCGATAATGAGTCAACCCAACCAAAAAGAAAGTAAATGACAAAATGATAATACCGATTGATACTTGATCATCGAAGCGGTGATAATAAGCCTGGAGGGAATCATCAAGCCAGAAACGGTAACCACTTCGGTGGTAATCATGGTCAAAACAATAAGAATGGACATTTCAAGAAGAGGAGATTCAACAATGATGGAAAGACGTCAGCTCCAACACCTGTGGTTAAGGAAGGAGAACGACCACCTATCATATGTTTCAAATGCGGAGGGGAATGACATATCAGTCCAAACTGCGCGATGCCATCCAAAGCATATTATAATTATGGAAGAGAAAGTCACCTAGCCCAATTTTGTCGTTCACCGAAGACAAGTTCAGCTAGGATGGAGGCACCAAAGGAAGTCCCGGAAAAGTCAAAGCCAAGAGTGGTCTGAGGGAGGCGTTTGTCCTGACCTCCCAGAAAGCAAGGAACCCAAATGAGGTCATCACGGGTAAGCTTATCATAAACTCTAGCGAAGTATACACCTTATTTGATACCGGTTCTACCCATTCTTTTATTTCTCCTACTTGCGCTCAACGTTTAAATTTAACTACGGAGAAATTGGCCTTTGACTTGTCTGTTGAAACTCCATTGGGAGAAACGTTCATTACATCCACTGTTTATAAGTCTTGTTTGGTTCAAATCGGTACCCTCACATTACCTGTCAATTTTATTTCATTGAAAATACTTGCATTTGACGTAATTTTTGGGATTGATTGGCTAACTACTCATCATGCAAAAATTGATTGTTTTCTTAAGGTTGTTAGCTTTCATATTCCTAATCAACCTATTACGCGAATTCAAGCAACCAAATCATTAAAATCAATCACTGTCATCTCAAGCCATAAAGCTATTTGTTTATTGAAAAACGGATGTCAAGCTTTCTTAGCACATGTCACGGATCTAAACAAAAATACGTCAGTTTTGAATGATATTTCTATTGTTAATGAATTTCCTGATGTATTCCCTGAAGAACTTCCTGGCCTACCCCAAGAGCGTGAAATTGAATTTTGTATCGACCTTGAACCCAATACAAAACCTATTTCCAAAGCCCCATATCGAATGGCTCCTATTGAACTTCAGGAGTTAAAGACCCAACTGCAGGAATTGTTAGACATTGGCTTTATTCGTCCTAGTACTTCTCCTTGGGGTGCTCCTGTTCTTTTCGTGAAAAAGAAATATGGGAGTATGCGACTTTGTATTGATTATCAGGAGTTGAATCATGTCACCATCAAAAATAGGTACCCATTGCCACGTATTGATGACCTGTTTGACCAATTGCAAGACGCTAAATTCTTTTCAAAGATTGATCTACGTTCTGGATATCATCAATTGAAGATTAGAACCGATGACATTCCAAAGATGGCTTTTAGAACTCAGTACGGACATTATGAATTCCTAGTCATGTCTTTTGGATTGACTAATACTCCTGCTGCCTTTATGGATATGATGAACCGAGTATTCAAGGAATATTTGGATCACTTTGTGGTCGTCTTTATTGATGACATCCTTATTTATTCCAAAAGCCGTGAAGATCATGAGCAACACTTGAGGTTTATACTCCAAAAGCTTCGTGAATATAAGCTTTATGCCAAGTTGAAGAAATGTGAGTTCTGGCTTGAGGAAGTAGCATTCCTTGGGCACGTAGTATCAAGTCATGGAATATCTGTTGACCCAGCAAAAATTGAAGCTATTTAAAGTTTGGGAGCAACCTAAATCGATGGATCAAGACGTAGCTTTCTCATCTTAAATTTGGTTATTATTAGAGATTCGTAGAAGGGTTTTCTCGAATCGCTACTCCTTTAACTCAGCTGACTCGGAAAGATACAAAATTCGGTTGGAACGAGGAATGTGAGAAGAGTTTTCAAGAACTAAAGAGAAGACTCATTTCAGCACTGCTCGACAATACCATCTGCTCGGAGGATTTGTCATCTACGGTGATGCTTCGTGCAAAGGTTAGGATGTGTTATCATGTAACATGAAAAAGTCATAGCCTATGCCTCTCGACAACTCAAAGAATATGAGAGGAATTATCCTACTCATGATCTAGAGTTGGCAATTTGTTGTCTTCGCACTTAAAATTTGGAGGCATTACTTGTATGGGAGAAAGTGGAGATCTTCTGGATCATAAAAGCCTCAAATATTTCTTCACTCAAAAGGAACTCAACATGCGACAATGACGTTGGCTTGAACTATTGAAAGATTATGATCATACCATCCAATACCATCCTGAAAAAGTAAAGCGTGGTAGGCGACGCATTGAGTAGAAGATTATACGCTTGAATGCAGTGCGCGATATTGTCAACGCAAAGGCCCATTTTGTATGACTTGCAAAGGATGGAGATAGAGATAAAGACTCTAGGGACCCACGTGATGATGACGAGTATACGAGTAGAACCGACTTTAATCGATAAAGTTAAAGTTGCTCAAGCTACAGACCTGGAGCTGATGCGTATGAGGAAGAAAGTGCAAGAAGGTGCTATGCCGGAAGCAAGAATCGATAAAGAAGGAATACTTCGAGTCAACTCCAGACTTTGTGTTCCTAACGACCCTGATTTAAAGTATAAAATCATGATGGAGGCGCACAACACACCGTTTGTAATCCATCCTAGGAGTACCAAAATGTACCGTGATCTTCATCATACATTTTGGTGGAGCAATATGAAGAGAGATATAACGCTATTGTTAGGTTTGTAATATTCATGGACGCAATCAAATTGCATAAAAGTGCGGAAGCGTGTAAAAATCAGAGTTTAAAAATTTACAAACCATATACCCGGATCACCCTTTATGCATAATTATTAATTAAACGAAAAGATAAAGAATAAAATCATACCCTTGAAGATCGAGCTTCCTCAGGTACAAGTTCACCTCCAATCCTTTTCGCGTTCAACTTGAATCCACCGGGTTTGGTTCCTTCCTTTGATCAACGTTAGCCACCCATGTGTTTGGCCTCTAGAGGTGATCCACCAAGGAAGAATAAAATTCAAGAAGATGGGTGTTATGGCTAACCCTAGTTTTCTATCTCTATAGAAAGGGTGTACTCTCCCAACAATTGGAATTATGTCGTATGTTGAAAAAGTCAACAACCCATACACCCATAATAAGACTCCTCTTATTTATAGATGTGGGCAACCCATCTTAACAATTAAGGAATTGGGTTTTATTTAATTAATTAAATTCTTTTAATTAATTAAGCTCCCTAATCTTATTAGGGATAATTAATTAAACTCTTTTAATTAATTTAACTTCCTAATCCAATTAGGAATAAATGAGAGTACTTATATTAAATTAATTCCTAAACTCTTTTAGAAATTAAAATAATAATAATTGTAATAATATTAATAAGACTCCTCTTATTAATTTATATTTAATATTTCTAAAATATTAAATAATAAATATTAAGCTATTTAATTTATTCTATCACCATAGATTAAATTAAATATACTTAATATATTATTATTGATTATGCCATTAACTTCTTAAATAATTATTCTTCCTTTTATGGTGTGACCCTTTAGGTTCTCCATATTAAACCGGTTGTGATTAAATCAATTAGAACAATTCTAATCTTATTTAAATAAATAAATTAAACAATTAATTTATTTAAATAATATTTATTCTACAATAGGATAAGCCTCCCTAGCGATCAACGACTTTCCGGATAATATAGATTTCAACATTAATCATTAAAGAACCTTTGAGTAAATAGTTATGCAAAGACAATTCAATCCTTCCACCATACAATGTCCCAATTAAATATAAGACATGGAATTACCATCAAGTCTTATTTTATTTAATTATATGTATTTCGATCCTTAAATGCACAACTCCAAATAATGCAAATTAGAAACTCCTTTCTAATTTCATTCTACCTCGCCAAGGACTCTTTGGGTTGTCATTTATCGAATCACATAGGACATTTCTCTTCTTTTATTAGAAGTGGTAGATTCTTTATTGATCATACATTATCTCCATATACAACTTATTATACCCAAGCATACCCTTTGATATACCCTAAGGGTCTTAAGGAATAAGTCAAAGTATAACTCATCATACACAAGATACTATGATGATCTCAAGTCAAGGATCACTTCAGACTACTATCACTACTGAGAATTCCTATTGACAGCAAATAAAACTCCATTAGGTATTCCTTAGCGAGCCACGTTCGGTGAACTTATTCTCTAATAAGCACCTACATACTTGCTTTAGTGTCTCCACACAAATGATCATGAGATCAATCATCCTCATCCAATGAGCAAAGAACGTATGTACCAATCTATCCGGATTCACTAATCCCCAATTTAGTAATCCAATGATTGGGAACTATTTTAGTTTTAAGCTTTCTAAGAATTTAGATCTCATTAGAATGATCATCATCATTATTCTAAAAGCATTGCTTAAAACTATGGGTTTATCACATATTATAAAACAAAGATCATGTAGATAATTAAAAGTTCCTTTAATAAATTAATACTTTTTATTAATAAATGAATAAGATTATTACAAAGTATATGCTTTATCATCAAACATGATTGGCTTGTATGCATACTACTTTCAATCTCCACTTGCACTAAAGCCAATCGTCATGGTAACTCATACTCTTCTTCTCAAGTGACGATTATCCTATTGTTGGATAAGCTTTAGTTAATGGATATGTAATGTTGTTCTTGAGAGTCCACTATCTCTATAGTGATTTCCCATCTTTCAATGATTCTAATAATCAAATGAAAGTGCCACAACACATGTTTAGATCCAAGATGAGACTTAGGAACTATTCTAGTTACGTAATGAACTTTTAATCCAAACAATCAACTTGCGACTTCATTTATAGCTATATACTTTGTCTTTATCACTAAACCAAAGAATCGCTTTCTTTGTTTGGAACCTTTCCAATTCAACGCACCACTTTGTCCAAGATAACGCTTTACCTTAAAGTGGATTTTACGTCATCTTGGTTCATGCGAAAAAACTCGAGTCTGTTAAGCCCTCTAGTTTTAATTTAGACCCACCATAAATATGATCACATCCTTAGTGCTTGGGTTAAGCACTTTAAGATGTTTTCAGCGACTCACAGTGAACTTCTCCGAATATGGTTCGATCAACATCGGTCTCGTACATTTCATTGCATGCATGATTGTCACACTCATGCGACTCTCTTTCGTGAGTCTATGGGGACTATTAAGAGAGATACACTCCATAGCTCATCGACATGAGACATCTCTTGGAGTTTGCCGTGCTAAACGACTTTAGCATCAAATGAATATATCGCTCCTTGGGTTAAGTCGAGCATCCTCTTGTATCTATCTATATAGATTTTATCCCCAATTAAAATACTCTTCCCAAACCATTCATGGAGGAATGTTTGAGACAACTTTATCTTTCTTGATTGTAGCATTGGTATGTCATTCCTTATCCGTAGTATATCAACATATAGTACTAGGAATGTCACGATGCTCCCAATCGACCCTTTTTACACACTTGAACTCTTACCTCATCGTATGTAACTCTGGATCATCATCTTCATGATCGTACCTCATCATCATCATCCATGATGAATCCATACCTCCTAGGTATCTTTGTGTCTTATTCCAGATTCAGTTACGATTGGTTACCATGGTACAATAGTTACATCTATGAGTTCCTCTTATTTGACTTATAGTATTTTGTGGTTCTTGAACTCTTCAAGATCTATTATCCTCCCACTAGCCCATTCAATGATAAACGCATTTATCTTAGAAGGCAGCGTGTTTCGTAACAAACACCTTTTGCTAAGTAGAATTATAGAACATATACCCTAAACTTACTTTAGGATGTCCCACAAATATGTACATGTCAAATCTTGTCCCAAACTTATCCTTTGAAACCTTTTCACATAAGTTGGACAACCCCTTATCTTAACATACTTAAGATTAGGAATCCTCCCATCCATAACTTTTATGGAGTCTTGAAATAGGATTTTGAGGTTACCATTTTCAGAGATATGCAGCCATTTCTAGGACATTATCCCAGAAGAATACTGGAATGTCGGTAAAATCATTATGGATCGCACCATGTCCAACAAGGTACGATTTTTCATTCAAATACATCAATCAATTATTGCGTATCAGGATGTGTCCATTATGAGAAAACCATTTGAGATGATCTAGAAACTTATTGCTCAAGTATTTATTCCTTGATCTAATCAAAGAATCTTAATACTTTGTCAATTTGTTTCACTTACGAATTCTTTGAACCTTTCAAATAATTCACACTTGTATTCAAACAAATACACACATTCAACTCTTTGAATGATCATCTCCTTTTCTTATATTATTTTGTTCAATTTATAAAATAATTTTCCACGTAAGTCAAGTATACAAAATTTATTAAGTAATATTCCGATTCTATACAAAACATTATTATTATAAATAGAACAACAATTGTTCTTAATTATAATACCAAAGATTTCATTGTCCAACAATAAAATGGAAATAATATTTTTAACAAGAACTGGAATACAATAACAACTTATTGACTTAATAGATTTTTTCGTAAGCGCCGCTAAACTATAAGTTTCTATGGCTAAAATGGCAACCTTTGCTACATTTCCGTACATATAATTACTTATATTTGTTTAGCTTTTCTACTTACGCTTGGTCCTTCATAAATCTATATTTATGATAACCAAAATCGGTATCCAATACCCAGTAGAACCTTGACTTAAAGAAAAATTTATTTTAAATCATGAACAAATTTGTATTTATCTTAGAAACTTCACTAAGCTTCTTTGGTTAGCCTCTGCAAGAGACGTTTCTCAGCTTTTTCTTTCCGGTGTCGAGGGCTTATTGCGGTGGAAGCAAACTCCTTTCTTTATCCGTGTCGTTTTGTTCTTATTATCCTTTGTTTATGCCTTTCTATTTACCTTCTTTGAATCGTTCTTCTTTTCGGAAGATCCTTTGGCCCCTACCGGTAAGACTTTGTTTTTCTTGGTTGGAAAGTCACTCTCAACATTTTCAACATGTTAAGCAAATCGTGAAAGTCGATATCTAGCTTGTTCATATGAAAAATTCACAACAATTGTGAAAGGAGTCAGGGAGTGAGTGCAAGATCAAATCTTGGCTCAACTCTCCATCCATGACAAAAACCTTTGTTGTCCTAATTGATCAATCAAATTGATTATGTTAAGAACTTTTTATGCATTATATAGTGCCATTGGCCATTCTAGATCGGAAGAGCTCCTTAGATATCTCGATATCTATCGGTCCTACTTTCTCACCATCAACTACTTGGCGTGCGGGGATATAGTAGAAGTATCCATAGTTTCAGTCGTGGTTGAATCTTGTTACTCGTGGATCTGAGCATGATGCATTGAGCCAATTGTGCATCATCTTGCCACTTTCTAAAAGTAGCAATGTCTTTCTCGGAGGCATTATTCGCAACCATTCTTGAGGATAGGCGTATTAAGGACATAAGATAGCTTTTCACTATGAGAGAACTATTCTCAAATTCTTTAACCAATCCATTTAATTGATTAGGTTAATTTAGCATTTAATATGCTTGTGATGATAGTAATTTTAGACATTGTAAAATTACGTAAATGAATTTGTAATTAACAACATTTTAACATACATTCTTTTATTAATTACCAAAATAAATTAGGTCTTGTTTTAAATTGGTATCTCCCACTATTTTCTTCAAACTATATTACCCTCACTTATATAGTTCTAAGCAAAATCTAATTAAAGATTTGCTAGTGAGAATAAGGATCCCATTTCAAATGTATATAGCCTTGTGGTGACACAACAAACTATATATAAATAAATAGGTAGACAACTTTTGTCAATTACATCAACTATGCAACTCCTTGTATTTTGCCTCTTAGATTATTTTGATCAGTGGTGGCACATCAGAATCAAAATTATCCAAGTTAAGTCCAACCTAGCACTCCATATATTCAAAAAAAAAATATCATCCTTGTGGTGACACAACAAAACAATATTGTTCAATTTTCTTTATAAGCATCAAATGTGATAAATTAACATCTTAAATACTTAATACTTGCCTTGTGGTGACACAACAAACTCATATTAAATATTTAATACTCTATTAATTTTATCATGCTAGAAAGGCGACGTTCGATATTCCAAATATCTTTGAACGCTTAGGACTTAATATAAAAAATTGAGGGGTTTGTTATTAATTTGTCTCATCTTGTTTAATGCCGCATTTATATATATATATAAAATACGCGTTATATTAATGAACATGCGAAGCATGTTTGCATAATATATAATATATATAGTATAAGCATGCACATATAGAATACTATATTCTACCGGATTGATTATGGACTTTTATTCTAGTTTGGTTCACTAGAGCCACCAAGTGAACCAAAAGGTCAAACCCAGGGGTGCAAGAAATAATATTTAAATATAACTATTACATTTAAACCCAGGGCTCTATTACAAAGCGGGTCTTCGCAGCTCCTTGCTCCTTTGATCTCCAATTTTTCAAAATTAATTCTAACTATTCTATTACAAAACTATTTAAAATAAATAGAAGCCTTGATCGTGATCGAGGGAAATACATAGGAAAGAGATAGAATTTACATTAAGAAAAAATTAGAGAAGGCGAGTACTGCAGACCCCATTTAATAAAACCCATACATTCATGCATCCAACTAAAATAAAATCCAATCGCATTGGTCGATAGTCCATAATCAATCCCATTTATTATCATACACATCACCATATGCATCAATAAATAACATTCATCTCATGAATAATAAACATTTAATATATATATTGATATCATTTAATGGGCAAATTTAGTTAGTATAAAATCTATTTTTGAATCAAAATAAACTCCTTTATTTAAATCCAAATTTAAATTAAAATAAAACTATTTTATTTTAATTTATCCAATTTTGAATAAAATAAACTATTTTATTTTAATCAAAATTTTAATCAAAATAAACTCCTTTATTTTAATTAATTATGGAATCCAATTCCATAGTAATATAAATAAAAAAAAAATCTTTAATTAAAGGAAACACGGATATTCTTTCCTATTCACAAATAAACTCCTTTATTTTGAATAATATGAAATCTTATTCCATATTTAAATAAACTCCTTTATTTAAGGAAACATGGATTCTCTTTCCTATTCACAAATAAACTCTTTTATTTTGAATAATATGAAATCCTATTTCATATCTAAATAAACTCCTTTATTTAAGGAAACAATAGAATCCAATTTCAACTCCAATTAGTTATTATGGAATCCAATTCCAACTCTAATTAGTTAGCATGAAATTTAATTTTAAAATTAAAATAAACCTTTTATTTTAAAATTAAAATAAACTTTTTATTTTAAAATTAAAATAAACTTTTATTTTAATAATAAAATAATTGAATATATATATATGTGTGTAAACCGTATATATATATAAATAACACCGAAATCCGTGCGAATTTGTTCCCTGATCTCTCCTTTTGGATTCTGGTAAAGTTACTTTGATTATATATATATATATATCATATATATATATATTATCTTATCTTGACTTCCGCTGTGCTGCTTTATTTACCAGTTGCTTCGGTTTTTCTGGGCAGTGCACGGAATTAAAGAAAAAGAAGGAAGTTAGGAATTTTTTTTTTTTAAATGCCGTGCGGTTCGATTTCCGTGCATCAGTTAATCATAAAAAAAAATTGCCATGCTGGCCATTAAGTGTAACCTGCCAGCCATTTGATTGCCCACGTAATTGTGATTCACGAATTTGAATCAGGCGCAACTTTTTTTTTTTTTTTTTTTTTTATTTAATAAATTTTATACAATAAAATTATGCCCAATTAAATTGTTCTAAACACATATCAACATACATATCAAATCTGAACAATTAATAATTCGCATAAAGGTTTGGGCTCGATACCATTATTAGGTTTTTGTAATATTCAAATGGGCAATCAAATTGCATAAAAGTGCTGAGCGTGTAAAAATCGAGTTTAAAATTTACAAACCATATATCCGGATCACCCTTTATGCATAATTATTAATTAAACGAAAAGATAAAGAATAAAATCATACCGCTTGAAGATCGAGCTTCCTCGTACAAGTTCACCTCCAATCCTTTTCGCGTTCAACTTGAATCCACGGGGTTTGGTTCCTTCCTTTGATCGGCGTTAGCCACCCGTGTGTTTGGCCTCAGAGGTGATCCACCGAGGAAGAATAAAATTCAAGAAGATGGGTGTTATGGCTAACCCTAGTTTTCTATCTCTATATAGAAAAGGTGTCTTCTCCAACAATTGGAATTATGTCGTATGTTGAAAAAATCAACAACCCATACACCCATAATAAGACTCCTCTTATTTATAGATGTAGAACCCATCTTAACAATTAAGGAATTGGGTTTTATTTAATTAATTAAATTCTTTTAATTAATTAAGCTCCTAATCTTATTAGGGATAATTAATTAAACTCTTTTAATTAATTTAACTTCCTAATCCAATTAGGAATAAATGAAATACTTATATTAAATTAATTCCTAAACTCTTTTAGAAATTAAAATAATAATAATTGTAATAATATTAATAAGACTCCTCTTATTAATTTATATTTAATATTTCTAAAATATTAAATAATAAATATTAAGCTATTTAATTTATTCTATCACCATAGATTAAATTAAATATACTTAACTATATTATTACGATTATGCCATTAACTTCTTAAATAATTATTCTTCCTTTTATGGTGTGACCCTTTAGGTTCTCCATATTAAACCGGTTGTGATTAAATCAATTAGAACAATTTAATCTTATTTAAATAAATAAATTAAACAATTAATTTATTTAAATAATATTTATTCTACAATAGGATAAGCCTCCTAGCGATCAACGACTTTCCGGATAATATAGATTTCAACATTAATCATTAAAGAACCTTTGAGTAAATAGTTCTGCATCTTCAATTGATCCTTCCACCATCTGATGTCCCAATTAAATATAAGGCGTGGAATTCATCACAAGTCTTATTTTATTTAATTATATGTATTTCGATCCTTAAATGCACAACTCAAATAATGCAAATTAGAAACTCCTTTCTAATTTCATTCTACTTGGCCAAGACTACTTTGGGTTGTCATTTATCGAATCACATAGGACATTTCTCTTCTTTTATTAGAAGTGGTAGATTCTTTATTGATCATACATTATCTCCATATACAACTTATTATACCCAAGCATACCTTTGATATACCCTAAGGGTCTTAAGGAATAAGTCAAAGTATAACTCATCATACACAAGATACTATGATGATCTCAAGTCCAAGGATCACTTGACTACTATCACTACTGAGAATTCTATTGACGGGCAAATAAAACTCCATTAGGTATTCCTTAGCGAGCCCGCGTTCGATGAACTTATTCTCTAATAAGCACCTACATACTTGCTTTAGTGTCTCACACAAATGATCGTGAGATCAATCATCCTCATCCGATGAAAGTGACGCGTATGTACCCAATCTATCAGGATTCACTAATCCCCAATTTAGTAATCCAATGATTGGGAACTATTTTAGTTTTAAGCTTTTAAGAATTTAGATCTCATTAGAATGATCATCATCATTATTCTAAAAGCATTGCTTAAAACTATGGGTTTATCACATATTATAAAACAAAGACATCGTGTAGATAATTAAAAGCCTTTAATAAATTAATACTTTTTATTAATAAATGAATAAGATTGTTACAAAGTATATGCTTTATCATCAAACATGATTGGCTTGTATGCATACTACTTTAAATTTATTTATCTCAAGGTGTCTAACGTGTCGTCAACGAGTCGGTGCGAGCATCAAGTACCAAAAGGTCCATCTGAACCACTTGAAATTCCAGAATGGAAGTGGGAGCACATTACCATGGATTTAGATTCATTGGTCTTCCCAAGGTTTCTCAAGGCATAGATGCAATTTGGGTCATTGTTGATAGATTGACCAAGTCTGCTCATTTATTACCAATACGAGAAACTTATACACTTGAACGTCTTGCTCGTATGTACATCAACGAGATTGTAAGACTGCATGGTATGCCAGTATCCATAGTTTTTGATCGAGACTCAAGATTCACTTCACGATTTTGGGTTAGTTTACAAAAAGCTATGAGCACGGATTTACGATTTAGTTCGGCATATCATCCTCAGATGGACGGACAATCAGAGAGGACTATTCAAACTCTTGAAGATTTATTAAGACTCTGTGTCCTTGACTTCAAGGGAAGTTGGGACAAGTTCTTATCATTGGTGGAGTTTTTTTACAACAATAGTTATCAAACAAGTATTGGCATGGCTCCATTCGAGGCGTTGTATGGAAGAAAGTGTCGTTCTCCAGTATGCTGGGATGAGGTGGGTGAAGCAACGTTGTTGGGAATGGAGTTGGTACGTATGACTACGGAAAAGATTCAAACGATCCGGCAACGTATAAAAACCTCACAAAACCGACAAAAGAGTTATGCTGATCTTCATCGAAAGGACGTGAAATTCGATATTGGAGATCATGTGTTGTTACGTGTTGCTCCATGGAAAGGAGTTACAAGATTTAGAAAGAGAGGAAAGCTCAATCCTCGATTCATTGACCCATTTTTAATCCTCGATCGAGTAGGAACTGTGGCCTATCGACTTGCTTTACCGCCAAGTATGTCTCGTGTTCATAACGTTTTTCACATATCTATGTTACGTAAATATGTGGAAGACCTGAACCACATTATTGAGTTAAGACCGGACGAAATAGTGAAAGATTTAACGTATGAAGAGGTTCCTGTTCAAATCTTAGATAAGAAAGAATATATTCTACGCTCCAAGGTTATACCTCAAGTCAAAGTTTTATGGAGGAACCACGATGTTGAGGAAATGACCTGGGAGTTAGAATTTGAAATGAAATCAAGGTATCCTTACCTCTTTGACATACCAGTCACGTTACCCTAATTTCGAGGGGCGAAATTTCATAAGAAGGGAGATTGTAAGACCCCAACTTTTATGAATAAAGATAAATTTTCTATAATTATCATTTTTGAATATTATGGACTGAATTTGATATAATGTTATAGTTGTGGGTAATAGTTATAATTTTTCAAAGTACGCAAGTTGTTATATAATATTCGATTGGTCGGGGAATATTCGTTTTAACAGAGAATATTCATACGACGACACAATCATTGGTGGACCCCACAACGGAATTATTGTCAGATTGAGAAAAAGACAAAATATTTTAATGAAAATAACGGCGGAAGTTTTACCGTTAACTGTTGAAACACCCGGTGTTAAAAAAGTGCGAGAATCTGTGGTGGTTGCGTAGTAGCACACAAAGTATTGATTATTGTTGCTTACGTGAGAAGTCACTCAGTTTTGTTCAATTATTGCTACAGTAGTTGCTGCATAATATTTCACATTATTTGATTTAATTATTATCGATATTTTATATATTATTAAATCAATAATTGAGACAACAAAGTTATTAATATTATTATTTGCAATATTAACGATGTCAGAAGTTACATCGAGGAGAGGTTTGGTCACCTAATTGCTGCTAATGATAGGGAGAAGTCCTTATTTGAAAGCCCCTCTTTCACAGTAAGCGACACAGTCGATTAATATTGTGAATTATAATAATGATGATAAATGTTGTTAAAAATATTGAGGAGATTTTTATGATGTATTTGTTATAAATTGGGTTATTTTATGGACCCCCATTCACCCATTTTTCAAAATAATCGGTAGAAAATTATTTATTATATTAAAGGTGGGCCCACATGTGGAGGCCACATGTGGGGCCCATGTGTGGAGAAAATCTGATATTGAGAGGGAATCTAGTTAGTTTCACAGGTGGGTGAAACATTGTGTGTATATATATATATATATATATATATATATATATATCTTTGATAATGAAATAATGGTATGGGGAGGAATATATAAGATCACGGGGGTGATGTCCCGTGAGATTATATATATATAATATATAATATATAATATATAATATATAATATTTAATATATAATATATTTTATTTAAAAATTTCGTTTTATTATAATATTTTATTGCATAGTATCCTTTCTATTCTCCTATAAATAGAAGCTCATTCCTTCATTATTTCTTACTTACAATTCTTTGAAACTCTAGAGAGAAACTATAGAGAGAGAAAGAAAAATATTATTCGCTACTTCACTACTCTCGATATCAAGTTTCTTTTATGGTAAGGGTATTATTATTTTTTGTATTCATGAAGAGAACTTACATTATTCCATTCTTTATTATTACATTGGAATAACTCAGATATCTGTGCTACCCTATACTTGGTGAAATTCTTACATTATTCCATTCTTTATTATTACATTTGGAATATCATATTCATGCGTTTTACAGGACTGGTCCGCCTTTCTATTATTATTACATTGGAATATCACATGCATGCGTTTTTATGCGCGGACACTGGTTAAAATCTTTATTATTACATTGGAATATCACGTCACATGCGTTTTTGTGGGACTGAGTTAAAATCTTTATTATTCATTGGAACATCCCGCTTGCGGTGCGAATTTCGCTTTGACTTTGGTTCCGATTATTTATTATTCTCATTGGAATAACTTTCTGCATGTCAAGTACCGCATGCATGGTGATTTCTTTTGTTATTCCATTCTTTATTATACTCGGTTGGTTAAAGTTTTGACTTCTATATTCCATGAAATTAGTGGAATATCCTTGATATTTGCGCTTCATCCGAAGATCTTTTCATGGAAATATTCTTACGAGCATTCTTGAATTTTACTCTACAAAAAAAGTATCATGTTAATAATTTGGGACGTTATTAGTTCTGAATAAATTAATTCTTGAACTTGTTTTATTGAATTCTTATATCATTGTCATCATCCTCATGTTTATATTTTTTGAAAGTCATCTCGTGGCTCATAGTGCATAGATGGACTTGGTATGATTATGACCGGGATTATTTATTGTAATCATGGCCGTAATGCTACAAATGATGTGGTAAAAGTTCTCATTGGTCCGTAGTGCATTGATGGACACTTGTTGGCATGATCATGACTATTGATGAATACGAATATCCTTGGCCCGTAGTGCATGGATAATTTGTGGTTGTGATCTTAATGAATATCATTGGTAGTAGTCGGGGATGATGTGGATTATTTATTAAAAGTGAGTCCCAAATTTATAAAAGTGATGAAAAACCTTTTAAATCATAAAAGATAGTAGATTTTATTCTCTACTTGACTCTTTTAATGGATCGTATGTTCATTGCAGTTAAACTTGATGTCTATTGTATTTTATCGGTTTAACATTTTGTTGAAGACTAATGATAATTTATTCTGCATTATCTTAGTCATAATATTTCTTACTAGGCTAGTTGAGCTCACCCTTTCTTTCACTGTTCTCTTCAGAAAATGAGAATGTAGCCGGGACTAGTCGGGAAATGGAGTAACGGTCCAGATGATAGTATTAGTAGTCCTCACTATTCTGTTAAATAGTGTGACAATAAATGTAATGAGAACTTATTCTGAGAGTGGATGTTGTCTAAAAGACAATAATTGTATTAAAACTCACAGCTCTCTTGTTGTATATTAAAGATTGTATTCATATTCTGTACCATGTATTTGGCGACTCAGAATAGGTGATATATACCTATTTTGGGGGCGTCACATAAATCTTTAAAATTTATTCTTGAACTTGTTTTATTGAATTGTCATCATCCTCATGCTTATATTATGTTGAAAGTCATCTGTAGCCTGTAGTGCATAGATAGGCTTGGTATGATTATGACCAGGGATTATTCGGTATAATCATGACCGTAATGTTACAAATGATGTGGAAAAAGTCCTCATTGGCTCGTAGTGCATTGATGGACAGTTTTTGGTATGATTATGGCTATGGATTCTCTTCGGCCAAGTGTGCAAAGATGAATTTTTTTATGGCATAATCAGGACCGTTGATGAAAACACGATTATCTTTGGCCCGTAGTGCATGGATAATTCGTGGTCGTGATATTAAAGAATATCATTGGCATGTAGTGCAAGGATGATTTGATGATGTGGATTATTTATTAAACTGAGTCTCAGCAATAAAATTTGTGATAAATCTTTTAAATCATAGAAAATAGTAGATTCTATGCTCTACTTGACTGTTCTGATAGATTGCTTATTCCGCTGCAGTTGTTGATCTAAAACTTGTTGTCCATTATATTCTATCAGTTGTATACTGTTAAAGGCTAAGGATAATTTATTCTGCATTATCTTAGTCATAATATTTCTTACTGGGCTAGTTGAGCTCACCCTTTTGCTTTCATTATTTTTTTCAGAAAATGAGAATGTAGTAGGGACTAGTCGGGGAACGGAGTGACGATCCAGATGATAGCATTAGTAGTCCTCACTATTCTATGAAATAGTGTGATAATAAATGTATTGAGGACTTATTTTGAGTTTGAATAATATGCCAGAAGACAATATTTGTATTAAAACTCACAATTTCGTCATTGTATATTTAAGATTGTATTTGTATTCTGTACCATGTATTTGGCGGCTCAGAATAGGTGATGTATACCTATTTTGGGGGCGTCACATCTCTTCGTACGGTTAAACTAACTAAGGGGATGTTTGATAAAAACTAAACCAATCTGAAGCTAATTATGAATCTGAATGAAAAAATTTATTTAATAATTGACATGTCTGAAACACCTTAACCTATAACTACTGTGGAGATTATTAAAAAAATGCTCTGGGCTGGTTTAAAGTGGGCCAGAACCATCTCTCTTCGTACAGTTAAACTAACTAAGAGGCTGTTTGATAAAAACTGAATCAATCTGAAGCTGAATATGAATCTGAATGAAAAAAATTGTTTGATAATTGACATGTCTGAAACACCTGAATAACATGTTTTTATTATTTTACCCGTCTGAAAAAATTCAAAATTATTGTAAATTTATTTAATATTACTTAATATAATATAATAGTTAATATTGTTTAAAAAAATAAATTTATTCAAAGTAGTCATTCAATCTAAATCAGAATGAATGAACAATTATTTATTCAATTACCATTTAGACTAATTTTTTTCAAACAAACGCTTGAATGGTTGAATTACCGACGCCTAAATTAAAAAAATTAAAACCATTTTTATTTTTTCTTTCATTTCATATAAAACATTTATTCTCTTAATTATTTATTTTTTCTACAATCGTTTCAAACTTTATTGGTTCTCAAAAATACTTGCATAATGTGAGATTAGGGGGGCTCTTTCACTCTTTTGAGATCAATCAATCTAAAGTTCTATTTGTTCTCAAGCCTCTACCTCTAGGAAGGAAGTACACTGTATTTATCATAGGCACGCATAATTATAATTACTAGTGTATATACTATTTGACAACTGTTTGCTAACTCAGATATACGGACCTTGTTTAAGGAATGTGTAATTTTATAATGAAATTGTTACTTTTAGATGAGTATGTATATGGAGACTGGAGAGATTATTTTTTGTCGCTAAAAGAATTTGACAGAGCTAATAAAAACTTGGTCATAATAAGATAAATTTTAAATTATTTGGAATGAGTGAATAGAAAATTAAATACACCCGAAACGTAGAATAAAAATTGTACCACTAGTATTTGGGAACACCAAGTCCGTCCGTCCGTCTTCTTTGAAAACTAATAGAAACTACATACATTTTTAAATATTAGTGCAATTGCAGAATTTTATTAGAAAATAAAATAGTAAGAAGAAAATTTATCTTATCACTATTTCATTTTTAGACATCTCTAAAAATAAAATATGTATTTTCCTTCGCATTTAGGCAAATTAATCAAACACTTGCTCTTTCTCATATTTTAAGTAAGGGATAATTGACTTTTTAATCACTTTACTAAAGCTCGATTTTTATTGCGGTTATCAATTTTTTTTTTTTTACAATCGCGTAACTATACGTTAAAATAATTATCAAATGATCATTACTTATAATTTTCGTCCAAAAAACGGATGGAATTGTTGAGTGTATAATTATATTATTTTTTTAATGCTCATAGATATTAAGAATAATCTTATCTTAATAATAATTTCAAAATAATAATAAAAAATTAAAAATAAAATAATAATAATAATAATAAAAAATAAAAATAAATAATAATAATAAAAATAATAATATTTTAAATAATAATAATAATATTTTAAATAATAATTTTTTTTATAAATGTATTTATATAAATTAATGAATTTATATTTCTTAAATTTTTAAATATTTTAAGTTCACTTTAAAAATATAAAATTATCTAATATTTTGAAATTATTATTATTATTTTGAAATTAGTATTATTTCTATTATTTAAAAATTATTATTATTGTTATTATTTTTCAATTATTGTTATTATTTAAAAATTATTATTATTATTATTATTATCATTTTGTAATTATTATTACTATTTAAAAATTATTATTATTTTAAACCAACTAAATCTATCTAGAAAAAATTTCGATAACAATAAAAATCGGGCCCTAAAACCAAAAAGTAAATTATCAGTTTTAAGTAATTGTGTTTCTTTCTACGTCAAAAAGGAAGTTACACCATGATAAGCTTAAAAACTGGCTTGCACGGTTCAATAAAAAACACAAATCATTACTGCTGTGTAGAAAAAAAGGGGAAAAAAAAATAAACAGAGGGGAGAATGGAAATCATATACACTCATTTCATACAAAATCTACCTCTCACTGTAGCCAAGTATTCCCTCTCTCCGATGTAAATGCATGCAGGATTAGACAGACCTTCCTGGAATCATTTGAAAATGGCTTCACTGTTGGATCGAACATCCAAGAAAAATGTATGTAATGAAAACATTGAATTTTCAGCCAAACTCTTGCTTCAATTTCATGCCAATCTGAAAGATCAAATTATGAAGATAAGAGCAAGAAAACCAATTCTTTACCAACTTCTGGTTAGCCGTTGCTTGGTAACCGACAAAATACCAGGAAGCCAGATGACCTAATAGTCATTCTTTGCTTTTGTGGAAAAGAATCTGCTGAATCCTCGAGAATGTTTCTCTGGTGTTGGAGCAGCAGCAGCAGAAGAAGAGGAACCTGACTTGGTGGGTCGGTGCTTTGGATTTTTTGAACTGATTGGTGATCTCAATAGATTGTTTACTTCAGAATCAGGACTGAAAAGGGTGTTGTATATATCCATGGGGGACTCACTACCAACTCGATGCATATTGGCAGAAGTAGCACTATCCTTCTCATCAGCTATATCCACATCATGAAAGTTCATGCTACTACTTGTTGGTTCGTCTTCAGTAAAGCTTTCACCCTTCTGAGTCCTCTCACTGGATGGAGTCCGCAAAGACTCTGTTTGAGGTCGCATCAATTTCAACTGCTTTCCTAGAAGAAATATGGTTTCTTGACACACTGCTAACTTCTCTGCTGCAGCAGCTAACTCCATCTCCTGAAATAACAAACGGTTTATCTTTTCCACTAGTTTCGCCCCCCCAAAATTCTATCCAACCATTTACAAAGAATCAGCAAATCAATACAAAATATTTTTTTTTTGCGGGTGGGGGGGTGGGGTGGGGTGGGGTGTGCCATCTAAGGTGGTGCAAATATGTTTCAGGGGTGTTACCCCATATAAATATACTTGTATACGCCATAGAGGGTCTAATTTCTTCTTTCTAAGAAATCTAAAACATAGGTTGCCCCCATTCAGTACAGGAATTTCTGCAGCACAAAAAATGAATTGTGCCTCTTTCCAATATTACAATTAATCTTCTACGTCCTACAGTGATAGATATTTTCATCCATAAAGTTTATTGTGGATCAGGATCTCAAATAAAATGAATCAACATTTAGTGATAGGCAGCTGTGGTTTCATAAAAGGTTAGACTGCAGCCCCAAGATTTGAGGAAATGAAGTACCAAGCACATGAACATAAAAGATAGCTTTGTTAGCAAACATAGGCTTGTTTAACAGGATATAAAAAAAATCATTTTCATCATTATAACTACACATCACCTATAAAATAAACCAGTCAGTGTCCTAAATGAAATCAATCAATCAGAGGGCGCATTTTATTTACATTTTTTATCTTATCAACAACTTCTTAAATTAAAGTAGTTCTACAATTAATCGCATTTGCATCAGTCTCAGAGATCACATTGCTTGCTATAACAATTGTAATTTCTGTAACTAGGGCACAATCTGCAACTTGGGCGCAATACCTCAATTCAGTTTTCATTAGATATCAAAACAACCCTCAAATGTTACTTTAGCATCAAACTCATACCATATAACTGATATGAAAAACATGTCAAAAAAACAGAAGAAACAAAAAGAAAAATGTTACTAATACACATGTGACTTGTAAGTGTAACAAGTCCATAAATAGAAGAACCAACACTGCCAACTACTCCCTCTTAAAAAAGGAGTTCTATAATTTTTGTCGACCTTTTTTCTTAAATATTAAGGTTCACACACTTTGACGTGATATTTTCCAATAATAAATTTTAGACTTAAAATATAATACCGAAAAAAATTATACTACCTCCGTTCCAAATCATAAAATCATTGTTGACTTTTGAAAGTCAATTTGAGATGATTCCTTAAAAATTATGAAACATTTACAATGAATGATACTTTTTAGATAGTTTACAATATTCGTCGTTAGATTGACTAAAATTGTAGGAAATCATGCCAATTTTGGGTTTAAAAATATCTTTAGTTGACTTCAAAAAGTTAATATTGATCTTATATTTTGGAACGTTTGGGAACGGAGGGAGTATCTAAATATGCAAACTACAATATTTAAGAAGAAGTCAACAAAGAAAATTGGACTCTTCATTTAGGACGAAGAGAGTACATCTAAAGATGGGATGCATGTTCCTGACTCATGAACTTCTTTACAATAATAAATGAATTCAGGATAACTATATCAAAGATCAATTTAGAATCAAGATAACAGCTTTATTTGAAAGGTTACTTTTAAGAGTTACATGGAACTCTAAAACCCAACTGCACCAAAAAACAAACTACTTAGTTTAAAATTCTTCATTCACCTTTGCAAGAACAAGATACACAGATGAACAGTAATACATAACCCGATGGTGATCAATGACCCAATTGGCAGATTGATTACTTATTAAGCAAAAATTGGCAAGAATGCATAAATTGAGATGAATAAGAGCATTCAACTAAATTGTATTCAATAAAACTCTACAGAGATGAAGCATGCCAACAAAAATTTACTTTCTAACCTCATGCATGAACATAAAAGAGGCCTTAACCTCACCTGACTATTCTTGGCATCAATATCAGCCTCTGGGCAGCTCTTAATCCTGAAATAATTAGTACAGGAAGAAGTTAGGAGTATTCAATATATCATCCTAGATATGAAAGAGGACATAATAGGTATTTATATGTGATGCGTTATTAGCAGAGTCGGAATTAAAAAAAAAAAGCTTAAAATCACAACCATCAGGCAGAATTATATACAATTAACGAAGTTAAGTCGGCAAATATAAATTGCTCAATCAAATCATGTCTTATTTATTTATGCAACTTGCATATTATCTTATTAAAGGAAGGAATAATATACTCAGAAGAGAAAGGAATTGGTGTGGTAGCAACTTGATGTTTATCAATTCTTTCTGAAAACCAACGTATATAATGACAAGTCCCCAACCCCCCCTCCTAAAAAAATAAAAAAATAAAAACTTTTTAATTTTTCATGTCTTTCCAGTAGATATAAAGGGCATCCGCTGGACCAAACTATCGGGAAGACCAAGATTGTCATCCAATGGCAACATTTTGCAGAATAAAAGGTTTTGTGCTAACCTTTGCAATTCCTCTTGAATGTCCTTGCATCTGGCAAGAGCATCCTGATGACTCATTTTCTCCTCTTGAAGCTCGTTATTCAGACCTTCTGTTTTCGCTCGTAGAAGAGTCACTTCAACTCGAAACCCCTCTGCACGCGTTTCAAGTGACTTGTATGACTCTGCCATGCATTTTAGTTGGGTCTCAGCTAAACCATTTAACTTTTGAGCAGATGTCAGTTGTGATTTAACTTCAGCAAGAAGTTGTTCTGTTTCATGTAATTGGAACTTGGTGATTTCAAGATTATCAGTGCACCTAGAAAGATGAATTGCCATATTATCTTTTTCAGATTTCAATTGTTCAAACTCCTCCAATGAGCGATTCCATGATGAGATTTTTAATTCAGAGGTTGGGACAAAAGTTCCTTCATGTGGAATGTCGGGATCAGAGGTGGAGTCAGAAAAGTGACCACAGCCATTACCATATCTCTCTCCAGATGAGTCCTGAAGCACCTTATTCTCAGGTAAAGCAACTTTGTCTATGCAATCAGAACTACTAGCTTCAATATTTTTATAACCCAGGAAATTAAAACGGACTTCACTGGCTTTACTGAATACTTGAGAAAGGCAAAGAATGAAATCAATTAAGCTTATTTTTCTGTTTATAACCTCATTAAAAGTGACAGAGAAATCCTCCAATATTTGGCCAAGTCCATCCCCATCAGTCAATGTGCCCTGGACAGCCTTAGCCTCATTGCCAAGTAGTAATACGAAGTCGTGAATCTGAGAAACAGCAGCTGTCAATTCTACACTAATAGCATGCACAGTTTCTGTCAATTCTTTGCTATCTTGGGACAAAGAGAGTTCCCTTTCAGCAGTTACCTCAGAATTTTCGGGGCAAGCTTGGTGATCACCTGTAGCATCAGAACAATGAGGTTCCTCAACGAAAGAACTCTTTGAGTTATGATGCAAACTATCATGCATGTCCTGCACAATATGCCTGATATCCTCCAAAAGTTTTTCCATATCAGTCTCCTCAGACAGAGACTCAAATACCATTGAAATTCTTGATTGGAGCTTCATAGAAGGCAGCAGATCATTATTTGAAGTCTCCTGAGTTTCCAATGAATCCGACTGCGGCACCTCCATGAGCTTTAAATCTGTGGCAGTAGTGGCTCCTGTTGAATCATGGTTCACAACTTCAGATTTTGTGATATTTGAAATATCCGGACTGAAAACTGCTCCATTTGACTCGTTGGATAAATACGCCAACTTTTCCATCTCGAGAAAGTCATCCATAAGCTCCAGCTGGCTGCTTGATTTTTCAGCCTTTATGGGACTGTCAACATTCTTTTCCTTCATATGGGAGAGATCAGAGATCAATGCTGTAGCCCAAGATCCAGCATAACTTGCTTCATCATCATTTCCATCTTCAGACATGGAGGTCAAGCTAGGCGGGTTGCTTGCATTTTGACTGAAGGAACCTTCAGTTGGGATCTGAATATTAGATTTTGTTATACTTCTGTGCTGATTATTTGCTTGCAGTTGTGCTTCCAAACTTTGAAGTTTACTAACTGTCTTGGCACAAACACTCCTGGAAGCTTGCAATTCGCTATTACGTTTGGCCAAAGCTTCCTTCAGCATCTTTGTTTCTTCTTCCATTGCCAACAGACGTTCAGTGAGTAGCTCATTCTCTTTATGGTACTTCTGTACAGTGTCAGGGGAAAATTCAGTCAACTGGGACATGTGTGGACTAGTAGGAGGCTTTACAGGAGACCTCCTTAACCGAGTTTCTCCATAATCGCTGCCCAAGTTTTCAACTTCTAGCTTCATTTGAGCTAGTGCAGCTGGACCAGGCAACTTCTTCCGAACAAGAACACGCAATCGTTGGCACTCTGCTTCTAGCTTAGCTATTTTCTTAGCACCTTCCAAATGCTGTTTGTTTGCAACTTCTGCAGATCTCACACTCATGTTCTTTTCCTCATTACGGATCTCTAACTCTTTGGCAACTACATGTAGTTCATATTTTAGTGAATTTATTTCCTTGTCACATGAGTCAATATTGCTCTTCAATAGTTCGATATCCGCTTCAGCTTGTGATTTTTCTTCGCTGATTTTGAACAGCATGTTGGATCGCTCTTGCAAAGACCTTGAAATTGCTTCATTATCAGAAGCAGATCTGAGGAGTTCTTGTTCTAAATTACCTATCTGTGTTTCAAGCTCAAGCTTTATCATGTCACATTGCTTTGTTTTGTTAAGAACAACTTCATGCAGTTTCTGCTCATGTTCTTCCTTCAAATTTCTAATCTGCCGCATGCACTCCTTCAAAGCACCATCTAAATGTGATGATCGATCTTCAGCAGTAAACTTTAACAGCGTAACTGATTCTAAATGATTTTTCAACGCCAAAGCTTCTGCTTCAGCCTTTTCCCAACCTGTTTAATGAAATTTAACAATTTTATAAAATCGTTGCTGCCAAAAGAATAAAAATAAAATTATAGTTCATGAACTAATATATCATAGAGAACCATCACCATGCCAACACACCTGAAACAGCTTCTTCAGCAACTTTAGCATGCTGTTTTACCAGGTTTTCCTTCGTTGTCATTTCTGAATTCGCTGCAGACAGCTTTTCATTCAAGTCATTAACTTCATCTTCTAAAGATTTAACCTGATCCTCATACGAAGTGACTTGATCCTCATATGTCTTAATTTGATCCTCACATGACTTCAACTGATCCTCCAACCCAGTTAGATGAGAATATGATTCAACAGAAATTTGGACATACTTTGGTTTTTTGTAGCTACCCTGCTTACCCTGGAAGGTGGGAAAACATTGCCTTAAAGAGAGTGAAACAATTAAATCAACTACAATATAATTAAAAATAATGTAATAAACATTTATTCTTGGTAAATTATTTGCATCAGTAAATCCAATTGAGCTAGAGAAGGTAGGGGAAAAAACTAATGTAAAAAGGAAGGCCAAAATTGCTTGAGCTAAAATTTCATAATGATATTTCATATAGGGAATAATGGACAATTTGCCAAAACTACTTTGTTTTAAGCAGATTTGTTTTGATTTTTTATGTTTTATTCCAAAACTACGTAGTTTTTTGATTGTGCACAAATAAAATATACACAGCTGTGAATATTTTATTTGTGCACAGTCTGCCAAACTACGTCGTTTGACAGATTTGTTTTTGATTTTTGATTTGGGAGGAGAGAAGCTATTTTTTTAAAAAAAATTAAATTTGCCAAAACGACGTAGTTTTGATAGGCACAAATAAAACATACACAGCGTTATGTGTGACCATATTGCCCTTTCATATAAATGTTATTTTACCCTGAAATATATTTTCTTTTGTAAATAAATGTTGCACTCTGTAGTCTGTTCAAACAATTTCAATTTCCTAAAAGAACTAATTGAGTGCTACTAAAATCATTTCAAAGCTTCACCACTTGATGTGGTTTCACACATAGCAAAAACTGTATGAGCAACTTAAATTCTGCTTGCATACTGTGTTTGATATCATTCAGTAGGAAATAATGCTAAAAGAAGTGGCCATAAGATTTCCAGGTAGGTGCAGAGCTCAATTCTGCCCTGATAAAAAGAATTTTCCAAGAACAAAGTTCTCCAATATTCCCAGTAAAATATGTGATGTTCACTCAACAAGTTCAGAGAACCAACGACAGGAGTTGGAGATGATTGTATATTGAATGATATTTGTCAATTGGGAGAAAAATAAATATCCTTCTATGCTGAAGAAGGTGGACAATGAAATACATCAGCTTAAACTCTTTTATTTGGTGTCAATGTAATTGATAATAATAATCATGAACTTTGGGAGAGGAAGCAAAACTGACAGTTGGCTGGTAGGGTCTTATAAGTGGAAGATTCACACAATAAGAGGAAAAAGAAATCTTCCAAATACAGTAAAAGTTAAGGCAAACTAAAACAATCATACAACAAAGTCGAACAACATACTTGATCACCCTGGGATCCAGCTGAAGCTGAAGGAGTACCAGCAGATTCTAATGTGGCAATTACTTTATCGGTGGCTGCCTTATCAGATGATTTTTTCTTCCAGGGCCAGCTCCGTCGGTCCATAATTGACTGTAGACATATACGGGTAGTAGCAGAGTATTAGTAGACAATATTACTAATGAATTAATATAACCAACTGATCAACTTAAGTAGACACACGAATATAAACACGAGGACAAGCTTGTGCCTGAATTGCTTTCTACTGATATATCAGATATGTTAGTGAGTGCCACACAGGGACAATGTTCTGGAGAAATTTATAATAATATCAAATTGCAGCTCTACATCAAAGTGTATGACTTTTTCATTGTTCTTATTTACTAGTTATATATCTAGTTTTTGAGCGTAAAAGAGGTTTCATAATTTAATAATCGGTGAAACATTTGAAATTCCCCTCTTCATTTTTGCACTAATTCTGCACGGAGAATTACCTATAATCAGTACGAATGGAAGGCTGTTCCTTCAAAAATTATTTAATATCTACCCGACTAGAGACTTACATCACATTACACAATTGAATAATCTGATCAGCAAAAATGTAACCAGCAAATTTGATGCATATAGAAAAAATGTAATCTGATCAGTTCAAAAGAAAGGAATCAAAATGTATCTAGAAAGAAATATTGACAGAGAGAGAGAGAGGGGAAGATAGAGAATCTTAGATTTGTATAGAAATTTAGAACCTTGGAATACATAAAGCACTATACTCAGTCTTTTGCTTTTACAGAATTAAGTTTATGACCTTATTGGTAAATTAATTGGAGGACCAATTTAAAAGTTAACTTGATGGTATTTAAGTCTCCATTGATGATGCTTTAGAGAATTTAGACAATATGAGATGGAAAGGCTTTGAAAAGGAAACCTTTAATGTTGAATCCTTTATTTTCCATCCAAATCTGCAGAAGCCAAACACACAGCTACACTAGGCTTGAAAAGGAATTTTTTTTTGGGGTGGTGTTGGGATGGGGGGTTGAGCAAATGAATCAGCCATAAATTTGACATTCTGAAAATCTAGCCATTTTTTCTGGGGGATAAAAGGAGCAGTTTAATGTAAATTTTAATCATTCACAAAGGTCATCGGTATTTAATTGGTGCAAATCATCAACAGTGCGTTAGAAGGTCCGTAATACTAATTGATGAAAAAAAGGCATTTATTACAGCATATATAAACGGAAAATATGTAATCACAGAGGTATGAAAATTGAAGATTCTTGAAACATGTTAACATTCGAAATTACATAACTAAATGAAGACTCTTGAATGAGATTTACATTCAAAAACCTTCAAAATATTAAAAGAGAAATATGGCTAAAACACCTACACAAACTAAATAGTAAACCAGTTCATTCCATATTATAATCTAAAGTTAGAAACTTAAACTTTACGCAGATGAATAGAGGGGGAATTGGTTACTATTTTAAGAAGAATACTGAAGCAAACCAAAAGATATAAAAATCCGATTCAGTGTGAACAAGATCGAAAAAAATGCTGAATCCAGAAAAGGAAAAGATCGCGGTGCTGAATAGCACCGACAACACATAGATATCATAATCATCCTATCATATTTAAAAAAAAAAAATGGGGACTATTTTCGAGAAAAACAGAAACAAAACAGACGGTGAGTATTAATTAAATTGAAAGTGAAGTTTTGTAAGAATCAGAAGTATGGAGATTCGAGAATCGACATACCAGTGGCAATGTAGGTGAGAGAGAGAGAGAGAGAATACAGTAGGATTTATTAGGTTTTGCTATCTGTCTTGATTTTATTTTACAGTTTGGTTTTTAGAGAGAGAGAAACAGAGGGTGAGAGAAAGTGTTTGTGTTTAGTGTGAGATTTGAGAGAGAGAGAGAGAGAGACGGAGGTGGTGGAGATGGTGAAAAGGGGTGGTGTGAGTAGTTTGGCTGGCAGGCCGATAGGTGTCATTTAAAAATGCTCCAAAACATATGCTTTTTTACATTTATAATTTTCGAATACATATAATTAAAATTAAGGCTGCCAAAAGATTATTGTTTTGGGTTTCATTTAAAAGGCAATGATTCCAATTTAAATAATCATAATTGGTTGAATTGAATAAAAACATTGGAAAGAAAATAATTATAATACGATTAATCAGTAGAAGTACAGGTATAATTATATTTTTAATCATGTGTAAATTTTAAACGATAATCTTTTAAGAAGAGAAGGATTACTACCCAAAAATATACACTGGTGACTTGACTGTCCTGGACTGTTATTTTCGATAGTTACATATTTACCCCCAAAGAAAAGAAAACAAACAAACAGATACTCCTCCATTCCATTCCATAGATGTTAATTTGGAGTTGGACCACCGTCACTTGCTAGTCCAGTACAGCTCACAACTTACGTGTCGCGTCCACACCAGGTGTCATGTGCTGCCGCTGCATGGAAACTCCATCATCATCATCATCCTCATCCTCTTTTCTTTTTCTTCTACCTTCTTTTCTTCATAACTCGATCACCCATTTTAAAATTCATGAATTTATTTATTAAATTGGGAAAATTTTAAATGTTTGTTATTAAATTGGGACTTACTAGATTTTTTTTTATGTTGTAATAATAATGTCTAGACTTTAAACAAAATTTTGATTTACCAAATTAAACAATATAAAAATATAAATATAAATCAACTTAACTTAACTTTTGATTCGTCCACCGTACCATATAGAGTATCATTTGTCCCAATTTCAAATCTCATTTGACTTTTATTTTTATCGATCCCAGTCGATCGTCTAACGAATTTTATGTATATTTATTTATACTATTTAATTAGTGAGGTTTTAAAATAAAATTTCACACGTAGTGAGACAGCCACGTACACTAATTAATTAGGGCCATACGTCATACATGAGACAAAATGATTTGGGGGAACAGAGTCTAGTCTGAGTGAGGTCCACGTACTTATGCATGGCCTGAAATGTGAAATATTGATACTACAGACACAGACAGGGTGAGGGGTTGAAAATTGATACTCAGTATATAATTAATCCTCATATAATTATAATTATAAAGTTCATCTATATATATATATATATATATATATATATATATCATAATAGTTATTGATATCAACAAGAACTTAAAAATTAAACTGTACAAATACACCAGCAGTAGTAATAGTTGGTACCGGATTAATTGCTGCTAGGTAGCGTGCGTACGAACGTAGGAAAGAGGAGACCAGAAACGGTTCCAAATTCGGTGCCACTCGTACGTATAGTAAAAAATACGGGGTTCTCCTCTCCTCCTACTCTTCACGACCAGAAACGGTTCCAAAGATCAGTACGTGGCATGCAGACGGGTTCTCCTCCCACCCTTCCTCCTCCTCTCCTCCTCCTCCTACTCGTCACTGCGCGCGTTCCATAAACTGTTGGCGGGCGGGGTTCACTATTTCACCTATATTACACGTACATTAATTTATACATCTACTTTAATCACCCAATTAATATACTATTTCTCAATAATATAACAGTAATCAGACATGTACAGCTTGTTTGAGACAATCTGCTAGGGTTGGTACTGCAAGACTACAGCGCTCAAAGGGTTGAGCCCACTGGACCCACTAAATTCAATTGATGCCCCCGGCCGGCCCCCGAGATATATATGAGCCGTAGTCAATGTTGGTCAGGGACGTTAATGGTTCGAGCTCGATGGTTAATCACACACTGCCACACACATAGATATCTGAACAACAATTGGAAATGCTTTTGGAAACAGTTTCACAGGAAAGAGGGGAACAATAGAAGCTGGGTACGTACGTACTACTCGTACCCTAGCTATATATTTAATTCGAATCTTCAAAAAAGTTAATGAATAAAACATGCATATCTTGGCTAGCTAGCTAGGACCTAAGAGGAAAAACCACATATATAGGAGTATTTTGGTGTGCCTCTCTCTTCCTAGTTCCTAGTTCCTAGTTCCTAGTTCCTTCCTTGCTGATAAGTAGCTGTATATATAGTACGTACTCCTCCCAAGTCAGTCCCATCCCAATTTAGTGGCAATTAAGTGCCAACTAAAATAAAGAAAAGTAGTACGTACGTACAGCCCCTTGGTCAGCTAGACATGGATGATTAATTATTGGTGATCAATTTATATATGGGATATTGCATGCTGCTTAAATCTATTGGATTTCTCTTCTTTTTTTGGGAAATTAAATCTATTGGATTACTCTTGGCATCTCTATAACAAAACAAGCTTTTGCAAATTACCTTAATTTCCTGCATGCATGCGTACGTGCTTTCTAATATAGACATGCATTTACATGTGAATTATTTATCGTTCAACTTTGATTGAGTTATATAAGCTTTTAGATCTTTATTTGGAGCCTTTAAATTAGTTTGTCATATTGTATAGTACTGTATTGGATAGGAGACAATATATACAAGTCCCACGTACGCTGTCATATAGCTAGGACATATATAATATATATATATATATATATATATATATATATATATATATATATATATTATATATATATAGGTACTACTACTACACCAGTTTTAATTGATTTCTTTATTAATTATCAACATTCCAAAAATCGATCTGAGGACAACTACTGATCATTCATGTACAAATTCTGGATAAAATTAAAGACCCAAATTGCTAGTGAGTTTTGCATATACCCCGTTTTGTTTTAATTTTCTCAAGTTTATAATTATAATTCTATTATTTTACCACACTAGCGAGCGGCTAAACTTTTATTTTATTTTTAAAAATATATGCGGAACAAAAATATATTTTAATATTCACAAAATTTATAAATGACACTTTTTTATTTTTTTTTAATTTGTAGAAGGAATTAGAAAGTTTTATTAATTACCTTTTTGTTTTATTAAAGAGAAATCACAAGTAAAAAGTGATATTAAGATGGTGGGCTGAAAATGATTGCTAAACATCTTTTGACAATAATTTCTGTTGATATGCAAAAATTTCAACCTTTGCTTTGTTGGTACGAAACGAAAGCATCTCGATTATGGCCTATGGGCATTGTGGAGAGAGGAAAATATATAGAAAGAAAGAAAGATGGAACACAAATAATTATACCAATTGGTATGGGACCCTTCAATTATATATATACTCAATCCGTCCCATAATATATCACGATATTTTAAATAATTTTATTTATTTATTTAAATTATTTAACGTTTATATAATCTAAGAGAATTAATCATAATATTTTCAAAATTATTCATTATAAAAAAATATTATAAATGAAAGTTCTAGATCAGAAGTATATGTGATAAAAAATATTATAGATAATTAATAAAATATTTAATATTATACAATTATTTTTTTAATTATTGTGTAAAATTCTAAAACGTTACTACTACTATATATTATGGGAAGGAGGACAGCTTTCAAATTCAATCTCTCTTTTACGTGGGAGTAGGAGGAAGTAGTTTTTGCATTGGATTCCCTTTATCCCGCCCTCTTTTTTCTTACTTTCCCCAACGGGCAACGCAATGGTGATAATTACTTCCTCAGTCTCGCATTAGTTGTAAATGTTTTATTTTGTGAATACGCAGATCATAAATATATAAAAAAAAGTTGTAATTAATATAAATACAATATATATATATATATATATAACATTTAAATATATACACTAAAAATATTAAATATACTGGTTAGAACATAAATTTTATGACAAGCGCAAAAAGAGTGTCATAATTAATATGGAATAGAGCGAATTAATATGGCCATATTACTACTTGTTAGGTTCACAACTAAAAATCATTTGACCATAACTTGACAATGTTCTTAAGACTATAGAGTACTACCTCCTTTCCTAAAAGATTGTCGTTTAAGGTTTTGACACATAGATTAAAAAATTATCATTTACCAAGTAAAATTTATTTGAAATTTCATCACTGGGCGATAAATTTTTAGGGGAAGTAAAAACTATTAATCTAGTGAGAGAATTGAGGGAAAGATTTAGAAGGAAGACAAAATGATAGAAGGTAGAAATGATTTGGAAGTAATATAGAAAAGTAAATAATTTATTCTCCTTGAAGTTGTAAATGATAAACTTTTTAAGAACGGAGGGAGTATTTGCTTTTAACCAATTAAAGAGTACTTAGTTGTTAAAGACTATAAAGTACTTTCCCTCTAAACTCACAAACAAAATAGTAGTATTTTTGACGTGCCAGCTCTCAGCCCTAATAAAACAAGGACAAAGAGTTGGGGCCAACACTGAAAAGCAATTTTATGGTTTCTAGGCTTCCAAAGCGTACCAACTGATACACATACAGCCATACCATACGGGTTACGATTTGACTGAAATCAGAAAAATATATCCGGAAAAAATATTATCGTACATATATATATATATCAATTTCAGAGTTTTGAAAATTTCCTAAACTATTAAGGAAAAGCAAAAGTAGCAATTATGTATGGACTATTGGGACTTGTGGTTTCTAATTGTACTTTATAAGTTGGCTCGTAGGGTTAGGTTATCTCATTGTACTTTGTTTGACTATTAATGAATTCTTTATTTCTACCCAAAATTAAAAAAAATTCTACTCCAATTCGTTTTCTAACTTATCCCAATTTATTATCCTAACTCCTATTATATTACTATTCAATAGTCTTAATTTCTCTCAACTACTAATTTGTTTTTTTACTCTTTTTTCTCCCTTATTTTCCGGACAAAATGTGTGTCACATAACTTCCTCCTCCCCCTTTCTCATCACCATATAGCGGTTGACACAAATTACCAAAATTTATGAAACTCATATATACTAAAGTAATTAATTTGAAGTTAATTTTAGTTAATACAGTGTCGATAACCGATAAAGGTCATTTCAATATACTGTATTGATCAATTGACCAACTTATTATAAAATTAACTTGATGATAACCGAACCCCATATGTACAATATTCATACTTTTGCAACTTTTGTATGTGTACTTTTGGGTTTTTCTAGTAAGAATGAATAACCCTATAGAGGTCATGTCAACCTATAAGCGTATGTAAGTTTTATGAATGTACTACTAGTATACACTTTTTACATAAGGTTGAGTAGGAGAAAAAATTTCCTCCAAATAAATGCAACGACTAAAATATGGGGGCCTTAATTTATCAATTGCCTTCTAAATATCAATAACAATTATCATACTCCGAAAGAGAGGACTTTTACATTTGTATTAACAATAATTTGCTTAATTATTAGTTCTTAAATATTAAAATAAGAATTTTTATTCGTAAAATTTATGAAAAATTAATATCGACTTTCTAGTTCATATATAAGCAAGCAAGCTATTTTAACCCTTTCTTTCTCTATATAAAGAGGTCAGTCGATCTAAAAGTTAAAAGTAATGACACATTAATATCATTTCTTTTTGTCCCGACAGTGATGATGATTTTGTGGAAAATATAATCTGCATCTTATGAGTTGATTAGATTATGGTTTTATGCCAATTTGATTGGACATTTGGTCCTAAAATTCCACACATGAAAATCAAAACAATTTTACCAAGCTTGTAGCTAGGGAATTAAATCATATAAAGTGGCCGGCAACTCTATTTGCAGACAAAAAGTCTTAAGGAAACTTAACTTGCCTGATCTCTAAGCTACCAATTCCTTGTAAATTACATCTTGTAGATGCCCATGCAAATTGACTTTTATCACCCTACCATGGCAAGAATGTTATATATAAAGGTAAAGGTAGTGCTTCTCAAAACAAAAAACAAAAGAAGCAAAAAAAGAAAGATAAAGGCCACTACCGATCCATATATATATAATCAGTTTTCACACAATCCCATAAAATATAAAAAAACTAGAATCGGATTTATTTTTTTTGTTTTGGTTTTTCTTTTCTCTTTCAGTTTTTTTGTTATGGGTACTTCACAAATTCCCAAGAAGCAAAGTGATATATGAATTTTGGGAGTTTTCTTTTGTTTTGTTGCTTAGCAGTATACCTGGCAAAAAAAATAAGTTTGAGTTGGTTTTGAGTTATATAAAATAGGTTTGGATTGATTTTGGAATCAAAACTATATTACTTATATTTAATATGGGTTATGTGGTTTGAATTTAAATAATTATGAGTCGAATTTAAGTTGACCTATTTTTCAAATTATGATTTGTTTATTTTTTTTTAGAGTGTATACATAATCATATATATATATATATATATATATAATATTTGCTCTCTCTATATATATTTCTCCTTAATTTTGAGTCTTGACATCGTAATTTACAGCTCGTACGTACGTGGGGAATATAGAGGAAGAGTCGTATATTAGTTTTATTATATATATACAGTACTAAGTAATGATTATGTACCTAAATAAAGAGTAATGATATGCAGCATAAAGGGTAAATAATTAATATCCCCCTAATTAATTAAAATAATTTATTTAAATTAGTAGTTTGTTACACTAAAAGTATTAACTTTATTATGGACTAATTCCATAATTAGTGGAATATTTTTATACATAATTACAAATGTATAAATTATAAAAGTATGTAATATGTATAATGTATGTGTTATATAAGGATGTAGTGTAATATACATACATATTAATGTATTAGCTCTACAAAGTGCAGAGAAAACTATTATAGACTAATATGAGTCAAAACTAATTAAATAGTTCAAAACTAAATCAATCCATAACATAAAAACTAGTTAACCAACCCAATAGATTCAAATGATTTAAATTAATTATATTATCAGGTCTACTTAAGCCAGCCCTAGGGAGCTATCACTCTTTTCTCTTTTATACACATGTCTTAATTTCACTCAGTCTTTATAAATTAGATAACAATTTAAGTAATACTCCCTCAATTTAGGATTATTATTGATTTTTGATAGTAAATTTAAAATATTTTACAATATTTATCATTATATTGACTAAATTAAACAAATTTATATTAATTTAAGATTATAAAATATTTAAATTAATTTAAAAAAGTTAGTAACGGTCTTACATTCTAATACAACGAGAGTATCCAAATTATTTATAATTTTGACATCAATCAAAAAAATCCTAGCGTCTTTAAACCTGAGTAGTAATCCGGACTCGGAGAGGTGCATTTCTGGCCCAGCCTGGTGCAAAATCTTGTCTTGCAGAGTCTGTACTGTAGCTAATTAAATGTATGGTCCAAATACAAAGGAAATCCATGACCTAGACAGACATACCTTAATGGTTGCACAAACCCATCTATATATAATACCCAAAAACCAGGCTGCTATTTGAGATGCCAATGCAATGGAATCAATTCAAGCTAGCTAATAAGGTTGGGGGAGAAAAATGAAACCACCCGGCAACTGTGTTTCTGAGTTTTATTTATTTAGATGATTGATGTTTCTTGTTGTAAAAATTTTTCTAGTACGTGCAGATTGATCATGAGGATAAATTATTCAGATTTGGGTGTGATATATTAATTACTGTTTTTGGAATATAATTGTTTTTTGAGTATCTGTGATGTCCATTGTCCACTAACTGTTTACTACAATTGACCCTCTTATTTAATTATATGTAATTTTGTTTAAAAGGATTATAATCTTTTCATTTTTTATAACATATTACAGTTTTAATATATATCTAGATCAAAAAAGTTATAATATCATTATTGACTTTTAAAAATAATCTCTTAAAATATTTTCAAATCAAATTAAATTGATAAACTTCATTAAAAAAACAAAAATCTAAATATTATACAACGTTCCAACTAAGGATATACATACATACATACATATAAGACTACTTATTATGAAGAGAGGTAGAAGAAAATATATATATATATATATATATATATATATATATATATATATATATATATATATATAATCCTAAAGCTTGATGGTGTTATATGAACAAATTAACTTTTAATTGACTCACTCTCTAGCTACCACTCGAACTGGTTTTAACTCTTCTTTAGTTTTCAGCATACCATTGATTGCCTTTAGTTGAATCAATATCAATGTCCAGTTATATTCCGACAAAATAGTAAAGAATAGTAAATTATGATATTTATATTTATATATAAACCTTGTTTGATAAGTAAGCTAGTGTTCATAATTATATATGTTTAATTCGGTTTTTGGTTTTATGTGTATGGAGCTGTCTAGCTAGCTAGCTAACTATCAATTAACATGTAAATTTGTAATTGTTCGATCTGATCATCTCTCCTAATTTAGTTTAATGATTTAGTATATATTTAATTAGCTCCTTAATTAAACATGAAATCAATTCTCGATCTGAGTTAAATACAATATGAGTACTCTCAAATATTTTACTACCTATTTCTCAGGAAATTCAATTCTATATATGCTAGGGTATACGTGACGGTCCGATAAATTGAATAATCTTGTAATTAGGTTTTCGATGTAAACATTTAATAAAATGAAATTTTATGAATATTATTATGTGTCATGTGATTAAAGGTCGTATTATGACATAATGTAAGACCCCAGCTTTTATAAATAAAGATGAATTTTCTATAAATATTATTTTTGAATATTATGGAATAATTTGATATAATGTTATAGTTGTGGATAATATTTATAAATTTTGCAAAGTATGCAAGTGGTTATATTATATTCGATTGGTCGGGGAATATTCGGTTTAGCAGGGAATATTCGTACAACGGCTCAATCATTGGTGGACCCTACAATGTAATTATTAGGATTGAGAAAGCGACAAAAATATTTTATTGAAATAACGGCGCAGAAGTTTTTCTAGTTGATCTTGTTGAACTACCGGTAGTAAAAGTACGATGAATATATGTGGTTGCGTAGTAGTACATGGTATTGATTATTGATCTTTATGTGAGAAGTCATTCGGTTTGATTCCATTATCATCGATTAATAATATGAATTATTATAGCGATAATGATGTTTTGTTTTATTCGTATTATTAACGTAATAAAAGCGAAGCATCTTTTTATATAAAATGAGAATCTTTATTAAAGTTATTACATAAATAAAATATATTATATTTTATTATGCGTAGTATTTTCGTAGTATTTTTTGCATAGTGCCAGCGTAGTAAAATGTTTTATATAAATAGAATATATTATATTTTATTTAAAAGATTTTGCTTTAAATATGGACCGTCAGATTAAAGTAAATCAATCTGCACTGGAGTTCATGGATTAATTACTATGTATTCTATTTTCTATAAATAGAAAGCTCATTCCTTCATTATTTTCTTACGAATTCAATTGAAAAGCTAGAGAGAGAAATATAGAGAAAGAAGAAAAGTATTCTCGCTACTTCACTTTGCCGATATTCGGTTCTTCTAAGGTAGGGAATATTATTTTGTTGTACCCGTAAAAGTGTTATTCTTTTGTATTCATGAAGAGAACTTCTTTTGTTATTCCATTCTTATTTATTACATTGGAATAACTTTGTATACGTGAATCCCTATACTTGGTGATGATCTTCTTTTATTCCATTCTTCTATTATTACATTTGGAACATCATATACGTGTGTTTTACTGGGACTGGTTTTAAATCTTTATTATTATTACATTGGAACATCACATGCGTGTGTTTTACACGGACTCGGTTCCGTCTTCATTATTCTATTAGAACATCACATGCATGTGTTTTTAGGACACGGTTAAAATCTTTATCATTACATTTGGAATATCCTGTCGTGTGTTTTACACCGGATCCGGGTTCCATCTTTATTATTCTGTTAGAACATCGCTTGCTTGTGTGAATTTCACGACACGGTTAGTTATTATTATTCTGTTGGAATAACTTTGTCACATCCAAATACCGCATGCGTGGTGATTTCTTTTGTTATTCCATTCTTTATTATACCCAGTTGGTTAAAACTTTGACTTCTATACTCCATGAAATTAGTAGAATATCCTTGATATTTGCGTTTCATCCAAAGATCTTTTCATGGAAATATTCTTACGATCATTCTTGAATTTTACTCTACAAAGAAGTATCGTGTTGACGGTTTGGATGTTATTAGTTCTGAATAACTTAATTCTTGAACTTGTTTTATTGAATTCTTATATCATTGTCATCGTCCTCATGTTTATATTTTTTTAAAGTCATCGTGGCTGTAGAGCATGGATGGACTTGGTATGATTATGATGAGGGATTATTGGTGTAATCGTGGTAGTAATGTTACAAATGATGTGGTAAAAGTCCTCGATGGTAGTAGTGCATTGATGGGACGATTGTTGGCATGATCATGACCATTAATGAATACACAACTATTCTTGGCCCGTAGTGCGCAGGAATAATTGTGGTCGTGATCTTAAAGAATATCCTTAAGTAGTAGTAGTGGGGTGATTCGATGATGTGGATTATTTATTAATTTGAGTCTCAATTATAACAAATGATGAAAAACGCTTTTAAATCATAAAAGATAGTAGATTTTATTTTCTACTTGACTCTTTTAATGGATTGCTTGTTCACGCTATGATTAAACTTGATGTTTATTATATTTTATCGGTTTAACAATGTTGAAGGCTATTGATAATTTATTACGCATTATCTTAGTCATAATATTTCTTCTTTGGGCTAGTTGAGCTCACCCTTTCTTTCACCTTTATTCTCTTGAGTGAAATGAGAATATAAATTTGAGACGAGTCGGGGAGCGGAGTAATGGTCGAGAGGATAGCATTAGTAGTCCTCACTATTACGTGAAATAATGTGATAATAATTGTAATGAGGACTCCTTTTGAGTTTGTATAATATCTAGTAGACAATATTTGTATTCAAACTCACGATTTATGTCGTATTATACTACGACGAGTTATATTAGTAAGTTGTATTTAAATTCTGTACCATGTATCTGACTACCCAAGATGGGTGATGTATACCTAATTTTGGGGGCGTCACACATAAGTTGTGTGTATATAAGTGAATAAGTGTCTTGAGATGTCATCCAAGGAAAATATTTTGAGAAAAGGCGTAAAATATTATTTATACTTCAAATATTTTATATTTTTAAACTCAAAATTATCATAAATTCCTTTAATTTTAATCCATACGACTATAAATATTATAAATCATCTCAAAAACACTATTCATTTGTCGATTTATTTTAATTCTAGGAATGGGACTACTTGAAAATTTGGAAAACTTCTAGAGAGAGGCAGGATATTAAATGCGAATAGTAAAGAATGGAATAATAGAAGAATTTCACCATGTGTATAAAGATTACTTTGCATATCTGAGTTATTCCAACATAATAATAAAGAATGGAATAATGAAGAAGTTCACCATGTATGCGGTACTTAGCATAAACAAAGTTATTCCAACATAATAATAAAGAATGGAATAATGAAGTTTCTTCATGAATAAAGAAGAAATAATACCCCTTACCAAAAAAAAGCTGGATCTTTGGAATAGTAAGGTAGCAAACTTCTCTTCTTCTTTCTCTCTATAATTTCTCTCTATAATAATTGCTTTCTATAGCTTTTGTGAATTGGTGAGAAATGAAGGAAGAATGAGCTTCTATTTATAGGAAAATATAGTTTCGATAATTACGCGTTTTGGGGATCGAAATATTACAGTACAATACCTCCAACTTTTCTTTCATTTTTAATTCAGTCATCCAAGTATTATCAAACTTGCACCACCTCCCCTAATATTAAATCATATGAATCAATAGTAAATCATGTGACTCAATAGTTCTAAACATGTGAAAAAATTAATTACAGTATAGTACCTCCATTTATACCTCCATTTTTAACTTAGTCATGCAAGTATCATCAATCTTGCACCAACTCCCCTAATATTATAAGAATGTGATTCAATAGTATACATATGTGAACAAATAGTTATATTAGCATGTGAATTAGTAGCAATTAATTGCTCAATTACCCGATTAATTACCCAGTTGGTCAATATAACTTCCAGACATCAATTACTATCGAAATAAATGTCGATTTCCACTAACACTAACAATCTTAACACAATGAAAATATTTTTCTCAAAAATTTTATTTTTGAAATTTCGAAGTTTGACTTTTTTTGAAAAAGTCAACTGTTGACTTTTTTTGACCAAAAAGTTAACCTCGAAAAATTTTGTGTTTATAATCTATTTCTACTAATTTTATCGTTCCGGACTCAAATATCACGTTCGCGTCTCCAAATTCAACTCTGAACTTAAATTCGATTATAATAACATTCATCATTAATATCATAACTCACGATATTTAACAACCAAGGTCGTTAAGGAAAGAGGGGCTTTCCATAAGGATTTCTCCCTATTGGTATGATTAGGTGACCAAACATCTCTCGATGAGAACTTCAGACATTGTAAATATTGCGATTTAATAATATGAATAACTTTATTGCGTCTCGATTATTGATTTAATAATATATCATATAATGCGGATGATCTTTGTGACAATAATCGAATCGATAATATGAGAGATATGATGCAAGAATTCCTATAGCAATAATTGAGTATAATTGGTGACTTCTCACGTAAGATCGATAATCAATCTGAGTGTCTTCTTATGCGACCACGTGTAGACATTGTACTTTTACTAAGGGTAATTCAACGGTTTTAGCGGTAAAACTTCCACCGTTATTTTCATAAAAATATTTTTATCGTTTTCTCAATCCAAATAATAATTTCGTTGTGGGGTCCACCTAATGATTGTCTTGGTCGTCACTGAATATTCCTGTTAAAAGCGAATATTCCCCAACCAATCGAATATTATATAACAACTTGCGTACTTTATAAAATTTATAAATATTACCCACAACTATAACGTTATCTCAAACCCACACCAAAATTTTGAAAAAAATATTTCGAGAAAATTAAATCTTTATTCGTAAAATCTGGAGTCTCACATTAACGGTAAAACTTCCGCCGTTATTTTTATAAATAATTTTTGTCATTTTCTCAATTCGACAATAATTCCGTTGTGGGGTCCACTAACGATGATTGTCTTAGTATTGCACGAATATTCCTTGTTAAAAGCGAATATTAAAAGCCAATCGAATATTATATAACAACTTGCACACTTTGCAAAATTTATAAATACTACCCACAACTATAACATTATCTCAAATTCACACCATAATATTAAAAAAAAAATTCGAGAAATTTAAATCTTTATTTATAAAATCCGAGGTCTCACAAAAGAAGTTAGTGTTAGTTTATTGAAAATACAGGTTGGCCTTGTTCGCAAAGCATGGAAGCATCCATCTGCTGACAGGTACAATTATTTTTTTCCTTCTTCTGTTTTGCTAACTTCTCTCCCCCCCTCCTTCATATTAAAACAAAGTCATACATCATGTTTCCTTTAAATTATATTAAAATGTATGCGTGTAAATTTATTCTTTTGATGATCTGGATGAACTGCTGTTGTCTTAATTGTAATTATCTTTTGACCAACGTTGGTGAACCTATCTTATGTCTGACTCCTTTCTTTTAGGATTAAGGAGCTGGTTCAGGGTGATGTACCATCACAATGTAGAGCATATGGAGATGCGACTATTCTCAATTCAGTGGGTCTATGCGATCTTCACCCTACGTCATGGTAAGTAAAAAGATGATCTGTATAATTTGTATAAAATACTGTACATAGTGAAGCATGTCATATATTTGTCCAAAATCTATTTTTATCAATCACAGAAATTCAAGCATAGCATGCTTTTATCTTAAAAAATCAAAATATGTCACTGCACGAGATAAAGCAGGAAGCGCTGAACTAATTATTCCACATAATTTTTAGGTACTTAGTAGCATGGTACCCAATTTACAAAATACCAGGAGGAAACTTCCGTGCGGCTTTCTTGACTTACCATTCACTTGGCCACTTGGTTCCATTGTTGATCTTCTTTGATGCTGAGGAGGTAAGAAAGCAAGCTGCAGCTTCCACACAAAGGTTTGAGGAAGGTAATTCTGATTTTATACGACTGTATTCATTTTCATTTTAAGTTAATATTGTAGGATTGAGTATCTATATTCTTGCAGAGCAAATCATCTCAGCTATAGAGGTGTTTCTTGATGGAAGGTTGAACCAGCAGAGAATGGGGGTATGAATTTAAGAAGAGCTTATACTAATACTAATAGTTGACAATAATATATTGATTCGTGAAGAGAAACACGTTAATTATTGCTATCTAACATGGTTTCGTAGGAAAATAAAACAATATAATATCCTGAATTCTTAGATAATTTGCATTATTATGTTACTGACATGCTGATTACAGTCAATCTAATTTTTGAAGATGTCAGGGGGAATCATGTACAATGGACATGAACTAAATGAGTTTGTTACCTATGATCTGATCAGTTGCTAATAAATTCATTTCAATATTATTTGATTCATTACAGTAGGCTGTTAATGGTATTAACCGTGTCCAAAGGTCCATATCATGATTCTGGCAACCTCTGATTTTAGTAATATTTTTGAAGTTTGTATTATTTATACATGGTGCTATTCTTTGCGGCTTTTCTCTGGTGACAGAGAACACAACCAGGAAAACCTTCAAATTGTGCTTTGATGATCATGTGTTTTATATTCAGAGCTTTTTCTTTAATCTGGCAACTGCAGGATTATACACCATATTCTTGTCAAAAAATCATATCATCAACTCCAGGTGTTGGAGATCATCATGGTTGCCCTTATTGTTATTTCAGGTAACTTTTACTAAATACATTTTCAGTTGTTGAAGGCTTGCTTTCAACTTGGTAAATTTTATCTGTATGCTAAAAAAGTACCTTCTTTTGACTGGCGTTAGATATACTATCATGTTTTGTCATGGTGACTCTACAACTGATGATATATAAATTTGTCACTAAAATTTGCTACCATGAGCCAATTTACAGATCTATTTATACTTATAATATCTTATCAAATTCCTACTATGTACATCTGAAACCTGGTGGTATCATGTCAGTAAATTACATAAAAGTCTCACAAATATTTGATACATTGTAGCATGTTACTTTTCTTGACAGTGAAGAGAATTTGAGAGTTGCCCTTGGTAAAATGGGGTGAGCAATCATGCATTGGAGGATGTGATAGATTAAGTCCGAAATAGACATTATCAGGTCAGAAAATGATAATTAGTATCGTTCTTGGAACATTTCATATTAAGTTTAATCTTCCTTAGATGAGAAGAGAGTTATATTCTCAATAATGTATGCACAGTTGGCATGCACGTTGACATTTGAAGCCGTACATAGTTCATCTTGTGATGCCGGAATCAATCATCCAAACCAGTACTTCAGTGACAACCAAAGCATCTTAAAATCGAAGGTAAATTCTGCTGCTTAAAATTTTAATTAGAGTAGTAGTTGGAGTGTTTTGAACTTCAGCCTGATAATGTTGTCTTCCTGGATCTGATTCCTATATTTCCCAATGTTTGGATATACACACAAGCACATATTGTATTGTTCATGCTTAATGGAAGCATTTCTTTTACTGATTCTTGGCCTTTTTTTTTGCAGTCCCATGCTTCTCAAATACTTGGGTTTAAGTTTCAATATTATCAGCTTATGGAAGTTAATAGTTTCACATTGCTGGAATTGTGAAACAATACTAATATTTCAAAGGGCTTGTGGTGCTGCAGTAGCTAATGATCCATGGTCTGTTTTATTGTCATAATCTTGTTGTGCTGCTTTTTTTTTCCCTGCAAGGTATTACTGCTATTGCTTTTGCTGTTCTATATGCAACTGTACACATGCTATTCTGAGGCTCAGCTACCATAAATGTTGTTTTGATGACTTGCTTTAATTTTCAGATTGAAATATTTCAAAATTTGGTGATGGGATTATCAGTTTCCTTTTAGCTGTTTAAGCTTTGTGTGCCTAGCTGTATATGATGGTGACTGTAAGAAGCTTGGCATACTAGCAGTCCACAGTTACCCGTTTTAGCTCAGCAATAACTGACAGTATATGATGGTGTACCCTTAGAAAGTGGTTCGAGTTAACGGTGTATTTGATTGGTTTATTTTGTGGATTCATGTAATCAAATTCACAATTCAATATAGTAGTAATTTATATTGAACAGTAAATTTGAGATGCATATATGGATAGTTTGGTATATATTTTGTGGATGTAGTACTTTGAAATTGTAAACGAATGGTATTATTGGGATGTATTTTGAATGGTTGATACATTTTGGCTTTAAATTTAAATGAGAATTTAGACCCTTTTAGTATATATATCATGTCGTTAGCGATATTCTTGGTGCGTTGGTAATATAAGGTGAACCACAACTTTTTTTTTTTTTTTCTTTATCCACAACATTTTAAAATGTTGTATAAATTGATTAAAAACGTTATTCGATATATTAAACTACAACGTTTTATATCCGAAAAACGTTAATGGAATCATACCAGCCTACAACGTTTTTAAGCACTGCTAATTTATGGAAAACAAATCTACAACGTTTTTTTCTTAAAAACGTTGTGTAATGTGCTTAACTACAATGTTTTAAAAATATTGTGTAAGGGTGTCAAATAGATGACATCCTTAATCACGACGTTTTTCTGAATGAAACTATAACATTTTTTCCGCGTTATCTATTTACTGTTTTGTAGTAGTAGTGTAAAGTGAGTTTTCAGAATTGTTGTGTGTATATGCACGCATGCGGTGGATCGAAACTGTATTCTTCATTCCAATTCACCCAAAGAAGCATGTTGTTGGTGGCAATTTGCTTGTACGTACTTCACTAATTCCCCACATTAATTGGCGGCCTGGTTGGTGGAAAATGGAGTTAAATCTAATACTGCTAATTCAGTTGAAATAAATATTAAATATATATATATTTTTTAAATCATAAAAAAAAATTAAATTAAAAATGTTTAATAATCCGGTCCGCATAGAAGGAGTCTAAAAAGAAGCACGCTTGCTAAGCTAGTTAGGACATAAAAATCAGAATACATTCAAAATCTCTAGCCTTTACAGCATGTGCCTTCCGGCTTATATATACTGGAGTATTATAACTTTAAAGGAACTTATGCAATTAAAGCCTTTATTATTAGCCAGTCAAACGTCCTTAACTTGAGCATTACCTTTACCCACTAATTAAGTAGGACCTTTTATTAAGTAATTAGTCATTGCAATGCTAGCTTAATCATTAAGCCAAGCCTCTCTAAGGATAGGATTATTTTGCTAATACTCCAAACACCTAGCTAGCTGCCTTCATTAATTATGAACCAATTTAAAAACAAGGGAAAAACAAAAACATAAATTAATAGATATTGAATACAAACAATCATTTGACTCAAATTACAATGTTTGACTATTAAATTTAAAATTTAAAATAAACCAAGAATTATAAAAATCCGCAAAGATGACAATAATAGCATCTTATAAATAAGGTTGTAAACGGACATATTCAAATCCAAATACAGTGATATCTGTATCCGTATCCCAAAAAGTATATTTTATTCTATTTGATATTCGACGAATTTCTTAGAGTGCCATTCTAATTCGATTTTCGGCAAACTATTCGAATTTGAATATTAATATCTGTTTCTGAATAACTATTTGAATTCATCAACATATATAATTAATTGAAATTGGTAAATAAAATTTGCTATTACGATATTAATATAACATAACATAGTTATCAATTATATGACTAAATTATAACATTCAAAAAGAAAATAAAATAATCACTCTATTTAATAAAATATATATCTTTATGAAAAATATTAGAATTTTATAAAAACACTCATTTTTTGTTTAGGATTATGATACCACATATCTGATTCGACAAATATATTGGCGGACGGATGTTGAACATATACAAATATATGTGTATCGATCCATATTCGTATCTATTTATTTACGAATATTTATAATTAAATACGAATAATATCCGTTTAAAATAAATACAAATAATATCCTATTTAGTGGTTACCATTTATTTACAAGGCGTGTTTGGTCTAACTATCTATAAAAAATAGTACTAGTAGTAATTGTTTGGAGGTATGTTCTTGGGGGTAGATCTTGCAATTTGGAGTTTAAAATGATATCTTTACATTTATACTATGTTACCTTTTCTTTTCTAACAATACAAAATCTATCTACTCAACTTCCAACATTGACTCCCAATTATACCATAAATCAACAATAAACCTAATTAAAAAATACGAAACAGTTAGTTAATTAATTATGAACCCTAATATATATATATATATATGGCAGTTGAGTGAAATTATTAAACAGCGCCCTGCCTCAATTTTGATAACAATCATTTCTGATTATTCCGTATATATAGGGAGCTAGTAATTAACGAATTTTGGTATGAATCATTCCAAATTGAGGAGGAAAAAAACAAACTAATGTATGTGTATGTATATATATAGGTAGCAGCAATAATAATAATAATAATAATCCAAAAGTGTAGGTAGACATCATCACATCACATCACATCAACGACGACAACGGATGTAATTGTAACTCCACACTAATTAACGTCACTTTAATTTGTTTAGGAGATGTTTAGGTGTCACTGACTGTAAAAGTTAAAACAAACAAACAAAAAAGAGCAAGAAATGAATCTCCTCGTCAGCCGTCAGCCGTCAGGTCTGGTGAAACAGAACAAATTTCACATGGGTTGTTGCGATTATAACTCCCACAACTGCTACGTACCCACGTCACGTACTTTCCCAATTACTACTAAAAATCAAGTTCAAATTGTACGTACTATTTATATTTATTGATTAATAATAATAATAATAATAATAATAATAATAATACTTACTACATGGCCTTGAAATTTCTCCTACAATAATACTAGTAATTCCCAAAAGTTATGCCTCTCTTTCTAATCGGATTTGACCCGGGACGACTCGGTGGAACTCGCCCACCTACTTGCCATCTCCATTACCTTTTCCCGACTAAAAAAATACTCAAAAACAAAACATATTTAATAGTTTCACCAATTGGCATGTAAATACTAGTAGTATAGTACGTAGAATATTGAATCAGTAAACCCTGCTAGCTCTCGGTTCACTCGATCGCATTATATCACTGTGCAGTGCAGTGCAGGCGAACCAACAACTTGGACGACTCAACCCGGGTCAAAATCATATCTCGTTTAATTTAGATCTTAGGTTTACCAAATTGATTTCTCACTGAACCCATTAAGCAGAGGCCGAGGAGACTCCTCCGGCCGGAAATCAAGGTTGCTTCGGACTCCCACGTGGCACTGCCTCTGTAACTCCTCCAGATTCGACAAGCGGACAGAGTTCTTAGAGTCAGACCAGGCCAAGCATCGGATAATCTCTTCGAAGACCAACTCATCGCACGGAATGGCCAATGGGCCGGAATTGGTGAACCCATATTCCTCTTCGGCCTGGAGCAAGAGCTTCTTAAAGACAGGGTGGTTCAGGTACGTCGCTCGAACAACGAATCTTCTACAATTGATCCCCACACAGACTGCCACGTGTCCGTCCGGTACGTCGGAGGGTATGGAGCAGGCGGCCATCGCCGCCTTTTTGCGCCACCGCCGTAATTTTTGGCGGAGCCTCACAATGTGGCGGATTTTGCTGCACGCCGGCATTATTATTTTTTTTGCTGAAGCAAAATTTAGAGAGTGGGCCGGGGAAAATATTGTCCGTTGTTTGGAGTGTTTGGTTGTTTGAGTTGAGGATTTAGTTGAGGGGGAAGGGGAAGGGGAGGGGGGGGTGGGGGGGGGGGTTTAATTATGGAGAAGGGAGGACTGATTTATAAGGATAGAAATTATAGAGTAGCCTTAGTTTTTAGAGAAAATTACAAGATTGTGTATAAACAAACTACTCCAGTATAAAGCAAATGAATGCTTCTTATTGGTTACTGGCATGTGGTTACTAGTATTTTTTTTATTTTTTTAATTCTATTTCCTACTAATTTATATTATGGGTACGTAATACAGAGGAGTCAATGGGACGCTTGGGTTTTCATCATTTTCTTTCTCTTAACCTTGCTTTTATTACGAGCAGCATAGCATGGCTGAATATTTTTTTCTTTCTTTCTTTCTTTAGATAGATCGAAACTGTAATAATAATTGGTCAGAAAAATTAAATCATAGTTTTTATCTTTACTTGTAGAAATGATGTTTATTTAAAGATTTTACAAGGATGGAGTATACTATTAATACAATAATAATATATAATACTACGTACTATTATTAATTATCAAATTCAAATACATTACTAGTACGTACGTAGATCTAAACCAATGGTTTAACGTCAAGGACCACATTAGAATAGAGGTACGTAGTTGGGGTCTAGTCTAGTTTAGTCTATATTCTTTCTAAGTACAAATTAATTAAGATGCTTTTCTTCTATTCCTAATTATAATATTATTAATTAATCTTTATTTGTTTTGAGTGTGTGTTAATTAGTTTTCTCCATTAATTTATGACCATTGCCCATGTGCATTAAATTTCCTCCTTTAAATTAAATCAGTATTAACTTGCAGAGCTAGTCTTCACCATTTGATGTATGTATGTATATTTTAATATATGTATAAAAGAAAGAAAGAAGCTAGCTAATAAAACTTGCCAATTGTGTGAAGCAGGCAAGAAGAAGAAAAATAATATTTGATTAGTTATAGTGAAACCCACTCAAGAATGGGCAATCAATAGGATCGATTGAAGGAAGGGCCCACGTGCATGTTAAGGAGAGTTAGTAATACATCCCCCCACGCAATCGTCCAGGCACTCTTAAGCACCCTACTGGTCAAACTTTAAGAAGCATATCTAAAACATTAATTGTTGAATGTTTTGAGGGGTTAAATGCTTTTTAGATCATTTTATTATAGGTTGATTTATAAATGGGTCATTGAGTTTTTTTTTTTTTTTTGAGTCAAACTTCTTGAACTTTAGTTCTTAACATAAAATTACAAAAATCGTTACGTCGCCGACTTATGAAATGATGATGTGGCGGTGATTTGTCTAAAAAAGCTTTATGCGCTTAAGTTAGTATGTGGCGATGGAAATGAAGATGTGGATTTGGATGAAAATTTTGATGAAAAAATAGAAAAAAATATTTTAAAGTATAATATAAATTATAAAAATTATCCAAAAAAACAAGAAAATAAATAAATAAGTAAAATAATTATTTTTAATAAAAATTAAAAAAGCGGTTTTATATTTTTATTTAAAAAAATTAAAACGCATTTTTTAATAAAAAAATAATTGGCTTTTTTTATTTTTATGAAAAAAATGTAGTTTTTTTTTTAATAATAAAAAGCAGTTTTAAAAAAACAGCGTTTTTAATATATAAAAAAAATTTATTACTTTTTTATAAAATGCAGTTTTTTTAAATAATTTTAAAAAGCTGCATTTTTTTAAAAACAGCATTTTTTAAAACCTGCATTTTAAAAAACCGCATTTTTAAAATTTTTATAAAAAACTGCATTTTAAAAATTTTATAAAACTGCATTTTAAAACTGCTTTTTAAAATTTTTATAAAAAACTGCATTTTAAAAATTTTATAAAAAAACAGCATTTATTTAAAACTGCATTTAAAAAAACTGCATTTTTAAAATTTTATAAAAACTGCATTTTAAAAAAACTGCCTTTTTTAAAAATTTATAAAAAAATAATATTTTTTAAAAAAACTGCATTTTTTAAAATTTTATAAAAAAACTGCATTTATAAAAAAGTAATAAAAAAATTCTTTTATTAAAAACGCTGTTTTTTTAAAAAACTGCATTTTATTATTAAAAAAACTACATTTTTTATTTTTATTAAAAAACTGCATTTTTAATAAAAAAATAAAAAAAACTGCAATTTTAAATTTTATTAAAAATAATTATTTTTATTTATTTATTTATTCTGTTGTTTTTTTGGCTAATTTTTATAATTTATATTATACTTTAAAATATTTTTTTCTATTTTTTCATCAAAATTTTCATCTAAATCTACATCTTCACTGCCATGTCGCATACTAACTGCAACATAGGCTTTTTTTAGACAAGTCAGCTGCCACATCATCATACTTAATGGTTTTTGTAACTTTGTGTTAGTAAACTAAAGTTCAGTGAGTTGACTGTAAGAAAAAAAAGTTCAGTGACCTATTTGTAAGTCGATTTATAGTAGAGTGACCTAAAAAGCATTTAACCCATATTTTGAGCAAATAATATAAACCCTCCCAAGTCCCAACAAGCATACAAAACGTATAAAAATGATACTACTATTACTACTACGAATATTAATTACTCTCTCCTTTCTTTAATATAAGTCAAATATTTTTATTCCTTAATATAAGTCGTGTGAGAATTTCAAGTAAACGTTAATTGCTTAATTTCCAATAATATCCTAAATATTAAATGCAACTTTAATTCTCTCACTATTTTTTATCCAATAAATAATAAATTTTTTTTTCAATACAAGGGCAATACAGACAATTGATATTATATTTAATACTATATAATCATTTCTTTAATACTTATGCACAGCTCTAAAATGACATATATTAAAGAACGAAAGGACTAGTAGTACTGTATTTGCTACTACTTTGTTTTGTTCATTGATTTATTTACACTTTTATGTCATTTATTGTGGGACGATTTGGGGAATATAATGCTAGTTGGTAGCTGCTATATAGTCCCTCCTTCCTTCCGTCCCTTAATATAAGTTGTGTATAAATATTAAAAAAATAAATATATAATATCAATTTTTTATATTAATATCTTTGTATTGAAAAAGATAGTATTATTTATTGTATAAAAAATAGTGAAAGAATTCTTTTACTACGTTTGGATTGGAGTAATAAAGATGAGAATAAAATAAATTATTTTTATAGAATGAAAAAAATTATGCTTTGTTGTAATTGGAATGTATTGAACCATTCTTAAATCATTCAAACTACGTACAATGAAATAAATCATTCTATCCTCCATCCTCCATTTCATCTCTTCAATCAAAACCTGAATAAAGTTGAATGCCCACCATGAACAATAATCCAAATAGATCGATTTCCCAAATTTAATTAATTATTGTTCTATTTAATTAATGCCCGTCATCTTTTCTGGTTCAGGACTTAAAAAATATATATATAGAATCAAACTACGTCTTGTTATGCCGCATGCATGTACCTGAATAATTTGAAATGCATTATTATGTTTTACCCAAAAAAAAAAAGATATAATTCAATAGTTTGAATGATCACTAAATATTATTACTTCAGCAATATTAATTTTTAATATTAATTCTGAAATAATAATTATATTGAATATTTTAAAATAAATTATTATTTTAAACTAACTTTTAAATAATAATTATTTTAAACATTTTAAATTAAATTTTTATTTTTAAAATAATAATTATATTTAATATCTTAAAAGAAAATATTATTTTTTAAAAAATTCAAATAATAATTAAATTAAATATTTTAAACTAAATTATTTTTAAAATAATCTAAAAATAATAATTATTTTTAATATTTTAAAATAAAATATTCTTTTCAAAATAACAATTATTTATATTAAAAATAAAATATTATTTTTAAAAAGTTTTAAAATAATTATTATTATAAGGAAAAATATTAAAAACTTTTATTTTTTTCAAAAATGAGTAAAGTTTCATAAAATATAGATTCAAAAAATTAAATTTAAATTTTTGAAATCTTAATTATTTTTACAAATATGTACACATCGTTAAAAAAAAAATTATTTTTGTTTTGTGTGTGTTTTTTAAATATATATTTTATAAACTTTACTCATTTTTTAAAATTGAAAAAAAAATTAAATTTTTTCCTTAAAATAATATTAATTTTTTTAAAAAATTTATTTATTTATTTATAACAAAATTGAATTAGCTTTTTTATTTATCTTTTACTGTTTTTTGTATTTTAATTTATATTTTAGTTTTTGTTTTAAATATTCTAATATTAAAATTTTATTTTAAATAAAATTTTATAAAATTCGATGATTCTAAGTATAATTTGAATACATATAAAAAATAATATTGTATAATCTGTGTCGTGTAATATTATTTTTTTATATGTATTTAAATTATATTTAAATAACTTAATTCTGTAAAAAATTTAGTTAAAATAAATATTTTATATTTTTTTGAGAGTCAAAGAAAAAAAATATATTTTTCCCCCTAAAGAGACTGTTATTTTACCGGACGGTTTCTGATGCAAAGTGACCGTTATAAGTCAGAAGCTGACATGGCAGCATTTTTCTTGGGAAGGGGTGCTACTTGCTGTGCTGACAGTGGAACCCACGTTCAGCAACCTCCCCCAATCAGGTGGATGTCAGAAATAAGTGGGAAATGTAGGAAAAGTCTTGGCAGACATGAAATTGGGAGCCGAAAATTGGACCGGTTCAATTTTTTTTTTTTTTTTTTTATAGCGACTCTTAAAAAATATATAGTATTTATTTTAACAGAAATTTTTATAAAATATAGTATTTTGGATATAACTCTATATTTGTATATGTATTCAAATTACACCTAAAACACAATATTTTATAAAAATTCTTTAAAATAAATACTATACATTTTTTAAGAGTCGCAATTAAAATAAAAATAAAAATAAATTGAATCGGTCCAATTTTTCGATCCTAATTTTCTGTCCGGCGTAGCATTGTTCGGGAAATGTAATAGTAATAGGCCACGGAGACGGAGGTGAATACAGTTGAGTTGGGTAATCATTTACTTTAACAAAAGAAGAAGGTCTAGGACTAGGACTAGGTTCGACGGATCCGATTGGTTACTTTAGTTATTGTTAATAAGTCCTATTCTTCTGGACTAGTGGTTAGTGTGGTTAATACTTTGATGAACTCCTCATGGTTTGTTATCACGTTCTAGGATGTTGTAAACGTGGGTTGTGGGTTGTGGGTTGTTATTTCAATTTTATGTCGTTGTAAAAGGCTATATATATGCCTGCAGTTTGTTATCAATAAATATCTATCTTTTTCATCTTTGAGTGCTAAATTTCTTCTGAGTGATCTTAACATTTGGTATCAAAGCTCCATCACAGGGGCCTGATTGTGAGTGTGTGTGGAAAGAAATTTCAGTTTTCTTTCAGAGTAAGGGAGTCAAGCACAATGGTGGAAAACAATAGTAGTGTTTTTGTGCAGCCGGCTATTTCCAAATTTGACGGACATTACGATCATTGGGCGATGTTGATGGAAAACTTTCTTCGTTCCAAGGAATATTGGGATCTCATAGAGAATGGGATTTCAGGAGTGGTGACACAAGGGGTCGAGGACCAGGCAGAAGCACAACACAAAGTGATCGAAGGACAGAACCTGAAGGATTTAAAGGCAAAAAACTACCTTTTCTAAGCTATAGACCGAAATATCTTGGAGACTATACTTGACAAAGACACATCAAAGGGTATTTGGGACTCAATGAAACAGAAATACCAAGGCACTACCAAGGTGAAGAGGCACGATTCACGGGAACGGAGGACTTTGAGATTCTCCACATGAAGGATGGTGAGACTGTTGATAACTTCTTTGCTCGTACTCTCACTATAGCCAACAAAATGAAGGCTCGTGGTGAGACAATGAGCCAAACCATTATCAATGAGAAAGTTTTGAGGTCCATGACCTCAAAATTTGATTACGTGGTTTGCTTTCGATTGAAGAATCCAATGATTTAAACACAATGACCATTGGCGAGAAGTCAGAAGCGGTTTCTTTGATCCATGAACAAAGAATGAATGGCCATCGTGGAGAGGAGCAGTTCTCATTGTGACTCGTGAAGACAACGATAGCAAAGGAAGAGGTCGAGGGTGTTCAAAGGAAGATGAAGAGGTCGTGGCGAATAACCTTTCAACAAGACTACTATCGAGTGCTTTAAGTGTCACAGTTAGGACACTTCCAATATGAGTGTCTAGTGAAGAGAATGGAGCCAACTATCTTTGAAAGCTGAAGCGAAGGAGAAGAAGCTGCTATTAATGTCCCATGTAGAGCTTAATCATGCTTTCGAGAGAAAGCGAATGCAGTTCTTCGATTCAGGATGTAGTAATCATATGAGTGAGAATAAAGAATGGTTTTCGGATTTGGATGTTCAATTCAGGCAATGATGCCTAAAGCTACTACTTGTTTTCAAGTCGTGATAGAAGATGAGAGTTATTTGTGGCACTGCAGATTCAGACACTTGAGCTTCAAAGGGTTGAGAACCCTTCAATACAAAAAGATGGTGAGTGGTTTGCCTTCACTTAAAACACCTACAAAGTTATGCACGACGTGTTTGGTTGAAAAACAACACAGGGAATCCATTCCAAAAAGAAGTCTTTGGAGGGCGTCACAGAAGATGGAGCTGGTGCATGCTTATATATGTGGTCCTATATCGCCTGCATAAAACAACAACAAGAGGTATTTCTTGAGTTTTATCAGTGATTTTAGTCGTAAGACTTGGATTTACTTCTTGCCTGAAAAATCAGAGGCTTTTACAATGTTTAGAAGTTATAAGGCTTATGTTGAAAAGGAATCAGGTGCTTACCTTAAATGTCTGAGAACTGATAGAGGTGGTGAGTTTACCTCAAATGAGTTTGGGGAGTTTTGCAAGGTAAATGGCATAACCAGGCAATTAACCACAGCCTATACTCCTCGGAGAAAGCAGAGTTCTTGAGAGGAAAACTAGGACTATGATGAATTTGTATGCGTTGTATGCTCATTTGAAGCGAGTTCCAAAGGTTTTCGGCGAAGTCGTGAGATGGTGTGTGCATGTCCTCAACAGGTGCCCTACTTTAGCTATGCAAAGCAGAACTCCAAAGGAAGCATGGAGTGGTATAAAGCTTCTGATAGAATATTTCAAGGTTTTTGGGTGCTTGGCTCATGTGCACGTACCAGACCAGAAAAGAATCAAGTTAGATGACAAAAGCGTTCGATGTGTTTTTTTGGGAGTAAGTGATGAATCGAAAGCTTATAGATTGTTTGATCCGGTTTCTAAGAAAATAATTGTCATTAGGGATGTTGTTTTTGAGGAGAATGAAGGATGGAATTGGAACAAGAGCAGTGAAGAAATGGTTTCAGATGTGTTAGAGTGGGGTGATAGTGAAGAAGAGAGAGATGCAACCGAGAATGAAGAGGAATTTGAAGCAGAGGCTAACGAAAATGGGGAAGCAGGTTCAAACAACACAAATGGAGTTGGTTCAAGTAACACTAGCTAACCTTCCAGTGAGTCACATGATGAGAACTCCCCGGGTTCAGTTCAAGGGAGGGCAAGACGAGTTCCACGTTGGATGCAAGATTATGAAATCGGAGAAGGTTTGTCAGAAGAAGAAGATTTGAGTGCCATGGCGGTTCTCACATAAGTTGATCCCATTACTTTCGAGGAAGCTGTGAAGAGCAAGAAATGGAGAGATGCCATGAATGCAGAGATTGAGGCCATTGAACGTAATAAAACATGGGACTGACTATTCTACACGAAGGAGTGAAAACTATTGGAGTTAAATGGGTTTTAAAACAAAATTAAATGAAAATGGTGAGATAGACAAATACAAGGCTAGAATTGTGGCAAAGGATATGCACAACAATATGGGATTGATTACACGAAGTTTTTGCTCCATTCTTGCAAGACTAGATACCATACGTTTGGTAATTTCTCTAGTAGCTTCAAGAAGGTTGGAATATTTTTCAACTTGATGTAAAAAGTGCATTTTGCATGGTGAGCTTAGTGAGGAAGTGTATGTCCAATGACCTCGGGGATATGAAGCGAGAATGGCGAGGAACACAAGGTTTATAAGTTGAATAAGGCGTTGTATGGCCTTAAACAAGCCCCAAGAGCTTGGTACAGTAAAATTGAAGGCTATTTTGCTAAAGAGGGCTTGAAAAATGCCATTATGAACACACCTATTATTCACAAAGTCGAAGGAAGGAGGTAAGCTCTTAATTGTCGGTCTTTATGTTGATGATTTAATTTTCTTTGGGAATGATGAGAGCGTGTGTGAAGAGTTTAAGAAGTCAATGATGTTAGAATTTGACATGTCCGACTTGGGAAAAATGAGATATTTTACGGGATTGAAGTATTACAACATTACGATGGGATTTATGTGTGTCAAAGGAAATATGCTCATGAAGTTTTAGAAAGATTTGGCATGGACAAAAGTAATTTGGTGAAGAACCCCATAGTTCGGGTTGCAGCAGATTGTCAAAGGATGAGAAGGGAGCTAAGGTTGATCTGAAGTTTGTTCAAGCGGTGGTTGGCGGCCTCGTGCACTTAAGCTGCAACCAAACCGATTTGATGTATGGTGTGAGTCTTATCAAGCGAGGTTCATGTCGTGTCCTCTGAACAACATCATTCAATTCAAAGAAAGCGGTTGCTAAGATATTTGAAAGAACGATCGATCCGGGAATTTTCTACAATAAAGAGAGGCGTAAGAACTCACGACTTATTCAGGATGGTGATTTTCTTTGGAGATCTAGATGATCTAAGAAGAGTACAACTGACGGGGTGTGTATTCATGTTTAATTCGGAGCGATTGTCGTGGTCATCAAAAATAGCTTTTGTGGTTAGCTTATCCACCACCTGAGCCGAATACATTACAATTTGCCTCATGTGCTTTGTCGGTGTGTTTGGTTAAGAAGAGTTTTAATGAGCTTGGTTACGTGCGGGGAGGAATGTACTACAATTTTGTGTGATAACAATTCAACTATAAAACTTTCCAAGAATCTGTTCTTCACGGAAGAAGCAAGCACATTGACATCAGGTTTCATTTTCTTCGTGAACTTGTAAGAGATGGTGTGGTAGATTTAAGACATTATAATACTCAAGACCAGATAGCTGACATTATGACAAAGCCACTCAGGTTAGAGGTATTTTTGAAGCTTCGTAGTTTGTTGGGCGTGTGTGAAGTTCCTAATATAAACTGAATGCATTCTGCATACAGTTTAAGGGAGGGAATGTTAATTCTGAATCTTTAGTTATTTCAGTTTGTTAATAAGTCCTATTCTTCTGGACTAGTGGTTAGTGTGGTTAGTGCTTTGATGAACTCCTCTTAGTTTGTTACCACGTTCTAGGATGTTGTAAACGTGGGTTGTGGGTTGTTATTTCAATTTTATGTCGTTGTAAAAGGCTATATATATGCCTGCAGTTTGTTATCAATAAATATCTATCTTTTTCATCTTTGAGTGCTAAATTTCTTTTGAGTGATCTTAACAGTTTTACATATAGTGACTTTTTAAATGACCACAAGAAATTCTTACAATATTATTTCTACCCTTTTCTTTTTATTTTTTCAAATCTATTTATAATAAATATATTCAATCCATCGTGAAAAATGGTTAAGAATTTTTGTTGGTTACATTTCGTAAGTAATAGTATTTTTTTAAAAATTACTTTTTATCTTTGGCTTAAATATGAATTAGTAACCTAAACTATAAGTCATATTCCACTTCGGTGATCCATCTTTCAATTTTGTCAATTAGATGATTGAACTATTAATTTTTTTTCAATTACAACAAATTGAACTGCCACGTCAGCAATTGAAGTACATACATATAGAGGTGCAGACTAAAGCAAGCGCTTTGACATTTAAAATCTGGTTAGAGAGGAAGAGATGAAAGCGCTTTAACTATTCTCCAAGATTTAATTTTGTTAGCTAGCTGCTGCTGCAAATGATTGATCTACCGGTACGTATACCTCCTATTATTCTAGTTTAAGTACTAGAAATTATGATCCAATCGGGTAGACCTTGGAGATTGATTTCATATACTTATTCACATAATCACATGACCATGAAACTAAACATAAACCAGAGCAAATTCATTAAGCATGCATGCATGTTTACTACAATTATCATCTAGCTTTCCGTTATAAGAGAATATATATATATATAGCTTGTTTGTTTCGTTTCAAAATGTTAATCCGCTCTTCTTAATTGTTTCTTGATAAAGAAAAAAATGGTTTACCAACTAGTACTAACCTAGCTAACACTCATAATTATTTGAAACCTTGGCATGGCTGATGGCACCCACCCCAAATAACAGATTTTAATTAATGGGATGAATGAATTGAATTGAATGATTATTAATTAATAGTAGTAAATCATACACCTATAATTGATCATATTTATGTTGGGCTGAAAACTAGAATCGTCACATCCACAAAGATCTGGAGAGAGAGAGAGAGAGAGAGAGAGAGAGAGAGAGAGAATGTCAGAACTCAGACGGTGGGTGAGACTTAATGAAAAGCTAGGGTTGGTTAAACCAAACAAAGATTCGTGGGCTAACTGTAACTATAACCAATACTACTACTACTATAATACTCTTTTTAGTATTTCACAGGACAGGAGAAATAAGTATTCTACCAACACGGAATTAATAACAAAAAGCTTATTCCTAAGTTTCAAAGGAGAAAAGGAAGTTGTGGCGTGGGTCGGTCTTAATTAGGAGAGAGGATATGAAAGCATGTTACAAGGCCGGATTACACGGAAGTTTCTGACAGTTTCTCCACACTTCACATGGGCGGAAGATGCAGCTCAGACCATCATTCTGTCCCCCCGTCCCCCGTTCCCCCTCCTCCTCTAATATATATATATATATATATATATATATATATATATATATATATATATATATATATAACATCATTGAAGTATTCAGAATAAATTTATAGCTCCTTTACAACTTTATTTCATTTTATATTGGATTTGGAAAGAGGGTCCCATGATGGGAAATGGAGTTGTTTACGAGAGAAACCCCATACCCACTTATATATGTGGATCTGTCATTTGTATTTGTTTATATTCATCACCCATATAAGGAAGGTGCCATACCAATCATAAGTACATGGCACAAGTGGAATGTACTTGCAAAATGCACAATAGCCCAAATCCAATAATAATGGTTGAACAAAATCAAAACCAAATAATTCCTGGGCGGGCTTCTTTCTATTTTTAATCATATTTATCAAATAGAATCGATTTTACAGCAATGATTCCCACACATTTTTGACATCTGTTTAATCTAGTTGTACACCTCAAAAGGGTCGGCAAGTCATTATTGGTCCAAACCAAGATACGATCTCTGCTGCACAATATCTGATTTTACCCGCAGGACAAGGCCGTTGGTGACCAGTAGTATCACAAGTCACACAACTTTAAGAAGAAATCACTTCTAACCAAAGATAATGGTGTTGAATTAAACCACTACTTCAGGCCACTCTAATTGCTTGACTCGCCATCCACTGGTCTCACAACTCCTCAATAGCTGGATGCTTAATTCTCAACACTGGTTAGGTAGAAATATGTTTTTGTGGGGGAAGGGGAAAGAAGCGGATTTCAAATTAACCTAGCACCTCATACTTTAACTTCTAGGTCGGTAGAATATTAGACAGAAACAAACACCATAACAATAACAATTTCATTCCCACAAGAAAAAATATATTGTTATCCTTGTATTGTTGTACAATTGGTTCCAAAATCCTCCAATGAATGATATAGTGAACCTGAATGCATAAAAGCTAAAACTCTAAGAAGAAAGAAAGCAAAACTTCTATGTACTCATTCCAAAGAGGGAGCTTTAACCCAAAAGCAAGATGACCAAAAGCGAAATACAAGCTGCTCGGATGAATTTCAAGTACAGGTATGGTGATTTCCACATAAAAACAACTCCGCTATAAACTAGCAATAAGCGCAGAAAAACCCTCAAGATATTCAGTTTCCACAGGTCAATTTTGTCACCGCAAGTTTTGTCATCATTATACATCCCCCAAGGACCCAAAGATTTTCATCTTCAATCGGCCAAAACAATATTGTAAACTCTGTAGGACAAGCACAGCAAAGTATTCAAAATGCCTATCTAATTTATCTTTAAATTTCTTTGGAAAATATGTCCATTCTAAAAGGAGAAACAAAATAAAATTAACAAGGAACAATAATGCCAATCACCAGCTAAGATAACGGGGAAGGGTTTAGAGTTCCCCCTGAAGCCAAAGGAATAAAGGAAAATTTCTGCCACCTTCAAGTCTGGGCCAGCAGTCTCTACAGATTATTAAACACAACATTGTTCTCATATTCTGTTCCCTTTAGACCACCTAACACTGTCCAGGAACAATTATCTTGAAAGCCAGCTGGGCTCCAATTGACTGCAGGTCGGCACATATTTGTGCCCGTAATTTCAAACTCAAATATAACATTTAGTTATTCCCCCTGGTATTTTGTTGAGCTTTCAAATAGAGAGTTTGAGGACTCCTTTTCAAGGGAATTCATTCGTCAACATGATCCTTCTTTGGCACTTGGAGTATTTTGAGACAACAAGAGAGTAAATAATAACCTAGGGATTGAGGAAGGCTAGAATCATCATCCGAATTCCAGCGATTTATTTTGGGTAGAAAGTCAAATTTTTACCAATGTTCCCCAGCAAGTTCTTTAAGTTTAGTAAAGATGATTTTATCTGAGGATGCACGCAAGACATTTTTCTGAATCACTTTAAGATCTTTGTCCATTGAGCTATTCTTCTTCTGTGTTCCCTTGGTTTCTGTTTTCTTCTTCTATCATAATTGACATGGAAATGCACACAGAGTTAAGAGCTTCCACTTGCGTAAAGGGTTGCATATATCCCTACAACTAATTAAGGCTCTATTTTAATATTAAGAACCACCTAATAGCATCTCACATGTTACCTTAACAAGTGAAAAAGGAAGTAAAAAAGTTACTTAAACTTCTCCTTGTCAAATCACACTTTGTGCTTCTTAAGTTTTCACAGAGTTTTATATTACCAGTGGCACAAAAAATGGCATGCTTCAAATAGGAATATCAGATAATCTGATCAGGGAATACTATCTTCCCAACTAAGCCTAACACCAACTCTCTCTTCCACCCAACCATCTCATTCCTATGCACTTCCATTGTTATAGCTACCCCCCCCCCCCCCTCTCCTCTCCAAAGTAATTCACAACACAACAATCTCATTCTTAGGCTGCAAAAGTAATAATTTGAAGTCAAGGGGTTAAAAGATTGTAGACTTTGTAGTGTTTGACATTACCTGTATTTATTTGATACGAAAACGGAAAGAAGAAAAATGGAAAAGGAAACACACAAATATTGGCCATATATTCATTGATATAATATAAAGCATTATACTAGGACTATCTTGAACAGGTTCTAGTCAGGAATTACATTACCAGTGAATCAACTAAACATCTGCACTCCGTAGAAATCTTCAAGATTCACTAGTTTTCCTTCTCTTCGCCTTCCTAGTTTGTCTATCGGTGTTCAAGGAAAATGTTTCCCCATCAACCATTACGTTGTTAAGCTCCATCATTTCCCATCTTCCATCATTTTCTCTCCAATTTTTGGTTTTACTGTAGAATTGTTCCTCAAACACAGATAATTATACAGTACGGTCAGTAGCTTGATTATTTTTAAATATACATACATAAGAAAAAGAAAAACTAAATTTCGTTGGCAGAATGAAGTTTAGATTGCAACCTTTCAGCCTGCAACCAATCTTCTGAATTTGTATGCAGCCAGCAGGCACTTCCCGTATTAGTTGGAAGCAAAGAACCACAAATATGAAGTATCTCCTCATCGAAACTACACGGATAATTCCCACATAAAGTCATGTGATACTTGAAAAGACAATTATACTAATGTTTGTTTCTAAAGCGACTTTATCATTAGTTAGTCTATAAAATAAAATGGAGAAAAATGGTGGATCTCACTATTGCTTCTTATATACGTAGTGAAACCGCACAAGCCATACTCGATTTACATTATTAAAACTAAAATTGACATACAGAGAATAATAATAAACAACATAAATTAATTGAATTAACCAGATAAAAAGCGTTCGTGAATTTCTATTTAATCTACCCAAGTTTGGAATACAATTGTATCCATTTGCACACAATAATATATTTATTGAATAAAAGTCTGCTTCCTTCAAACTTTAAGAGCCATTTTGAAGACCAATCAAATAACTTCATGTTCTAACCCGAGCAAATTACTTGTACAGATAATAAATGACTAATTAGTGACTTCAAATTCTTCTTAAAGTACATTATACTTTTGATAGGTATATAGAAGTGAGTATTTCTAATTAAAAGTGTAGTCAATCAAATAATATGACATATCAAAAATCCATCGATAATTTTATCTATCTGGTAAAAAGATTACATGGTTATATCCAACCTAAAGAGAATTGAATTTACATCAGTTTCCTGCTCTACATTATAATAAAACAAAATCATGACAATCAGGTAGTTATTAAGCCATAAAAGGATTTTGTGTAATCAGATAGAAAAAGTTATTTAAGATGAATACAGTTAAATGAATAACAAATATTTTTAATATATATCACCTCTTGACTATGAAGCGTAGAATAGTTCCAACTTTGATCTTATGTTGCTTGTGAATCGTGCTAACATACACTTCCCTACCATGTTTCTGCAACAAAATAAACATTTAGGGTAAAGTGTAAATTTCAACCAATTCTTCATCTAATAGAACGGAATAAACTGTTTTGTAAATAAATATACTTCAACAAACTTACAATCTTATATTTAAACTCTTCACGAATGTCTTCCTCTATTATAATAGCAGATGAAAAACCAAGAACAATGATGTGAATTGACTGTTGGCTAAGCTTAACTACCTTTCCTTCTGAAGATTATAGAATACCAATGTGTATCATCAAAGTAAACTAGAAGCATGTAACCAGCAATTTGACAAAAGTATAAACAACAATCAAGCATACAACCTAACCACCCCTTCCCCAATCCTGCTTTTCTCCCATGATCAATGGCGTGTCCAGAATTAAGAGAGCGACGTGTGTGGTGAATAAGTGAATAAATAAGACGAGTGTTACTGAATTAATCGTTTAAATGAGGGAAACCGAAAACAGCAACTTCATATTGCTTTATACTTATAAATATATGTCATGCTACAGGCCATGAGAAGGTTAAACATCAAAATTACCTAAAAGCATATTTGGCTTCGGATAAAAAAGCAGCAGCTTTGATCTTAGTCTCACTTCAAAATAAGGATGAATGCCAGGAAGAATCTTTGCCAAATTACTAAGGACGTTCACTTCATAAGCCAATAAGACGCCAACAAAAGTTTCATTGAACCTGTAAGGAAAACCATTATAAATCGTGAAAAAAGGAAATCCTATATATATATATATATATATATATATATATATATATATATATATATATGTGGGTGTTTGTGTGATGGAAAATCTAATTTTTCAAGCAATAAAATAAATTCAAGTGACACTACATCAACTCATTCTTCAAATCAATGTTACGTGACCTCGAACGTGGATCGTTTTTCAGACCTGGGAACATATAAGAGTATGCTATATGTTAAATAGGCTAAAACATGGTATCCTAGGGATAGCTTTATATTAAGGCTTAATTGATTATAGTTAAGGATTTCCTACGAATATAAATGCAATTATTATGGAAGACTTTTATCTACACAAGCAAGTTGATTGTTATAGAGATAAATCTATTACAAATGTTAAGTTTGAACATCCAATACTAAGTTATAATATTGAAAATTTGTGCAACTAGAAGTTCATAAATAAAAATAAAAACAAATATTTGGGTCACTAAATCTAGAGTTCCACGATGTAAGACTACCATGTTCTGGAGTGAAAGTACCAAGACATGCCTAGCTAGTTCAGTAAGAGTATGTTACAACTTTGCATCAAATTGATTCGATTCAAACTATATAGTTCACAGCAACATTAGTTCATCCACCCTTATATCTTGCAATAGCATATATAGGAAAATCACAAAGCTCGGATCACTTCAACTGTCTGTAAAACCTACAAGTATATATTTTTAGTAACTTGGTGAATTTGCATAATGACCACACCAAATGTATTAACATGAATGAGCTCATGCTCATGAGCGAATAAGCAGATTAAGTTAAATTGAACAATAGTACTGAGCTTCATAAGATTTAAACAATGACGGCTGTATCTGATATCTCATCGCCTATATAATTCCAGAAAACATTAATTTACTGAAATTTTCACTTTTTATGGAAAACTTCACGGGGGCATAAGAATTTTGAGCTCATTAAGTGAAGTCTATACATAAGTATGTGCACGCGTATATTTTATATACACACATCTATATATTCATCAAAATCGGATATATATAAAAATAAAAATAAAATAAGAGAAAGAAATCAAAAGGGATATGATTTGGGAGAAAAAACAATTACTTGAAAAAGCAGGGAACTGAGCTCACTAAGGATTGCCTCCGAGACCTTTTTGGCCTTCGATGGGTGTACATATTCCACTAAATTGACATCAGCCACCCTCAATCCCTCCATTTTCTTAAATTTAACAAATCATCCCTTTTTGATTGGAAGAGTTTCGCTTGCTTAAAGATGGCTGAACCCTAGCAAAACCCTAATTTCACCATCTCAAAACTCGAAATTCAATTTAACGGTTGGTTGGTGCATTTGGACAACGTGGGCTCGATGAATGAAAAATAATTTCTTGGGCTTCCTAAACCATCTCCTTTAAACTCGAGTTAAGAAGGCTTCGTGGCCCATGAAAGATGCCCACCATTACTAATCAATCAACTCTATATAATTAAAAACACAAACTTAGTTTGATTTTACTAACAACATTCCTAATTCATATTAACATAACTATTATCCAAATTTGTATCAATTTTAATGTAATCCAAATTTAAAAATATTTATATCTCTAAGAGTAATTGAAAAAAAAAAGTATTCAAATTAATAAAAGTACTATACAAATGTATAATAATTAAATATATATTATCTATATTTGTAAAGTATTCAAAACAAACCCAACCAATCTCTAATAGAAAAAGTAACTTATAAATGTTTTTTTTTAGTTTTACCAATTTTGTAATAAAATTGGTAAACCACACTTCACTAAAAAAAATCACATGCAAATACAATTACAAACAATCTATTATCACGCGATTTAATTGTATTAATCTTAGTCATGAATTTCAATATTAAATTAATATTCTAACTAATTTAATTAATTCATTTAAACTTGAAATTTTATCAAATAACGCGATTAATAGTATTATGTGAATTTGAAACATAAAAGCTGTAAAATTAGTTGAAAAATTATAGTGAATTCATTCATTAAAACATGAGTTTTTATAATTCTATTTATATTAGAATTTCAAGCAAATTTTGTCAATATAAAAGCTAATATAGAATTTCATTACAAACTTAAATAAAACAAAATAAATTATTTTCTCATAATCAAACTAAATAAATCTATAATAATTCATTCAAATATTTAGTTTAATAATTGATTGAAAGAACCTACAATATTTAAGTGAATAATTAGTTATTTGAATAAATATTTTATTATTTAATAGTTACAACTATGTCTCTCGAATTCACAATTAATTCTTTGTTATTATTTAATTTTTTTAGTGTAAATAAGTAATACTTTTAGGATAATGATAAACGTGATCTGAAGTATCAACTCTTTTAACCAAAGTCGTTAATGTCTTGCATACTAAAAAAACAATGTATTCATTAATTTCTTAAGAATATGATGTTAAGGAAATTAGACTTGGGGAGACGACTCCCTTTTAAAATTATATTTCGTATTTTTTAAAAAAAATAAAGCATTTATTTTATTTATAGTGCACTGCACTCTCTCATTTTATTACATTGGAAGATGAGATCTTATTGACAAAAGGAAAAGACAAACAATATCTAATAAAAATATGGATTATTGTTGAGTGGTAGATCAGATGAAGGAGAAAAGTGAATGAAATTTTTCAAAGTGAAAAAGGGGGTGGGGAGGGGGGAGGAGGTACTACTTGTGGTGGTGGACCTGCTGATGCATGGTGGGGGTGGGGGTGGGGGTGGGGCAAATTGGAATTCAATCTCTCTCTCTCTCTCTCTATATATATATATATATAATAGTATTCACCTGGTGAGAATGAAATTGAGAATCAGAGATACTCACTCACTAGTGATGACTGCTATATACAGTAGAAAATGTCCCCTTACATCCCTACAAAGTTACACTGATCTTATGTTCCCCTCACACCACACTCTTTTTTGGGTTCTTTCACTTTCAATTATCATATGTGGACCCCTTTTTCTAATCTACACATTCCTCTTCTTCTTTTTTTTTACTTTTTTGTTAGACATGGGAGAAAAATCTATTCTACTTGTGCCGCTACTATTCTCAACATACGGTAAGATTTTACTAATATATATTTTTATTATCTTAAACTATTACCTTTTTTTTTACTGTACTTGTGCTCCTACTATTTTCAACACGCATTGATCGTCACTCTCTTTGACAAGCTTGAAACAGTAATTCAAACATTCTCTATCTTATCTTCAAATTTATAAAATATTTCTCGAATATAAATTTTAACCATTTAGAACACAAAATTATGATTCATCTTCACTTTAAATTTCTCAATCAAATCTTTGTGATGAGCTGGCGTACTAACCCCCTATTAAATTGGATCATAAAATCAACTAATGAATTATTCTTAAAAACAAATCTTTTAAAAAAAAACATGAGAACTTTCTACTCGTTTGGTTATTTGACATATTGACTAACAAAACATGATTACAATAAGCATGCACCCAATTTTTACGAATTTCATACATTGTTTATAATCATTTGTTGTCATGTAACCCGCTCCTCCCAACATGTTCCGTCCATGTAAAATCAAACTCTTCTTTAGACTCTGAATTCCAAATACGTACAATCGACAATTTCATTATAGTGAGAATTATACTTCAACGAGTTTAATTTTTCAAAAATTTTGTCAATATGTGCTAACTACATAATCTATGAAAAGTATCCGAAAAAATTTCTAATATTGCTTTGGACATCGCGGGATCTTGATCACTAATGATCATTTCAGGGGCATAGCCTCTAAAAATTGGTTGAATAGTCAAACAAATGAATCTGAGGTCTCGTCACTTAAGAATGCACAAACAAAAATCATGATTTGACTATGTTTGTTAACTCTCATTAGTGGTGCAAAAATCAGCCCATATCGATTGGTGTTGTATGTCGTATCAAAGACGACTACATCACCATAAAAACTATATGCCCTTCTAGAGGTAACATTAGCCCAAAAATAATGTGTTATCCTCTTCATTATCGACCTTAATTTTATAAGTAAATGATGGATTCTGTAAGACCCCAACTTTTATGAATAAAGATGATTTTTCTATAAATATCATTTTTGAATATTATGGAATGAATTTGATATAATGTTATAGTTGGGGGTAATATTTATAAATTTTGCAAAAAACGCTGTGATTCTTTATAGAATATTTGATTGGTCGGGAAATATTCGTACAACGGCACAATCATTGGTGGACCCCGCAATGGAATTATTATCGGATTAAGAAAACGATAAAAATATTTTATGAAAATAATGGCGGAAGTTAGACAGATTAAGCTGTTGAAACACCGGTGTTAAAAGAAATGCTGATATCTGGCGTGGTTGCGTAGTAGCGCGGTATTGATTATTTATGCTTACGTGAGAAGTCACTCGCTTTTGTTCAATTATTCTACTGATAATTGTTGCGACAAGTATCTCACATTATTTGATTGATTATTGTCGATATTTTATATATTATTAAATCAATAATTGAGATGACGAGAGTTATTAATATTATTATTTGCATATAACGATGATGTCAGAAGTTACGCCAAGGAGAGGTTTGGTCACCTAATTACGCTTAACAGGAGAAATCCTTATTGGAAAGCCCTCTTTCACAGGAACGACGATCGATTAATATTGTGAATTATAATAATGATGATAAATATTGTTAAATATATTGAGGTGTCTTTTTATGAAGTCACGGAAGTTTATATATATATATATATATATATATATATTATTTATATATAAATTTTGTTTTATTAGTACTATTAATGTAATAAAAGCAGAAAAGCTTTTATATATAAAACGGAATACTTTTATAAAGTTATTTGTTTTATTAGACTATAAATAGAATATATTATATTCTATTATGCATAGTGTTTTTGCATAGTAAAATATATTTTATAAAAATGTAATACTTTTATAAAGTTATTTATTTTATTAGACAATAATTAGAATATATTATATTTTATTATGCATAGTGTTTACATAATGCATGCATAGTGTTTCAGATAGTAAAATCTTTTTATATAAAATAGAATACTTTTATAAAGTTATTCGTTTTATTAGATTATAAATAGAATATATTATATTTTATTTAAAAGATTTTATTTTATTAGAATATTTTATTTATAATTTGCATAGTAAATCAATATATGACCGTAGTCAGTTTAAAAGTAAATCAATGCAGACCGTTCATGAATTAGTTATTATTCAGGTCCATTCTCCTAAAAATAAGCTCATTCCTTCATTATTTCTTACGAATTCTTTGAAACTCTATAGAGAGAAACTATAGAGAGAAAGAAGTAAAGTATTCTGCTACTTCACTACTCCTATATCCAGTTTCTTTTAAGGTAAGGGGTATTATTTCTTTCGTATTCAAAGTATAGAAACTATATAGACTAGAATACTGGATATAGTGCTGAAGGGAACTCGCTCCGTATAGCAACACTCAAAGTATCAAAATACTCACAAGAATACGCTCAATAATATAGAGAGAGAAAGAGAGAAAAAACTTCAGTTTCTGGTGTGATTTTCAATTCTAACCTAAGCACCCTATTTATAAGAAAATGCTTAGAACACCAAAACAGAAAATTTAATAAAATAATAATATAATTAAACAAATTTCTTACACACACCAAGAATCTAAATTCAGCAACTTAACACATGTTTAATGAGGCCTACAAAATGTAAAAAACGTTTTTCTTAAAATAAATATTTTAAACTCCAAAAATCAATTATTCTAGAACTTCAGAACTTCAATAATTTATAATAAATAGCCCTTTTATCAGAAAAATTCGAACCTCATGTCCTTTCCATAGGAAATTTCATTCTCTTCAACTTTGCAAAAGAAAATTTTTCCAAATTCCAAACAGAAATTGACCGAAATCCATAAACGGGCGATTTTACAAACTAAAATCAAATTTCAGTCAAGAAATGGGGTCCACAAACATGTTTTAAACAATTTTTGTAAAAAAATAGTCTTCCTCCTAATATACTCATATATCCCACATTCATTGTAAAAATATCACAATTATTATATTATTAAAATATAATAATATATTTAAATGAATTATTTATCAGAAAAGATAAAATAACAATTTTTCAATAATTGTCACATTAAAATTTTTTCCATTTATATCCACATAAAATGAATATTTTCCTTATCATATAAATCAATAATTAATTATTCATAAATAATATTACAGAATCACAATATCGATAACCGAGTTCGAGGAAAGAGGGCTTTTAATAAGGATTTCTCCTTACTACGCACGCAATTAGATGACCAAACTTCTCCTTGAGCGAACTTTCTAGACATTGCCAATAATGTTATCTAATAATATTATTCAAATAATATGAATTATTGATCTGATAATGAAAATATTATGTAGTGACAATTATTGAAATAACAATAATATAAAATATCATTGTAGCAATTATTGAATCAATAAAATAAAATATTGAAGCGATGGCGTGGCGACCCCAAAATAGGTATACACAACACCCATTACGAGTCGCCAAATACATGGTACAAAAGCAAACTACAACTTCGATAATACAAATGTCGTGTGAAATACGATATGATATATCTTAATGAGTTTAAATATAAATATTATCTTCTGCATAATATCTATACTCAAATAAATCCTCATCACATTTATTGATACATTATTTTACAAAATGGTGAGGACTACTAAACAACTCTCTCTAGAACCTTCATTCCATACCCCGACTAGTACTCGTTACATTCTCGCCTCCCGAGAAGAAAAATGGAACAACAAGGAAAAAGGTGAGCTCAACTAGTCCAAGTAAAGAATGTTATGACTAAGATAATATACATCAAATTATCGTTAGTCTCCAACAGGAAAAATCGATAGAATACAATAGACAACAAATTTCGGATGAATATTAAAAATGAAATAATAATTCATAGAAGAGTTACGTAGAGAATGAAATCTACTATAATCTATGAATTTAATAAATCCATCATCAATATTTTATCCTCGTAACATCAATCAATATTCATCTCAAATCAAATATTCATCTTTGCACTTTCTGTGCCAAAGATATTCATCAATCCATCAGTGTTCATCTCAACACTGTTCATCTTTGCACTAAAGGCCAAAGATATTAATCGATCGGTCATGTTCATCTCAACACTGTTTCATCTTTGCACTACGGTGCCAAAGATATTCTTGAAAATCATTCATCTTTGCACTACTGTGCCAAAGATATTCAATAATATCATCATTTAAGACCGAGGATGATGAAAATATTTTAAAGAACGAATCCGGTGAAACAAAATGACAAGGATTAAGGATTAATGATTCGTACTTTATTTTATCCATGTCCAACAATACCTCAAAAATAATCATAGTGGTGTAAAATTCAAGAATGATCAAAACATGGATACAATCAAAGCTAGTATCCGAATAGATATTTTGAATGAAAAGAAGAAATTTTATTTTTGATTGAATAGTGTCAGATATCGTGAATAAGGCCAGTATCGTGAATAAGTAATCTCGACACCAAAAGATAGAAATTCCACAAAAAACATTTTCACGCTTACATGAATAGTACTCGTGAATAGTAACTTCGTGAATAGTAACTCATGAATAGTAACTCGTGAATAAGTAACTCATGAATAGTAACCCGACATGAAAAAGTTCCAAATTTGATAAAAAGTTTCAACCAATATTTCAAAGATAATGATATTGAAGAAATAATATCATTTGAGAAGAAAATAACATCCCTTACCTCAAAGAATCAAGATTGCCGGAAGGAAAGGTCGGAAGTGATCTTTGAATGAAACTTAGATTGAATAAAGAACTCTCAAAGTATCTAAATACTCACAAAATACGCTCAATAATATAGAGAGAGAGAGAGAAAACTTTGTTTACGGTGTGATTTTCAATTCTAACTTAGCCCTCTATTTATAGGAAAATGTTAGCCTACCAAAAGCAGACTTGACCAAGCACACGATGGCTTTTACTGCTACTATTGCCACCACCACATTTGAAATAAAATTCAGCACATTTTTCACCAACCACAAGTGGGGCCCACTCAATTCTAGAATTTTCCACCAAAATCAATTATAAACCTAATTTCCGAATCCGACACCTCTTAAAATTCACAACAAATCATTCGTGCATTTTTAACGGTTCAAAATTTGTGGACATATACTCAACTTATGTATGTATAACATATCCAAAAATTACAACGATCCAACGGTGGATTAAAAATTATAACCCCATAATATATCTCAAAAACCCCGATTTGATTTTTAATACCTCCAATCCGATAAAATCTTACCGATAAAACACCTCAACATTAATTCCTTCATTAATAACCACATAAATAAATCCATCATTTATATTCATATAAAATAAATATTTCCTTATCATATGAATCAATAATTAATTATTCACAAATAATATTCTGTAATCACATTTATGACAATTTGTTCTGTGAGAAAGGGGCTTTCAATAAGGATCTCTCTCTCACTGCCAAGCATGCAATTAGGTGACCAAACCTCTCCTTAGATGTAACTTTCTAGACATTGCCAATAATGTTATCTAATAATATTATTCAAATAATATGAATTATTGATCCGATAATGGAAAATATCATGCGGTGACAATTATTGAAACAATAATAATATAAAATATCAACGCAACAATTATTGAATCAATAAAATAAAATATTGAATAAGATGCTTCGTGAAAATTATTGAGTAGTGCCTTCTTACGTAAGGATCAATAATTGGTGCAATACTGCGGCAATCTTTCTTCGTGCAACAACGCCAGACATCGTATTTTTAACCAACCAAGGGTATTCCAATGATCTTAACTTGAATAACTATTCTGTAGTTATTTTTAAACAACTTATATTTGTCATTTTCCTCATCCAATCGCTTTTTCAGTTATGGGGCCCACACATGGTCGCTACTGGGTCGCATGCGAATATTCCCCGACAAGCATTTAATATTCCACGACCAAACGAATATTCCCAAACAACAATGAATATTTTATAACCACTGCTTATTTTGAAATATTTGCGTATTTAACCCTTAACTATCCACATTAATCAAATCAACCCTTACTATTTCAAAATAATAAATAAAGGAAATTCCTTTTTATTTAAAAATTTTTGGTCTTACAAGAATCATCGTAACAATTATTGAGTAATGCCTTCCTACGTAAGAATCAATAATTGGTGCAATCTGCGTCAATCTTCTTTGTGTTTTAAACCACCGGGTATGCCAACAAGATAAACTGGATAACAACTACGTCGTTATTTATAAACAACTTATACTTGTCGTTTTCTTCATCCATCGCTTTTACATGGGGCCCACACATAAAGGTCAAAAGGCATATTGCATACGAATATTTTCGACAATAAGAATATTCCACGACCAAACTAATATTCTCCGATAAAATGAATATTTTATAACCACTTGCATATTTGAAATATTTATGCATTTTACCCATAACTAACCACATTAATCAAATTAACCTTTACTATTTCAAAATAATAAATAGAGGAAATTTGATTTTATTTATAATAAGTTGGGGTCTTACAACCTCCCTCCTTATGAAATTTTCGTCCTCGAAATTGACGTATGCATACTGGTGTTTGAAAAGGTGAGGATACCTCACTTTCATTTTGCTTTCCAACTCCGGGCCATTTCCTCAATAGCATGGTTTCTCCACAAAACTTTAACTTGTGGTATGTCCTTTTGTAAGTAAAGACATGCTCCTTCCTATCCAAGATCTTGACAGGTACCTCCTCGAACGTTAAGTCTTCGGCTATCTCATCCGATTCTAACTCAATAACGTGGTTCGGGTCTTTCACATATTTACGAAGCACAGATATATGAAAAATATTATGAACACGAGACATACTTGAGGTAACTTAAAGCTTTATAAAGGCTACATTTCCTACTCGGTCAAAAATTTGAAATGGACCAATAAATCGTGGATTGAGCTTTCCTCTCTTCCCGAATCTTGTAACTCCCTTCCATGGGGCAACACGCAACTATACATGATCCCCAATACTAAATTTCATGTCCTTTCGATGAAAATTTGCATAACTCTTTTGTTGATCCTGTGCCGTTTGTATACGTTGTTGAATCATTTGGATCTTTTCTGTAGTCATACGTATCAACTCAAGTCCCAACAATGTTGCTTCACCCACCTCTTCCCAACATATTGGAGAGCGACACTTTCGTCCATACAATGCTTCGAATGGAGCCACACCTATACTTGGCTGATAATTGTTGTTGTAGGAGAATTCCACCAATGGTAAATACTTATCCCAACTCCCTTTGAAATCTAGGACACAGAGTCTTAATAAATCTTCATGAGTTTGAATAGTCCTCTCTAATTTTTCATCCATTTGAGGATGATATGCCGAACTGAATCGTAAATTCGTGCCCATAACTAACCCAAATCGTGAAGTGAATCTTAGGTCACGATCTGAAACTATGGATACTGGCATGCCATGCAATCTCACAATCTCATTTACATACATATGAGCAAGACGTTCAAGGGAATAAGTCTCCCGTGTCTGCAAGAAATGAGCAGACTTGGTTAATCTATCAACAATAACCCAAATAGCATTTATGCCTTGAGAAACCGTGGGAAGACCCGTAACGAAATCCATGGTAATGTGTTCCCACTTTCATTTCGGAATCTTAAGTGGTTGCAATGGACCCTTGGGCACTTGATGCTCCGCCTTTACACGTTGACAAGTTAAACACCTCAAGATAAACTTCGCGATCTCTCTCTTCATATTGTTTCACCAAAATATATGTCGAAGATCACGATACATTTTGGTGTATTGTGTGCCTCCATCATGATCTTGTTCTTTAAATCAGAATCGTTAGGAACACAAAGTCCAGGTGGACTCAAGTATTCCTTCTTCATCGATTCTTCGCTTCGAATAGCACCTCTTGTACTTTCTTCTTCATACGCATCACTCCGGTTCGTGGCTTGAGCAACTTTAACTTCATCGATTAAAGTTGGTTCTATGCCAGATACTTGACATCATCGCTTTTCGTTCTCGCATATGATCTTCTACTCAACACGCCGCCTACCACGTTTGTTTTTCCAGGATGGTATTAAATTGTGTGGTCATAATCTTTTAATAGCTCGAGCCAACGTCGTTGTCGCATGTTGAGTTCCTTTTGGGTGAAGAAATATTTGAGGCTTTTATGGTCTGAATATATCTCCACTTTCTCTCCATATAGATAGTGCTTCCAGATCTTTAGCGCAAAAACAACTGCTGCCAACTTTAGATCATGAGTAGGATAATTCCTCTCATATTCTTTAAGTTGTCGCGAGGCATAGGCTATGACTTTCCCACGTTGAATGAGAACACATCCTAACCCTTTTCCTGAAGCATCGCTGTAGATAACAAATCCATCTGAACCAGATGGTATTGTCAGAACAGGTGCCGAAATGAGTCTCCTCTTGAGCTCTTGGAAACTCTTCTCGCATTCCTCGCTCCATACGAAATTTTGCATTTTCCGAGTCAGCTGAGTTAACGGAGTAGCGATTCGAGAAAATCCTTCCACGAATCTTCGATAATAACCAAATTAAGCCCAAAAAAGCTACTTGATTTTGCCATCGACGGTTGCTCCCAACTTTGTATTGCTTCAATCTTCGCCGGGTCAACAGATACTCTATGTTTTGACACCACGTGCCCAAGGAATGCTACTTCCTCAAGCCAGAATTCACATTTCTTCAACTTGGCATATAGCTTATTTTCACGAAGCCTTTGGAGTACAAGCTTCAAATGATGCTCATGATCTTCACGACTTTTGGAATATATGAGAATGTCATCAATAAAGACAACAACGAACTGATCCAAATAGTCCTTGAATACTCGGTTCATCATATCCATGAAAGCCGCAGGAGCATTAGTCAATCTAAAAAACATGACTAAAAATTCATAATGCCCGTATCGAGTTCTGAAGGCAATCTTTGGAATATCCTCAGTTCTAATCTTCAGCTGATGATATCCAGAACGAAGATCGATCTTTGAAAAGAATTGTGCTCCTTGCAACTGGTTAAACAGGTCATCAATACGAAGTAACGGAAACCTATTCTTGACGGTGACATGGTTCAATTCTCGATAGTCAATACAAAGTCACATATTCCCGTCTTTCTTCTTTACAAATAAAATAGGAGCACCCCAAGGAGATGTACTTCAGATTTAATGAAGGCGATGTCCAACAACTCCCGTAGTTGGACCTTTAACTCCTCAAGTTCAATAGAGCCATTCGATATGGGGTTTTAGAAATGGGCTTTGTATCAAAGTTCAAGATCAATAAAGAATTCAACTTCACGTTCTTGGGGTAGACCGGAAGTTCTTTAGAAACACGTCAGAAATTTACTAACAACAGAATATTATTCAAATCTGACATGTCTTTATTCAAATCCATAACATGGGCTAAGAAAGCTTGACATCCGCTTTTTCAATAAACGAATAGCTTTATGACTAGATATGATAGTGATTGATTTTAATGGTTTAGTTGCTTGAATTCATACAACAGGTTGGTTTGGATTATGAAAACTAACAACCTTACGAAAATAATCAATTTTGTCATGGTGAGTAGTTAACCAATCAATCCCTAAAATCACATCAAAAGTAAGTATCTTTAAAGAGATAAGATCAACGGTGTAATGTGATGGTGCCAACTTGGATCAAACAAGATTTATAAACAATTGGATGTGATGAAAGTTTCTCCTAACAGAGTCTCCACGAGATAAATCAAAGTCTAATTTCTCCGAGTTAAGTTTAAACGTTGAGCACAAGGAAGAGAGATAAATGAATGGGTAGCACCCAGATCAAGTAAAAGGTATAAACTTCGCAAGAATTTATGATTAGCTTACCCGTGATCACCTCGTTTGGGTTCCTCGATTTTGACCGACCACGACAAACGCCTTCTAGGACTGTTGACTTTGACTTTTTTACGGGATGACTTTTGAGTCATCATCCCCGCTGGACTTGGTTTCGCTAATGTACAATCTCGAGCAATATGTCCATCCTTTCCACAATTATAATATACCTTGAACTGTTGTGGGCAGTTTGGACTGATATGTCCCTCTTTTTCGCATTTATAGCATATAACCGGTGGTCGTTCTCCTCCCTTAGAACCAGTTGTTGCTGGTGCTGACGTCTTCACATGGTCGTTGTTGAATCTCCTCTTTTTAAAATCTCCTCCCGACTCAATTCTTCTATTCTCATGGCCATGATTACCACCAGAGTGGTTGCCGCTTTTGTCCGTATTTTTCTTTCTCTGCTGGTTATCATTGTTCTGATGACTACTGTCACCGGAATGATCCTGGTTGTGGTCCCTCGGTTGAACGTACTTGTTATCTCACTCTAATAATTGAGCCCTGTTGAAAACATCTGAATAGAGAGAATATTTATGAGAAATAAGATACTGACGTATGCCGAGTTTCAAACCTCTCAGAAACATCCGCGTCATACGTTCCTCATTCTCCACCAAATGAGGTGCAAACCTGGATAACTCTGCAAACTTTGCCTCGTACTGGGACACCATCATGTTATTTTGTTTCAGTCTAATGAACTCCACTTCCTTCATATGACGAATACTTTCAGGAAAGTACTTGTCATTGAAAAGTTTCTGAAACATCTCCCAAGACATCTTTGAGTGTGGTCTGGATGGACGCTTCTTCTGATTCCCACCAAGATGTCCGCCTCATTATGGAACATAAAGGTGGCGAATGGAATCTTCGTTCTCCGTGCATCCCAAGACATCGAATATCTCGGTGATTTGTTTGACCCACGCTTTACGCTTTAATCGGATCCGCTTCCCGAATTCGGTGGTCCCAACTCTTGAATCTGTTTGGTTTGTGACAAACCGTATGCGTTGTTATCATTTCCACCTGTATTTTATACACGAAGTCTCCTCAAATCGATTTTGCATGAACTGCAAAAAGCTTCTAAACATCCCGTCATTCATCATCTCGCTAGTGGTGTTGTTCACGGGAGGAACATTGTCACGACTGTTGACGTTGTCCTCTCGTTGGTGAGTAAAGGTGTCTCCACGGTCTCATTTACTCCAATCGTTAACATTCTCGGTCGACATTCTCAAATCCGCCATAAAACAAGGGTTAATTAAGGAAATCAACATATCATATAATATCCCTATATCTTGACCAACTAACAAATAAGCTTAGGTAGGACACACTAGCGATCGATTTACTCGTCTCTCCCTCCTAGTTCTATTCCCGATCTCCGCCTGGGAGATCATATCCCTAAGCTCGATATTAATCTGTGACGCCCCAAAATAGGTATACATCACCCATTTTGAGTCGTCAATAACACGTAAATGTAAACAACTACAACTTTATTAATACAACATAAAAGCGTGAGTTTAAATATAAATATTACCATCTAGACAATATTCACACCCAAATAAGTCCTCTTCAGAGTTATTGGTACATTATTTTACAAAATTGGTGAGGACTACTAAAACAATTCTCTAGAACCATCATTCCACACCCCACTAGAATTATTACATTCTCGCCTCCCGAGAAAAAAAAATGGAACAAAAAAAAAAGGGTGAGCTCAACTAGCCTAAGTAAAGAATATTATGACTAAGATAATATAGAACAAATTATCGTTAGTCTTGACGAGGAAAAAAATCGACAAAATACAATAAACAACAAGTTTCAGATCAATATTCGCAGCGAAAATAATAATTCATAGAAGAGTTACGTAGAGAATGAAATCTACTTTTATCTATGAATTTAAAAGTCCATCATCAATATTTTATTCCTGTAACATCAATCAATATACAACTGGAATCAAATATTCATCTTTACACTACAGGCCAAAGATATTCATCAGTTGGTCATGTTCATTTCAACACCTGTACATCTTTGCATTACAGCCAAAGATATTCATCATAACATCATTAATCTTTGCACTACAGGCCAAAGATATTCAATAATATCATCATTTAGGACTGAGGATGATGAAAAATATTTTAAAGAAAACGAATCCAGTGAAATAAAAGAATAAATATTAAGGATTCGTATTTCGGTTTATCCATGTCCAAAAATACCTCATAAATAATCATAGTGGAGCAAAATTCAAGATTGATCAAAACATGGATACAATCAAAGCTAGTATCCATAATATATATTTTGGACAAAAAACAAAATTTTAATTTTTTACGTGAATAAGATGTCGTATTCATGAATAAATATATATACGTGAATAAAGGTCGTATCATGTGAATAAGAACTCCTATTACACTAAAAGACAAGAATTTCACAAGAAAAAATACTATCAATATTCCTAAGATAATGATATTGGAAGAAATAATATCATTTTTTAAAATAATATCCCTTACCTCCGAAAAAAGACAAGATTTCCGACCGAATACTCTGATATAGTCTTTGAAGGGAACTTGCTCTGTATAGCAACACTCAAAGTACCAAAATACTCACAAGAATACGCTCAATAATGTAGAGAGAGAGAGAGAGAGAGAAAACTTCAGTTTCTGGTGTGATTTTTAATTCTAACCTAAGCATCCTATTTATAGGAAAATGCTTAGAACACCAAAGCAGAAAATTTAATAAAATAATAATATAATTAAACAAATTTCTTACGCACGCTAAGAATCTGAATTCAGCAACTTAACACATGTTTAATGAGGCCCACAAAATGTAAAAAACGTTTTTCTTAAAATAAATATTTTAAACTCCAAAAATCAATTATTCTGGAACTTCGGAACTTCAATAATTCATAATAAATAGCCCTTTTATCAGAAAAATTCAAAACTCATGTCCTTTTCATAAGAAATTTCATTCTCTACAACTTTGCAGAAGAAAATTTTTCTAAATTCCAAACAGAAATTGACCGAAATTCACAAACGGGCGATTTTACAAGCTATAATCAAATTTTAGTCAAGAAATGGGCCCACAGACATGTTTAACATGGTTTAAATAATTTTTGTAACAAAAATACTCTTCCTCCTCATATACTCATATATCCCACATTCATTGTAAAAATATCACCATTATTATATTATTAAAATATAATAATATATTTAAATGAATTATTTATCGAAAAGATAAAATAACAATTTTTCAACAATTGTCACATTAAAATTTTCTCCATCTATATCCACATAAAATGAATATTTTCCTTATCATATAAATCAATAATTAATTATTCACAAATAATATTATGAATCACAATCATCGACAAACTTACGGTTCCAGGAAAAACAGGGCTTTTTAATAAGGATTTCTCCTCTTGGCGCAAGTAATTAGGTGACCAAACCTCTCCTTAAAATGAACTTTCTAGACAATGCCAATAATGTTATCTAATAATATTATTCAAATAATATGAATTATTGGTCCGATAATGAAAATATTGCAGTAGTGACAATTATTGAAACAACAATAATATAAAATATCATCAGTAGCAATTATTGAATCAATAAAATAAAATATTGAACAATAATTCATCGTAACAATTATTGAGTAATGCCTTCCTACGTAAGAATCATTAATTGGTGCAATACTGGTAATCTTTCTTGTGTTTTAAATACAAGGTATTCTAACAGATAATCTTGAATAACTCATACAGATTATTTATAAACAACTTATACTTGTCATTTTCTTCATCCAATCGCTTTCCATTATGGGGCCCACACAAGGCTACGCCGTCGTACGAATATTTCCCGACAGTAAGAATATTCCATGACCAAACTAATATTCTCCGATAAAAATGAATATTTTATAACAACTTGCATATTTGAAATATTTGTGCATTTTAACCATAACTAACCACATTAATCAAATCAACCCTTACTATTTCAAAATAATAAATAAAAGAAATTTGATTTTACTTATAATAAGTTGGGGTCTTACATCATGGACAATTTATGGTTGTGATACTAATAAATATCCTTAGTCGTAGTGCAGGGATGATGTGGATTATTTATTAAGCTGAGTTCCAGCGATAGAAGTGATAAAAAACCTTTTAAATCATAAAAGATAGTATATTTTATTCTCTACGTGACTCTTTTAATGGATTGCTTGTTCCGCTGTAGTTAAACTTGATGTTTGTTATATTGTATCAGTTTAACACTGTTGAAGGCTAACGATAATTTATTCTACATTATCTTAGTCATAATATTTCTTACTGGGCTAGTTGAGCTCACCCTTTCTTTCACTATTCTCTTCAGGAAATGAGAAACGTAAGTCGGACCGGTCGGGGAACAGTAGCGGTCGGATGATAGCATTAGTAGTCCTCACTATTCTATTAAATAGTGTGACAATAAATGTAATGAGGACTCCATTGAGTGTGGATATTGTCTAGATGACAATATTCTTATTAAAACTCTTAGATTGTGTTATGTCGTATTTTATACGACTGTTGTATAATTAAGTTGTATTTGTATTCTGTACCATGTATTTGGAAACTCAGAATAGGTGTTGTATACCTATTTTGGGGGCATCACAGATTCTTTCCCTTTTCTAATTTGTAAAATTCACTGAATATTTCCCTGTCATGCCCCTTCAACTCATTATGTCGTACCCTATAGAAATTGAATTATTGACGTGAGGGTATATTTATCATAAAAAGTTATTGAGTCAAACATTTTTGCGCACTCAAAACACTTCGGTGAGATCTTAATAGATGTTTTTTTAATGGGGTTGCCAAGGGGTGACTATGGCTCTCAATAAATTGGGTGACTACATAAGTCTCATAATTTATTTTTAAAACAACTACCTTTGCTTTATAACTCTCTTTTATCGATCTCCGATGCCTTTTAGTTTCAACATCCGCAATTGTTATTCTCTTACCTTGTTTAAAAAAGACATACTTTTGATTTTTGACTTCATCACTTCCTTCGAATTTCTTAGTAGCCCAACTTTGAATACTAAATCCCACATCTTTAGCATATACATTATAGAAATCCTTAAATTCATCAAATGTTTGGAATTCTTTTCCAACACTAGGTTTGAGATGGTCAGCTACTTACGGATTATAAATAAAAATTTTCATACCTTCATCACTCTCCCCTTCATATTCCGGTATAATGATATTAAAAAAAATAATATCATTTATGAAAAATAACATCTCTTACCTCAAAAGAAGAGTAAAGTTCAAATCACCACTTGGGGTTTGGGGTGTTTTCCACTTAACCACCTGTAGTTAGTAAAGCTACATTTAAACTCCTGACTTTTTGAGTTGAAGTGAAAACGTCACTTTTTCCATCCAATTTAACCGTCCGTGTATGTCAGACACCAAAAGCGCGTGAAAAGGGACAGTATCGGTCAAATTTTTTTTGGTAAATATCCGAAATACCCCTTCTTCTTCCTCCTCTTGGCTTGAGAAACAATTGAAAAGGAAACCCACCTTCGCCGCAGAGCAAGCCCACCGGAGAAAAGTTCTTCGGGAGCAAGCCCACCTAGTGGTTCTTCCTCGTTTTCATAACCCAGTCTTTCGTTAACGACGCCGGCCTCCTTGGCCAAGCGTTTTTCAATTCGTTTCCGGTCTGGGTCACCAGAGCTGAACGCCTACTAAGCTCGCCCTGTGAACGAATAACGGCGTGGTGGAGTTGGGCTCGACAGAGTTGATTTATCAGAGCTCGAATCTCATGAATAAGGTTATGATTTTGTTCAATTTCAATTCAATTGATTCGGGTTATTGGCCGGTACCGTCGGAGCCTAATGAGTCTGATCCATCGACGCTTTGGTTCATGGATCCCTCATCGTTGCCAAATGAAGAAGCTTGAGGTTTGTCATTTTGATCGGCATGGCGAACACCTCCACCTAGTCATGAAAGGGGGGCTAGTTCACTCCATTGTGGATCGGCTGAAATTGTGTATTTGTGTGATTGCTCTTGGGTTTTTCAGAATTATTTTGGTCTATTTATTTTTCTCCTTTTAAATTCACACTAGAACGAGAATTATTGTTTCGCTGCATTTGAGTTGATTAAGGTGTTTACTCTGTTTTTGGTTCACTTTGAGAGTGATAAATTTGAGATGCTCAAGAACAAGATTTTATAATGTAGACATTGATGATGTTAAGGGGGTGATTTTGATATCCCCATTTGCCTTTTGGGAATTTATATGAGCTCTTGTTTTTTGTTTGTTAGAAAAACAGAGAGAGAGAGAGATGAACAAGTAGATGTGTTTTCATAAAGGGCTTCGTACGAAGGTCAAACTCCTTAACTGTGGGATTAGCTTTGGTTCCTACCTGCTTTATATTTGTTGTGCTTTTCTATTGCTGTTTGGTGTCGAGCCATTTTTGGTTGTTTTTATAAATGATTTTGCAGCTGAGTTGTTTATGCTTAAATCAGTGTCGAGTTGAGAAAAGTTTTACTCCCAAGCCAAAGTTGTGATTGGCGTGAAAATGAATACAAACAGAGATGTATTACTTAAGGTGAGAAATCTGTGAATGCAAAAGTGGAGGATCTACGACACCTTGGAGTTCATTGGTTAAGAAAGCTCTCTCAAAGATACTTTTCTTTGTTGATCATGGTAGTTCTAAAGCTTTTACTTTTACTATTTCAGTTAACTATGATTAACTAGCCAGACTTAAAGAACTCTTTCTCTGTAAGTTGAGATCTAATAATGCAACTAATATTTCTATTATGTGGGGATGATCAGTTTTTATATAGGAATGGATCGATACTTGAGAGTACAGAGTATGTAAAGAGTGTCAATCAATTATATAAGAAATGGGTGTTTTTAAGTGAGGGTAATTAAGTCTTTAGCCAACTCAAGTAACGGAGTTAAGACAGAAAGCATTTATTCACTTTAACTCAAAAAGTCGGGAGTTTAAATGTAGCTTTACTGACTACAAGTGGTTAAGTGGAAAAGCGCTAAAACCCCAGGTGGTGATCTGAACTTTACCCCAAAAGAATAGTACTTATGGCTGAAATATCGAATATAAGGTTGAAAGAAACTTGCACTGTATAGCAACACTCATGATATCTAAATACTCATAAAAATACGCTCGATATTATAGAGGGAGAAAACTTCTGAGTCTGGTGTGATTTTCAATTCTAACCTAAGCACCCTATTTATAGAAAAATACTTAAAATGTCAAAGCAGAAAATTTAATAAAATAATAATATTTTCAAAAAAAAATTCTACGCACACCACATCATTCTCATCAGCACACATAAGTGGGTCCCATCCACATTAAAAACGTTTTTCTTTTAAAAAATATTTATAACTCTAAAAATTAATTATTCCGGAACTTCAATAATTTATAATAAATAGCCATTTTATCAAAAAAAAATGCAAATCTTATGTCCATTCTATAGGAAATTTAATTATCTACAACTTTGTAAAAGAAATTTTTTCCAAATTCTAAACGGAAAATGACTAAAATTCATATACAGATGATTTTCAACACCTCTATTCCGATAAAATACAGATAAAACACATCAGCATTAATTCCTTCATTTATATCCATATAAAATAAATATTTTCTTATAATTTTTATCAATAATTAACTATTCATAAATAATATTACAGAATCACAATAATGACAACCAGGTCGTTCCCAGGAAAGAGGAGGATTTTCGATAAGGATTTCTCCTTACTAGCGCGCAATTAGGTGACCAAACCCCTTTCTAGACAGAACTTCCTTAGACATTGTCAATAATGCTATCTAATAATATTATTCAAATAATATGAATTATTAATCTGATAATAGAAAATACTATGCAGTGACAATTATTGAATCAACAATATAAAATATCAACGTAGCAATTATTGAATCAATAAAATAAAATATTGAACAGTAATTATTATAACAATTATTGAGTAGCAACTTCTTACGTAAGAATCAATAATTAGAATTATTGTGCAATACTGTGTGCTATTGTGCAACACCGCATATTACTTTATTTTAACCAACGGATATTCCAAGTTTTAACGGTAACAACTACGCCGTTATTTATAAAAAAACTCAAACTTGTCATTTTCTTCATCCGATAGTTTTCCGTTATGGGTCCCACAAATGGCTGCGTCGTCGTACGAATATTCCCTGACAACAATAAATATTTTATAACCACTTGCTTATTTAAAATATTTGCACTTTTTACCCATAACTAATCACATTAATCGAATCAACCCCTTACTATTTCAAAATAATAAATAGAGGAAATTTTATTTTATTCATAAAAGTTAGGGTCTTACAATTTTGCTATCCCACTTTGACCCGCGTGTACTTTTTTTTTTAAAAGTTCGTCTTTTGTTCGTTGTTTTAGTTCGCTTCTAAAGGATTACGATATATATATATATATATATATATATATATATATATATATATATATGAGGATCGTTGCATACTCCTTTATTTTACTCACTTGTCACTCTTTTAATGACGGACCGGACCATTGATTTTCGGTCAGATAATCTGTAAATCATACTTTTAGCGACGGATAACATATAGCGTCATTAAAAGTATAGACGACGGTTGTATATAATCGAATCGTCATCAGTAAAATGCTAAAGGGGGTGAGAAGCAGTGAGTAAAGATAAAGGGTAATGACTTTGATCCCGACTCATATATATATATATATATATATATATATATATATATATGAGAACGGATCTAAAACACTTCTCTTAAATAACATTCTCTCTTAAATAACTCTCATTTATTAATTAAAACTACGTCATTTTTTGGAAATTCTTTTAAAAAATAAATGGGCCACGAGTGACATTTTTATAAATAAAAAGAAAGCAAGTAGGACCACTCTATTTTATATATATATATATATATATATATATAGAGAGAGAGAGAGAGAGAGTCCGGATCCAGTCCGGGATCCCGGACTTTATAAAATACGGACCCTTTTTTTTTTTGTTTTTTTTTTGAAACAACTAAAAAAAAATAAAAATTTATGGAACCGGAATTTTTACATAATACAGTGTTTTGGGTGTGATTTGGATACATATAACAAAACATGTCTGTGCAGACTATATATATATTTTTTGGTATAGATAAATCACACTCAAAACACTGTATTATGTAAAAATTTCAGTTTTATAATTTTTTTATTTTTTTTAGTTGTTTCAAAAAAAAAAACCAAAAATAAAATAAAATTGGGGTCAATATTTTAGATCTTGTCCGGACTCCCGGACAGGATCCTTATTCTCTCTCTCTCTCTCTCTCTCTATATATATATATATATATATATATATATATCAAATTCGCTTTCATGTAGCGTAAGAAACGAACGATAAACGAATCGACTATAGCGACGATTTTTTTCGTCGCTATTGTGACGCCCCCAAAATAGGTATACACAACACCCATTCTGAGTCGCCAAATACATGGTACAGAAACAACTACAACTTTATTATTACAACAGTAAAACTGTGAGTTTGAATACAAATATTATCTTCTAGATAATATCTATACTCAAATAAACCCTCATCACATTATTGATTCATTATTTTACAAAATGGTGAGGACTACTAAACAACTCTCTCTAGAATCTTCATTCCATACCCCGACTAAGACTCGCATTACATTCTCGCCTCCCGAGAAGAAAAATGGAACAACAAGGAAAAGGGTGAGCTCAACTAGCCCAAGAAAGAATATTATGACTAAGATAATATACAACAAATTATCGTTAGTCTTCAACAGGAAAAATCGATAGAATACAAATGTACAACAAGTTTCGGATCAATATTCGCAATGAAATAATAATTCATAGAAGAGTTACGTGAGAATGAAATCTACTATAATCTATGAATTTAACAGTCCATCATCAATATTTTATCCCTGTAACATCAATCAATATGCATCTCGAATCAAATATTCATCTTTGCACTACAGGCCAAAGATATTCATCAGTCGGTCATGTTCATCTCAACACCTGTTCATCTTTGCACTAAAGGCCAAAGATATTCATCAGTCGGTCATGTTCATTTAAACACCTGTTCATCTTTGCACTACAGGCCAAAGATATTCAATAATATCATCATTTAAGACTGAGGATGATGAAAAATATTTTTAAAGAACGAATCCAGTGAAACAAAATGACAAGGATTAAGGATTCGTACTTTGTTTTATCCATGTCCAACAATACCTCAAAGATAATCATAGTGGTGTAAAATTCAAGAATGATCAAAACATGGATACAATCAAAGCTAGTATCCAGAATAGATATTTTGGACAAAAAGAAGAAATTTTATTTTTCTATTGAATAAAGGTCAGTATACGTGAATAAAGGTCGATATCGTGAATAGTAACTCAGACACCAAAAGATAGAAATTCCACAAAAACATCTTCACGCTTCATGAATAGTACTCGTGAATAGTAACTCGTGAATAGTAACTCATGAATAAGTAACTTCGTGAATAAGAACTCATGAATAGTAACTCGTGAATAGTAACTCATGAATAGTAACTTCGTGAATAAGTAACCGGAGACATGAAAAAAAGTTTCAAATTTGATAAAAACTTCAGATCAACATTTCAGCATAATGATATTGAAGAAATAATATCATTACAAAAAAAAATAATATCCCTTACCTCGAAAGATTAGTACTTCTAGCTGAAACACCGGATATAGGCTATGACTTGGACTTGCACCGTCTAGCAATACTCAAAGTATACTCACAAGAATACGCTCAATATATCGAGAGAGAAATAGAGAGAAACTTCAGTTTCTGGTGTGTTTTTCAATTCTAACCTAAGCACCCTATTTATAGGAAAATGCTTAAAACACCAAAGCAGAAAATTTAATATAATATTAATATAATTATACAAATTTTCCTTAGCCCACCTTTTGGTCAAAACACCAGCCACACATGTTAATGATGTCCAAAAAAAATACAAAAAACGTTTTTCTTAACAAAAATAATTTAAACTCCCAAAATCAATTATTTTTGAACTTGAACTTCAATAATTCATAATAAATAGCCCTTTCATCAGAAAATTCGAATCTCATGAGTTTTTATAGGAAATTCAATTCTCTACAACTTTGCAGAAGAAAGTTTTCCAAATTCCAAACAAAAATCGACCGAAATCCACACAAGCGGGCGATTTTTAAAGTTTATAATCAAATTTCTATCAATAATTGTGTCCACCAACACACAAAACATGTGTTAAACATTTAATGCCACAAAAATACTCTTCCTCCTCATATACTCATATATCCCACATTCATTGTAAAAATATCACCAGTTAATATATTATTAAAATAATATATTTAAATGAATTATTTTATCGAGAAAAAGATAAAATATTAATTTTCAACAATTGTCATTTTAAAATTTTCTCCATCTATATCCACATAAAATCAATATTTTCCTCATCATATAAATCAATAATTAATTATTCACAAATAATATTACGAAATCACAATATTGACAAACGAGGCGGTTCTCAGGAAAGAGGGCTTTCAATAAGAATTTCTTCTTCTACTGGCGCTTGATTAGATGACCAAACCTCTCCTTAGGCAGAACTTTCTAGACATTGCCAATAATGTTATCTAATAATATTATTAGGATAATATGAATTATTGCTTCGATAATGAAAGATATCGTGTAATGACAATTATTGAAACAACAAAGAATATAAAATATCAACGCAAAGAATTATTAACTCAATAAAATCTTGAGCATTAATTATCGTAACCATTATTGAGTAGTGCCTTCACGTACGTAAGAATCAATAATTGGTGCAATACCGAGCTACTTGTTCAACAACGCGTATTAGTGTGTTTTAACCACCGGGTATTCAACAAAGATAATAACTTGCAGCAAATAACTACGTAGTTATTTAAAAACAACTTATATTTGTCGTTTTCTTCATCCAATCGCTTTAGTTATGGGGCCCACACATGGTCGCTACCGTCGCATTTGCGAATATTCCCCGAAAAGATTTAATATTCCACGACCAAACGAATATTCCGACAACAATGAATATTTTATAACCACTTGCTTATTTTGAAATATTTGCGTATTTAACCCTTAACTATCCACATTAATCAAATCAACCCTTACTATTTCAAAATAAAGGAAATTCCTTTTTATTTAAAAATTTGGGGTCTTACAACCTCCCCTCCTTATGAAATTTCGTCCTCGAAATTGACGTCACGTACACAGTGTTTTAAAAAGGTGAGGATACCTCGCTTTCATTTTCGCTTTCCAATTCCTGTGTCATTTTCTATAAAGCATGATTCCTCCACAAAACTTTAACTTGTGGGGTAACCTTCTTTGGCGTAGGACATGCTCCTTCCTATCCAAAATCTTGACAGTACCTCCTCATACGTTAAGTCTTCTGGCTATCTCGTCTGGTTTCTAACTCAATAACGTGGTTCGGGTCTTTCACATATTTACTGAAATACAGATATATGAAAACACATTATGAACACGAGACATACTTTGAGGTAACGCAAGTTCATAGGCTACATTTCTACTCGGTCAAGAATTTGAAATGGACCGATAAATCGTGGATTGAGCTTTCCTCTCTTCCCAAATCTTGTAACTCCCTTCCATGGAGAAACTCGCAACAATACATGATCCCCTACACTAAATTCCACGTCCTTTCGATGAAGATTCGCATAACTCTTTTGTCGATATTGTGCTGTTTTGTATACGTTGTCGAATCATTAGTCATAACGCATCTTAACTTCGGGTCCCAACAATGTTGCTTCACCCACCTCATCCCAACATATCGAGAAACGACATTTTTGTCCATATAATGCTTCGAATGGAACCATGCCTATATTTGTTTAATAACTATTGTTGTATGAGAATTCCACCAATGGCAAGTACTTATCCCAACTTCCTTTGAAATCTAGGACATGAGTTTTAATATATCTTCAAGATTTTGAGTAGTCCTTCGATTGCCCATCCGTTTGAGGATGGTATGCCAAACCGAATAGTAAATTCGTGCCCATAGCTTTCTACAAACTAACCCAAAATCATGAAGTGAATCTTGGGTCACGATCTAAAACTATGGATCTTGGCATGCCATGCAATCTCACAATCGCATTTACGTACATACGAGAAAAGACGTTCAAGGAATAAGTCTCTCGATCGGTAAGAATTGAGTAGACTTGGTTAATCTATCAACAATAACCCAAATCGCATCTATGCCTTGAGAAACCACAGGAAGATTAGTAATGAAATTGTGGTAATGTGTTCCCACTTCCATTTCAAAATCTCAAGTGGTTGCAACTGCGGACCCTTAGGTACAAGATGCTCCGCCTTTTACACGTTAGCAAGTTAAACACATCGAGATAAACTACGCGATCTCTCTCCTCATATTGCTCCACCAAAATGTATGTTGAAGATCATAATACATTTGGTACTCCCTGTGATGGATTCGTAAATGGTGTATGTGTAAGACCCGAAATTTTTTAAATAAAAAGGAATTTCCTTTATTTATTATTTTGAAATAGTAAGGGTTGATTTGATTAATGTGGATAGTTAAGGGTTAAATACATAAATATTTCAAAATAAGCAAGTGGTTATAAAATATTCATTGTTGTTCGGGGAATATTCGTTTGGTCGTGGAATATTCGATCGTTGGGAATATTCGTATTTACGACAAGCCTATGACCAATGGGCCCCATAACTGAAAGCGATTGGATGAGGAAATGACAAATATAAGTTGTTTAAAATAACGGCGTAGTTGTTACAATTAAGATCGTTGGAATACCCGATGGTTAAAAATATACGAATATCTGGCGTTGTTGCAAGAAGACACCTGAGTATTGCACCAATTATTGATCCTTACGTGAAGGCACTACTCAATAATTTTCACAAGAAGTTATTGCTCAATATTTTATTTTATTGATTCAATAATTGTTGCGTTGATATTTTATATTATTATTGTTTCAATAATTGTCATTGTGACAAGATATTTCTCATTATCGATCAATAATTCATATTATTTGAATAATATTATTAGATAACATTATTGGCAATGTCTAGAAAGTTCGTCTAAGGAGAGGTTTGGTCACCTAATTGCGCTACCAAGAAGAGGAGAGATCCTTATTGGAAAGCCCCCTTCGGGAACAACTGGTTGTCATTATAAATGTGATTCGTAATATTATTTGTGAATAATTAATTATTGATTCATATGATAAGGAAATATTTATTTTATATGAATATAAATGATGGATTTATTTATGTGGTTATTAATGAAGGAATTAATGTTGAGGTGTTTTATCGGTATTTTATCGGATTGGAGGTATTAAAAATCAAATCGTGGGTTTTGAGATATATTCATGGGTTATAATTTTTAATCCGACCGTTGGATCGTTGTAATTTTTGGATATGTTATACATACATAAGTTGAGTATATGTCCACAAATTTTGAACGAATTAAAAATGCACGAATGATTTGTTGTGAATTTTAAGAGGTGTCGGATTCTAAATTAGGTTTATAATTGATTTTGGTGGAAAATTCTAGAATTGAGTGGGCCCCACTTGTGGTTGGTGAAAAAATGTGCTGAATTTTATTTCAAATGTGGTGGGTGGCAATAGTAGCGGAGTAAAAGCCATCAGTGTAGCAGTCAAGTCTGCTTGGTAAGGGCTAACATTTTCCTATAAATAGAGGGCTAAGTTAGAATTGAAAATCACACCGTAAACAAGTTTTCTCTTCTCTCTATATTATTGAGCGTATTTTGTGAGTATTTAGATACTTTGAGAGTTGTTTATTCAAGACAAGTTTCATTCAAAGATCACTTCCGAACCTTTCCTTCCGGCATCGATTCTTTGAGGTAAGGGATGTTATTTTCTTCTCAAATGATATTATTTCTTCAATATCATTATCTTTGAAATATGGTTGAAACTTTTATCAAATTTGGAACTTTTTCATGTCTGGGGTTACTATTCATGAGTTACTATTCACGAAGTTACTATTCATGAGTTCTTATTCACGAGTTACTATTCACGAGTACTATTCATGAAGCGTGAAAATGTTTTTTTGTGGAATTTCTATCTTTTGGTGTTGAGTTACTTATTCACGATAATAAGACTATTCACGATACTGCACTTTATTCATAGAAAAATAAAATTTCTTCTTTTCGTCTAAAATATCTATTCGGATACTAGCTTTGATCAGATCCATATTTTGATCATTCTTGAATTTTACACCACTATGATTATTTTTGAGGTATTGTTGGACATGGATAAAATAAAGTACTAATCATTAATCCTTAATCCTTGTCATTTTGTTTCACCGGATTCGTTTCTTAAAAATATTTTCATCATCCTCGGCCTTAAATGATGATATTATTGAATATCTTTGGCCTCAGTAGCAAAAGATGAATGATTTCGAAGAATATCTTTGGCTGAAAGCTGAGATGAAGCAGTGTGTTGAGATGAATACGACTGATCGATTAATATCTTTGGCTCAGAGTAAAAAAAGATGAACAGTGTTTAAATGAAACATGATTAATCGATGAATATCTTTGGCCTCATAGTAAAGATGAATATTTGATTTGAGATGAAAATTGATTGATGTTACAGGATAAAATATTGATGATGGACCGTTAAATTCATAGATTATAGTAGATTTCATTCTCTACGTAACTCTTCTATGAATTATTATTTCCGCCGAATATTCATCCGAAACTTGTTGTCTATCAGATTCTATCGATTTTTTCCTCGTGAAGACTAACGATAATTTGTTGTATATTATCTTAGTCATAATATTCTTTCATTGAGCTAGTTGAGCTCACCCTTTTCCTTTTGTTCCATTTTTCTCGGGGAGGCGAGAATATAAGCGAAAGTACGTAGCCTGGGGTATGGAATGAAGGTTTTAGAAAGGATTGTTTAGTAGTCCTCACCATTTTTGTAAAATAATGTATCAATAAATGTGATGAGGATTTATTTGAGTATAAATATTGTCAGAAGATAATATTTGTATTTAAACTCACAGCTTTCATTGTTGTAATAATAAAGTTCAGTAGTTGCTTCGTACCATGTATCGTGCAACTCGGAATGGGTGATGTGTATACCTATTTTGGGGCGCCGCGGTTGGTATCGTAGCTTAGGATATGATGATCTGGCGGAGATCGGGGAATAGAACTAGGAGGAGAGACGAGTAAATCCTTCGCTAGTGTGTCTTACCTAAGCTTATTTGTTGGTTGGTCATATTATAGGGTATTATGTGATTTGTTAATTTATTTAATTAACCCTTGTTTTATCATAGTTTTTTTAGAATGGTCACGAGAGCGTTAACAATGGAGTGAATGAGATCGTGGAGACACCTCTAATCGCCAACCGTGATAATGTGATGTCAAAGCGAAGAAGGAATTAGAGATATCCATGTGGTGAGTGAAGAATTGATAGTTTACTTTAGAGATAATCGCAGAGGGTAAACGGTGAGAGTGAGGAAGAAGAGGAAGAAGAGGTACCAAGAAGAGAGTTTATTAGAGGTATTTTATGATCGAAATATAGAATTGCAAAATCGTATTCATGAGTTAGAAGAAGAAAGCTAAAGAATTGCGAGCGTCGTGGAGCAAAAGGATGCAACGATTCAAGCTTGTGTTACCCGACACGTGATGATTGAATGTAGCACTCTTTGGCAGAGTATAAGATGATAAAGTCGAATCGAGTGAAAGAAGAAATAATCGAACGAGTGAGAATGAGTGATGCATGGGTAAAAGCCGCACGACGCGTTGATATTATGGAAAGAGATGTCCAATCTAAAAAGAGAAGATTTAACGATGACGGAAGACGCGTCGCAGCAACATCAAACACCATCAACAAATTTTAGGGAAGAGAACGATCGCCGGTTAGATGCTACTGAGATGTGGAGAGGAGGGACATATAAGGTCAACCTGTTCAAAGCCTTCCAAGGTATGCTATAATTGTGGAAAAGAAGGACATATCGCGAGATTTACGATATCGAAACCCAAATCCAGCGTAAATGGTGACTCAAAAGGATGTCCTGGAAAAAGTCAAAGTCAACGGTTCTTGGAAGAGCGTTTGTCGTGGCCGGTTAAAATGCAAGGAACCCGAACGGTTAAGACGGGTTAGTTAATTATAAATTCTTGCTTAAGTATATACCTTACTAGATATCTGGGTTCTACCCATTCTTTTATCTCTCTTGCTTGCGCTTTCAACGTTTGAACTTGACTACGGAGAAATTAGACTTTGACCTATTTATGGAGAATCCGTTAGAGAAACTTTCATTACATCCGTTGTTTAGAAATCTTGTTTGATTCAGTTGGCACTATCACATTACCGTTAACCTTATTTCTATAGAGATATTTTCTTTTGATGTGATTTTAAGGTTAACTACTCATCACGCCAAATTGATTGCTTTTGTAAGGTTGTTAGTTTTCATATTCCTAAGCAAACTCGTTATTCGAATTCAAGCAATCAAACCATTGTAGTCAAACATTTTCATATCAAGCCATGAAGTCATTCGTTTATTACGGATGTCAAGTTTTCTTAGTCCATGTTATGGATTTGAATAAAGACACGTCGATTTGAATAATATTCTGTTGTTATTGATTTTTCCTGACGTATTTCTGAAGAATTTCTTGGTTTACTCCCAAAGATCGATATTAAATTTTGTATCGACTTTGAACCCAGACAAAACTCATTTCTAAAATCTCATATCGAATGGCTCTATTGAACTTCGTGAGTTAAAAATTCAACTATAGAATTTGGTACTGAGCCTTTATCTTGTGACTTCCTTTGGAATTCACCTAAGCCGCACTCTCCGTAGGGGACGTCATATTCGATGCGATAGTAAACCGATAGGTGTCATTGTGACGTCTTTATCCAAGATTGGGATATGAGTCACGGTTGAGAGCAACCTAAGTCGATTATCGAAAGACGTAGCTTTCAGGCTTAGTTGGTTATTATCGGAGATTCGTTGAAGGATATTCTCGAATCGCTATTCCATTAACGAACTGACTCGTAGAGATACAAAATTTGAATGGAGCAAGGAATATGGGAAGAGCTTCAAGAACTCAAGAGGAGACTCATTTCAAAGACATGTTCGACCACGCCATCTTGGAAAAGCGAACGTGGTAGGCGACGTGTTGAGTAGAAGATCGTGATACAAGCACGAGTACGATATTGTCAAAGACTAATTTCAGTATAATTTACAAATAATAGAGATGGAGATGAAAACTCTAGGTACCCACGTGATGATATACTGAGTATAATCGACTTTAGTTAAAGTCGCCAAGCCACCCCAATCCGAAATGATGCGTATGAAGAAGAAAGTACAAGAAGGAGCTATTCCTAAGCGAGAATTGATGAAGAAGGAATACTTCGAGTCCACTCTAGACTTTGTGTTCCTAACGACTCTGATTTGAAGTACAAGATTATGATGGAGGAACACAAAACACCATTTGCAATCCATCCTGGAAGTACTAAAATGTATCGTGATCTTCGATATACATTTTGGTGGAACAATATGAAGAGAGAGATTGCAAAGTTTATCTCGATGTGTTTAACTTGCCAACGTGTAAAGGCAGAGCATCTAGTACCTAAGGGTCCGTTACAACCACTTGAGATTCCGAAATGGAAGTGGGAACACATTACCATGGATTTCGTTACGGGTCTTCCTACGGTTTCTCAAGGCATCAATGCTATTTGGGTTATTGTTGATAGATTAACCAAATCTGCTCATTTCTTCAACGTCACGGAGACTTATTCCTTGAACGCCTTGGTAGTATGTACGTAAATGAGATCGTGAGGTTGTATGGCATACAGTATCCATAGTTTGGATCGTGACCCAAGATTCACTTCATGATTTTGGGTTAGTTTGTAGAAAGCTATGGGCGCGAATTTATGATTCGGTTTGGCATACCATCCTCAAACGGATGGGCAATCGAAAGGACTACTCAAACTCTTGAAGATATATTAAAACTCTGTGTCCTAGATTTCAAAGGAAGTTGGGATAAGTACTTGCCATTGGTGGAATTCTCATACAACAATAGTTATTAAACAAATATAGGCATGGTTCCATCCAAAACATTATATGGAGGAAAATGTCGTTCTCGATATGTTGGGATGAGGTGGGTGAAGCCACATTGTTGGGACCGAGGAGTTAGATGCATTATGACTCACCGAAAAGATCCAAATGATTCGATAACGTATACAAACGGCACAAAATCGACAAAAGAGTTATGCGGATCTTCATCGAAAGGACGTGGAATTTAGTGTAGGGGATCATGTATTATTGCGAGTTGCTCCATGGAAGGGAGTTACAAGATTTGGGAAGAGAGGAAAGCTCAATCCACGATTTATTGGTCCATTTCAAATTCTTGACCGAGTAGGAAATGTAGCCTATAGATTTGCGTTACCTCCAAGTATGTCTCGTGTTCATAATGTGTTTCAAATATTTGTACTTCGTAAATATGTGAAAGAACCGAACCACATTATAGAGTTAGAACCGGACGAGATAGCCGAAGACTTAACGTATGAGGAGGTACCTGTCAAGATTTTGGATAGGAATGAGTATGTCCTACGCCATGAAAGGTCATACCACAAAGTTAAAGTTTTGTGGAGGAATCATCTTTATAGAGGAAATGACACGAAATTGGAAGCGGAAATGAAAGCGAGGTATCCTCACTTTTGAAACACACAGTATCGTCGTCGTCAATTTCGAGGGACGAAATTTCATAAGGAGGGAGGTTGTAAGACCCTCAAATTTTTTTAAATAAAAAGGAATTTCCTTTATTTATTATTTTGAAATAGTAAGGGTTGATTTGATTAATGTGGATAGTTAAGGGTTAAATACGCAAATATTTCAAAAAATAAGCGAAGTGGTTATAAAATATTCATTGTTGTCGGGGAATATTCGTTTGGTCGTGGAATATTAAATCTTTGTCGGGGAATATTAAATGCGACGTAAATGACCATGTGTGGGGCCCATAACTAAAAGCGATTGGATGAGGAAATGACAAATATAAGTTGTTTAAAAAAATACTTGGCAGTAGTTGTTACAAGTAAGACCGTTGGAATACCAAATTGGTTAAAATGATGTCTGGCGTTGTTGCAAGATGTTTGCGGTATTGCACCAATTATTGATCTTACGTAAGAAGGCACTACTCAATAATTTTCACGGTGAATTCTTCATTCAATATTTTATTTTATTGATTCAATAATTGTTGCGTTGATATTTTATATTATTATTGTTTCAATAATTGTCACCGCATGATGATATTTCCATTATCGGATCAATAATTCATATTATTTGAATAATATTATTAGATAACATTATTGGCAATGTCTAGAAAGTTACATCTAAGAAGATTAGAGGCGAGGATATTCCAAAGATTGCCTTCGAGAACTCGTCTGGGCATTATGAATTTTTTAGTCATATTTTTTAGATTGACTAATGCTCTCTGCGGCTTTCATGGATATGATGAACCAAAGTATTCAAGGACTATTTGGATTCGGTTCGTTGTTGTCTTTATTGATGACATTCTCATATATTCCAAAAGTCGTGAAGATCATGAGCATCATTTGAAGCTTGTACTCCAAAGGCTCGTGAAAATAAGCTATATGCCAAGTTGAAGAAATGTGAATTTCGGCGAGGAAGTAGCATTCCTTGGGCACGTGGTGTCAAAACATAGAGTATCTCATTGACGTGAAGATTGAAGCAATACAAAGTTAGGAGCAACAGAAGTTTCAGAATCAAAGACGTAGCTTTTGGGCTTAAGTGGTTATTATCGAAGATTCGTGGAAGGATTTTCTCGAATCGCTACTCAGATTAACTTCGGTGACTGGGAAGATGCAAAATTCGTATGGAGGCGAGGAATGCGAGAAGAGTTTCCAAGAGCTCAAGAGGAGACTCATTTTAAGACTGTTTCGACAATACCATCCGGTTCGGATGGATTTGTTATCTCTGTGATGCTTGAGGAAAAGGGTTAGGATGTGTTCTCATTCAACGTGGGAAAGTCATGCTTTATGCCTCATGACAACTTAAAGAATATGAGAGGAATTATCCTACTCATGATCTAAAGTTAGCGGTGATTGTTGTTTTTGCGCTAAAGATCTGGAAGCACTATCTATATGGAGAGAAAGTGGAGATATATTCAGACCATAAAAGCCTCAAATATTTCTTCACCCAAAAGGAACTCAACATGCGACAACGACGTTGGCTCGAGCTATTAAAAGATTATGACCACACAATTTAATACCATCCTGGAAAAGTAAACGTGGTAGCTGACGTGTTGAGTAGAAGATCATATGCAAGAACGAGTGCGATGATGTCAAGTATACGCATAGAACCAACTTTAATCGATGAAGTTAAAGTTGCTCAAGCCACAGACCCGGAGCTGATGCGTATGAAGAAGAAAGTACAAGAGGGTGCTATTCCAGAAGCAAGAATCGATGAAGAAGGAATACTTCGAGTCCACTCCAGACTTTGTGTTCCTAACGATTCTGATTTAAAGAACAAGATCATGATGGAGGCACACAATACACCAAAATGTATCGTGATCTTCGACATATATTTTGGTGAAACAATATGAAGAGAGAGATCGCGAAGTTTATCTTGAGGTGTTTAACTTGTCAACGTGTAAAGGCGGAGCATCAAGTGCCCAAGGGTCCATTGCAACCACTTAAGATTCCGAAATGAAAGTGGGAACACATTACCATGGATTTCGTTACGGGTCTTCCCACGGTTTCTCAAGGCATAAATGCTATTTGGGTTATTGTTGATAGATTAACCAAGTCTGCTCATTTCTTGCAGACACGGGAGACTTATTCCCTTGAACGTCTTGCTCATATGTATGTAAATGAGATTGTGAGATTGCATGGCATGCCAGTATCCATAGTTTCAGATCGTGACCTAAGATTCACTTCACGATTTGGGTTAGTTATAGCACGCAATTTACGATTGGATTCGGCATATCATCCTCGAATGGATGAAAATTTAGAGGACTATTCAAACTCATGAAGATTTATTAAGACTCGTGTCCTAGATTTCAAAGGGAGTTGGGATAAGTATTTACCATTGGTGGAATTCTCCTACAACAACAATTATCGCCTAAGTATAGGTGTGGCTCCATTCAAGCATTGTATGGACGAAAGTGTCATTTCTCGATATGTTGGGAAGAGGTGGGTGAAGCAACATTGTTGGGACTTGAGTTGATACGATATGACTACGAGAAAAGATCCAAATGATTCAACAACGATACAAAGCGGCACTGGGATCAACAAAAGAGTTATGCAAATTTTCATCGAAAGGACATGAAATTTAGTATTGGGGATCATGTATAGTTGCGTTGTTGTTGCCCGTGGAAGGGAGTTACAAGATTCGGGAAGAGAGGAAAGCTCAATCCACGATTTATTGGTCCATTTCAAATTTTTGACCGAGTAGGAAATGTAGCCTATAGGCTTGCGTTACCTCCAAGTATGTCTCGTGTTCATAATATTTTTCATATATCTGTGCTTCGTAAATATGTGAAAGACCCGAACCACATTATTGAGTTAGAATCGGATGAGATAGCCGAAGACTTAACGTTCGAGGAGGTACCTGTCAAGATCTTGGATAGGAAGGAGCATGTCTTACTTACAAAGGACATACCACAAGTTAAAGTTTTGTGGAGAAACCATGCTATTGAGGAAATGGCCCGGGAGTTGGAAACAGAAATGAAAGTGAGGTATCCTCACCTTTTCGAAACACCAGGTACGCACGTCAATTTCGAGGACGAAATTTCATAAGGAGGGGAGGTTGTAAGACCCCAACTTATTATAAATAAAATCAAATTTCCTCTATTTATTATTTTGAAATAGTAAAGGTTAATTTGATTAATGTGGTTAGTTATGGGTAAAATGCGCAAATATTTCAAATATGCAAGTGGTTATAAAATATTCATTTTTATCGGAGAATATTAGTTTGGTCGTGGAATATTCTACCGTCGGGAAATATTAAATGACGACGGTAGCGACCTTGTGTGGCCCCATAATGTAAAAGCGATTGGATGAAGAAAGCGACAAGTATAAGTTGTTTATAAATAACGACGTAGTTGTTCACATAAATTAATCTTGTTGGCATACCCGGTGGTTAAAACACGAGAAGTTGCGGTATTGCACAATTATTGATTCTTACGTAGGAAGGCATTACTCGATAATTATTACTGATGAAATTCTTGTAAGACCCAAAATTTTTTAAATAAAAAGGAATTTCCTTTATTTATTATTTTGAAATAGTAAGGGTTGATTTGATTAATGTGGATAGTTAAGGGTTAAATACGCAAATATTTCAAAATAAGCAAGTGGTTATAAAATATTCATTGTTGTCCGGGAATATTCGTTTGGTGCGTGGAATATTAAATCGTCGGGGGAATATTAAATCGTGACCACTAGCTGACCATTACGCGTGTGGGCCCCATAACTAAAAGCGATTGGATGAGGAAAATGACAAATATAAGTTGTTTAAAAATAACGGCGTAGTTATTACAATTAAGATCATTGGAATACCTATGGTTAAAATCTGATAATCTGGCGTTGTTGTCAGACGAAGAAGATACCAGTATTGCACCAATTATTGATCCTTACGTGAAGGCACTACTCAATAATTTTTCACAAGTAATTCTTATTCAATATTTTATTTTATTGATTCAATAATTGTTGCGTTGATATTTTATATTATTATTGTTTCAATAATTGTCAACGCACAATATTTTCCATTATCGGATCAATAATTCATATTATTTGAATAATATTATTAGATAACATTATTGGCAATGTCTAGAAAGTTACATCTAAGGAGAGGTTTGGTCACCTAATTGCGGCGCCCATGAAGAGAGATCCTTATGGAAAGCCCCCTGCTTTCCAGGAGCGACTGGTCATTATAAATGTGATTCGTAATATTATTTGTGAATAATTAATTATTGATTCATATGATAAGGAAATATTTATTTTATATGAATATAAATGATGGATTTATTTATGTGGTTATTAATGAAGGAATTAATGTTGAGGTGTTTTATCAGTATTTTATCGGATTGGAGGTATTAAAAATCAAATCAGGGGTTTTGAGATATATTGCGGGGGTTATAATTTTTAATCCGACCGTTGGATCGTTGTAATTTTTGGATATGTTATACATACATAAGTTGAGTATATGTCCACAAATTTTGAACCGTTAAAAATGCACGAATGATTTGTTATGAATTTTAAGAGGTGTCTGATTCGGAAATTAGGTTTATAATTGATTTTGGTGGAAAATTCTAGAATTGAGTGGGCCCCACTTGTGGTTGGTGAAAAATGTGCTGAATTTTATTTCAAATGTGGTGGGTGGCAATAGTAGCGAAGTAAAGCCATCGAAGCTTGGTCAAAATGCCTTGGTGGGCTAACATTTTCCTATAAATAGGGTTAAGTTAGAATTGAAAATCACACGAGAAACAAAGTTTTCTCTCTTTCTCTCTATTATATTAGGCGTATTTTGTGAGTATTTAGATACTTTGAGAGTTCTTTGTCAATCTACAAGTTTCATTCAAAGATCACTTGAGCCTTTCCTTTCCTTCCAAATCTCGATTCTTTGAGGTAAGGGATGTTATTTTCTTCTCAAATGATATTATTTCTTGATATCATTATCTTTGAAATATTAGTTAAAACTTTTATCAAATTTGGAACTTTTTCATGTCGGGGGTTCTTATTCATGAGTTACTATTCACGAGTTACTATTCATGAGTTCTTATTCACGAGTTACTTATTCACGAGTACTATTCATGAAGCGTGAAAATGTTTTTGTGGAATTTCTATCTTTTGGTGTGAGATTCTTTATTCACGTATCGGCCACTATTCACGTATCTTGCACTATTCATAGAAAAATAAAATTTCTTCTTTTCGTCAAAATATCTATTACGGATACTAGCTTTGATTGTATCCATGTTTTGATCATTCTTGAATTTTACACCACTATGATTATTTTTGAGGTATTGTTGGACATGGATAAAATAAAGTACGAATCATTAATCCTTAATCCTTGTCATTTTGTTTCATGGATTCGTTCTTTAAAATATTTTCATCATCCTCGATCTTAAATGATGATATTATTGAATATCTTTGGCTTTTGTAGTGCAAAGATGAATGATTTTGAAGAATATCTTTGGCTTTTGTAGTGCAAAAGATGAGCAGTGTTGAGATGAACACGCATTGGATCGATTAATATCTTTGGCAGTAGTGCAAAAGATGAGCAGTGTTTAAATGAACATGACCAATGATGAATATCTTTGGCATAGTGCAAAGATGAATATTTGATTTGAGATGAAAATTGATTTATGTTCTGAGGATAAAATATTGATGATGGGTACGTTAAATTCATAGATTATAGTAGATTTCATTCTCTACGTAACTCTTCTATGAATTATTATTTCCATTGCGAATATTCATCCGAAACTTGTTGTCTATCAGATTCTATCGATTTTTTCCTCGTTGAAGACTAACGATAATTTGTTGTATATTATCTTAGTCATAATATTCTTCTTGAGCTAGTTGAGCTCACCCTTTTCCTTTTTGTTCCATTTTTCTCGGGAGGCGAGAATATAAGCGAATACGAGTCTGGGGTATGGAATGAAGGTTTTAGAAAGGATTGTTTAGTAGTCCTCACCATTTTGTAAAATAATGTATCAATAAATGTGATGAGGATTTATTTGAGTATAAATATTGTCAGAAGATAATATTTGTATTTAAACTCATGATTTATTGTTGTAATAATAAAGTTGTAGTTGTTTCGTACCATGTATTGACAACTCGGAATGGGTGATGTATACCTATTTTGGGGGCGTCACATATTGTGTGCCTCCATCATAATCTTGTTCTTCAAATCGAGTCGTTAGGAACACAAAGTCTAGAGTGGACTCAAGTATTCCTTCTTCATCAATTCTCGCGCTTAGGAATAGCTCCTTCAGACTTTCTTACGCAGATTTCGAATTCGGTGGCTTGAGCAACCTTAACTTTTTCTATTAAAGTTGGCTCTACGCAGATACTTGACATCATCGCACTCTGCTCCCGCATATGATCTTCTACTCAACGCGTCGCCTACCACGCTCGCTTTTCCAAGATGGTATGGTTAGAAATATGTGCCGAAATGAGTCGCCTCTTGAGCTCTTGGAAAATCTTCTCGCATTCCTCGCTTCCATACGAATTTTGTATCTTTTCGAGTCGCTAAGTTAACGGAATAGCGATTCGAGAATATCCTTCAACGAATCTCCGATAATAACCAACTAAGCTTCTGAAAGCTACGTCTTTCGATAATCGACTTAGGTTGCTCCCAACCGTGACTCATATCCCAATCTTGGATAAGACGTCACAATGACACCTATCGATTTATTATCGCATCTAATATGACGCCCCTACAGAGAGTTCGGCTTAGTGAATTCCACAAAGGAAGTCACAAGATAAAGGCTCAGTACCAAATTTATAGTTGAATTTTTAACTCACGAAGTTCAATAGAGCCATTCGATATGAGATTTTAGAAATGAGTTTTGTAACAGGGTTCAAAGTCGATACAAAATTTAATATCGAGCTTTGGGAGTGTAAGCAAGAAATTCTTGAGAAAATACGTCGGGAAAAATAAATAACAACAGAATATTATTCAAATCGACGTGTCTTTATTCAAATCCATAACATGGACTAAGAAAATTTGACATCCGTAATAAACGAATGACTTCATGGCTTGATATGAAAATGTTTGACTACAATGGTTTGATTGCTTGAATTCGAATAATAAAGTTGCTTAGGAATATGAAAACTAACAACCTTACAAAAGCAATCAATTTGGCATGATGAGTAGTTAACCTTAAAATCACATCAAAAACAAATATCTCTATGAAATAAGGTTAACGTGTAATGTGATAGTGGCCAAACTGAATCAAGCAAGATTTATAAGCAATGGATGTGATGAAAGTTTCTCTAACGGAGTTTCCACAGATAGGTCAAAGTCTAATTTCTCTGGAGTCAAGTTTAAAGCGTTGAGCGCAAGTAAGAGAGATAAAAGAATGGGTAGAACCGATATCTAGTAAGGTATATACTTCGCAAGAATTTATAATTAACTAACCCTGTTAACTTCGTTCGGGTTCCTTGCATTTTTTGACCGGCCACGATAAACGCTTCTTCCAAGAACCGTTGACTTTGACTTTTTCGGGACATCCTTTTAAGTCACCATTCTCATTTGGATCTGGGTTTCGCCATCGCATAATCTCGAAAGCGATATGTCCTTCCTTTCCACAACTATAAGATACCTTAAACTGTTGTCAGGCGGTTTCAATGATATGTCCTCTTTCCCGTGATTTGTAACATCGACCGGTGGTCGTTCTCCTCCCTTAAAACTAGTTGCATCTTGGCGCTTAACGTCTTCACATGGTCGTTGTTGAATCTCCTCTTTAAAATCTCCTCCCGACTCGCTTCTTCTATTTTCATGGCCACGATTACCACCGGAGTGGTTACCGCTTTGTCGTATTCTTCTTTCTCCATTTGGTTATCGTTATTTCGATGATCTGCTATCTTGGTATGATCCTCGGTTATGGTCCCTCGGTTGAACGCATTTCGTTATCTCTCTTCTAACAATCGAGCCCTCATTGACAACATCTCGAATAGAGAAAATTTATGAGAAATGAGATATCTTGACGTATGTCGGGTTTCAAACCTCTCGAAACATCCGCCATCATCGTTCCTCATTCTCCACCAAATGAGGTCTGAACTCAGATAACTCATGAACTTCGCCTCGTCTTTGGGACACCGCCATGTTATTCGCGCTCTAGTCTAATAAACTCCACTTCCTTCATATATATGAATACTTTCGTGGAAGTACTTTGTCATTGAATCATTTCAAACGTCTCCACGATACGCCGAAAGTCAATTTGGATGGGTACGCTTCATGATTCCCACCAAGAATCGCCTCGCCGCCTTAAACATAAAGGTGGCGAATGGAACTTCTGTTCCTCCGTGCATCCCAAGACATCGAATATCTTGGTAATTTGTTTGACCCACGTCTCGCCTTTAATCGGATCCCGCTTCCCTGCACTCGTGGTCCCAACTCTTTGAACTCGTCATGTGACCACTCGTGAATTGCTATCATTTCCTCACGTATTTTGAACACGAAGTCTCCACAAATCGATTTTGCATGAACTGCAAAAGCTTCTAAACATCCCCTGCTCATCATCTCGCCAGCGGTGTTGTTCACAGGAGGAACATTGCCAAACTGTTGCACGTTCTCCTCGTTGGTAAAGATGGGCATCTCCACGGTCTCATTTACTCCAATGTTAATATTCTCGGTTGACATTCTCAAATCATCGTCATAAAACAAGGGTTAATTAAGGAAATCAATATATCACATAATATCCCTTTATCTTGACCAACTAACAAATAAGCTTAGGTAGGACACACTAAGCGAAGGATTTACTCGTCTCTCCCTCCTAGTTCTATTCCTCGATCTCCGCCAGAGATCATATCCCTAAGCTCGATATTTAACCGTGACGCCCCCAAAATAGGTATACACAACACCCATTTCGAAGTCGCCAAATACATGGTATGTAAACAACTACAACTTTATTATTACAACAAGAAAGCTGTGAGTTTGAATACAAATATTATCTTCTAGATAATATCTATACTCAAATAAACCCTCATCACATTATTGATTCATTATTTTACAAAATGGTGAGGACTACTAAACAACTCTCTAGAATCTTCATTCCATACCCCGACTAGTACTTTCATTACATTCTCGCCTCCCGAGAAGAAAAATGGAACAACAAGGAAAAGGGTGAGCTCAACTAGCCCAAGAAAGAATATTATGACTAAGATAATATACAACAAATTATCGTTAGTCTTCAACAGGAAAAATCGATAGAATACAATGACAACAAGTTTCGGATCAATATTCGTGTAATGGAAATAATAATTCATGTAAGAGTTACGTAGAGAATGAAATCTACTATAATCTATGAATTTATGGTCCATCATCAATATTTTATCCTCAGTAACATCAATCAATATGCATCCGAATCAAATATTCATCTTTGCACTACTGAGCCAAAGATATTCATCATCTATCATGTTCATCTCAACACTGCTCATCTTTGCACTAAAGGCCAAAGATATTCATCATCGGTCATGTTCATTTAAACACCTGTTCATCTTTGCACCATGTGCCAAAGATATTCAATAATATCATCATTTAAGACCGAGGATGATGAAAATATTTTAAAGAACGAATCCAAAGTGAAACAAAATGACAAGGATTAAGGATTCAGACTTTGTTTTATCCATGTCCAACAATACCTCAAAGATAATCATAGTGGTGTAAAATTCAAGAATGATCAAAACATGGATACAATCAAAGCTAGTATCCGTAATAGATATTTTGGACAAAAAGAAGAAATTTTATTTTTCTATTGAATAAGTCAGATATATCGTGAATAAGGTCGATATACGTGAATAAGTAACTCAAGACACCAAAAGATAGAAATTCCACAAAAACATCTTCACGCTTCATGAATAGTACTCGTGAATAGTAAATCGTGAATAGTAACTCATGAATAAGAACTTCGTGAATAAGAACTCATGAATAAGAACTCGTGAATAAGAACTCATGAATAAGAACTCGTGAATAGTAACCCCGACATGAAAAAAAGTTTCAAATTTGATAAAAACTTCAGATCAACATTTCAGCATAATGATATTGAAGAAATAATATCATTACAAAAAAAAATAATATCCCTTACCTCGAAAGATTAGTACTTCTAGATGAAACACCGGATATAGGCTATGACTTGACTTGCACACCTCTAGCAATACTCAAAGTATACTCACAAGAATACGCTCAATATATCGAGAGAGAAATAGAGAGAAACTTCGGTTTTACGTGTGTTTTTCAATTTAACCCAAGACCCTATTTATAGGAAAACGCTTAGAAAACCAAAGCAGTAAAATTTAATATAATATTAATATAATTATACAAATTTTCCTTAGCCCACCTTTTGGTCAAAACACCAGCCACACATGTTAATGATGTCCAAAAAAAATACAAAAACGTTTTTTCTTAACAAAAATAATTTAAACTCCCAAAAATCAATTATTTTAGAGCTTTGAACTTCAATAATTCATAATAAATAGCCCTTTCATCAGAAAATTCGAATCTCTTGAGTTTTTATAGGAAATTCAATTCTCTACAACTTTGCAGAAGAAAGTTTTCCAAATTCCAAACAAAAATCGACCGAAATCCACAAGCGGGCGATTTTCTGTGCTATAATCAAATTTCTATTCAATAATTGTGTCCACCAACACACAAAACATGTGTTAAACATTTAATGCCACAAAAATACTTCTCTTCCTCCTCATATACTCATATATCCCACATTCATTGTAAAAATATCACCGTTAATATATTATTAAAATAATATATTTAAATGAATTATTTTATCGTAAAAGATAAAATGTTAATTTTCAACAATTGTCATTTTAAAAATTTTCTCCATCTATATCCACATAAAATCAATATTTTCCTCATCATATAAATTAATAATTAATTATTCACAAATAATATTACGTAATCACAATATTGACAACTGTGCGGTTCAAGGAAAGGGGGCTTTCAATAAGAAATTTCTTCTTGGCCTTGCAATTAGATGACCAAACCTCTCCTTAGATGTAACTTTCTAGACATTGCCAATAATGTTATCTAATAATATTATTCAGATAATATGAATTATTGCTTCGATAATGAAAGATATTGTGTAATGACAATTATGAAACAACAATGAATATAAAATATCAACGCAAAGAATTATTAACTCAATAAAATAATTGAGCAATGAATTCATCGTAACCATTATTGAGTAAAGTGCTTCTTCACGTAAGAATCAATAATTGGTGCAATACTGAGCCACTCGCTCAACAACGCCAGTATTAGTGTGTTTTAACCACCGGGTATTCCAACGAAAGATAATCTTGCAATAACTACGTTATTTAAAAACAACTTATATTTGCTGCTTTTCTTCATCCAATCGCTTTCATGGTTATGGGCCCACATACACGGTCAAAGCTGGTCGCATACGAATATTCCCGAAAGCATTTAATATTCCACCACCAAACGAATATTCCCAAACAACAATGAATATTTTATAACCACTTGCTTATTTTGAAATATTTGCGTATTTAACCCTTAACTATCCACATTAATCAAATCAACCCTTCTTATTTCAAAATAAAGGAAATTTCTTTTTATTTAAAAATTTCGGGATCTTACAATTTATATAGCATAGAAAGTCTATTTTTATGCTATAACGAATGAAAAATCGTTATTATAATCTAAGTTTATTTCTTGGTTCGCTTCCTCCAGGTTTCTTTGGGAGAGTCGTAATATATATATATATATATATATATATATATATATATATATATTCTACTCTCTCGATTCCATAATAACGATGATCTTTTAGTTTAATGCATATGAATTAAGAAATTCATTTATTATTATTATTATTTAATAATTAAAATTTATATGAAATTTCATCACTACCTCTTTATATGAAAAGTTAAAAACTATTAATACAAGTCTTTAAATTTTATTGGGAGAATGAGAAAAAGTAAAAAGTAATATCGAAAAATAAATAATTTATTCTCTTAAAAAACAGAACGATAAATAAATTAAAATAATTTTTTTTCTCAAAAAACAATTATTATGGAACCAAGAGAATAACATTTTATAACCAAGAGAATAATATAATATTCTTCTATTTGTACGTACTATAATCTTCCGTATTTGTACTACTACTACTATTCTTACAACATAGACTCAGATTTTAACATATTCCACGACTAATGTTTGAAAAGAAGTTGCACTGACAAATGTAGGTGATATTTAACTTCCCAAGGGTCCGATGGCTCATGGCTTTAAACAAAATGAAAAGTTTTGGATTGATTTGGCGCCACTTTCTCCTCCCACACACGCGCGCGCGCGCGCACACATATATATATATATATATATATATATATATATATATATATATACTGGAAAGGATCAAGAAAGATAATTCTTAATAAGATAACGCCTTAAATAATATAATTTTACCAAAACGACGTAGTTTTGGAGGGACACGGTTGTATTTTTGTAAATACCATGCCACTGCGTATTTACAAAAATATCATCGCGTCTTATCAAAACTACGTCGTTTTGATAAAATTATGCTATTTAAGGATTATGCTTTTGATCCTTCCTATATATATATATATATATAGTGTCGATCACTAACAACAAGTTGTCAGAATTACTATTCTAACAATTATGATATTAACTCTTCTATCTGGAGAAAATTAAATATGAATATATTTAAATTTTATTTATTTATATTTTTATTTATTATTGAGATCAAAATATAAATTAATAAAATTTAAATACATTTATATCTAATTTTCTTGTCCACATAAAATTTTTATTACTTCCTCCGTTCCTTAATAATACTAATTAGGAGTAGTAGAATAGGTAGAGGTTGAACGGTGTGCTTTGTATGACTACTATGAGTTATGGAGACCCGGAGGCGGTAGACTTGAGAGTCTTGTTTTCCTACTACGCGTGCCACTCGATTTCAGCGCCCACTTTTGGACCGTTGGATCTGTTTTCACATCTACTCCATTATTCTATAGGTACGCATGCGGGATTCTCTCTGTAGTCCCCCAATCCATATCATCACGTACACACGCGAGCGAGCGAGCGAGCGAGCGAGCGAGCGAGTTTGGTGTGAATAGGATTGCAAATCAACAACATTCCAATTTACATCCACGGCCCTACCTGCAATCTGAGACTTGCTATGGTATTCGGTTATGTTGAAATTAATTTTATAATTAGTTAGTTAATTAATTAATATATTATTTTATTTATATATAAATACTGTATTAATCAATTAATTAAAATTAATTTTATATTAATCACTATCACTCTCCTTCCTATCCTACCATACCTTTATAAAATTAAAATTAGAATTAGAATTTATTTAGTGTATGATATATTGATATTACTAACTTCCTTCCAAAATTAAATTTATGATGGGGGTAGCCGGGCCCTCGTATTGGATTTTTCATCGATCATAAGCTCATATACGTTTGGATTCGGTTTATAGTATTTGTATGTAAAGATAATGTTGAGTCGTGATATTTCTATTTTCTTTGGTAGAATGGACGCCTACATATTTAATTAATCCATCGGTTTTTTATTGGTGTTGACATTATTGGATCTAATCATTTTATTATCTTTGTTAAGTTCTTCTAATATCGGACCAAATCAAAATACGTAACCCATCATATATTTAAATATCTTCACTGAGTTCAACCTAAGGTGATGATGATAAAGATATGGTGACGATATTCTATATGGCATTAATAAGGATTGGAGACGGTTAACAACAACGTGGACGAGAGGGATGGGATTAACAGTGTCGGGGAAGGTTATGGCATACAGAAACCGTGTCCTGTAGTATATCATCATGAAAGGAGGTCTTCACAAGTTATGACGTCTTCATTCATAATCTCATACACGAGAATTATTATCTCTCTCAATACACTAGACATTACATTCTCTCCATCAAGTTAACCTTGTGAACACGTATCATCGACTCTCACGCCGAAGTTATCCCCAAGCCGGACCCGTAAATCAAGCTTTTGGTGTCTTATCGTGTTTATTGTGCAGGATCAGGGCGTCTTACGTGATTAGGACGTGACAGAAGATCTTGGCGTTAACAGATAACATCTGAATTAAGGGGCCAATCTTCGTCTTGTCCTGGACTCCATTACATTTCTCAATTCAATTGGTATATGTATATATGTGGAAAATCGTCATATTCTTTTGTCACGTTCATTTCATGATTCGTTTTGTATTATAAATAGGACAACATCAAAATTCCCACCAATTTTTGTTGCGTTTTTTTTTTGTTTTTTAATGATTTGTTTTGTACGGAACATTCAAGTTTATTGGTATCGTTAACGGAACGGAAGGATTTACATTTGAATGAAATAAAAATTTTATGTGCACAAGAAAATTGTACATGAATATATTTAAATTTTATTGAATTTACATCTGAATGAAACAAAAATTCTATGTGCACAAAAAAATTAGACATGAATATATTTGTTGGGCCATAATCCTTTTTCTTATTGGGCTAGACTTAATGCGCTCCTCCCTTGGATCATGTTATGCTAGTCCTGGTTGGTCCGAATGGTTTGAGCCCAGTTATTTGATTATTTCATTGGGTCCTTTCGGTTGGATCCAGTCGTTTGGGTCATTTCTATTATTTGGGCTTAGTCATTGAATTGACCCATTATACAAATTGTCACTTAACCCAACTTTGACCGGTAATCATTATGCCAAACGATAGTCGACTACTATGTCTGCCACCTTTCTGCATGGCATTAATGAGGATGGGACTTTCGGATGATACGGCGATGGCAAAAAGAGTAGTAAAGGAGAGAGAGTAGACTACATACTTTTAATTTGAAATGATCGGGAGTGGGGGAAAAGGTGTCAGGAGATGATGGGTGGCACGGTAAACCGGGATTGGAGTACGTATGAGGCTAGGATCACAAAGGAGGTAAGTATCAAAATATTACACACATTCATATTATTATTCTCTCTCATACAATAGACATTATTTTCTCTCCATTGTTGACCTTGTGATCGCTGACATCGACTCTCACGCCGGGAGTTATCCTCTCACATCGGCCAAGCCACAAGCTTTTGGTGTTGACTTGTTGAACTGTGCAGGATATCGGACGCGTCTTGGTGATTGGGACGTGGAGAAAGATCTTGGCGTTAACAATATTTAAATTTTACTTATTTGCATTTTGACCGGTCCACCTAGAAGAACTCTAGATGAAAAGAATGCTACCAATATCTTTCTATATATATTTTATTATGTTTTAATCAGGTCAGACGTTGCGAAATGCAAATATTTTAAAATAATAAAAAAAAAAAAACTATAGCAGAAGAAAAGTAATATGCCTGTGTAAATATGTTTGTTTAAAATAATATAAGCATTTTATTGTTAAGTTCAACCTTGGTATTGGTAGGATTGTAAGATAATCAAGAAATTATACCCTCCCTCTTATAAGATTATATAATTTCTTAAAGTCAACTTTAAATTCATATGATTTTATAAATTTTAGTCAATATAACAACAAATATTAAAAATTATCTAACTACACTATTTATTTATGTAAGAAGAATTATTATTTTATATTTTTGATAAATCTTTTCGATTTCAATGTTAAAAAATAACTCAAAATTAGCAATTATTTTATAATTTAGAATTGAAGACGTTTGAATATATATATATATATATATATATATATATATATATATAGGGATAAATCAACTTTTGGTACATGTACTGCAACACGACTTACAATTTGATACCCGAAGCGAAAAAAGTTATAAACTGATGATTGTACTCGAAAAATGTTACACTCCTTTAAACATTAGGGACACAATTACAATTTGGTACCCGAAGTGAAAAAAGTTACAAACTGGTGATTGTACTCGAAAAATGTTGAAATCTGGTGCTTGTACTTTCTAATTTTTAAATAATCGTTAAAATTGATCCAACGGGAGAGACAAACATCCAGAGAGAAAAGCGAAGTTGACGCGAAGAATATCCTCGATGTTTTTTTCCATCTTTGTGACACCCCCAAAATAGGTATACATCACCTATTCTGAGTCGCCAAATACATGGTACAGAATACAAATACAAACTTTAATATACAACAAAAGAGCTGTGAGTTTTAATACAAATACTATCTTCTAGACAATATCCACTCTTAGAATAAGTCCTCATTACATTTATTGTCACACTATTTAACAGAATAGTGAGGACTACTAATTCTATCATCTGGACCGTCACTCCGTTCCCCGACTAGTCCATTGGCCACGTTCTTATTTCTCAAGAACGGTGAAAGAAAGGGTGAGCTCAACTAGACCAAGAAGAAATATTATGACTAAGATAATGCGTAATAAATTATCATTAATCTCAAAGAATGTTAAACCGATAAAATACAATCGACATCAAGTTTAATCTGCAATGAATAAGCAATCCATTAAAAGAGTCAAGTAGAGAATAAAATCTACTATCTTTTATGATTTAAAAGGTTTTCATCACTTATATCATTGGGACTCAAATTTTAATAAATAATCCACATCATCCCCGCAAGACTACGTCAAGGATATTCATTAGATTCATAACCATAAATTATCGATGATTACTGGTGTGACGCCCCAAAATTAGGTATACATCACCCATCTTAGGTCGCCACTTACATGGTATGTAATTTAAATACAACTTAATAACATAACTCGCTGTGGTACAATACGACATAAATCGTGAGTTTAAATACAAATATCGCCTCACTAGATATTATACAAACTTAAAAAGAGTCCTCATTACAATTATTATCACACTATTTCACGTAATAATGAGGACTACTAATGCTATCTTCAGACCATCACTGCTTCCCGACTCGTCCCCAAATTTATATTCTCATTTCAAGAGAATAAAGTGAAAGAAAGGGTGAGCTCAACCACCAAAGAAGAAATATTAGACTAAGATAATGCGTAATAAATTATCAATAGTCTTCAACAATGTTAAACCGATAAAATACAATAGATAAACCAGGTTTAATCTGCAGTTGAATATGCAATCCATTAAAAGAGTCAAGTAGAAATAAAGTCTACTATCTTTTAGGTTTTAAAAGGTTTTTCATCATTGTTATAGTCGAGACTCACTTTTAATAAATATTCCACATCATCGAATCACCCCTACACTACTACCAAGGATATTCTTTAGTATCACGACCACAATTATTCATGCACTACGGCCAAGAATATTTGTGTATTCATTAATGGTCCCGATCATGCCAACAATCGGCCCACCAATGCACCACTACTAATCGAGGATTTTTATCACATCATTTGTAACATTACGGGCCATGATTACACCGAATAGTCTCTCGGTTATAATCATACCAAGTCCATCTATGCACTACTGAGGACACGTAGATGACTTTCAACATAATAAAAACATGAGGATGATGACAATGATATAAGAATTCAATAAAACAAGTTCAAGAATTATTTTATCCAGAATTATTAACGCCCAAATTATCAACATGATCATGTTTTTTGTAGAGTAAAATTCAAGAATGATCGTAAGAATATTTCCATGAAAAGATCTCGATGAAACGCAAATATCAAGGATATTCCACTAATTTCATAGAGTATATAAGTCAAAGTTTTAACCAACCGGGTATAATAAAGAATAGAATAACAAAAGAAATCACCATGATGAGAGATCATAGGCAAAAGTTATTCCAATAGAATAATAAATAATCGAAACCAGTCCCACAGAAACGCATGCATGTGATGTTCCAACAGTAATAATAAAGAATGGAACCAGTCCCGCCAGAAACACATGCAGATGTGATGTTCCAATGTAATAATAATAAAAAGACGGAACCAGTCGGTGTAAAACACACATGCATGTGATGTTCCAATGTAATAATAGAAGAATGTCACCAAGTATAGGGTAAACCACGATACAAAAGTTATTCCAATGTAATAATAAGCAATGGAATAACAACAGTTTCTTCATGAATAAGAAAGAATAACACCCCTTACTTTTGGTAGAGATTGAATATCGCGCTAGCAGTAGTAATAAAAATACTCTTCTTCTTTCTCTTATTCTCTCTATACTTTCTCTCTATAGCTTGAATGAATTCATGAAAAATAATGAAGCACTAGGCCTCTATTTATAGAAGATTTCTAGCTTTAAGACCGCCGTGTGAAAAGCAAGTGGCTCTGGACGACGATGATGTGAAAAGAAAGAAAAGTGGTTCGACGCCAGAATGTGAAACGACAAGTGGTTCGATGCTCGTAATGTGAAACGACAAGTGGTTCGACGTCGGTAAAGGTAATTACTATCGACGAAGGTAATTACTATTCACAAGGGTAATTACTATTAACGAAGGTAATTATTATTCACAAGGGTAATTACTATTAACGAAGGTAATTACTATCGACGAAGGTAAATACTATCGACGAAGGTAATTACTATTCACAAAGGTAATTACTATCGATTTAAGAGACTCTTAGATGATGACATATACGAGCCCCCATAAAATAATCAAACTTACCACAAATCATTTTATTTTTAATCAACACATATTTAATCTTTCAACAATTATTAATCATTTATAACTTATCGCCTCAATTATTGATTTAATACTATAACATATTACATGTATGATGATATTGTGACAATAATTGAATCAATAATATAAGAGATATGATGCAAAGAATTATCAGAGTAATAATTAAGCATAATTGAGTGACTTCTCACGTAAAGATCAATAATCAATACCGTGTGCTACTATGCAACCACTCAGACATCGCATTTTTTACCACCGGGTAGTTCAACAGCTTTAACAGTAACACCTCCGCAAGTTATTTTTATAAAATATTTTTGTCGTTTTCTCAATCCGACAATAATTTCACGTTGTGGGGTCCACCAATGATTGAGCCGTTGTATTTAATATTCCCTAACAAAAAGCATATTCCCCACCAAACTAATATTTTATAACAACTTGCATACTTTGTAAAATTTATAAATATTACTCACAACTATAACATTATATCAAATTTATTCCATAATATTCAAAAATAATATTTATAGAAAAATTCATCTTTATTTATAAAAGTTGGGGTCTTACAACCTCCCTTCTTATGAAATTTCGCCCTCGAAATTGGGTGGGTACGACGGTATGTCAAGAGGTAAGGATACCTTGATTTCATTTCGATTCTAACTTCTAAGTCATTTCCTCAACATCGTGGTTCCTCCACAAAACTTTGACTTCGAGGTATAACCTCGAGCGTAGAATATGTTCCTTCTTATCCAAGATTTGAACAGAACCTCTTCATACGCCAAATCTTCCGCTTATTTCGTCCGGTTCTAACTCAATAATGTGGTTCGGGTCTTTCACATATTTACGTAATATGGATATGTGAAAACGTTATGAACACGAGACATATTTCACAGAAAGCGAGTCTATAGGCCACAGCTCCTACTCGATCGAGGATTAAAATGGACCGATGAATCGAGGATTAAGTTTTCTCTCTTTCCAAATCTTGAAACTCCTTTCCGTGGAGCAACTTTTAACAACACATGATCTCTTATATCGAATTCCACGCCCTTTCGATGAAGATCAAAGATAACTCTTTTTGTCGATTTTGTGAGGTTTTTATACGTCATCGGATCGTTTCAATCTTTTTCCGTAGTCATACGCACTCAACTCCGGTCCCAACAACGTGGTTTCACCCATTTCATCCCAAAGATAATCGGAGAACGACACTTTCTTCCATACAACGCTCGAATGGAGCCATGCCAATACTTGCTTGATAATCGTTGTTGTAGGAAAACTCCACCAATGGTAAGAACTTGTCCCAACTCCCTTGAAATCAAGGACACAGAGTCTTAATAGATCTTCAAGAGTTTGAATAGTCTCTCCGATCGTCTCGTCCATTCGAGGATGATACGCCGAAGCTAAATCGTAAGTCCGCGCTTCATAGCTTTTTTGCAAACTAACCCAAAATCGGAAGTGAATCTTGGGTCTCGATCGTAAACTATGGATACTGCTAAGATACCATGCAGCCTTTACAATCTCGTTTATGTATATCTGAGCAAGACGTTCAAGTGTATAAGTTTCTAGTATCAGAAGAAATGAGCGACTTGGTCAATCTATCAACAATGACCCAAATAGCATCAATGCCGAGAAACCTTAGGAAGACCGAAGAATCTAAATCCATGGTAATGTGCTCCCACTTCCATTCGGAATTTCAAGTGGTTGCAATGGACCCTTTGGTACTTGATGCTCCGCTTTAACTCGTTGACAAGTTAGACACCTTGAGATAAACAACGCTTATCTCTCTCTTCATATTGCTTCCACCAAAATGTATGATTTAATATCATGATACATTTTGGTACTCCTGTGATGGATTGCAAATGGTGTGTTGTGCGCCTCCATCATGATATTATACTTTAAATCGGTACGTTAGGAACACAAAGTCCGGATTTGACTCAAGTATTCCTTCTTCATCGATTCTTGCTTCCCAAGATAAAGACCTTCTTGCACTTTCTTCCTCATACGACGCCTCCGTGTCCAGAGCTCGAAAGCAGCCTTTAACTTTATCGATTAAAGTCTGGTTCTACTCAGATACTCGCTTATCATCACACGCGTCCCCCGAGTCTTTAACTCTATCTCCATCCTTTGCAAGTCACACAAAATGGGCTCTGCGTTGACAATATCGCACTCAGACTTGCATATGATTTCCTACTCAATGCGTCGCCTACCACGCTCGCTTTTCCAGATGGTATCGATGGTATGATCATAATCTTTCAATTCAAGCCAACGTCGTTGTCGCATCGTTGAGTTCCTTTTGAGTGAAGAAATATTTGAGGCTTTTATGATCCGTAAAGATCTCCACTTTCTCCTCATACAAGTAATGCCTCCAAATTTTAAGTGCAAGAAGACAACAACCGCTAACTCTAGATCATGAGTAGGATAATTCCTCTCATATTCTTTGAGTTGTCGCGAGGCATAGGCTATAACTTTTCCATGTTGCATAAGAACACATCCCAACCCTTTGCTCAAGCATCATCTGAGATAACAAATCCTCCGAGCCGGATGGTATTGTCGTAACAAAATAAATAAGTCTCCTCTTGAGTTCTTGAAAACTCTTCTCACATTCTTCGCTTCCAACCGAACTTTGTATCTTTCCGAGTCACCGAATAATGGAGTAGAGATTCGAGAAAATCCTTCCACTTAATCTCCGATAATAACCAAACTAAACCGAGAAAGCTACGACTTTCGTTATCGATTTAGGTTGTTCCCACTTTGAATAGCTTCAATCTTTCTTTGGTCAACAGATATTCCATGACTTGATACCACGTGCCCAAGGAATGCTACTTCTTCAAGCCGTAACTCACATTTCTTCAACTGGCATAAAGCTTATATTCACGAAGCTTTTGGAGTGTCACCTCAAGTGTTGCTTTCATGATCTTCACGGCTTTTGGAATAAATAAGGATGTCATCAATAAAAGACGACCACAAAGTGATCTAAATATTCCTTGAATACTCTGGTTCATCATATCCATGAAGGCGTAGGAGCATTAGTCAATCCAAAGGACATGACTAGGAATTCATAATGCCCGCATCGAAGTTCAAAGCCGTCTTTGGAATGTCACGGTTCTAATCTTCAATTGGTGATATCCGAACGAAGATCAATCTTTGAAAAGAATTTGGCTCCTTGAATCGGGTCAAACAGTCATCAATACGTGGCAATGGATACCTATTTTTGATGGTGACATGATTCAACTCCCGATAATCAATACAAAGTCGATACTCCCATCTTTCATCTTCACGTAATGTAACAAGAGCACCCAAGGAGAAGTACTAGGACTAATAAAGCCAATGTCTAACAATTCCTCGCATTGGGTCTTTAACTCCTCAAGTTCAATAGACGCCATTCGACATGGGGCTTTGGAAATAGGTTTTGCACCGGGTTCAAGGTCGATAAAAATTCAATTTCACGCCTGGGGTAGGCCAGAAGTTCTTCTGGGGAATACATCAGAAATTTATTAACAATAGAAATATCAATCAAAAGCCGACGTATTTTTGTTTAAATCGTGACATGAGCTAAGAAAGCTTGACATCCGCTTTTCAATAAATGAATAGCTTTATGGCTTGAGATGACCGTGATTTATTTTAATGGTTTCGTCGTTTGAATTCTCATAATAGGTTGATTAGAATATGAAAGCTAACAACCTTATTTAAAACAATCAATTTTTGCATGATAAGTAGTTAACCAATCAATCCCCTAGAATCACATCAAATGCAAGTATTTTTAATGAAATAAGATCGACAAGTAATGTGAGGGTACCGATTTGAACCAAACAAGACTTATAAACAAGTGGATGTAATGAAGGTTTCTCCCAACGGAGTTTCCACAGATAAGTCAAAGTCTAATTTCTCCTGAGTCAAATTTAATCGATGAGCGCAGTAGAGAAATAAAAGAATGGGTAGAACCCAGATCAAATAAAGTATAGACTTCATTAGAGTTTATGATAAGCTTACCCGTGATGACCTCATTCGGGTTCCTAGCTCCTGGGAGGTCACAACAAACGCCTCCTGCACAACCGGTTTTGAACTTTCGGGGATGACCTTTGGTGCTCTCCATCCTAGTGAATTTGTCTTCTAGAACGACAAAATCGAGCTAAGTGACCTTTCTTCCACAATTATAACACGCTTTGACTCGCACGGGCGCAGCTTTGATCGATGTGTCCCTCTCCTCCGCATTTGAAGCATATGATAGGTGGTCTTTCTCCTTCCTTAACAACGGGTCTTTGGTGGCCGACGCCTTTCCATCATTGTTGAATCTCCTTTTCTTGAAATGTCCATTTTATTGTTTTGGCCCCTAATTACCACCAAGTGGTTACCATATCTCGCCTGTTGATTCCTCCAAGCTTGTTGTCACCGCTTCAATGACTACTCGCCGGTATTATAATTTTGTTTCACCGCTTCTCTTTTAGTCAAGGTTGACTCATTATCGCTTCCACTAATCGAGCCCTATTTACAACATCTCGAATACAAACACGCTTTATGAGAAATAAGATGTTGACGACGATCTCCCGCTTCAAACCTCTTAAAAACATTCGCGCCATTTCTCTTCATTATCCACCAAGTGGGATATAAACCGTGATAACTCCGCAAATTTTGCCTCAGACATTTATTACCTGGCCATATTGTTTTGTTCCAACTTGATAAACTCCACCTCCTTCATGTGGCTAATACTTTCGTGAAAGTATTTGTCGTTGAACACCTCCCCGAACTTCTCCCAAGATATCTTCAAGACAAAGAAGTCGAGTACGCTTTTACCGATTCCCCACCAAGAAGAATCGCCTCCGCGCAACATAAAGGCGTAGAAAGGGAACCTTTTGCCTCTCTGAGCATCCCAAGACATCAAATATCTTGGTAATCTGCTTTATCCATGCTTCCGCTGTAAGTGGTTTTGCTCTCCTTAAACTCCGGTGGTCCCAGCTCCTTGAATTGTTTAGCGGTGACCGCCCGAGAGTTTTCCGTGTTTCCACCCCACGTTTTGGATAGAGTCGCTCTCATCATTGTCAGCATAAATTGCATAAAGCCTCCGAACATTTGATCATTCATCATTTGGTCAAGGTTGTTGTTGTTTGCATGAGGATTGTCGCCTTCGATGTACATTATCCCGATTATTGATATGTGGTGAATTAACGATCGTCAAGGCCCATTCGCTATTCTCAACATTCTCGTATGTCATTTTCAGACATCGCCACAAAACAAAAGGTTAATTGACATGTAACAAATTATCCCTATCTTCCGACCAACCAATAAAATAGCACATAAACTTAGGTAGGTCATACTAACAAGGTATTCCCTGCTCTTCCCTCCTAGTATTATTCTCACATCTTAGCCGTGGATCATATCCCTAAGCTCGATATCAACCGTGACGCCCCAAAATTAGGTATACATCACCCATCTTAGGTCGCCACTTACATGGTATGTAATTTAAATACAACTTACTAACATAATCTGTCAGGTACAATACGACATAAAACGCGTGAGTTTAAATACAAATATCGCCTACTAGATATTATACAAACTTAAAAAGGAGTCCTCATTACAATTATTATCACACTATTTCACGTAATAGTGAGGACTACTAATGCTATCTTCGTGACCATCACTCGTTTCCCGACTCGTCCCCAAATTTATATTCTCATTTCAAGAAGAGAACGGTGAAAGAAAGGGTGAGCTCAACTCAAATTTCAAAGAAGAAATATTATGACTAAGATAATGCGTAATAAATTATCAATAGTCTTCAACAATGTTAAACCGATAAAATACAATAGACAACCGGCTTAATCTGCAATGGAATACGCAATCCATTAAAAGAGTCAAGTAGAAAATAAAGTCTACTATCTTTTAGGTTTTAAAAGGTTTTTCATCATCTTTAGTTATAATTTGAGACTCACTTTTAATAAATATTCCACATCATCGAATCACCCCTACACTACGGCCAAGGATATTCTTTAAGTATCACGACCACAATTATTCATGCACTACGGCCAAGAATATTTGTGTATTCATTAATGGTCATGATCATGCCAACAATCGCCCACCAATGCACCACTACCATCGAGGATTTTTATCACATCATTTGTAACATTACGGCCATGATTACAATCGAATAGTCTCTCGGTCATAATCATACCAAGTCCATCTATGCACTACGTGCCACAGATGACTTTCAACATAATAAAAACATGAGGATGATGACAATGATATAAGAATTCAATAAAACAAGTTCAAGAATTATTTTATCCAGAATTATTAACGCCCAAATTATCAACACGACATCTTTGTTTGTAGAGTAAAATTCAAGAATGATCGTAAGAATATTTCCATGAAAAGATATGGATGAAACGCAAATATCAAGGATATTCCACTAATTTCATGGAGTATAAGTCAAAGTTTTAACCAACCGGGTATAATAAAGAATAGAATAACAAAAGAAATCACCACGCATGCGATAGATCGCATGCATGTGTTATTCCAACATAATAATAAATAACGGAACCAGTCCCGCCAGAAACGCATGCATGTGATGTTCCAATGAATAATAAAGAATGGAACCAGTGTCCGTAAAACACATGCATGGATGTTCCAAATGTAATAATAATAAAGATTTTAACCAGTAGGTGTAAAAAACACATGCATGTGATGTTCCAATGTAATAATAGAAGAATGTCACCAAGTATAGGGTAAACCACGATACAAAGTTATTCCAATGTAATAATAAGCAATGGAATAACAACAGATTCTCTTCATGAATAAGAAAGAATAACACCCCTTACTTTTGGTAGGAGATTGAATAATCGCGCAGGTGTAGTAACAAAAATACTCTTCTTTCTTTCTCTTATTCTCTCTATACTTTCTCTCTCTATAGCTAGAATGAATGAATTGTGAAAAATAATGAAGCACTAGGCCTCTATTTATAGAAGATTTCTAGCTTAAGCACTCTTAGTGTGAAAAAGGCAAGTGGCTTGACGAATCGATGATGTGAAAAGAAAAGTGGTTCGACGCTCAGTAATGTGAAACGACAAGTGGTTCGGCCTTTTGTAATGTGAAACGACAAGTGGTTCGACGTCTGGTAAAGGTAATTACTATCGACGAAGGTAATTACTATTCACAAGGGTAATTACTATTAACGAAGGTAATTACTATTCACAAGGGTAATTACTATTAACGAAGGTAATTACTATTGACGAAGGTAAATACTATTGACGAAGGTAATTACTATTCACAAAGGTAATTACTATTGACGAAGAGACTCTTAGATGATGACATATGAGCCCCCATAAAATAATCAAACTTACCACAAATCATTTTATTTTTAATCAACACATATTTAATCTTTCAACAATTATTAATCATTTATAACTTATCGCCTTAATTATTGATTTAATACTAATAACATATTACATGATGATATTGTGACAATAATTGAATCAATAATATAAGAGATATGATGCAACAATTATCGTAGTAATAATTAAGCATAATTGAAAGTGACTTCTCACGTAAGCATCAATAATCAATACCGAGTGCTACTACGCAACCACGCCAGACATCGCATTTTTTTACCGACGGGTAGTTCAACAGCTTTTAACAGTAACACCTCCGCCAAGTTATTTTTATAAAATATTTTTGTCGTTTTCAATTCGATAATAATTTACATTGTGGGGTCCACTAATGATTGATTCGTTGTATTTAATATTCCTAACTAAAAGCATATTATTCCCACCAAACGAATATTTTATAACAACTTGCATACTTTTGCAAAATTTATAAATATTACCCACAACTATAACATTATATCAAATTTATTCCATAATATTCAAAAATAATATTTATAGAAAAATTCATCTTTATTTATAAAAGTTGGGGTCTTACAACGGGCCAAGAATATTCGTGTATTCATCAATGGTCATGATCATACCAACAACTGTCCATCAATGAACTACGGGCCAATGAGGACTTTTATCACATCATTTTGTAACATTACTACATTGATTATAACCGAATAATCCTCGGTCATAATCATACCAAGTCCATCCATGCACTACAGGGCCACAGATAACTTTCTAAAAATATAAACATGAGGATGATGACAATGATATAAGAATTCAATAAAACAAGTTCAAGAATTAATTTATTCAGGAACTAATAAGTCCAAATTGTCAACATGATACTTCTTTGTAGAGTAAAATTCAAGAATGCTTAGAAGAATATTTCCATGAAAAGATACTGGATGAAGCGCAAATATCAAAGATATTCCACTAATTTCATGGAGTATAGAAGTCAAAACTTTAACCAACTAAGTATAATAAAGAATTGAATAACAAAAGAAATCACCATGCACATGCGATACAGATGTAGGCAGTTATTCCAATGAATAATAAACAACGAAACCGAAGTCGACGAAATTCGCACAAGCCAGGATGTTCCAATGAGAATAATAAAGACGGAACCAGTCCGGTGTAAAATGCATGACAGGATATTCCAATGTAATAATAAAGACGGAACCCAGTCCGGCAGTAAACGCATGCATGCAGGATATTCCAAATGTAATAATAAAGAATGGAATAACCGAGGTTCTCTTCATGAATACAAAAGAAATAATACCCCTTACCGTAAAAGAAGAGTATTCCGACTGGTAGGGCGAGGATATTCTTGAAGAAAACTTGCACTACGCTCAAAGTTTCTTAAAACTCTAAAGAAAAATGCTCAAGATTATAGAAGAGAATTTCTCCAAATTTTAAGTGCAAAGACAACAGCTGCCAACTCTAGATCATGAGTAGGATAATTCCTCTCATATTCTTTGAGTTATCAAGAGGCATAGGCTATGACTTTTCCATGTTGCATGAGAACACATCCTAACCCTTTGCCCGAAGCATCACTATAGATGACAAATCCCTCCGAGCCCGATGGTATTGTCAGAACAGGTGCTGAAATGAGTCTCCTCTTGAGTTCTTGAAAAATCTTCTCGCATTCCTCTCTCCAACTGAATTTTGTATCTTTCTGAGTCAGCTGAGTTAAGAGAGTAGCGATTCGATAAAACCCTTCTACGAATCTCCGATAATAACCAGCTAAGCCGAGAAAGCTACGCATACTTGATCATCGATTTAGGTTGCTCCCGACTTTGAATAGCTTCAATCTTTGTTGGGTCAACGGATATTCCATGACTTGATACCACGTGCCCAAGGAATGCTACTTCCTTAAGCTTTAACTCTCGATTTCTTCAACTTGACATAAAACTTATATTCAAGAAGCTTTTGAAGTATCACCTCAAGTGTTGCTTCATGATCTTCACACTTCCGGAATAAATAAGGATGTCATCAATAAAGACGACCACAAAGTGATCCAAATATTCCTTGAATACTTGGTTCATGTAAGACCCCAAATTATTAATAAATGAAATTTATTTTCCTCTATTTATTATTTTGAAATAGTAAGGGTTGATTTGATTAATGTGGATAGTTATGGGTAAAACGCATAAATATTTGAATAAGTTAAAGTGGTTATAAAATATTCATTATCGTCGGAGAATATTCGTTTGGTCGTGGAATATTAAATGCTATCGTGGAATATTAAATGCAACGACCGTATGATCTTTTGTGGGCCCCATAACGGAAAGCGATTGGATGAAGAAACGACAAATATAAGTTGTTTATAAATAACTGGCGTAGTTGTTACTGCAATTAATCTTGTTGGAATACCCGGTGGTTAAAACACACTAATACACGTTGTTGAACAAGAAGCACTGCAGTATTGCACTAATTATTGATTCTTACGTAAAGAAGGCACTACTCAATAATTGTTATAGTAATTATGTTCAAAATTTTATTTTATTGATTCAATAATCACTTTGATTGATATTTTATATTCTTCGTTGTTTTGATAAATTATCATTACACAAGTATTTTTCATTTATCGAGCAATAATTCATATTATCGAATAATATTATTGGATAACATTATTGACAATGTCTAGAAAGTTCTGTCTAAGGAGAGGTTTGGTCACCTAATTGCGCGCTAGTAAGGAGAGATCCTTATTAAAAAGCCCCTCTCTCGAGGAGCAGTGCAGTTCGCCGAGATTGTGATTCCGTAATATTATTTGTGAATAATTAATTATTGATTTATATGATGAGGGAAATATTGATTTTATGTGGATATATATGGAGAAAATTTTTAATGTGATAATTGTTGAAAATTAATATTTTATCTTTTTTGATAAAATAATTCATTTAAATATATTATTATATTTTAATAATATAATAATGGTGATATTTTTACAATGAATGTGGGATATATGAGTATATGAGAAGGAAGAGTATTTTTGTGGCATTAAATGATTAACACATGTTTTTGTGTGTCGGTGGACCCCAATTCTTCGATCGAAATTTGATTATAGCTGTGTAAAATCGTAGTTTATGGATTTCGGTCAATTTCATTTGGAATTTGGAAAAACTTTCTTTCGCAAAGTTGTAGAGAATTGAATTTCCTATAAAAATTCGCGAGATTGAATTTTCTGATAAAAGGGCTATTTATTATGAATTATTGAAGTTCCAAGCTCAAATAATTGATTTTGGAAGTTTAAAATATTTAAAATAGGAAAAACGTTTTAGAATGTTTAGGTGGCCTCATTTAACATGTGTAGGAGCTGAATTCAGTTGGCAAAAGTGTCGTATGAGGTTTTGGAAAATATATATTAATATTATATTAAATTTTCTTTTTGGTGTTCTAAGATTTTCTTATAAATAGGGTGCTTAGGTTAGAATTGAAAATCACACCGTAAATTAAAGTTTTTCTCTCTATATTATCGGTTTATTCTTGTGAGTATTTTGAGTATTCTTTATACTAGCTATTGCAAGTTCAAGTCATAGCTTTATATAAGGTGTTTCAAATTTAGTAATCTTGATCTTTCGAGGTAAGGAATGTTATTTTATTCGAAAATGATATTATTTCTTCAATATCATTATGCCGAAATATTGGTTGGAAATTTTTATCAAATTTAGAACTTTTTCAAATAGGGGTTAATATTCACGAGTTTCTTATTCACGAGTTACTATTCATTTAGTACTTATTCACGAAGCGTGAAGATGTTTTTTATGAAATTTCTATCTTTTGGTATCGAGTTACTATTCACGATAATCGACCATTATTCACGAATAATACTTAAGACTATTCAATTTAAAAATGAAATTTCTTCTTTTGTCCAAAATATCTATTATGGATACTAGCTTTGATTGTATCCATGTTTTGATCATTCTTGAATTTTACTCCACTCGATTACTTATGAAGTATTTTTGAACTTGGATTGTTTAAAATACGAATCCTTAATATTTGTTCTTTTGTTTCTTTGGATTCATTTTCTTTGAAATATTTTCATCATCCTCATCTAAATGATGATATTCTTTGAATATCTTTGGGCCCAGAAAAAGATGAATGATTTCTTGAAGAATATCTTTGGCCCGTAGTGTAAAAGATGAGCAGTGTTGAGATGAACATGACTCTCTTGATTAATATCTTTGGCCCCGTAGTGCAAAGATGAGCAGTGTTTAGGCGAACATGATTAATGATGAATATCTTTGGCCTGTAGTGCAAAGATGAATATTTGATTCGGAGATATATATTGATTGATGTTCTGAGGATAAAATATCGACGATGAACTTTTAAATTCATATATAGAAGATAGTAGTTTGCATTCTCTACTTAACTCTTCTAATGAATTGTTGTTTTAGCCGCAGATTGTTGATTTAAAACCGGTTGTCTTTATTGTATTCTATTAGATTTTTCCCTCATTGAAGACTAACGATAATTTGTTGTATATTATCTTTGTCATAATATTCTTTCTTTGGGCTAGTTGAGCTCACCCTTTTCCTTTTTGTTCCATTTTTCTTCTCGAGGAGGCGAGAATGTAGCGAAAGTACTAGTGGGGTATGGAATGAAGGTTCTAGAGAGAGTTATTTAGTAAGTCCTCACAATTTTGTAAAATAATGTATAAATAATTGTGATGAGGATTTATTTGGGTATGTATATTATCTAGAAGACAATAATTGTATTTAAACTCACGTTTATATGTTGTAATAATAAAGTTGTAGTTATTTACGCATCATGTATTTGGCGACTCGAGAATGGGTTGGATGGAATGGACTATTTTGGGGGCGCCACGGTTGGTATCGAGCTTAGGATATGATCTTCAAGCGGAGATCGGGGAATAGAACTAGGAGGAGAGATGAGTAAATCCTTCGCTAAAGTGTGTCCTACCTAAGATTATTTGTTAGTTGGTTAGTATATAGGGATATTATGTGATATATTGATTTCTTAATTAACCCTTGTTTTATGACGATGATTTGAGAATGTATTTGAGAATATTAATAGTAGAAATGAGACCAGTGGAGATGCCTATACTTACCAACGAGGAGAAGCACACAGCGGTGGCAATGTTCTCCCTGTGAACAACACCACCGAAAGCGAGATGATGAACGAGGGGATGTTTAGAAGCTTTTGCGATTCATGCAAAAATCGATTTGAGGAGACTCGTTTTCAAAATCTGAGGAGAAATGATAGAAATTCACGGGTGGTCACACCCAAGCGATTCAAAGAGTTAGGACCACGCAAGTCGGGAAAAGCCGGATCCGATTAAAGCGAGACGCGGTCAAACAAATTACCAAGATATTCGATGTCTTGGGATGCGGAGGAATGAAAGTTCCATTCGCTACTTTTATGTTCGTGAACGAGATGATTCTGGTGGGAATCATGAAGCGTATCCATCCATCCATTTACCTCAAAGATGTCATGGAGACGTTTGAAGCAGATTCAATGACAAGTACTTCCACGAAAGTATTCGCTATCGTATGAAGAAAGTGGAGTTTATTAGACCGGAGTAGAATAACATGGCGGTGTCCCAAAGACGAGGCGAAGTTGGCGGAGTTATCGAGTTTGCACCTCATTCGGTGGAGAATGAGGAGCGTATGACGCGGATGTTTACGAGAGGTTTTGAAACGGCATACGTCAAGATCTCATTTCTCATAAATTTTCTCTCTATTCGGATGTTGTCAACAGGCTCGGTTGTTTAGAGCGAGATAACGAATACGTTCAACCGAGGACCATAACCGAGGATCATACCAAGAAGATAGCCATCATCGAATAACGATAACCGGCGGAGAAAGAAGAATACGGACAAAAGGCGGTAACCACTCGGGTGGTAATCGTGGCCATGAAAATAAGAAGAAGCGAGTGGGAGGAGATTTTAAAAGAGGAGATTCAACAACGACCATGTGAAGACGCGTCGGCCAAAGAGAAACCGGTTCCAAGCGAGGAGAAAGACCACCGGTCGTATGTTACAAATGCGGAAGAGGGACATATCATTCAAACGCCCACAACAGTTTAAGGTATGTTATAATTGTGGAAAAGAAGGACATATCGCTTCGAGATTAGACGATATCGAAACCCGATCCAATGAGGAATGGTGACTCAAAAGTATGTCCCAGAAAAGTTAAAGTCAACGGTTCCTGGAAGAGCGTTTGTTGTGACCAGTCAAAATGCGAGGAACCCGAAGGAAGTTAGCACGGGTTAGTTAATTATAAATTCTTGCGAAGTTTATACCTTACTAGATACCGGTTCTTCCCATTCTTTTATCTCTCTTGCTTGCACTCAACATTTGAACTTGACTACGGAGAAATTAGACTTTGACCTATTTATGGAGACTCCGTTAGGAGAAACTTTCATTACATCCGTTGTTTCAAAATCTTGCTTGATTCAGGTTGGCACTATCACATTACCTGTTAACCTTATTTCTATAGAGATATTTGCTTTTGATGTGATTTTAAGGTTAACTACTCATCATGCTGAAATTGATTACTTTCGTAAGGTTGTTAGTTTTCATATTCCTAAGCAACCTGTTATTCGAATTCAAGCAATCAAACCATTGTAGTCAAACATTTTCATATCAAGCTATGAAGTCATTCGTTTATTATGGATGTCAAGTTTTCTTAGTCCATGTTATGGATTTGAATAAAGACACGTCAGATTTGAATAATATTCCTGTTGTTATTGATTTTTCCGACGTATTTCAAGAATTTCTTGGCTTACTCCCAAAGCTTCGATATTAAATTTTGTATCGACTTTGAACCCGGTATAAAACTCATTTCTAAAATCTCATATCGAATGGCTCTATTGAACTTCGTGAGTTAAAAATTCAACTATAGAATTTGGTACCGAGCCTTTATCCGGTGACTTCCTTTGTGGAATGCCGAAGCCGCCGATTTCCATGGGGACACCATATTCGTGCGATAAGTAAACCGATAGGTGTCATTGTAACGTGCTATCCAAGGTTGGGATATGAGTCACAGTTGAGAACAACCTAAGTCGGTAATCGAAATACGTAGCTTTCTAGGCTTTGTTGGTTATTATCGGAGATTCGTTGAAGGATATTATCGAATCGCTATTCCATTAACGCAGCTGCCTCGTAGAGATACAAAATTCGAATGGAGCAAGAAATGTGGGAAGAGCTTCGAAGAACTCAAGAGGAGACTCATTTCAGCACATGTTCTGACCATGCCATCTTGGAAAAACGAACGTGTTAGCTGATGTGTTGAGTAGAAGATCGTATACAAGTACGAGTACGATATTGTCAAAGACTCATTTAGTATAATTTACAAATAATAGAGATGGAGATGAAAATTCTAGGTGTGACGCCCCCAAAATAGGTATACATCACCCATTCTGAGTTGTCAATACATGGTACAGAAACAACTACAACTTTATTATTACAACATATAAACTGTGAGTTTAAATACAGATATTGCCATCTAGACAATATCCACACACAAATAAATCCCCATCATAATTATTGATACATTATTTTACAAAAATGGTGAGGACTACTAAACAACTCTCTAGAACCTTTATTCCATACCAGACTAAGACTCGCTACATTCTCGCCTCCCGAGAAGAAAATGGAACAACAAGGAAAAGGTGAGCTCAACTAGCCCATAAAGAATATTATGACTAAGATAATATACAACAAATTATCGTTAGTCTTCAACAGGAAAAATCTAATAGAATACAATAGACAACAAGTTTTTAAATCAATATTCATAATGAAATAATAATTCATTAGAAGAGTTAAGTAGAGAATGCAAACTACTATCTCTACATGTATGAATTTAAAAGTTCATTATCTATATTTTATCCTGTAATATCAATCAATATATATACGAATCAAATATTCATCTTTGCACTCTGTGCCAAAGATATTCATCGATTGGTCATGTTCATCTAAACACTGCTCATCTTTTGCAGACTACGGGCCAAAGATATTCAATAATATCATCATTTAAGACCGAGGATGATGAAAATATTTTTAAAGAAGCGAATCCAAATGAATCAAAATGACGAGGATTAAGGATTCAGTATTTTGTTTTATCCATGTCCAAAAATACCTCAAAAATAATCACAGTGGTGTAAAATTCAAGAATGATCAAAACATGGATACAATCAAAGCTAGTATCCACAATAGATATTTTAGACGAAAAGGAAATTTTTATTTTTCGATGAATAGTAAGGCCAGTATTCGTGAATAATATCTGATATATCGTGAATAAGAATCTCAGACACCAAAAGTTCCAAATTTGATAAAAACTTCAGATCAATTTTTCAGCATAATGATATTGAAGAAATAATATCATTACGAGATAAAAAAAATATCCCTTACATCACAAAGACAATACTTCTAGTTGAAACACCGGATATAGGCTATGACTTGAACTTGCACCGTATAGCAATACTCAAAATATACTCAAAATACTCACAAGAATACGCCGATATAATATAGAGAGAAACTTGATTTCAACGGTGTGATTTTCAATTCTAACCTAAGACCCTATTTATAGGAAAATGCTTAGAACACCAAAGCAGAAAATTTAATATAATAATATATTTATAAAAATTTGTCTACGCCAACCTTTGAGAATCTGAAATCAGCAACCTAACACATGTAAAATGAGGCTCACACATCTAAAAAACGTTTTTCTTTTATAAAATAATTAAAACTTCCAAAAATTAATTATTTTGAACTTGAACTTCAATAATTCATAATAAATAGCTCTTTTATCAGAAAAATTGAAACACACGACTTTCCATAGGAAATTCCATTATCTACAACTTTTTGGAAGGAAGTTTTTCCAAATTCTAAATGTAAATTGGCCGAAATCCACAAATCCAAGCGATTTTACAAAAGTTATAATCAAATTTGATCGATAAATGGGGTCCACCAACATGTTTAACATGTTTTAAACATTTATTGCAATAAAAAAAATACTCTTCCTCCTCAGTATACTCATATATCCCACATTCGTTGTAAAAATATCACCATTATTATATTATTAAAATATAATAATATATTTAAATGAATTATTTTATCAGAAAAAGATAAAATTTCAATTTTCAACAATTATCACATTAAAAATTTTCTCCATCTATATCCACATAAAATCAATATTTTCCTCATCATATGAATCAATAATTAATTATTCACAAATAATATTACAGAATCACAATATTGACAACCAAAAGCAGTTTCAAGAAAGAGGGGCTTCGAATAAAAATTTCTCCTTCGGCGCCGCAATTAGGTGACCAAACCTCTCCGTAACTTTCTAGACATTTCCAATAATGTTATCTAATAATATTATTCGGATAATATGAATTATTCGCTTCGATAATAAAAAATTACGTAATGACAATTATTGAAACAATAACAATATAAAATATCAACACATCAATTATTAAATCAATATAATCTTTGAATAAAGAATTATTTGTAACCATTATCGAGTAAGAAGGCCTTCTTTACGTAAGAATCAATAATTGGTGCAATACCAAGTATCTTCTTGTGTTTTAACCACGAGAGTATTTTAACAAGATAATCTGCACTCAACCACGCTGTAGATTATTTTTAAACAACTTATATTTGTCGTTTTCTTCATCCAATCGCTCAGTTATGAGGCCTAACAAAAGATCGCTCATGTGCACGAATATTCAAACGTAAAGAAGAATATTCCGCACCAAACGAATATTAAAACAACAATGAATATTTTATAACCACCGCTTATTTTGAAATATTTGCGTATTTTATCCATAACTATCCACATTAATCAAATCAACCCTTACTTATTTCAAAATAATAAATAGAGGAAAATAAATTTTATTTATTAATAATTTGGGGTCTTACACCTACTGTTTAACGGAATGTAACATTTTTCGAGTACAATCACCATTTTGTAATTTTTTTCACCTCGGGTACCAAATTATAAGTCGTGTCCCTAATGTTTAACTGAGTGTAATATTTTTGGAGACAATCATTTGGGTTTATAACTTTTTTCACTTCGGATATTAAATTGTAAGTCGTGTCTTAGATACATGTACCAAAAATTGATTTATCCCTATATATATATATATATATATATATATATATATATATATGGGATTCCATCCACAACAATAGGTTGTTGAGGGAATGACTTTGGCCAAATTGCCACAACTGTCTGCATTCTACTTAGACAATTTTTTTTTTTTTTTTTTTTTTATATGCAGGGTTGTGGCGTATTTACTAAAAATTGTTTAAACAAAGGATTCTTCACGTGAATGGATACACTATATATATATATATATATATATATATTAGTTAGTTTGAGTGTCCCAAATATTTGGAAAATAGTTTTATGAAAATTTTAGTAATAGTATTTGATTGATGTTGTATGGGAAAGAAATTTAAAATGGAATCTAAAATAGTGAATTGATAGAATGTGACAACAAGTCCAATAAAAGTAAATGTCCAGTCTTGGACGTAGAAACAGTGAACGACCCAAAGGACCACACTATCTATTTGTTCGTAATCCACGTGGTCAAGTGCGCCATTCCGCCCTTTTTTTCTTTTACTTGAGAGCGGATCATTATTTTCATATAAAATTTTAATATTTTTATAAAGATGACATTTATTTTCTTTTTATATGAAAAAAAAATTATGTATAAATATTAAAAATATATATAAAAACATCAATTTTTTCTTGACCCAACTTACAAAACTTAACTCCACTGCACTCTCACTTTCACTCTGCTTTGAATTATAAGAATAATAATAATAAGTTTGTTTTTAAAAATTATCATAATAAACATTATATCTATCCACTAGTAATTTTAAAGTAAGTTATGATATTTATAATTATATTGATATATACATGTGACTTAATTTGAATTTAATTATATAATACATAATTATAGTGTACATTATAACAATAAAAATAATTCAATTAAATACAAATACTACTTGAATCTAACTCGTTTTGAAAGTATTAGCTAGTAGTTTGTGACCATTTGTTACGTACTTAGAAACACACTTTTCCGTTTTTTAAAAGATGTCTTAAATACATCTATTAAGACATCAAATTTATTAACAATATCTACTTGAGTAGACTCATTTACACTAGTACTAAAACTAAAAGAACACTATTTCCAATATCAGTTCCCTACTAATAAATAAATAAATTAAGAAAATGAAAACTTGTGTATTTTAGTAGTAGTATTAGATATACTACTACAATAATCAAGAGCAATTATTTATTTTTAAACTTCTGATTTTCTGATCTATAGCTGTTTGTGTGACAGAAGTGTGAATGGGTTTTCGTGTTCCCATAGTATTCCTCTATTGCCTTAACCCATATGGCCATATGTATGTAGGAGTATTTATTTCTTCAACTTATTTTTTCTCAGATTTTAAAGCTGTGACGGAATCAACCAGATACAGAAAGTGTGTGCGCAGGATAAGAGCATGCACACACCTTCCTGTTTCAAGCAACCCCCTGCAATAAAGTTAAGAGAGGAGAGAGGAGAGAGGAGAGAGGAGGGAGAAAAATTTATAAGACGAACAGTATTAGTAGTGTATGTAGAGAGACAGACGGATCCGGTTAGTATGAGTTAATTTTTGAGTAAGTTAGTTAAGATAAATAAAAGAGACAGAGAGAGAGAGATTGCATTTGTTAAGGGACCAACTTACCCAAAAATTAACTTCATGCTAACCACTACTGAGAGAGAGTAAAAGGGAAAACTTTTTGGTTTTATGTTGATTGAGCGAGAAAAATTCAAAAGCTTAGAGGAGGGGAATCAGTATTATGACCAATTTCTTTGAAAGGTCGATTTCTTTTGTTAATCTGTAAAACGCTAGTATAAGTTAAACAAAAGAAAAAAAACAAAGCAAAGCAAACCACTCCGACTACTCATGCTTTGGTCCGCGTGCTTTGATGCAAACTGGCCTTTTTCTTTTGCTCTGATGGGCTGTTGATGAGAAGAGAAGCCCCACCTTAGATTTCAGTACCCTTTTTGCAGGCTTTGTTCCTTGGTTTTGGATTTTTTCAGGCATGCTCTGTGCTCAATTACATTGCTTCCTCCCATAATACTAGATTCAATTCCATCAGATTTGGGTCTCAGAATCCCCACTAAATATTCTCAAGGAAAATGGGATTTTGTGAACTGGGTTCTTGCTAATATCCCATTTATTTGAAGAATTATTTGTTTTGTTGAAGTGGTTTTGGTCAATTTCGTGTCTTTGGATGTAAAGATGCAATTTTGCAATTGGGATTTTGGTTTGTGATGATTTGGTTGGTTTATGTATGGGTTCTTTTTCTATGTTACTGAGTTTGAAGTAGAGAGAGAGAGAGGGATTATGGGTTCTGTGGAAGAGAAGCTCAAACCAGCTGGGTTGATCAATGGGGCACATACTTTGCTTGAGGAGATAAAATTATTGAAAGAAATGCAGGATCATTCTGGTCTGTTTGTTTATCAATGTTGATTTCTGTCCTTAACTTTGTTAATCTATTTAGCTAATTTATTTAGTATTGTTATTTTGTTAAACATTATATTCACTTAGATAACTATCATCATATATGTGTCTGATCCTTGTTTAATTTTTTAGGGGTTATAAAGACAATAAGTTCCGAGCTATGGCATGCGTGCGCCGGCCCGCTGGTGTCCCTGCCTCAGGTCGGAAGCCTTGTGTATTACTTCCCACAAGGACATAGCGAACAGGTTCTTTTTTTGTTTGTTTCAACATGCATACATACGTTAACCTATACAGCATTGAGAAAGTCATTAATGTTTCCTTGTTGGAAATTGATATTTACACCTTCCATTTTTTTTTTTTTGATATTTTACGTGAAAAATGTTGTTATACATGTACATCGAAGGTGTATAGCGACTTTCATGAACAAAAAGTCATGCGAAAATATAAGTTTCCTTGTTTTTACTCGAGAATGTCTTTTGTTTCTACTGCACTGATGCTGGACTGTTGAAATTTTGTTCTTATAGTATAATTGTAGTAAATTGCATTAAAGGGTGCGGATATTGTTAGCACAAACCCTAATACATGCATAGATCAGAGATTTGGTAAATTGCAACTTGTACTGTACGATGGTAATTTTACAGTATTTATATTGTTAGATAATTTGGTTATCATAGTTAATTCAAACCTAGCCTGTTTGACGATCAATTATTTATTGAAACTACATGAAAGGAATGTTTAAGCTTAGTTTCAGCAATCATTTAGATATGAAATCAGTGGCAATTCTTTTTCTAAATTCATTTTTTAACTATCAAGTATTGAAATTTCTTATCAGTATGTTTTTTTTGTTATATTAATGTCACAAGTTATTATATATCAGTATGTTCTTCCAGAAAGCTATTGATGCTTAGATATCTCATAACAGGTGGCAGTTTCCACAAATAGAACAGCAACTTCACAAATCCCGAATTATCCAAATCTACCATCCCAGTTATTGTGCCAAGTTCACAATGTTACACTTCATGTATGTTCTTTTAAGTGATATTTTTATGGTCTATATATAATTGAGAATGGACACATAGACAAATGTAATTACTGATAATTTTGTGTGTATTTTGGAATTACTGCTGCGGTCTTGCATCTGTTTTGATTATTTGTTAGTCAGACAAAGATACAGATGAGATCTATGCCCAAATGAGCCTTCAACCTGTGAACTCTGTAAGTTAAAATACCATAAATGTCTGTTCTATCAAATTATTTACATCTAATAGGTATTAGAATTAATAATTGTGAAATTAAAATTTTCACATGGAGCACTTCTGCTGACAACTAACGTGCACTGTATTCTAAATCAGGAAAAAGATGTCTTCCCAATACCAGATTTTGGTCTAAAGACCAGTAAACATCCAAGTGAATTCTTCTGCAAAACTCTTACCGCAAGTGATACAAGCACACATGGTGGCTTTTCAGTGCCTCGTAGGGCAGCAGAAAAGCTCTTTCCCCAATTGGTGAGGCCTTTTCCTTGTTGAGGGAGATATCTTTACAAGTAGCGGCATGATGGAAGAGTTCTGTTTACGTTCCCCTATACCGAGTCCTCATTTTTGTTTCTTCATATATGCTTCAGGACTTTTCGATGCAGCCACCAACTCAAGAGCTTGTTGTCCGCGACTTGCATGATAACACCTGGACATTCCGCCATATATATCGCGGTGAGTATGCTCTTAAAGCTTTACCAGAAAAAGAAAGAGTGCGATCTAAAGCTCCATTTTTCATTTTTCCTTTTTGTCCTGTTGTTTAAGTTTATTCATTTCCAATTTAGATAATAATATGTTTATAGATATGTGGCCCAGTGTACGTGTAATTTTTATCACAGTAAGTGATGTGAACTCAAGTTAGCTATTCTCTATTGTCCTGTCTGTGTGCCATTTGATTTGTCTTGCTTAAAATCATTCTTTTTCTTTTTTTACTCTTTATGTAGGGCAGCCAAAGCGTCACCTTCTCACAACTGGTTGGAGCATGTTCGTTGGGGCAAAAAGGCTTAGAGCAGGCGATGCTGTTATATTTATCAGGTACCACCATTCATTCATGGGTTCCTGTAAGGCTATAAAATACACAATCATATTTTGGTGATTCCACCCACTGAGCTGGCGTCCTTTCCGCTGAACAAGAACAGTTACCTTTCTACAACAATTTATTTCGTGATAAACTTGCTGTTTTAAGTTATGATACCCTCTTTGTATGGTAGATAGTTTTCAGAGTGCTTGAGGAAATTTTTACTTTTGCTTCTGAGTATACCCTTTAAAGTAACTCTGTGATATATGAAACCGGATCCACCAATTTTCAATATTTCTTTATAACTTTTGATGGAAGAAAAATACATTCATTGATTTGTAAAATATAGTAATTTAATTTTGGACATCGAAAGAGAGTCACTTTATTTGGGATGGAGGTAGATATCATTAGATCTTTAAATGTTCTGAATGATTTGCCTTATTTAGCGTTTTATACACCAGCATTTCAATGATATTAAACTTATTTAAACTTTTACTTTTGTGATAGGGATGAAAAGTCGCAATTATTGTTGGGAGTGAGGCGTGCAAAACGTCAGCATACAGCCCTGCCATCATCTGTTCTGTCAGCCGATAGCATGCACATCGGAGTTCTTGCTGCTGCAGCTCATGCTGCTGCTAATCGAAGTCCATTTACAATCTTCTATAATCCAAGGTACATATATTCACACATACATATTTTTGGCAAACTTTAATAATTTTCCATTTTATCTCATTATCTAAATGCATTATGTAGGGCATGCCCTTCAGAATTTGTCATTCCTTTGGCACAGTATAGAAAATCAGTCTACAGCACCCAACTCTCAGTTGGTATGAGGTTTGGAATGATGTTTGAAACTGAGGATTCTGGTAAACGCAGGTAACAATGGTTGAAAGTTCATCATTCTCTTTTCTTTTTCCTTGTTGACCAACATCAGCTGCACTTTAGTGGTGCAGCCTTTTCTTTCTACTGCATGCTCCGTTCTTTGGCTTATATTTAGAGGCCAGCTTGTCCTTCCAGTCCTTGCTTTTGCTTTTCTTTTCCCTTCACTTCAAGTTCTATGGAGTTACTGCTTTGAAACATTTTCAAGTGCTTCATGTTCATACATGTCAAAGTTCGACAGGTCTCATATTCTATGTATTATAAGCCTGTCTTTTCAAATGTGAAGAAATGTATTTATTATTTCTGTTACTTTGTGCAGATATATGGGCACAATCGTTGGTATAAGTGACTTAGATCTGCTTAGATGGCCTAGTTCCAAGTGGCGTAATCTTCAGGTGAGCACGGGTATCTTGGAGTTGAACATTGTTTAGCCTAAATATCTTGTCTTCATATCCAAAAATTCATAGGATTCGAAAAAAATCATAGTTTCTCATGTATATTATGATCTCACTTTCATGATTGTGATCAGGTTGAGTGGGATGAGCCTGTGTGTGGTGATAAGCAGAACAGAGTTAGTCCATGGGAAATAGAGACCCCTGAAAGTCTGTTCATTTTTCCTTCACTGACATCTAGTCTCAAACGACCCTTGCACTCTGCTTTTTTGGGTAAAGTTCATTTTTTGGGTATTGAAGTGTGCAAGTTTTGAAGATATTAATAGATACACTTGTTATTGCAACAGGAGCACAAAATGAGTGGGAAAATATGGTAAACAGATCATTCATCCGGGTCCCTGAAAATATGAACGGGGATTTTCAAAATATGCCGATTTCAAGCCTATGGTCAGAGCAACTGATCAAGATGCTGATAAAACCTCAAGCTGCTAATTATTCTGGATCCGTTGCACCAGCTATGCAAGACTCAAATGCTAATGGAGTTCCTATGCAAGGGGCCGACACAATGACACAGGCAACGGTCAATCAGAAAAATCTGCTTATCCCTTCAGAACACATGTCAGCGCAAACAGAAAACAATTCACAATTTCATCGCAGCCAACCAAATGCCATAAACCCAAACTTGTTACAATCAAATCAACCGGGAAAATTGCAGCCTCAAAACATATATGGAAACCAAGGACCACACAGAAGTGACAGTGAATTGACAAAATCAGAAACTGCTCTTGCAGAAGATCGGTTAAGCCAATTTAATTCTTCTGGTGGGCAGTGCAATGAAGAGAAACTGGCTTCAAGGTCAACGAATTCTAATAATCTTGTAAATGAGCTGATGCTCGTTAACCAGAACCATGATTCAGCACAATTTCAGTCAAGCCCATGGGTCATGCAACCACAGTTGGATCCAAATCTTTTTCAGAGTTCGCAACTAGAAGCTGCTACTCTCAATGGTCTACTTCCATACGCTGATAACAGTGAGTGGAACTCAAATCCCTCTACTTGCCAATCTCTTGCTGGATTTCTTAGGTCTCCTAGATCTTCCGGGATGTTCTCAGAAACAGTTAATCATGTACTACCTTCAGTAGGTCACGAAATATGGGATCATCAGATGAATAATTCAGGGTCTTTGTCCCAAGTACACCAATTTGATCCATTACCTCAGCAAGATGCATGTAGACCTCATTGCATATCTAACTCTTATGGTCTGAAAGATGTTTCAGATGAGAGCAATAACCAAAGTGACTTATACAGTTGTCTAAATTTGGAGAGCAGTAATGGCGGAAGCACTGTCGTAGATCCTTCTGTTTCGAGCACAGTGATCGATGAGTTTTGCTCATTGAAGGATGGAAATTTTCAAAATCCTTCAGATTATCTAGTTGGCAACTTCAGTTCAGGCCAAGATATTCAGTCGCAAATTACATCAGCTAGCCTCGCAGAATCTCAGGCTTTCTCTCTGCAAGAATTCCCTGACGGCTCAGGTGGCGCGTCCTCTAGCAATGGAGAATTTGATGACATCAGTCTTTTGCAGAACAGCTCGTGGCAACAAGTAGCAGCTCCAAGGGTGCGAACATATACGAAGGTAAGAAAATCTATGTATAGCAAGTAGTGGGTTAGTTCTACTCATAGTGGCTGATTCCTTGTCCATATCAGTTTGAAGATTACGTTTCACAAAACTGATTTCTTGATTCTTTCTTCATCTGTATTGACTGACAGATTCAAAAGGCAGGATCGGTTGGAAGGTCAATTGATGTCTCAAGTTTTAGGAATTATGATGAACTTTGTTCTGAAATTGAACGCATGTTTGGACTGGAGGGGCTGCTCAATGACTCTAGAGGTTCTGGTTGGAAACTAGTGTATGTAGATTTTGAGAATGATGTTCTTCTTGTTGGGGATGATCCTTGGGAGTAAGTTTCAATGCTTTATGGATTGCTAATTTTGAAAAAAGCTAAATAAATATTACTATAATGCAATCTCATTGCAAATCAGTCACCTCCTCGAGGATAGTTTCTGATGATGACGTATGCAGGGAGTTCGTGGGGTGTGTCCGCTGCATCAGAATTTTATCACCTTCTGAAGTTCAGCAGATGGGTGAAGAAGGAATGCAGCTTCTCAACAGCACTGCAGCACCTGCTATTAAGGGGTCCGTATCAGAAGGTGGTCGTGCTTGAAATGGGCCTAGCTGATTTCTTATGGCCCTGCCTAATTGATAACTTGCTACCTGCTGTCACGGTGGAGACAAGTTGTTCTTAAGTTCCATCTATGTTGATTTACCTCAAGAACTTGTTATCGGAGTCTCAAATTTAGAACCTAAAGCGTGGGGGGGTGGGGGTGGGGGGGGGGGGGAAGCGATGTTTGTACTCATGTATCTTTGATGTCATTGTAGTGTATTAGAGCTTTCTATTTAGCTTGTGTTGTATAGAGATTGAGATAACATATCACTAACGACTCTCAGAGGCAAGGAACCCTTTTTAGCATCACATGAGATGATATGAAAGCCATATTAGATTAACTGATGAAATTGAAAAATAATAATGTAATGCACCGAATAACAAACCTGCTAATATCGGACAGACAGTAGAACATGGTCATCCTCCACAACCCTAATTAGATCAAGGAATACTAAAAGAAAACAAATGTTTTTTTTTAAGGTTATATTTTATTTTCCTTTTCAGATTGGATGTCCCCGGTGTGGATTCTCGTACAAGTCCTTGGTAGTAGTGAGTATGAACGTATATACCCATTTCTAACTCATTTGCAGTCGCATTGATTTGGATTACTATACATCCAATTTGAGAACCTATTTGGAAAAGTGCATAATCAGCACAACACATGTGAGGATAAAGGTCGACTCATTACTAACCCATGTGATCTTCACGCCATATAATTTTAAACCAGTTCAAAGTGGATTTTCCGTTGGCCAGAAAGTAATCAAAACTGAAAAATACTTGGGTTGGTTTTATTTTTAGCATTGTTCTCAAGATGATGATGATGATATTTTATATCTATTTTTACTTCTTTTTCTTTTTTTCCCCCTTTTCCTATTCCTATTCCTTTTCCCCCTTTTTCTATTCCTATTCCTATTCCTATTCCTTACTCTTGGAAATATGTATGCAATGGGCCAATGGGAGTTCTATCTATCATAGGAAAGAATTTTGAACAAGGAAATGAAATGGCCGCTGAAGATGCCTTCCTGCCTCATTCCCCACTCTTGCATACAAACTGAGAGATTAAACCTACCTACAGACAAATCTAGTTACCAAAGTTGATGCTCTTTGGAGCTCACAGTTCTCAGGGGAGATATACTAGTGATTACTGATGATGATTGGGCTATTATCTACGAGCTAACTGCATGCAAGGGACAAAAGGGGAACTGCAACATCACTTTAAGGGAGGGAGGGAGGATTAATCAGTAATTTATGTGGGGAAGAATGAGAGGCTGTTATTACTGATATTATCATCCTATATAGGTCGATGCCAAAAACATTAAATCAACTACAGGAACTAAATTCAAAGATTCCAAGCTAAGGAAAGAAATAAATGAAATGTTCCGCAGTTCTACATTCTAAAAGTCATTGGCACACACTTATTCACTGAAACACAATAAGAGATTATTACTCATGTTTCTTTGAGACACAAAACTCATGCAATTTGAGAATATAGTTTTGTTGGTTCATATATGAGTATCTCATACTAGCAATAAAAAGATTACAAGTCTTATACTATTATTCTCTACTGATACAGTTCTGAGTAAAAAAGTAGATTAGGTATTTTAGCAACAGATCCAACATAGTTTCAAAGAAGAATCTCAACAAAGTGCAATGGAAATTTATCTAGAAAACGGCTTGTGCCAGTGCTAAAAAGTGAATTTTGTGTCCCTAATGACTTTCCAGACTACAATATGATTTTCCCAGTCCCTAACACTCCATTATCCAGATAAGTCAAATAATTTTTCGGAATAAATAATACAACTTCTAAATTTCACAATTTTTATCTTTACTTCTCCTTTGCACTTGATGTCAAACAACAAATGCACTATGCTTATTCCTCACCATAAAGAAATTCCATGAGGATGTTAAGTAAAAACTCATATTCTGTGCGTCAAGAACTAGAACTAGAACTAGAACTAGCAGCACTATTCTTACCACCTCTAGTTTCCAGGAAATGATCTTACTATCATTATCTTGCCGGTTTTTGTAGAACAGCGGACAAATAAACCTCTGAGTTTCCTCCTCCATTTACCTTCTCTCCCACAACCCATTTCAGCTTTTTGTATCCAAATCGTTCAATAAGCCGTGTTAGAGCCTTCCTCTTTTCATCATTGGTGCACAAAAAATTGTCCAACCAAAACAATCCACCAGCCCTTAAAATTCGATCAATATCAAACAATAGGAACTCCAATTTTTCAGGACGGCCCCCGATATCCAAACCATTTGCCGCACGAACCAAATCAAACACATTATCATAGAAGGGGAACCTATGATTTAAACTCTGGTACAGTGGGAAGAGCCCTCTGGCCGCAATGAACTCACTAAATGGTGCATCAATATTCAAAGTAGCAGTAACAACGGTCACATTTTTCTCTGCCATCCGAGCAGCAAAAGTCCCAGACCCAACTCCAATATCAAACCCAGTTCTGATTCCACCACTACCTAAAGCCAACACATCATCAATTAGGAAATCATTTTTGCCCCTTACTTTTACAAACCTTTCTTTCTCATACCCGTTAATCAGATCAAAGCAACCAGAACACTCTCTATTCAATTTCTTACTATTCAAGCAGGCTAAATTCTTGCAACCAAGACCACTCCAACTATAAATCTTATCACTAACATTTTTCCAAAGAGAGTTAGGAAAAGGAAGTAAACCAACCTTAGGAATAGACTTGGCAAAGCACCTCCTTCTAGGCAAAGGCTCACATCCTTGCAAAATCAGCTTCTGGCCGAGGCTCCAATCATCCGGACAGGGTCCGTTGACCTTGTAGGTCATAAATTGATTCAAAGAATCCAAGGATTTCTCACAAGAATGGCCCACAGATGCCACCATTTCAGTTATCCCAGTTCTTGAATCTTTGCCAAGTGGAAGCTGATGATGTTGGAGAAAGGCCTTGAGGTCATCTGCGATGTTGGGTTTGGAAAGATCAATGCTTTCATAACCGAGAAGCTCTTTCTCCATCTGGGCAAGCTTCTTCTGGGAAGAATCGATCTCTCGGAGGATCAAAGAGACTTGCTCCGAGATGAGAGAGATGTTCTTGTGATGAGCAAGGTGATTATTGGGGTCCTTTGGTGAGGATGTGAAAGCATATAAAGCAAAAAGATTGGTTGTGATAACAGAGAATAGCATTAGAACATTAACAGCTGAAGAACACAGTGAAGCCCTCTTGAATCTGGCCGTCCCATCTCCTATTTTTAATGAAACAGACCCCATCTTTTCTTAATTACCCTTACCTTTCTTCTTCTTCTACATCTACTTCTACTTCTACTTCTAGAGAGAAGAGAGAGTGTGTGTGGAGTTCAGTGTGAGATTTGTGGAAAGTGGAAGAGAAAAAGATTAGAAAAGTTGATTACTACTATCATATTAATTAACCGATAATGAAAAACATTGGTGAAGATCGGAGGAGAGTGTCGGTTTGATTATAGATGGAGATCGAAGAATGTGAACCGTACACGTGTACTTTGGACAGATATAAGGGGCCAGGGTAATGGGCTCTGATTGAAGATCTATACAGTCCTGTGTGCGAGCGATCCACGTGAACTGGTTAGAGACATGATGGAGAATTTAACGGTTAGGAGTGATTTAGTTGAGATATAAAGTCAAAGAGTCCAACTCATCAATCACACTAATCTTTGCTTAGCTTAGCTTAATCAAGTGTTGACGAAAGGAACCTAATAACCATCTACGCACTCAACTTTCTATTGAGTAGGAGTAGGAAGAGGAATAACATATCATGCGTCTCCAATTTCTCTGTTTTTTTATGTTTTGTTATTTAAATCTCGACTCCTAATCTTTTATTTAATATTAATTAATTCTAAAATTAAATAAAAAGATATATGAGAGGAAGATCTACTCTTAAGTAATTACTTCTGCTCCCTCCTCTTTCTTCTAAAATTAAAATACTCCACCTGTTTCTTTATCTTTTAAATTTAAAATCAACATAATTTCTTAATTTTAATTAATATAATAAAAATATTATTTATTATAAATTTTATTATTTTTAACGAGTCTTTAAAAATATTTTAAATTAATATAAACACATTAATACTACTTTATTAATTTAATTATCTATTTAACAAAATACAATTAATTTTGAATTTTTCACTTACCCTGAGCCATCTAAAGTTTGGATAAATCCACTTGCATATAATGCCGGAGTTACTGGACACATCTATTCGATCTATATTCTATAATAATCCTATCCATATATAGATGATGATAGAGAGACGTGGCACCGTGGCGGTGCGAAAACTTTCCACCATATTTTTTCCGCTACGGAAAAGAAGGGAGACAAAGAAGCAGACTAAGCAGTAATGGGGGCATATTCATCCTCAGAGCAAGTATCGGTGGAGCAGCGTGAGGCTGAAAGCTTAGCAGCGTCGACCGGAGCTCTTCCTTGCCTTCAAAATGTTTTCTCTCTCCTCTCTGATCCCCAAACTGATTCCATTCCTCTCAATTCTCTCCAGGTTACTCCCATTCAACTTTAACCCATCTTCTTAATTTTACCCACAAGGCTTTAGAATATTAACGAATTCCACGTAATTTTCTATGCAAGCTGCGTTACTATCATATCATTGAATCAGACATCAGTTTTGATCGTTAAGACTGTAACTATATACCTATATGTTTTTATCTAATATTCTTGTTTTTTCTGACCTAATTCAGGTTAAACTTCTCCCTATCAGCTATATTATATTGGTTTGAGTATCAATCTGAATGTCTGTTCATACTACTCCCTCCTTGCCTTAATTTGAGACGGTTAAACTTCAAGATCAAAATGTATTTGAATATAATTATGTTTGAGATGTCCTCCAAGCCCAAAAAAAAATAAATTGTATTATGTGGCGGAAGGTGATTAATTTCAGAACTGATTATGAAGCTACCATTAGATATCTAACATATTATGTTTTATTCCTACAATCAATATGTTGATTTCAGCAATGCTTTGGCATTAAATTCGAGAACATAGTATGTGAAACAACAGAAACTCCTGTGGAATTTCCTGGTTTTTTAAATCATATAGGTTCTTCTATTGTTGACCTATTTTTCTTGGCTGAGAAAGGAGGTGTCAGTTGGATTGAATTCTTGAGAGGCTATACGAAGTTCTGTTGTGAGACCCCAGATTTTATCAATAAAGATTTAAATTTTGTCGAAATAATTTTTAATATTATAGTGTGAATTTGAGATAATATTATAGTTGTTGGTAGTATTTATAAATTTTGCAAAGTATGCAAGTGGTTATATTATATTCGATTGGTCGGGGAATATTCGGTTTAGCAGGGAATATTCGTACAACGGCTCAATCATTGGTGGACCCCACAACAGAATTATTGTCGGATTGAGAAAACGACAAAAATATTTTATTAAAATAATGGCGGAAGTTTTACCGTTGATACTGTTGAACTACTCGGTAGTAAAAGTACAGTAATACGTGTGGTTGCATAGTAGAACACGATATTGATTATTGATGCTTATGTGAGAAGTCACTCAGTTTGATTCCATTATTGTCGATTAATAATATGAATTATTATAGCGATAATGACGTTTTGTTTTATTCGTATTATTAACGTAATAAAACAGAAACATCTTTTTATATAAAACATAATACTTTATTAAAGTTATTCTATAAATAGAATATATTATATTATGCATAGTGTTTTGCATAGTGTTTTGCATAGTGTTTGCATAGTAAAATGTTTTTATATAAATAGAATATATTATATTTTATTTAAAAGATTTTGCTTTAAATATGGACCGTCAGATTAAAGTAAATCAATCTGGACCGTTCATGGATTAATTACTATGCATTCTATTTTCCTATAAATAGAAGCTCATTCCTTCATTATTTGCTTATGAATTCTTTGAAAAACTAGAGAGAAATTATAGAGAGAAGCTATAGAGAGAAAATCTATAGAGAAAGAAGAAGAGTATACGGTACTTCACTACTTTGATATCCAGTGTCTTTTTACGGTAAGGGATATTATTTTTGTTGTACCCCTAAGGGGTGTTATTCTTTCTTATTCATGAAGAGAACTTCATTATTCCATTCATTATTATTACATTGGAATAACTCCGTAAAAGTGGCATACCCTATACATAACTTTGTATCGTGGCACCCTATACTTGGTGAAATCCTTATGTTATTCCATTCTTATTTATTACATTGGAATAACTTTGATCTGCTGAATCCCCTATACTTGGTGATCTTCTTACATTATTCCATTCTTTATTATTACATTTGGAATATCACATGCATGTGTTTTACAGGACTGGTTCCATTGTTTATTATTCCGCATTTATTATTACATTTGGAATATCACATGCTTCGTGTGTTTTACACCGGACTGGTTCCATTGTTTATTATTATTCAAAGATTTATTATTACGTTGGATCATCCCGCTTGTGAATTTCACGACGACTGGTTCCGATTATTATTATTACATTGGAATAACTTGCATCATGCAAAGTACCGCATGCGTGGTGATTTCCTTTGTTATTCCATTCTTTATTATACCGGTTGGTTAAAACTTTGACTTATACTCCATGAAATTAGTAGAATATTCTTGATATTTGCGTTTCATCCATTATCTTTTCATGGAAACATTCTTACGATCATTCTTGAATTTTACTCTACAAAAGCGAGTATCTTGTTGACAATTTGGACGTTATTAATTCACGGATAAAATAATTCTTGAACTTGTTTTATTGAATTATTATGTCATTATCATCATCCTCATGTTATAATATGTTATCTTTGGCTTACGTGCATAGATGAACTTAGTATGATTATGACGAGGATCATCGGTATAATCATGGCTCGTTATAAATGATGTGATAAAAGTCCTCGTTGGCTTTTGTAATGCGATGATGGATAGTTTTTGGTATGATTATGACGGGGGTGATTCGGTATAGTCGTGACCATTGATAATTTGATGAAAATCCTTGGCAGCAGTAGTACGGGGATGATTAAATATTGTGGTTTATTCATTAAACCGAGTCTTAGTGATAAAAATTATGAAAACCTTTTAAAACCTAAAAGATAGTAGACTTTATTTTCTACTTGACTCTTTTAATGGATTGCATATTCATTATGATTAAAGCTGGTTTATCTATTGTATTTTATCGGTTTAACATTGTTGAAGGCTAATGATAATTTATTACGCATTATCTTAGTCGTAATATTTCTTCTTTGAAATTTGGTTGAGCTCACCCTTTCTTTCTTTCGTTCTCTTCTTGAAATGAGAATATAGCCGGGACGAGTCGGGAAGCAGAGTAATGGTCGGAGGATAGCATTAGTAGTCCTCACTATTACGTGAAATAGTGTGATAATAATTGTAATGAGAACTCCTTGAGTATGGATATTGTCTAAATGAGAATATTTTTATTAGAACTCTCGATTTATGTTATGTCGTATTGTATACCCACGGCAGTTATATTAGTAAGTTGTATTTGAATTTATGTTCCATATAAGTGGCGACCCAAGATGGGTGGCGTATACCTAATTTTGAGGCGTCGCGGTTAGTATCGAGCTTAGGATATGATCCTGGTGAGATGTGAGATAAGAACTAGGAGGAGAGGCGGGGAATTCCTTCGCTAGTATGACCTACCTAAATTTATTTGGTATTTAATTGGTGGGTCGAGTATAGGGATAATATGTGTTATGTTAATTAACCCTTGTTTTGTGGCGGTGTTTGAGAATGACATCCGAAAATCTTTGAGATAAGCAATGAAGTACATGAGAGTGTTGATTCATTTCAAACAAAAGGTAACGACCAACAACACGATAATAATCATATTGGTGGCAATTTATCGAACAATGATAACCATCGTGGGGAAATTATCATGCTAAGAATGGTAACCACTTGATTGGTAATCATGGCAAAGATAATAGAAGTGGAAATTGCAAGAAGAGAATGTCATTTAGCTCAATTTTGTTGTGCACCAAAGTCAAGTCTAGCTGGGGACGGTGGCACCAAAGGTGGATGTGGACAAAACAAAGTCGTTGGTTTTAGGAAGTGCATTTTCATGACTTCTCAAAAGCGAGTAAATAGAACAAAGTTAGCGGGTTAGTTAATTATAAATCATAAGTCTATACCTTATAAGATACCGGTTCTACACCTTATTTTATCTCTCTTGCTTGCGTTCAACGTTTAAATTTGACTCCGGAGAAGTTAGACTTTGACTTATTGGTTGAAACTTCGTTAGTAGGAGCCTTCGTTACCGCTACTATTTTTAAATCTTGTTTGATTCAAATAAACACTTTCACGATCTTATCTCTTTGAAAATACTTGCCTTTGAGGTAATTTTTGAAAACGATTGATTAACTACTCATTATTCTTTTTGTAAGGTTGTTAGCTTTCATATTCCTAACCAACCTGTTATACGAATTCAAAGTAACCAAACCCTAAAGTTAATCACTGTTATATCAAGCCATAAGTAAAGAGCTCCGATCCTTTTGTTGTTGACTTCCTTGTGTGGAATGCACCGAAGCCAGACTTTCTGTAGGCGATGTCATGACTGAAGATGGCAAGTTGATAGGTATCATTGTGAGGTGTTATCCAGGTTAAGGGATAGAAGTCACAGTTGATATTAATGTGACGTACTATCCAAGTCTTGGATGAGAGTAACAGTTTTGAATGATATTTCTATCATTAATAAATTTCTTGGCGTATTCTTGAAGACTTCCTAGCCTACCCTAGAACGTGAAATCGAATTTTGTATTATTGACCAAAGTACAAAAACCCATTTCTTAAACCCTCAAATATTTCTTCAACTAAAAGGATGCATTTACGAGGATTATGATGAAAGTCATAATAAAAGCATTGGACTAATGAAAATCATGGGTATATAAAGTATTAGTAAGTGTTATGATGAGTTATGTTGGTTATTATGTGAAAACATGAAAGTTTCTTAGAAATCACAAAGAGTTGAAAATCAGATTTTGGTGAAAAACGTAACATGAAATTCAATTGACCATATCTCCTATTATATTTTGAATTTTTGAGTGTGGTCAAGTCCTAGAGTTAGATCTATGAGTTAACTAACTAATCCAAGTGGAATTAATGGAAAAGGTGTTGTAGATTTTTGTGGACTGATTTTAGCAAAGGAGTGCAAAAGCTGCAAAACCAAAAAAAGTTGCTGCCATGATTTTAGAGGGCTGTTTCGGCCACTTAAATTATGAGAAAAATTCTGGCCTTTTGGGACATGAAGGTATATGGTATAAAGTACCTCTGTCCAAAAATGAGCTCATTCTCGACTTAAAATGAGCAAGTTATGACTATTTCAATATTTAGGTTTTTCCGAAAAAACGCTATAAACGGAGTTCTATAACTCAGATGACCATGAAATTTAAACTGGAAGCTCACGTTAACATGTGTAAGGTCCTGCCAAGATTTGGGAATTTTGGAGTTAAACTTGAGGTAGCTAATTTCTTAAGGAATTAATTAGAAATTGATTTTTGAAAAATAGTAAATGAATTTTAAAAATTTCGAGAAAATATATTTTCATTATGGGATTATATTATGCTAAATCCCAGAAAAGAAATATTTTGGGGTGATTTGATATTTTTCATGAAAATAGTTTAATTCTGAACATATGAGTTAAATAAATTATATGAAAGTAACAAAGTTGAAAATAAGATTTTATGGCTAGAGAATCCTATATAGAGTATATCATATTTTTTTTTTGATGAGGATTTGATTATTGGTGATGATATCTTATGAAGTATGACATTTTTGAATGATTAAATGCATTATATGGTAAAGCGTAAACAATTGAAATAAATTGTTTATAAATTTAAGAAGTGATTAAAATATTGTTATAATATTAATGATATTAGATTATGAGATTATTAAGTGATTGATAACATGGGGATATTCTTGAATCTGGATAAATTATATTATAAATGTTTAATATTTATCCTTTATCTCATTTGATTGATTCTTTATATCATTGACATGATTCTCATGCTTATATTATGTTGAAAGTCATCGTGGCTCACGTCGTAGATGGACTTGGTATGATTATGACCAGGGATTGTTCGGAATAATCATGACCGTAATTAAAAACACGATTATCTTTGGCACGTAGTGCATGGATAATTTGTGGTCGTGATACTAATGAATACACGATTATCTTTGGCACGTAGTGCATGGATAATTTGTGGTCGTGATACTAATGAATACACGATTATCTTTCGCACGTGGTGCATGGATAATTTGTGGTCGTGATACTAATGAATACACGATTATCTTTCGCACGTAGTGCATGGATAATTGTTGTCGTGATACTAATGAATATACGATTATCTTTGCACGTAGTGCATGGATAATTGTGGTCGTGATACTAATGAATACACGATTATCTTTGCACGTAGTGCATGGATAATTTGTGGTCGTGATCTTAATGAATACACGATTATCTTTGGTAGTAGTGCATGGATAATTTATGGTCGTGATCTTAATGAATACACGATTATCTTTGGTAGTAGTGCATGGATAATTCGTGGTCGTGATACTAATGAATATCCTTGGCCTCGTAGTGCGGGGATGATTCGATGATATGGATTAATTATTGGTGAGTCTCAAAGAATGAAATATTAATTCATGGATGTGGTAAAAGTCATCTTTGGTAGTAGTGCATTGATAGACTTGGTATGATTATGACCACGGATTATTCGGTATAATCATGATCAGTAATTGAAAACACGAATATCCTCGGCGATGGTGCGTGGATAATTCGTGGTCGAGTGATACTATTAAGCTGCGTCTCGGCATTATTGGTTTTCTGATTTGTATATCTTTGCTTTGTAGTGCAAAGATGAATTGTTAATAAATATCTTTGGCACCAGTAGTGCAAAGATGAATTGTTAATGAATATCTTTGGCCGGATTGCAAAGATGAATTTAATGTTTTCAACGATAAAGGTATTCAAGGTATCCTCACCTCTTTATCATACCAGGTACGTACCCTAATTTCAATTCGGGGCTAAATTCCATAAGGAGGGAGATTGTGAGGACCCAGATTTTATCAATAAAGATTTAAATTTTGTCGAAATAATTTTTAATATTATGGTGTGAATTTGAGATAATATTATAGTTGTTGGTAGTATTTATAAATTTTGCAAAGTATGCAAGTGGTTATATTATATTGATTGGTGGGGAATATTAGGTTTAGCGGGGAATATTCGTACAACGGCTCAATCATTGGTGGACCCTATAATGTAATTATTGTCGGATTGAGAAAGCGACAAAAATATTTTATTAAAATAATGGCGGAAGTTTTACCGTTGATCTTGTTGAACTACTTCGGTAGTAAAAAGTACGATGTCGTGTGGTTGCATAGTAGAACACGATATTGATTATTGATGCTTATGTGAGAAGTCACTCGGTTTGATTCCATTATTGCCGATTAATAATATGAATTATTATAAGCGATAATGACGTTTTATTTTATTCAGTATTATTAACGTAATAAAGCGAAACATCTTTTATATAAAACATAATACTTTATTAAAGTTATTCTATAAATAGAATATATTATATTACATAGTGTTTTGCATAGTGTTTTTGCATAGTGTTTGCATAGTAAAATGTTTTATATAAATAGAATATATTATATTTTATTTAAAAGATTTTGCTTTAAATATGGACCGTCAGATTAAAGTAAATCAATACGGACAGATTCATGGATTAATTACTATGCATTCTATTTTCCTATAAATAGAAGCTCATTCCTTCATTATTTGCTTACGAATTCTTTGAAACTCTAGAGAGAGAAATTATAGAGAGAGAAGCTATAGAGAGAAAATCTATAGAGAGAAAAGAAGAAGAGTATTCGGTACTTCACTACTTTGATATCCGGTGTCTTTTACGGTAAGAGATATTATTTGTTGTATTCTAAGGGGTGTTATTCTTTCTTATTCATGAAGAGAACTTACATTATTCCATTCATTATTATTACATTGGAATAACTTTGTAAAAGTGGCATACCTATACATAACATAACTCAGATACTGTGGACATACCTATACTTGGTGAAATCCTTATGTTATTCCATTCTTATTTATTACATTGGAATAACTCAGATACGCTGAATCCCCTATACTTGGTGATCTTCTTACATTATTCCATTCTTTATTATTCATTTGGAATATCACATGCGTGTGTTTTACAGGACTGGTTCCATTGTTTATTATTCCGCATTTATTATTACATTTGGAATATCACATGCGTGTGTTTTACAGGACACAGTTCCATTGTTTATTATTATTCAAACATTTATTATTCATTTGGATCATCACATCGGTGTGAATTTCACACGACCTGGTTCCGTTATTATTATTACATTGGAATAAACTTTTATGCATACATGCAAAGTACCGCATGCATGGTGATTTCCTTTGTTATTCCATTCTTTATTATACCAGTTGGTTAAAACTTTGACTTCTATACTCCATGAAATTAGTAGAATATTCTTGATATTTGCGTTTCATCCATTATCTTTTCATGGAAACATTCTTCTGATCATTCTTGAATTTTACTCTCTAAAAACAAAGATATCTTGTTGACAATTTGGACGTTACTAATTCCTGGATAAAATAATTCTTGAACTTGTTTTATTGAATTATTATGTCATTGTCATCATCCTCATGTTATAATATGTTATCTTTGGCTTACGTGCATAGATGAACTTAGTATGATTATGACCAAGGATCATTCGGTATAATCATGGCTCGTTATAAATGATGTGATAAAAGTCCTCAGTGGCCTGTAATGCAGTGATGGATAGTTTTTGGTATGATTATGACCAGGGGTGATTCGGTATAGTCATGACCATTGATAATTTGATGAAAATCCTTGGAGTAGTGCAGGGATGATTAAATATTGTGGTTTATTCATTAAAGCGAGTCTTAGTGATAAAAATTATGAAAACCTTTTAAAACCTAAAAGATAGTAGACTTTATTTTCTACTTGATTCTTTTAATGGATTGCATATTCGCTATGATTAAAGCGGTTGTCTATTGTATTTTATCGGTTTAACACTTTGTTGAAGGCTAATGATAATTTATTACGCATTATCTTAGTCATAATATTTCTTCTTGGGTTGGTTGAGCTCACCCTTTCTTTCACTTTATTCTCTTGGAAATGAGAATATAAATTTGGGGACGAGTCGGGGAGCTGAGAGTAATGGTCCGAGAGGATAGCATTAGTAGTCCTCACTATTCTGTGAAATAGTGTGATAATAATTGTAATGAGAACTTCTTGAGTATGGATATTGTCTAAATGACAATATTTTTATTAGAACTCTCAGTTTATGTTATGTCGTATTGTACACGACAGTTATATTAGTAAGTTGTATTTGAATTTATGTTCCATGTAAGTGGCGACCCAAGATGGGTGACGTATACCTAATTTTGGGGGCGTCACATCTGTGGTAGGGCATCTGCATTGGTTTCATTCAATATGTTGTCTAGAGTGTTTGCAATGACACTTGTGAAGGCAGGGTTTCCTGCAAAACTACAGTTTGAATCCGATGATGCTGATTGTAAGATGAATGGATCTTTATTGCCTGCTGATTTACTGATGCTTCTTTTGATGTGTTGGGTGATGTCATGGGATTGTAGAAATAGAAAGTCTTCCAAAGAGACAGCGGATCTTAGTCTTCCTGATATAGATCATTTAGTTCTATCAGCTGTTGCGTCATGCAGTGAGATTAGTGGCGACCTGGATATAATGAACTGCAATATCTCGGGCTTGAATGTGCAAATTCCAGCGGGAAAGATTCGTATGTGGGCCTTGAAAACAGTGCCATACCTTGCAGATTCCTTCAGGCAATTTGTATATGCAAGATTACGTAAAGCTATAACTGATCAGGTACTTCATTCTTCAATGAGTTTGAGTAAAAATAATACTCCCTCCGTCCAATTTTACTTGTCTTAGTTTGAAAGTACACACATATTAAGAATTTTTTTGATCAACAAATTACCCATCTTAATTACTAAATTATTATCTTTTTTGTTTTATTTAATCTCCCAACTCTTTATTGGAACAATAAAATAGAGGGGAGAGAGAGGGAAAAAGGGGTGTGATTGTGATTCCAATGTCAAAGTTAATAGCGTTACTTTTTCCAATGCATATCATGTTGTTTTTAATGATTTTAAAAAAAAAATTAAATGAGGGTATTATTAGAAAAGTAATGTCAAAAATAGCATTAAAAAAGAAAGAGGACAAATAGATTTGGACAAACCAAAAAGGAAATTAAGACAAGTAGACTTGGACGGAGGGAGTACATGTTCTTATGAAATCACATAATATATAATTTTGTTTTATCTTTATTCTATTCTTTTATATTTTATTTTGTGTCAAAAGCATGCATACGCTGTTTAGCTACATGTCATCAAGTTCTTTCATGTGAGTTTCACTAACTGGAAGATGGATACATTATGGTTTATATCCCTTCTAAAGGAGTTTATGCCACTTGAGGTTATCTTTTAGTTATTGGTTTGTTTATCTGGATATTCATTTGAAGTCAACTTGTTTTCTTTTGGAATAAATCTCTATTCTCTTTTGGATTAAGCTTTTGAATTCCATAAGAAGCCTGTTTGATTATATTATTTCAGGGAAACTGTTTCAGATAAGAAATTTTTATATTGAGATAATAGGTGTTAAGCTGCTGGGTGAACCTCTTGGTGAATGGGTGCCAATGATTCTTAGCTGCTGATGGATATTTTTCTATCAAACATGAGTTTTGTAAACTTTTTAAGTGTTCCTATATATGAAAATCAATATTTTTTAGATTTACAACTGCAGATACTAATATTGGAATTATGATCAGCGGCAGGACAATTTGGAGTCGTCATGCTCATGTGTTGGTGATATTTCCCCAACCAGAAAGTGTAACACTTTCCTTCTGACCTGTGGAAGGGCCTGGGCCATTTCCCTTACCCTAAGAAGTACTTTATATGATGAGATTCTGAAAGTATGTTTTCCTAGTCATGTTGATGAACCAGATGAAATTCTACTTTATAGGTTTGTCCTCTTTGCCTATTTGCTCAGTCTTATTGACTCAGTTGTTTTGAATAAGCTTGCGGCTTGAGACAAAAAAATAAGCATGAAAATGCTTAGCTATTCTAGCTGATTCATACATTATGTTTTATTTATGGCATCACGCTTGTTGAGATTGAGCTAAAACATTCGATATTTTCGTCATTTGAGATTAAAGATGATGCCTATGTTTCACACTCGAGTATTACGTCTTTACATGCTTAATCCAAACATTTGCAGCTTCAACAATGATTCCTTCTCCAGCTCTACCCTACCTGAAATAATGATTTAATAAGTCTCTTCTTAATATGTTCTTTTATGAACTCCACCATGTATTTGTGGCATTCATTAATTTCTTTATTTAGTCATTCCTTTGATGATTTATGATTGCAGTTTTACATGGGTAAGATATCCTGAATAATTAATAGTCAAAATGTTCTCAGCCACGTAGAAAGTTGTTCTCTCGCATCAAGCCTGCCGTTAGTTAATGTACTGCCATGCAAGTCGACTTTTAGTTAAATAGCCTGCCATGCAAGCCAAATTTGAGTAGATGAGATGTCATAGCTGCTTAAGCAAGATAGGTACATGCAACCCAAGAACTTGTAAAATGATCCCTCAGAAAGTTAATGAGAGGTTTGAACATCAGAACCTTGGCATTAGTTTCAATTTGATCTCTCTCTGTCAGATATATACACACATGGATCAATACTCTGGTTGGGGTATCTGAGGTTGGTGCATTTGCCCTTGGTATTTGGAGAGGCAGAGTGATAGCTAAATCTATGTCCTTAGGTGCCGATTGCATATTAATTTGGCCCCTATACCTAGCCAAAAGAAAAGTGTGTTCATTGTTAATCATTTTGCTTTATGCTTTATTCTTTGGACAAATACATTCCTACAATTACAAACTAATCATTTATCGTAAAATCTCAAGTTTGCATCCATTTTAAACCATGTAGGTCATCTCTGCATGGTAGAGGTCTGAATAGATTCTGGTCCAGTGTTGAAGGTTATGAAGGTCCGTTGCTTATGCTGATTGCTGCTAGTTCAGGAGATGCTCACGAGGGTAGTAAAGATATCGAGAGATGGGTTATTGGCGCTCTTACTCATCAGGGTTTTGAAATAAGGATATTTTTTATGGAACCTTTGGTAGTTTATATGCTTTAAGTCCAGTATTTCAAATGTTCTCATCTTCAGGTACGTAACTCTATAGGAGTTGGGTGGGTTTTTAACATTGAAATTGATAATGATAATTCTGCATAAATTTCTAAAATTATATATCCATGGTGGGTGTGAAACTGATTAAGTTTCCATTTTCCTACAGGTAAGGAGAAGAATTTTGTCTATAGCCACTTGCATCCCTCTGGTAGGGTATATGAACCTCATCCAAAGCCTGTTGGAATTGGTTTTGGAGGATCTGTTGGGAATGAGAGAATATTTATAGATGAAGATTTTGCCAGAGTTACTTTACACCACCATGCAGTTGACAAAACTTACCTACCTGGTTCCCTTTGTCCCAATCAGGTAAAATGTGACTTTCAAGGACCCCGTGTTATATATTTGGGATGTATATTTTTCAAAGCGGTTTAATGTAACTCTTCTTTTATGATAGCAGATATTTTATTCGATGAAAGAGAATACAAACATGGGAGCACAAAGATTCCACCCACCCTATAACAAGTGGAAATAAATAAGTAAATGAAAATCCTCGAGCTAGGGTAGCTCTCCAATTCTTAGAAACACAAATACTCCTAAAGGCATCTATGGGAAAGACCCATAAATAAGCAAGAAAAAAATCTTCTTGCAACAAAGAGAAATACACCTGTCTTTGAAAAGCCAAACATTACACTTGGTCCATATCCCAAAAAAAGTAAAAAAGTGTGCACACATTCATAGCATCTTAGCATCCTAAAACAAGTAAGGAATCCTCCATGAGGCGGGACACACATACTACTCCCCAAACTCTTCAACAATTGAGCTCCATAAACCCAAGTAACAGGACAATGCAAAACTTAATGGGAGTGTCTATCATTATTTTGCTTACACATGCCAGACACACATACTACTCCCCAAACACTTCTTGTACAAATGTTTGGAGACAGCATTGTAATATATGCATTTAGGAATTAGAGTTTTCTACATGCCAGTACTTCCTGTGTTTATCTTTATTATTGATTTGGGAGATATGAATCATCTGTTTGTGTTCTTTGGTATGAATTTTTCTCACATAACCTCTAAAACCCAAATCTCTCTCTTTCTCCCCCTCTCTTCTCTCTTAAATTTGCATCAAATTTTGCTTATTAAATTTTCAACTACTTGTTCATGTTAACTAAGTTGTTACCAAATCATATACAGTAGAGCATTAGTTTCTATAGCTGACGATATGAGTTCTGTGTTCATTCATGGAAGCAAAATCTGAGTCGCCATGTTTCAGGGATTCTTACCACTTGAAGCTTTAGTTTTAGAAGTGGAAGTATGGGGATTAAGGGGGCGAACAGCCAAGAAAGTTCAAGATGCACATAAAAAGAGAGAAGACCTTTTTACTGAACAATGGCGAAAGGTGACTTAGTCTTTGAGCAATTTACATACCATTCAGTATTATTAGATTTTATGAGCTACTTGATGAAGTTGCCATATTTGTTGTTCTTGTTTGCAGGATGACCTGAAAACATTCGGTAATTGGGAAGATTCACCTGAGAAAATGATGATGAACATGATCACTAATCCTAATAGTGTCCGACGTGAAGAACGGTAATTAAGATCAGGACTTTTAAATGCGGGCCTCCTTGGAAACAAAGAAATCAGCTTCTATGCCTTGTAAAAAGTAAAAACAGGTGAGAATGTGGATGGTAACAAGGCTCACTGTGTCCTGTGGTCGGCTCTTAAATGTAAACTATTGCCGAAATTAGGTTCATGTCATGTGATACTATCATATACGAGTTCTTACTTTGATCAAATTTATAGCGTCTCTCATATGTATTATCTTGCTTGTTCGTGTAGAACATAAACAACCAATATGCTCTTGAGTTGAACTGAAAAGTGAAGTCTACACTACACTACACTACACTACACTATAGTTTGTTATTATTAAGACTTAAATTTATCATGAGAATGCGTGTTAAATTTAATCATTTGGGGCTGGTACACCTCCAGCTCAACCCTATTTGATCTTTGTTTCATGATTGGCTTGTTGCCTCTGTTTCTGCATTACGTCCTATTGCGCTCTTTGGTGACACAAATTTCTTGTTTTTGGCTTTTTAAGTGCGTTAGTTATGTCGACACCTAGGTTTTCTTTAATTTTTAAGCCAAAACCAACTTGTTTGTATAACTTGGCAACATACTTTAGTATTTTTGTTGCCTTAGAGCCCGTTTGGTTATTCTTCAAATTTAAATGAAGTCATTTACATTTTATATTGTATATATATATATATATATATATATATATATATATATATATATATATATACACATACTCCAATTTAGGGATAAATAACGTTTTGGTCACTGTATTGGGGTTCGGTTTTTATTGTGGTTATCGAATTTTTTTTTGTTACAATCGAATAACTGTACTTTCAAAAACTTACAAAATGGTCATTCCGTTCAATTTTTCGTCCAAAAAATGGATGTTGTGTAAGTTTGACTCCATTTTTTTCTTACCACAATGCAGATTATTTAAAGACAAACCAACAAAACTATTAACTACTTTCAAAACTAATAATAATAATAATAATAATAATAATAATAATAATAATAATAATAATAATAATAATAATAAAATACTATTAATAGTAATAATTTTAAAATAATAATAATAATTTTAATAATAATAATAATAGTATTACTAATAATTTTAAATAATAATAATAATTTCTTTTTATTTTATTTTAATGGAGAATAAAAATGATTTGTCAAATTTATCCTTACTCAAATAATTTAAATTAATAAAATAATAAAAACATTTTTTTAAATACAATTATTCTTAATATCTATGATATTAAGAATATTCTTAATATCTCATAGATATTAAGAATAATTGTATCTTAATAATAATTTTAAAATAATAAAAATAATATTATTAAGAATAAAATAATAATAATAATAATATTAAGAATAATAATACTAATTTTAAAATAATAATAATAATAACAATAATAATAATTTTAATTAATAAAAATAATAATAATAATTTCACAATAATAATTTACTATATGTCTATTTCACAATATTATTATTACAATTACTATTATTTTATACTATTTGGAATCCAAGGGTCACTGCAGTTTTAGTTTCCGGATCTAAAAATATTTTCGTATCTCATTCGTCATTTTTTTTATTACAAAAAAGGAGTTTAATTTATGTTAATATTAATATAAAAATATAAATTATATAAATTATAGTAATAATTATAATAATAATTTTTAAAAATTTAAAATTTTAAAAAAGATTATATAAATTATAAAAATATTTTTATATGAAGTCGACGTGTATTTTAAAAAATAATATTTTTATTATTTTATTAATTTAAATTATTTGAGTAAGGGTAAATTTGACAAATCACTTTTTATTCTCCATTAAAATAAAATAAAAAAAGAAATTATTATTATTATTTAAAAAATTTATTATTATTATTATTTAAACATTATTAGTAATACTATTATTATTATTAAAAATTATTATTATTATTTTAAAATTATTACTATTAATAGAATTTTATTATTATTTTGAAATTATTATTATTATTATTATTATTAGTTTTGGAATTGTTTAGGTGAAGTAGTTAATAGTTTTGTTGGTTTGTCCTATAATAATCCGCCTGCTTGCCTTTTTTGTGCTCCACGTAAGTAAAAAAATGGAGTCAACATGCACAGACAGCATTCTGTCCGTTTTTTGGACGGAAAATTGAACGGAATGACTATTTTGTAAGTTTTTGAAAGTACAATTATTCAATGTAAAAAAAATTTTTTTTGAATACAATAAAACCGGACTCTAATACAATGACCAAAACGTTATTTATCCCCTCCAATTTAAATCAACTGTTTTAGAAAATGACATGTAAAACAATGAGTCGTGTCATTTCATTAAAATCTAGAATTAGTTCACTAGCAATGAGTGGTGTTTACATATCAAAATAATATATATAAATAGGATCATGAATCTAAATAAAAAGATTAACAAACTTATAAATAGGGTCTCTCCAAGAGGATTTATTTATGGGATGTAAGACTTTAATTTATTTTCAATTTAATCAAATGTTGTTATAATATCTCTATATATAGAAAAGAGAGATTCAAAATTCTGTTGGAATTCAAGTTTAAAGTAACTAGTACAGGAAATACAAAAATATAGGCACAACTGAAATCTTAATTGTTTTTTCCCACCCAAGACGGAAGATAAACAGTAGCTAGCTGCAAGCCGTTTAAATTGTGGCCGCGTTATTTAACTATTTCACCAACATGTCTGGTTGCTGGAACTTGGTGTGCTCACTGCTTTTTCTCTTCTGCTTTCCTTGGCTGAAACATTTAGATGAATGGAGAATTATTATATAAAAATCCCGTAGAGATGCATTGAAGGATATTATTCTATCCCGAAGTAAGTCCACAAAAGATGTAGTAGGTCGTCCAATTTGAAGGACAAATTCAACATTCACCTACCCCTGCGGCGGCACGGCCGTAACTATTGGATAACATGTTAATTAAGTGTTCATTCTCTTCAATATTATTTTGTTAAAGATAATACATCACAACACACACACACAGAGACAGCAAAATATTATCAAAATCAAAGTAGTCTCTTCAATGCGCCTTTTATTTAATTTTAATTAATTAATAACATCACAACACAAAATTTGGGTTTTAGGAGGATGACGCTTATGAGATACAGCAAGACTACTCAAGACAAGCAACCCTAGAATAACAATAATGATTCATCATTCCCCTTAATGCACAGCTATGACCAAATATAAGCAAGAAATTTGCCCTTGCCAATTTCTGCATAATAAACTAGTCGTTCCAAGGCAATGGACAGTGGAAAGAAACAAAAAATCAAAGAACAAAGACAATTTAGTAATACCCGTGGAGAATTAAATTTAATAGATATTAGTGTTGAATGCAGCTGCTCCTTGCTATCACAATAATAAAAAAATTAAAAATAAAATAAAATTATGGTGAACTTGTTATAAAACTTGTAAACCTAAAAGGATGTGGATGTCAGTGATTGCCATTAGTGTTTCTTACCAACTTACTAATCAGTTTCTTAAAAGTTTTCATTTACCCAAACTAGAAGAATCACCTGAAAAATGATTGAAAGCATAACTATATTGTATTCCCACACATCCATTTCTTCAACTTAAAATGAACTTATATATGCTTGAAAGTGCCAAAACTGGACCAAACCTAAACCACCTCCTCCTCCTCCTGTTCATGCTAATTGGCAATTACACAATTAAGGGTAACTTAGCAAGTTAATATGATACGCATCAAACAATCACACGGTAAAGATCACCTGTAACAGAAAAAGAAGAAAGAAAAAAAAAAGCACACAAACCATTCGACAAATTGTCTCTAAAGCTGAATACAGTCGTAGCAAGAGAAACAAATCCAAACCAACAGCAACAAAATCCAATTGAAAAGAACCAATTACCTTAGTACCCGGGGCGGGTTGGCGGAGCTCTTCCTCGGGAATGATGACAGGCCAGCGCTCCCCGGCGTCGCGAAACATTTGCTCGGTCTCAAGCATCTGACCCTTCTCGAGAATCATAGTCCTGATGGTCTGGGCGGGGGTGGATGTGGCGACGAACACCTATTCGACTCCATTGACGAAGGTGACGGTGATCTGAGGCGGGTGATCGTCGGTTCGACGCTTGACCAATAGCTGACAAGCTGGGTTCGATTCCTTGGCCTTCCGAGCGTTGCACTGCGCCAAGAACTCCATGCACGCCGCCGTGCGTGGGTCTAGTGCATTGAACTCTATTCTCACTTTCGACAAGAACTTCAACATTCTCGAGCGGAGTGAGATGCCAACGTTTTCTCTCACCTCTTCTATCTTTCTCTCTCTGTTCTCATGTGTCTAGACTAGTGACGGCGAACAGCCTGATATCCAGGCCGAAAAGGTAGGACCGACCTTGGCAGTTGAGTTGACATACGTTTGAGGCAATGAGTTGCACATAAATTACTGTACAATGGCCTAGTTACTCAAATAGGACATTTTTTTCCTGCATCTTTTTTTGATTCACCAAAATCTGATTAACATTGCCAACTCAGCCATGCCATAAATTGTAGGGTTAAGAGACACAGTGACTCGTTAAGAGGCACTTGCAATATTAATTAATTTAGAAAATAATGTTCAAATTATTGGTATATACAAAATAGTTCTTCATCTTTATTTTGATTAAAAGTTTAGCAAATTTTTAATTTTCCTTCATTTTTTGGTGGCTAAATGCACAAACATTCACTTAATAGATAGAATATCAAGCTAAAACTTTCATGCCAAAAGAAATTGATAGAATATCAAAAAGAAATTTTAATGTACGAAACTGAAAATGCGGGAGCCATTTTAATGACACCTGAGAGACTAGTGGCCCTCTTCCACTTTTCTGAGAGTTAAAGCTCAGGTATATGTAAACAAATAAAGAGTGAAAGAAAACAACGACATAATAAACAAAATTTGTGACAAAACAAAGAAAGGTCGAGGAGAAAGTAAATGATTGATTGCAGTCCCTCCAGTTTTTTTTTTTTTTTTTTTTACAGATTTTGATACCAAATGCATTATTATGTACCAGTAATCTCCCATTTTCATTCTCTTTGCACTTTGCACTTTGCACCTCTGGAATGCTATTGACCCTCTGCTGGGAGGAGACGTCATGCTGATATGCACAGTTGGCTCCATGCCTGCATCCCCTTTAACTGTTGAAATAAATGCAAGGCTTCATCGTCTTTGGTTTCAAATCCCTCGACTTGGGATAACTTGTTGGTTCCCAGCTTGGTCCTAATTGGTGGTGCCGGTTACCAAATTGTGACAGTGTCTCCTGTCTTTCTCCCCCATGTTGTTGGATCAGGCTCTTATAATAGTTAATATCTTTGGCAACAGGAGCTCCCAAAGGTGGAGGTATAGGTGGAGGAGAAGCTAAAACACCCTCTGGTGGAGGTGGACAGAGATTAGGAATAGGCCCCTCCCTACCAGCGGGAGGGTAGAATGGTCTGCATGGGGTAGCTGCCGATGAAGATGCAACTGCTTCTGATCTGTTGATGTGGGGTAGTGGTGGATCAGGTAAAGTTATGCCTTGTAATCTAGGCTTTGGCATGATCTGTGGGCTGATTCTTGCTCCATGGCTTGAGCCCAGCTTCTCCATCAACTGTGGATCCCTAAGTATTTTAACCAGCAGATCTGGGTCAATCAGATTCCCTTGATCATTGGTCGCCATCACTGCACTCAAGGCAGTATATGCAGCTGTAACTATATCAGGTTCAACACCAAGTGCCGTTGCAGCTGGTGCAACGAAATTGGCAGGAGAATTTGGATTACTTGTGGCACTGGACTGAAAAGCAGGAATTCCTGGAGAAGATAACTGGGCCGATAAGCTCATGGGAGCAGTGTTTGATGGCACGTTATCAAATAATGTATCCACAGACGCATCGTCATCTTCAATGGGAGTGATGGGAATCAGATGAGTGTGCTGATCGTTGTCATACGAATCGTCTACGCTAATCAACATAGAAGGGCTGTCAAAATGGGGGGAGAAAAGGTTTAATAAAGCGCAAAAAAAATACAAGGGAAGGAGGGGGGGGGGAGAGACTAGCAAAGTCAAGGAAACATCACACTTTGGGGGAATGGCAGATGGACGAGGATAAACTCCTTCAAGCACTCTCATCTCCCGTTGATTTTGACACTCTACTTCATTGCTTTCATCACCACCAACCACTTGCCAGCTTGGATCAAATACAAACTGAAACCCAGAGAAAACAAGAATCTTTAGTAAGAATAAATATCGCCTCTAACGTCAGATATTCAATGTGATAGATAACTTCCGGTTACAATGTTGTATGAGACAGGGTGCAACATTAAACACAAGGAAAAATAGCACATATCAGTGATCTTTATTGACATGGAAAGTGCCAATTCCATTCCTTCTATCCTATATTATTAATTTCTTGTTTTAAATCAGTTTGGTTTCAAAACATAAGGTTCCGCAATTCGGACCTTACTTAGTAGGAGATCCTCTGTGTAAACTATTGGATAGGGAACAAAATTCTTTGCAAAAACATTGTGCTTGTCAAATCAGCCTCAATGAGATTGGAAGTAATAATCCTTCAAAACAAATATAAAATTAGATTTCAGTGAGCTTGGACTTTACAATCGAAGAAAGATTGCGAAAATCAGCTTAAGTCGATGTGTTATTAAAGAAAGAGACCAAGTTTGAGAAAGATCAAGATCTTAATCATGAGGCCTCCAAGTTGCAGTATGTGGGAAACCAGAGAAAACTAGCTAGCGTATGAACCTATTATACCGAGACACGCGTCAAGGGATCTTGTAAGGTAGGTGGCAACTCGGGACCGCCACGTGTCACTTAGATAAGCACTCCTCGACTACTATGTGGCCGAGATTTTCCTGCAGACACGCCCAACTGGGTTGGTCATAAGGGATTCGGCAGATGGAGAACGCGGCTATGGCCACTCGGACACAGCAACTCGGTCTAGGTGATTTCAGACGTAACCAAGACTCAATAAGAATATTAATATTTGTGCAATTAGAGATACAAAACAAAAACAAATATTTGGGTATGCTAATTTAGTGTTTAGGAACATATGAGCATCGGGAACACAAGTACCAATACATAGTTTGCTAGATCGATAAGGATATCTAGGAACTTTGGTCGTGATCCACTTGGACACTTTGCTACTTGGCCATGACATGCAGCCCTCTGGTCAGTCTCATTCCAGTGAGAATGAGAGGAATTAAGTTTGACTCACTTGAAAACCGACCATTCAAATTATGGACCTCTCAGGTCACAGTGTGCTACTCAAACAAATATTATTTGACTAATGAATACAATGAAGACTGGTAAGAAGCTCCTTTTTGTCCTCAGAAGAAATGAAAACATTGTTCCACTCATTCCATCCATGGGTTGGGCAGGTGAGAAAGAACTTAAGCAACGAAAAAGGGATCTCACCTCTCTCCCTTGTTGTTTTATATTTTACCAAAATCTGCTTATTTGGATCAAATAAGTCAACTCAAATATCTAAAGTTTGCTCTTCGATTTTAAAAGGTAATAATCAAACTCTATAAAGCTAATCAGAACAGGCTACTGAAGTTTAAAAACAATACATGGATGTGTTTTCTAATCTAGTTGTTCCCATAGTTGACTTTTTGATACCTGAAAATTTCAGTATCAATACAAATAAAATCGGTCCTTCGACATTCTCTTTGTTTCCTCGAAGAAAGAAAAAGAAATGGGCTTCTCAAATCTTTATCCAAGCCTTGGAATCAAAATTGATGCTCAAGTAAAAAAATACTTAAAACTCGAGGTCAAGATTTCTCCAACCAGGAGAGAATGATGAAGTCTTTAAGTCAATCAAGAAAGAGCAAGATTTCAAGATTTTGTAGGAAAATACCAGCAATATAACCCCTCTAGGTCTCTACGTCACTCATCAGTGCCCCGAACAAAAAAATAATAATAATAAGACCAAAAGGGGAATATGATATTCACCATCTACCAGTATTGATGACCAAAAGTTTGCGATTGTGACTCTTACATTAGTTTAACAAAATTAATTATTCGACTCTAAGGCCTTAAAAAAACAAAAATCTCATCATTACAAAATCTAATAGATTATTTTCTATTAAAATTTCAAACATATACAGGCTACTGTGTTTTTTATACAAACTTTAAATCATCTGCAATTATTTGTGGGTTTAACCAGAAAAAACTTTGAATCAAGAGAAACAGTTGAGAATGAAACGGTCAACAGAAGCCTTACTCTGGGAGGACATTTCCATTGAATAACAGGGATTTGAGACAATTTGTTATGTAAAACATTTGCAGGATGAGTTCCTTCAAAGCCAGGTGGCAAATTGTCGTCAGACCCCGCTCCTGCAGAATTAGATGGCCATGATGACTTTGCATGGAGATGATCTTGAGCTCCCAATCCAATCAATGAAGGAGATTCCTCTGATAAAAACAGCTTCACCTATTTAATGGAAGGCATTAGCAAATTACAATTTAAATCATATTCTGAATATGATATCATAAAATGGTAGAACCCAAATGCTTGTACAAGCTCCCTCAAACAATTAGCAGGCAACTGCTGGATTATACAAGGAAAAAAGAAAAAGAAGTCCAACCCGAGGAGGCTTTTTTTCATTTATTTTTGACACACCATCTTTCGTTGCAAAAGTAACAAATCTTACTCATAAAAAAACATTTCAACTAAAGATCATGTAAGACAGTGCAGTCCACACCATCCATTATCTAAAAACAACCACATTCACTCGGGCAATATCAGTTAAGTATAGATGCAGTAGAAGTGGGTCATTTTCTTATGAACAATGGAGTTGAGGGAAAAGAGTTAGGGCCCATTTAAGTGGCCCCTAAATTTGAATGGAACCATTTACATTTTGTTTATATTTTGATATATAAACTCCAATTTTGAACGAACACATAGAAAATGATATGTAAAGGTAAAACAATTAATCATCACATTTCATGAAAATCTAAAGATTCCATTCAAATTGAGTAAACAACCAAAAGGGCTCCAAGAGGAAGACTTGCTAACTTTCCATTAGAGGAGAAAAAATAAAACTGAACTACATTTTACTATAGAGTCCAGCTTAACAATGCCAACCCTTTATAAATCCTTAGCAACAGAAATTCTTCAAATTAAAATGAAATTAGATGCACTGAGACAAATGAACTAATGTGGAGAGAGAGAGTATATTACCTCCCCCTGCTACACAAATACTAGCTAAAGATTCCATAATTGACATATATCACGTAACTCCCCCAGTACAATTAGGAGTATTGAATACTGAAATAGTCAATACGTAGTTAATTAAGTCTGTACTTCCAAATAGAAATTGGATGAACTTCCTAGCTGCTACACTCTCTAAGATTTATATTATGCATTTCCAACCCAAGATGCCACACCTTACAGGTTGTAGTGTGATATTTAAATGCTTTTCTAATCGTACCATGATTTTATGCATTTTAAAATCATGAGAGCATGTACCAAACCTTCTCTGCCTTGATATTCTATCGTCATGTTTGATTGTTCTTCACAACACATACTAGAAATTGTATAAATGACAAATGTTCATGCAACAGTTCTAGATGGATGTGGGTAGACCGTGATTAAAAAAATTGAGTGTTCTCAAAAAAAGAAGTCTATCATACATGAAGCACTTTACTGATGCAGTGCAGCTACTTCACTGGAAATATTTACAAAAAATCTCTAACACAGGTTCTCTAGCAAAGTTCAGATAAAAAACTTCTAAAGTATCTAAATAGAATACATTGTACCAATTCAACCTCAACAAAGTTATGGAAAGGCATTTGCATTCCCTTCTCTTACATTCCAGCCCACTTCCGCTTCACAGAGAGCTAATTTGGTACCAATGCCCATCTCTACTTAACTCCAAATTAGAGAATTCCTGTTTTTCAAAAGGAAAACTTCTGCAGCATTTAATTTGCCTATTCAACTATCATGCAAAAACCATCCTGCAAAGTAAAATTTATCTGAATGAAATGGAGGCAAAATTGTCTTGCGTCCTAACTACAAGAAGGTGGTTTCACCTAAAATCCACTCTTTTGTTGCCTCTCCAGTCTATTTGAGGACCTTAATTTAAGCTGCCCTTCTTATTAAAGCAACCATGACTATTTGGTAGCAAAAAACTCAATCATGTTTAAAGATTCACCCCCAACTCCACCCTAAAAAAATTAAAAATTAAAAAAAAAATAAAAAATTCAGCTCCTTCTGCACACATTCTTCAAAGTCAGCTTTCTTTCTTCTGATAGTTCTCCTTAAATAGGTCTACGGATTGTTACTCATCCATTTCAAGTTCAAATTCTGATTGGGAATGTAAGGCCTAAGATCTACACCAAGCCTCCTCGCATTTTCCAAACCTCCTCGTATTCATGCAAACTGATAATTGATAATTCTAGCTTCTTCATATAGAATTTTTTTCTCAAAATTTATCCTCTTTAAAAATACATCATAAAATGACATCAACAACTTATGAACAAACTTGTTCAATTAGACAGGATTCTCAAATATATTCAAGAAAGTTATTAGTTGGGTATATACACATTTGTACGTGAAGTTTTCCTTGATTTCTGTTAATTTTTTAGCATTTTATTTTATTTGTCTAACATGCAATATAGTTGTGCAGGAAGTCTAATGGTTTGATGGTGCACTTCTTTCATTGACTTCGTTACCAACAAGGCTACAAGTCCTGTAAATTATGAGTATCTAAGAGCTAACTGTATAACAAAGAACTGAATCTATACTACATAGTTTGACATGGTTAGCACAATCCATGGTCCCTCATGATTTAATTGAAATAAACAATAGTGAATTCATTCATTATTTTAATATAGCTAGATTGCTTTTTTCTTCTCTTTACTTCAGTTTTCATAACCTTGTGACAATTTACATTGTACAAACTTATTCCTTGAAATTGAGCATAAAATCAGAATGATATATAATATCATTCCTCGTAACGATTGATGGTTATTTAAGTTACTTCAGCTCTTCTTCTTCTTCTTCTTCTTCTTCTTCTTCTTCTTCTTAAAGAAGTCCTTTTTCTTCTCATTTACTCTAATAACTTAATGACAACCAAGAATGCAAACTTAAACCTTGAAATGCAATAGGAAGCAAAACTGTATCAATTCAGTTTCATGTAAATTACAAAAAATTCAACTTTTGTGCTCAATTGACAGTTTGGAAACACAGCTGAAAAGAGCACAAACTCAGAAAATCTATCAAACAACTTTTTTTAACAAAATTATCCAAATAAGCTTTCTGGTATCTTTTTAAGTTCCAGAGCAGAAACCAAAAAGAAATTTCATCCAGAAAAATGTATATGTTAATGATTTTTATAAGTTTACCTGACAAAGATTAACATCTGAAGCCCAAGAAACCCTTTTTGATTTCTGCAATCCTCGCATATTAACAAATACAAATTCGACTGTCAAAAAGTTATCTTTAGGCCCCCTGATCGGTGAAGCCGTTTATTATCAATCAAACCAATCAAATTCACATCCAAATTCTAGTTTACCAACCAAACCCTAATTTAATCTAAATTTAGCACGATCTAAGCATTTTCGACAATGAACACACACCTATATGCATGTATCCATTGAAAGATGAGCGATCCAATGAACCCCTAAATAGGAAACCCTAGATCCTTCGGGGGGAGCGGGGGGAGGGGGGGTTGTGGCCGGGCTGCCCTGACACGAGCTTTTATTGAACGGGCTTTGGACTGTCAATTTTCCGCATGCGCGTGGGCCACTGTAAACAAAACGACGGCCCAAGAAGGTTTCATCATATCTCTAAACTGTCATATTTTCCTCTCGGCTAACCCAAAAATTATGAGGTAAAATATAACTTGAGAACTGATATTTCCACGTATTCCTTCTGGTATGAAATTATTTTAACATGTCAAAATATCAATTTCTTAAAATATACCCAATAAAACACAAATAATAATTCATTTATCACATTTCAAAAAGTATTTAATTATCCAAAAGTACTTCTAATAAATAAATTATTTGTAGACAGATAAACAAAATTTTCAAATATATTTGGACTTACAAACACCCCCATAAATTACTAAATGAGCGAGCAAAAATCATTTTGTGATCCCAAACTCATATTAGATCAGATTATTAGAAACATTAGGAGTTTTGTTAATGCAGCATCCATACCCATGAAGATGAAGACTCATTTTAGATCTGATTATTAGAAGCATTCAATCTTCATTTGGAGTTTTCTTCCCTTTCACAAAAATCATTCTAAAATTTATAACAAAAAATAATTTTATTTGTTTTTAATAATGAAATATCTGATATAATAAATTATTTGAAAAGTACTAGTAAGTTCAAATATATATATATAATAGATTTGCATAAAAATAAAATTTTAAAAATTCGCAGAAGATTAATTAGAACAATGACAAATGAAACTCTTTTTGTTCTTATATATAAAAAAAATTTATGGACAGTTAGTTAGTTGTAAATGGCAACATTTGTACGTGTCAAAAAAATTTTATTTTTCCATCCGCCATCCAGCCAGTGTTAAGGCTCCACTTTATAGTTTATAACACCAATTTTGGATTCTTCACTTGGAATATACTCCATACTCCACAAAAATTGACTCATTTAAATTTACTCCAAATTTTAAATTACTGCTTATATTTTTAATTTTAAAATAATAATTTTACACCTATTAATACTTTTTTTAATTAATTTAAGATATTAATTAAATAAATTCACATTAATTTTAAATTTTGGGAACTCATAAATTACTAGTCAAAACTAAAAATGAAGTTATTTTTTTTTGGAACAGGCTAAATGTTTCCAAACACTATTGTGTTTCAAAGTATGAATATATATATATATATATATATATATATATATATATATATATATATATATATTAGTGATGCACAAAAGGCCATTGGGCTCTGGTCCTACTTAAGTCGCCAGGCTGTGCTTAGCGGTTGACTGCACTGATCATCAGCCTTGACTTTTTAAATCAGAGGCTGGCCGATTTGGAAGAAAAAATGCGATCTGTTGAGGCCTACAGCCGGTGCCATGCCTCATTAGGCCTGTGAATTCTTTACTTTAGAAAATTTAAACTCAAATTTCTCCTCTATTTATTAAAGAAAAAGTACAAAAAACTTTTTACTACTATGTGGGATTATGCAGGCTTGGCCTCCACTTATTAAAATTAATGCAAGACCAAAAATATTTTGTTAGACTGTATGGGACTAGTGGTGCACAAATGGTTCATACTGAGTTCGGCCTCGATCCTACTAAGCCCAACTTCGTCAAAGTTCGGACTTGGCCAGCCCAAACTGCTAGATCAAGAATGCACCATGAATTAATGACTCATATCCGGCCTGGCCGGCCTTTCAAAAGCTCCTGGTTCGACTTGCCTACTACCGATTCATATACTGACTTGGCTCGGGTTCATAGCTTAGACCTACCGGTATGTAACTTAAATTGGCTGCGACCCAAAATCTTTACTTGGGTAAATACTAATAAATCTTTTTATAAGAAAATCCTCCTTATGCTTGCATCCCCCTTTCAATGTGGGACTTAACATTTACAAGACAAAAATTGGAATTTAGGATTTACTATTATAGAGTGAAGTCATATGTTCAATTCAATTTCAATTCAATGTGGGACTTTGAGATTATAGACTATGGGCCACAATTATTGTCAATGAATCAATGTGGGACTTTACCAAGTGTTACCAATGCCCACCTCAACTACCACCACCACTGCACCTCCTCAAATTTGAAGCTAATGCGGAAGGATGGCTATGAGACCACTGCTTCTATAACCCAAGTCTTTTACTGACTTGTTATTTGGTTCTCCTGTTTGAATATTTTTTACATTTTATAAAGACTTCTGTACATCTACTTCTATACTGCATAGTGGTGATACATGTGCCCATCTTTTGATGATCCAAAGGTCCCAAGCTGCCAGACAGATAGAAAGCAATATTAATTTTCTTAAAAATGACAATTCATTTATGTTCAAAAAATTAATAAACTTTTGGCTTACTTTGTGGACGGTTGGACCATGACTTTATTTGGACTCTCTAATGGCTTCCTTATAGATATTTTATTTTCGTATAATTATGCAATTGCACATATACTAGGGTGCTAATGAAGTGGGATATAGCCTCCTCCCACCCGCGCTAGACACGTATGTAAGGGAGATAACATTTCTACATTGTGGGAACAATTTTTAAACTTTGGGTAGAGCAAGTTTTTTGTCAAGTAAAGACACGAGGCACATGAATGGCAATTGATAAGCCTGCAGTTTTTATATTAAGCACAATATTGCAAAAGGTTTTTTAGATTCCATGGAAAGTGAATGCTACATAAACTCTGTTAAGGGATGTCTCTAATTCTCTCTATTATTATCATTGTAGACCCAGTAGTCCCGTGACGCCCCCAAATAGGTATACATCACCCATTTTGAGTCGCCAAATAAATGGTACAAAAATCAAATACAACATAATTATACAACTGTCGTGTAAAACATAAACTGAGAGTTTAAACAACAATATTGCCTTCTAGACAATATTCATTCTCAATGAAGTCCTCATAGACAGTATACAAACTCAAATTCAGTCATCATTATATTTATTATCACACTATTTAACAGAATAGTGAGGACTACTAATGTTATCATCCGGATCATCAACTGCTCCCCAACTCGTCCCCACCAATATTCTCATTTCTGAAGAGAACAGTGAAGAAAGGGTGAGCTCAACTAGCCCAGTAAGAAATATGATGACTAAGATAATGCAGAATAAATTATCATTAGTCCTCAACAATGTTAAACTGATAAAATACAATAGACATCAAGTTTAACTGCAACGGAATAAGCAATCCATTAAAAGAGTCAAGTAGAGAATAAAATCTACTATCTTTTATGATTTAAAACGTTTTCATCAATTTTTATAATCGAGACTCAAACTTAATAAATAATCCATCATCATCCCCGCACTACTACTACCAAGGATATTCATTAGGTCACGACCACAAATTATCCATGCACTACGGGCCAAGGATATTTGTGTATTCATCAATGGTCATGATCATGCCAACAATCGTCCATCAATGCACTACGCCAACGAGGACTTTTACCACATCATTTGTAATATTACGGCCATGATTATACCAATAATCCTCGGTCATAATCATACCAAGTCCATCTACGCACTATGTGCCACACATATGACTTTCAAAAAATATAAACATGAGGATAATGACAATGATATAAGAATTCAATAAAAAAGTTCACGAATTAAATTATCCGAAACTAATAACGCCCAAATTGTCAACATGATACTTTCAGTAGAGTAAAATTCAAGAATGCTTGTAAGAAATTTTCATGAAAAGATATTGGATGAAGCGCAAATATCAAGGATATTCCACTAATTTCATGGAGTATATAAGTCAAAACTTTAACCAACCGAGTATAATAAAGAATGGAATAACAAAAGAAATCACCATGCATGCGCAGATTTGATGCATGTACAGATATTCCAATGTAATAATAAGTAATCTAACCAGTCCTGTAAAACACACGCATGTGATATTCCAATGTAATAATAAAGATTTTAACCAAGTCCAGCAAAACACACACGCATGTGATATTCCAATGTAATAATAAAGATTTTAACCAGTCCTGTAAAAACACATACAAGAGATATTCCAATGTAATAATAAAGAATGGAATAACATAAGGATTTCACCAAGTATAGGTACGTACCGCATATAAAGGTTATGATAGGTATGTCACAGATACAAAGTTATTCCAATGTAATAATAAAGAATGGAATAACATAAGAATTTCACCAAGTATATGGTATGTCACAGATGCAGTTATTCCAATGTAATAATAAAGAATGGAATAACATAAGATTTCACCAAGTATAGGTATGTCACAGATATATAGTTATTCCAATGTAATAATAAAGAATGGAATAACATAAGGATTTCACCAAGTATAAGGTATGCCACATACAAAGTATATATATAAGGTACGCCACGATATAAAAGTTATTCCAATGTAATAATAAAGAATGGAATAATGTAAGTTCTCTTCATGAATAAGAAAGAATAACACCCCTTACTAGTACAACAAATAATATCCTCATCAGAAAAGAAATTGGATATAGAAGTAGTAAAGTAGCAGTAATACTCTTCTTCTTTCTCTCTATAATTTCTCTCTAGAGTTTTAGTGAATTCGTAAGAAATAATGAAGGAATGAGCTTCTATTTATAGAAAATCGGAGAGTGTCTCTCTTGGTCTTAACGAAGGGTCAAAATGACTCTTGGTAATATCAAGAGACAACTACTATTTCATGGAAGGGGTAATTAACTCTGGAACAATCGAATCAGCAAACAACTCTTGATAATATCAAGTGACAACTACTATTTATTTAAGGGTAATTAACTCGAACAATCAAGAGGCAAATAACTCTTCGTAATATCAAGAGACAACTACTATTTACAAAGGGTAATTAACTCTTGGTAATATTGAAAGGACAAGTTACTATTAAGACTTTAAATCAACGATCCATATTGATTTACTATTATAATTTCAACCAACGATCCGAAAAATTAAAGCACATCTCCTCATGGAATAATATTCACTCCAAATACCGAATCAAATGCACAATACTAGAGTGAATAAGAATCGTGAATAGTAATTTATGAATAATAACTCGTGAATAGTAACTCATGAATAGTAACTCGTGAAATAAGAAATTATGAATAGAATAACTCAGAATAGTAACTCCGACACAAAAAGTGCCCTAATAATTCGATCGAACAATATAACCTTCAGACATCAATTACTATCGAAATAAATGTCGATTCTCACTAACACAAATAATTTCAACACAATGGAACTATCAAATTTATCTTTAATCAACATTTAACTTATCCATCATTAATATCATAACTCACAATATTTAACAACCGTGTTGTTCCTGTGAAAGAGGGGCTTTCAATAAGGATTTCTCCCTATCGGGCGCCATTAATTAGGTGACCAAACCTCTCCTCGATAGTAACTTCTAGACATTGTAAATATTTTTATTTAATAATATGAATAACTTTGTCGCCTCAATTATTGATTAAATAAAATAACATATAATATGTATGATAATCGTGACAATAATCAAATCAATAAATGAGAGATATGATGCAAAGAATTATCAGAGTAATAATGCAAAGATAACCGGTGACTTATCACTTAAGAATCAATAATCAATACCGTGTGCTATTATGCAACCACGCCAGACATCGTACTTTTACTACCGGATAGTTCAACAAGATAATCTCAGAAACCTCCGTCGTTATTTTCATAAAATATCTTTGTCGTTTTCTAACTACGACAAAGATTCATTGTGGGGTCCACCAATGATGTGTCGTCGCATAAATATTCCCCGATAAAAAGAATATTCTCCCACCAATCTAATATTTTATAACAACTTCGTGATACTTTGCAAAATTTTCAAATACTACCCATAACTATAACACTATCTCAAATTCACACCATAATATTAAAAAAATATTTTGAGAAATTTAAATCTTTATTTATAAAACTGGGTCTCACAATCTCCCTCCTTATGGAATTTCCCTCAAATGCGACGTATCTACTTGGTACGCCGAAGAGGTGAGGATACCTTGACTTCATTTTAAATTCTAACTCTTGAGGTATAACCTTTGAGTATCGAATATAATCTTTCTTATCCAAGATTTTAACACGTATCTCCTCATACGTTAAATCATCCGCTATCTCGTCCGGTTCTAAATCAATAATGTGGTTTGGGTCGTCCACATATTTACGTAACATCGATATGTTAAAAACGTTATGAACGCACGATATACTTGACGGTAAAATGAGTCTATAGGCCATAGTTCCTACTCGATCAAGGATTTCAAATGGGCCAATAAAATCGAGGGTTGAGATTTCCTCTCTTCGTCGATTCTTGCTTCTAGAATAACGCCTGCTGAACCTTCTTCATTCATCACCGAGTATGTAGCTTGAGCGACTTTTAACTTTATCGATTAAAGTCGATTCTACTCAGATATTCGTTATCTTCACGTGGGTCCCTGTAGTCTTTAACTCTATCTTCATCATTTGTAAGTTATACTGAAATGAGTCTTTTGTGTTAACAACATCGCACTCAGAACGCATATGATCTTCTACTCAACACGCCGCCTACCACGTTCGCTTTTCCACAATGATATTAAATGGTACGATCGTAATCTTCACAAACTTGAGTCAACGTCTTTCATGCATGTTACGTTCATTTTAAGTACATGTAAATATTTGAGGGTTTAAGAAATGGGTTTTTCATCGGGGTCAATACAAAATTCGATTTCACGCTCTAGGGGTAGGCTAGAAGTCTTCAAGAATACGTCAGAAATTTATTAACGATAGAAATATCATTCAAAAATGTGACCCTCATCCAAGACTTGGATAAGACGTCACATTGATACCAACCGTGACTTCTATCCTTAACCCGAATAAGACCTCACAATGATACCTATCAACTTGTCATCTTCATTCACGATATGCTTACTGTAAAGTCCCGTTTTTGGTGCATTCCACACGAGGAAGTCAACAACGAAAAGGATTGGGGTTCTTTACTTATGGCTCGATATGACAAATGATCGACTTTTAGTGGTTTGGTTGCTTGAATTCTCATAACAAAGTTAGTTAGGAATATGAAAGCTAATAACCTTACGAAAAAGTACATGATGAGTAGTTAACCAATCGATTTCTAAAATTACATCAAAGGCAAGTATTTTCAAAGAGATAAGATCGACAGGTAACGTGAACGTGTCGATTTGAATCAACAAGATTTATAAACAGTGGAGGTAACAAAGGTTTCTCCTAACGAAGTTTCAACCAATAAGTCAAAATCTAACTTCTCAAGAGTCAAATTTAAACGTTGAACGCAAGCAAGAGAGATAAAATAATGGGTAGAACCGGTATCTTATAAGGTATAGACTTTGCAAGAATTTATAATTAACTAACCCGTGATAATTTTATTCAGGTTCTTCGTCACGAGAAAAAAAAAACGTTCTCTCTTAAACTACCGGCTTTAGCTTTTCTGGGACGGCCTTTGGTGCCTCCATCCTAGCTGAACTTGTCTTCGGTGAACGACAAAATCGGGCTAGGTAACCTTCTCTTCCATAATTATAACATGCCTTGGACGACATCGCGCAATTTGGACTGATATGTCCCTCCCCTCCGCATTTGAAACATATGATAGGTGGTCGTTCTCTTTCCTTAACAACGTGTCTTTGGTCATTGTCTTTTCATCATTATTGAACCTCTTCTTCTTAAAATTTCCACTTCTATTATTTGGCCATGATTACCACCAAGTGGTTACCATTCTTCGCATGTTGATTCCTTCACGCTTATTATCACCGCTCGATGATCGCTATCACTAGTATTATCATTTTGTTTGCTACTTCTTTTGGTGGGTTGACTCATTATCACGCTCCAATAATCGAGCCCTATTAACAACATATCGAATACAAACATAGTTTATGAGAGATAAGATATTGTCGTATCTCGTGTTTCAAACCTCTTAAAAACATTCTCGCCATTCTCTCCTCATTATCAACCAAATGGGATTAAACCGGACAACTCGGCAAACTTGGCTTCAGATCGCGACACGGCCATGTTGTTTTGCTCCAACTTGATAAACTCCACCTCCTTCATGTGACGAATACTTTCGGGAAAGTACTTGTCATTGAATAACTCTTGGAATTTCTTCCAAGACATTTTGAAATCGGCCAGTCGAGTACGCGTTTTATGATTCCCACCAAGAATCGCTTCTTCACGTAATATAAAGGTGGCAAAGGAACCTTTTTCTCCTCTCGAGCATCCCAAGACATCAAATATCTTGGTGATCCGCTTTAACCACGCTCGCTTTAATTGGTTCTCGCTTTCCCAAAAACTCCGGTGGTCCCAGCTCCTTGAATCGCTTAGCGGTGACCAACCGTGGTTGCCATTGTTTCCTCCTACATTAAGAACAAGAGTCTATCTAAATCCGGTGTTCGTATGAATTCTAAAAGCTCCTAAACGCATTCTTCGTTCATCAATTGATCGTTGTTGTTATTTGCATGAGGATTGTCGCCTCGATGCACATTGTCTCCGGTTATTGATCCGTGGAGACTCAACGCCTCTCCCGCTGCTCCATTGATGTTCTCAACATTCTGGATGCCATTTTCAAACACCGCCACAAAACAAGGGTTAATTATCATATCACATATTATCACTATACTCGACCAACCAATTAAATAACAAATAAACTTAGGTAGGTCATACTAGCGAAGGAATTTCCCGCCTCCCTCCTAGTTCTTTGTCTCACATCTTAGCTAGGATCATATCCCTAAGCTTTGATATTAATCTGTGGACGCCCCCAAAATAGGTATACATCACCTATTTTGAGTCGCCAAATAAATGGTACAAAAATCAAATACAACATAATTATACAAACAGAGTGTAAAACATAAATCGAGAGTTTAAACAAGAATATTGCCTTCTAGACAATATTCATTCTCAATGGAGTCCTCATGATGCGATGATACAAACTCAAATTCAGTCCTCATTACATTTATTATCACACTATTTAATGTAATAGTGAGGACTACTAATGCTATCATCCGGATCATCAATCAGATCCCGACTCGTCCCCATTTATATTCTCATTTCAAGAGAATAAAAGAAGAAAGGGTGAGCTCAACTAGCCCAAGAAGAAATATTATAACTAAGATAATGCGTAATAAATTATCATTAGTCCTCAACAATGTTAAACCGATAAAATACAATAGACATCAAGTTTAATCATAATGAATAAGCAATCCATTAAAAGAGTCAGTAGAGAATAAAATCTACTATCTTTTATGATTTAAAAACGTTTTCATCAATTTTATACCGAGACTCATTTTAATAAATAATCCACATCATCATCCCCGCACTACGGCCAAGGATATTCATTAGGTCACGACCACAAATTATCCATGCATCACTGTGCCAAGGATATTTGTGTATTCATCAATGGTCATGATCATGCCAACAATTGTCCATCAATGCACTACGGGCCAATGAGGACTTTTACCACATTATTTATAATATTACGGTCATCATTATACCGAAAAATCCTTGGTCATAATCATACCGAGTCCATCTATGCATTACAGGTCACAGATGACTTTCAATAAAATATAAACATGAGGATGATGACAATGATATAAGAATTCAATAAAACAAGTTCAAGAATTAATTTATCCAGGAACTAATAACGTCCAAATTGTCAACATGATACTTCTTTGCAAAGTAAAATTCAAGAATGCTCAGAAGAATATTTTCATGAAAAAATACTGGATGAAGCGCAAATATCAAAGATATTCTACTAATTTCATGGAGTATAGAAGTCAAAACTTTAACCAACTGAGTATAATAAAGAATGGAATAACAAAAGAAATCACCATGCATGCAGACGCCAGATGACATGTGATATTCCAATGTAATAATAAGTAACGGAACCAGTCCGTGTAAAACACATGCATGTGATATTCCAATGTAATAATAAAGATTTTAACCAAGTCCAAAAGTAAAACACATGCATGTGATATTCCAACAGAATAATAAAGACGGAACCAGTCCACAGTAAAATGTGACGCTTCAAAATAGGTCCATTCCATCCAACCCATTCTCGAGTCGCCAAATACATGGTACGTAAATAACTACAACTTTATTATTACAATATATAAACCGTGAGTTTAAATACGATATTGCCATCTAGACAATATCCACACGCAAATAAATCCCCATCATAATTATTGATACATTATTTTACAAAATGGTGAGGACTACTAAACAACTCTCTCTAGAACCTTCATTCCATACCCCGACTAAGATTGCGCTACATTCTTGCCTCCTTAGAAGAAAAATGGAACAAAAAAGAAAAGGGTGAGCTCAACTAGCCCAGTAAAGAATATTATGACTAAGATAATATACAACAAATTATCATTAGTCTTCAACAGGAAAAAAACTAATAGAATACAATAGACAACAAGTTTTAAACCAATATTCGCAATGAAATAATAATTCATTAGAAGAGTTAAGTAGAGAATGCAACTACTATCTTCTATGTATGAATTTAAAAGTTCATCGTCGATATTTTATCCCTGTAACATCAATCAATATATATCTGGAATCAAATATTCATCTTTGTACTATGTGCCAAAGATATTCATCATCGATCATGTTCATCTCAACACCTATTCATCTTTGCACTACGGCCAAAGATATTCATCACCATTATGTTCATCTCAACACTGCTCATCTTTGCACTACGGGCCAAAGATATTCATCAAGAAATCATTCATCTTGCACTACACAGCCAAAGATATTCAAGAATATCATCATTTAAGATCGAGGATGATGAAAATATTTTTAAAGAAACGAATCCAAAGGAAACAAAATGACAAGGATTAAGGATTAAGGATTCGTATTTTGTTTTATCCATGTCCAACAATACCTCAAAAATAATCATAGTGGTGTAAAATTCAAGAATGATCAAAACACGGATACAATCAAAGCTAAGATCCGTAATAGATATTTTTGGACTAAAAGAAGAAATTTCATTTTTCTATGAATAGTGCGTCAGATTCGTGAATAAGGTCGATACGTGAATAAGACCAGATACGTGAATAAGAACTCGACACCAAAAGATAGAAATTTCACAAAAAACATCTTTTCATGTGAATAAGTACTCGTGAATAAGAACTCGAATAAGAATGAAAGAACTCATGAATAAGAACTTTCGACATGAAAAAGTTCCAAATTTGATAAAAAGTTCCAACCAATATTTCAAAGATAATGATATTGAAGAAATAATATCATTTGAGAAGAAAATAACATCCCTTACCTCGAAAGATTAAGATTTTAAATTGGAATACCGTATAAAGTGATCTTGGAACTCAACACCGCCTAACAATACTCAAAGTATACTCCAAATACTCACAAGAATACGCCGATAATATAGAGAGAGAAAACTTCAGTTTCGGTGTGATTTTCAATTCTAACTTAAGACCCTATTTATATAGAAAACGCTTGTAACACTAAAGCAGTAAAATTTAATATAATATTATTATATATAAACAAAATTCATACGCCCACATCTTGAATCTGAATTCAGCCACCATGCACATGTTAAAGATGCCCATAACATATAAAAAACGTTTTTGTTAATATAAATATTTAAAACTTCCAAAAATCAATTATTTTGGAACTTCAGAACTTCAATAATTCATAATAAATAGTTATTTTATCAAAAAATTCGAATCTCGCGACTTTTTATAGGAAATCCAATTCTCTACAACTTTGCAGAAGAAAGTTTTTCCAAATTCCAAACAGAAATTGACTGAAATCTACAAATGGACGATTTTACATGCTATAATCAAATTTCAGTCAATAAATGGGGTCCACCGACATGTTTAACATGTTTTAAATATTTATTGCAACACAAAAATACTCTTCCTCCTCAGATACTCATATATTCCACATTCGTTGTAAAAAATATCACCATTATTATATTATTAAAATATAATAATATATTTAAATGAATTATTTTATAAAAAAAAAATATTAATTTTCAAAGAATTGTCATTTTAAAAATTTCTCCATCTATATCCACATAAAATCAATATTTTCCTCATCATATAAATTAATAATTAATTATTCACAAATAATATTATGTAATCACATTATTGACAACTGTGCAGCCCCTGAGAGAGGGGCTTTCCAATAAGAATTTCTCCTTCATCAAGCACAATTAAGTGACCAAACTCTCCTAGATGTAACTTTCTAGACATTGCCAATAATGTTATCTAATAATATTATTCAGATAATATGAATTATTCGCTTCGATAATGAAAAATATCGGGTAATGACAATTATCAAACAACAAAGAATATAAAATATTAACGCAAAGAATTATTGAATCAATAAAATAAAATAATCTAATAAAGAATTATCAGAACCATTATTAAGTAGTGCATTCTTACGTAAGAATCAATAATTGGTGCAATACTGCGCCATCGCTACAACGTGTTTTAACCACCGAGTATTTTAACAAGATAATGAATAACTAACACGCCGTTATTTTTAAACCACTTATATTTGTCGCTTTTCTTCATCCAATCGCTTTTTCGTTATGGGGCCCACAAAAGATCGCTACTGGTCTGCATTTAATATTCCCGACAAGATTTAATATTCCACGACCAAACTAATATTTCCTAACAATAATGAATATTTTATAACCACTGCTTATTCAAATTTTTGTGTATTTTAGCCATAACTATCCAAATTAATCAAATCAACCCTTACTATTTCAAAATAATAAATAGAGGAAAATAAATTTCATTTATTAATAATTTGGGGTCTTACAACCTCCCTCCTTATGAAATTTCGTCCTCGAAATCGACGACGTACTGGTGTTTCAAAAGATGAGAATACTTCGCTTTCATTTTCGCTTTCCAACTCCCGTGTCATTTCCTCAATAAGATGGTTTCTCCACAAAACTTTAACTTGTGGTATAACCTCAGACATAGGACATGTTCTTTCCTATCCAAGATCTTGACAGTACTCTCCTCGTGACGTTAAGTCTTCTGGGCATTATCTCGTCCGGATTCTAACTCAACGACGTAGTTCGGTCGTCCACATATTTACGTAACATCGACACGTGAAAAACGTTATGAACACGCCGCCATACTTAGCGGTAAAAAGAGTCTATAGCCACAGTTCCTATTCGATCGAGAATTTCAAATGGATTAATAAATCAAGATTTGAGCTTTCTCACCTCACCGATTCTCGCTTTTGAAATAACAACTTTCGACCTCCTTCTTCAAATTCATCACCCGGTGTGTGGCAATGCCTTTAACTTTATCGATTAAAGTCGATTATACTCAGATATCATCACGTGGGTAACTAGAGTTTTCATCTCCATCTCTATTATTTGTAAATTATTGAAATGAGTCTTTGACAATATCGTACTCATACTTGTCAGATACGATCTTCTACTCAACACGCCGCCTACCACGCTCGCTTTTCCAGGATGGCATGGTCGTAACACGTCTTTGAAATGAGTCTCCTCTTGAGTTCTTCAAGCTCTTCCCACATTCCTCGATCCATTCGAATTTTGTATCTCTACGAGTCACCAAGTTAATGGAATAGCGATTCGAGAATATCCTTCAACGAATCTCCGATAATAACCAACTAAGCCTAAAAGCTACGATTTCGACACCGACTTAGGTTATTCTCAATCGTGACTCATATCCCAACCTTCGATAAGACGTTACAATGACACCTATCGCTTTACTATCGCATCTAATATGGTGTCCCCTACGATTCGGCTTGCGGTGCATTCCACAAAGGAAGTCACCGAGATAAAGGCTCGTGTACCAAATTTATAGTTGAATTTTTAACTCAAGTTCAATAGAGCCATTCGATATGAGATTTTAGAAATGAGTTTTGTAATGGGGTTCAAAGTCGATACAAAATTTAATATCATCTTTGGGAGTAAACCAAGAAATTCTTCAGAAATACGTCAGAAAAATCAATAACAACAGAATATTATTCAAATCGACGTGTCTTTATTCAAATCCATAACATGGACTAAGAAAACTTGACATCCATAATAAACGAATGACTTCATGGCTTGATATGAAAATGTTTGACTACAATGGTTTGATTGCTTGAATTGAAGTAACAAAGTGCTTAGAATATGAAAACTAACAACCTTACGAAAGTAATCAATTTCGGCATGATGAGTAGTTAACCTTAAAATCACATCAAAAGAAAATATCTCTATAGAAATAAGGTTAACGGTGTAATGTGATAACCTGAATCAAGCAAGATTTCTAAACAACGGATGTAATGAAAGTTTTCCTAACTGAGTCTCCATAAATAGTCAAAGTCTAATTTCTCCGTAGTCAAGTTCAAACGTTGAGCGCAAGCAAGAGAGATAAAAGAATGGGTAGAACCCAGATCTCAGTAAGGTATAAACTTCGCAAGAATTTATAATTAACTAACCCATGCTAACTTCGTTCGTCGTTTCTCGTGATTTTGACCGGCCACGATAAACGCCTTCCAGAACCGCTGACTTTGACTTTTCGGGACATCTTTTGAGTCACCATTCCACTGACTCGGGTTTCGATATCGCATAATCTCGAGCGATATGTCCTTCTTTTTCCACAATTATAGCATACCTTAAACTGCTAGGGAAGTTTCAATGATATGTCCCTCTTTCCCAGATTTGTAACATACTACCGGTGGTATTTCTCCTCCTTGGAACTAGTTGCACATCGGTGCTAACGCCTTCAAATGGTCGTTGTTGAATCTCCTCTTTTAAAATCTCCTCCCACTCGCTTCTTCTATTTTCATGGCCACGATTACCACTCGTAGTGGTTACCGCTTTGTTCAGTATTCTTCTTTCTCATTGGTTATCGTTATTCGATGATCGCTATATCTTGTAGATGATCCTCGGTTATGGTCCTCGGTTGAACGTATTTCGTTATCTCGCTTCTAATAACAATCGAGCCTCGCTGACAACATCCGAATAGAGAGAAAATTTATGAGAAATGAGATATCGACGACGCCGGTTTCAAACCTCTCGTAAACATCCGCGTCATACGTTCCTCATTCTCCACCAAATGAGGTGCAAACTCGATAACTCGTGAACTTCGCCTCGCATCGGGACACCGCCATGTTATTCTACTCGGTCTAATAAACTCCACTTCCTTATATATGACGAATACTTTCGTGGAAGTACTTGTTATTGAATGCTTTCAAACGTCTCCACGACATACGCCGAAAGCAATTTGGATGGGTACGCTTCACATGATTTCCACCAAGAATGTCCGCCGCCACGGAACATAAAGGTGGCGAATGGAACCTTCGTTTCTCCCGCATCCCAAGACATCGAATATCTTGGTAATTTGCTTGACCCATGTTTTCGCCATGATCGGATCCGGCTTTTCCTTAAATTCGTGGTCCCAACTCTTTGAATCGCTTGGTTGTGACAACCCGTGAATTGCTATCATTTCTCCTCAGTATTTTGAACACGAAGTCTCCTCGTCTCGATTTTGCATGAATCGCAAAAAGCTTCTAAACATCCCTCGCTCATCATCTGCTCAGTGGTGTTGTTTCACAGGAGGTACATTGTCACTGTTGCACGCTCTCCTCGTTGGTAAAGACAGCATCTCCACGGCCTCATTTACTCCATCGTTAATATTCTCATTCGACATTCTCAAATACCGTCATAAAACAAGGGTTAATTAAGGAAATCAATATATCACATAATATCCCTATATATCGACCAACTAACAAATAAGCTTTAGGTAGGACACACTCAGCGAAGGATTTACTCGCCTCTCCTCCTAGTTCTATTCCCGATCTCCGCCAGAGATCATATCCCTAAGCTCGATACCAACCGTGACGCCCAAAAAATAGGTCCATTCCATCCAACCCATTCGAGTCGCCAAATACATGGTATGTAAATAACTACAACTTTATTATTACAACATATATAAATCGTGAGTTTAAATACGATATTGCCATCTGCACAATATCCACACGCAAATAAATCCCCATCATAATTATTGATACATTATTTTACAAAAATGGTGAGGACTACTAAACAACTCTCTCTAGAACCTTCATTCCATACCCCGACTAGTACTCGCTACATTCTCGCCTCCTGAGAAGAAAAATGGAACAAAAAGGAAAAGGGTGAGCTCAACTAGCCCAAAGAAGAATATTATGACTAAGATAATATACAACAAATTATCATTAGTCTCTTCAACAGGAAAAAAACTAATAGAATACAATAGACAACAAGTTTTTAAACCAATATTCGCAATGAAATAATAATTCATTAGAAGAGTTAAGTAGAGAATGCAACTACTATCTTCTATGTATGAATTTAAAAGTTCATCGTCGATATTTTATCCTCGTAACATCAATCAATATATATCCGAATCAAATATTCATCTTCGCACTATGTGCCAAAGATATTCATCATCGGTCATGTTCATCTCAACACCTATTCATCTTTGCACTACGGCCAAAGATATTCATCACCATGCCATGTTCATCTCAACACTGCTCATCTTTGACTACGGGCCAAAGATATTCATCAAGAAATCATTCATCTTTGCACTACAGCCAAAGATATTCAAGAATATCATCATTTAAGATCGAGGATGATGAAAAATATTTTTAAAGAAACGAATCCAAAGGAAACAAAATGACAAGGATTAAGGATTAAGGATTCGTATTTTTGTTTTATCCATGTCCAACAATACCTCAAAAATAATCATAGTGGTGTAAAATTCAAGAATGATCAAAAACATGGATACAATCAAAGCTAGTATCGTAATAGATATTTTGGATTTAAAAGAAGAAATTTCATTTTAGGTGAATAGTGTCAGATTCGTGAATAAGGTCAGATACGTGAATAAGACCAGTATACGTGAATAGTAACTCCTACACCAAAAGATAGAAATTTCACAAAAAACATCTTCACGCTTCGTGAATAGTACTCGTGAATGAATAGTAGAATCGTGAATAAGAACTCATGAATAAGAACTCGACATGAAAAAGTTCCAAATTTGATAAAAGTTCCAACCAATATTTCAAAGATAATGATATTGAAGAAATAATATCATTTGAGAAGAAAATAACATCCCTTACCTCGAAAAGATTAAGATTTCTAAATTGGAATAATGTATAAGGTGAAGGAACTTGCACCGCCTAACAATACTCAAAGTATACTCCAAATACTCACAAGAATACGCCGATAATATAGAGAGAAAACTTCGCTTCGGTGTGATTTTCAATTCTAACTTAAGACACCTATTTATAGAAAACGCTTGTAACAAAAAAGCAGTAAAATTTAATATAATATTATTATATATAAACAAAATTCATACGCCCACATCTTGAATCTGAATTCAGCCACCATGCACATGTTAAAGATGCCCATAACATATAAAAACGTTTTTGTTAATATAAATATTTAAAACTTCCAAAAATCAATTATTTGGAACTTCGTAACTTCAATAATTCATAATAAATAGCCATTTTATCAAAAAATTCGAATCTCATGAATTTTTATAGGAAATCCAATTCTCTACAACTTTGCGAAGAAAGTTTTTCCAAATTCCAAATGTAAATTAACCAAATCCACAAACGGACGATTTTACATGCTATAATCAAATTTCAAACCAATAAATGGGGTCCAACCGACATGTTTAACATGTTTTAAACATTTATTGCAACAAAAATACTCTTCCTCCTCAGATACTCATATATCCCACATTCGTTGTAAAAATATCACCATTATTATATTATTAAAATATAATAATATATTTAAATGAATTATTTTATCGAAAAAAATATTAATTTTCAACAATTGTCATTTTTAAAATTTTTCCATCTATATCCACATAAAATCAATATTTTCCTCATCATATAAATCAATAATTAATTATTCACAAATAATATTATAGTAATCACATTATCGACAACTGCAGCAGTTCCTTGAAAGAGGGGCTTCCAATAAGAATTTTTCTCATCATGGCGCACAATTAAGTGACCAAACCTCTCCTTAGACGTAACTTTCTAGACATTGCCAATAATGTTATCTAATAATATTATTCAGATAATATGAATTATTGCTTCGATAATGAAAAATATTGGGTAATGACAATTATCAAAAAACAAAGAATATAAAATATCAACGCAAAGAATTATTGAATCAATAAAATAAAATAATCGAATAAAGAATTATCGTGAACCATTATTAAGTAGTGCATTCTTACGTAAGAATCAATAATTGGTGCAATACTGCAAAATACATCGTGTTTTAACCAACCGAAAGTATTTTAATGAAAGATTATCTGTGAATAACTACGCCGTTATTTTTAAACCACTTATATTTGTCATTTTCTTCATCCAATCGCTTTCAGTTATGGGGCCCATAAAAGATCGCTACCGTCATTGCATTTAATATTCTCGACAAAGCATTTAATATTCCACGACCAAACTAATATTCTCCCACAATAATGAATTTTTATAACCACTTGCTTATTCAAATATTTCATGATTTTACCCATAACTATCCACATTAATCAAATCGACCCTTACTATTTCAAAATAATAAATAGAGGAAAATAAATTTCATTTATTAATAATTTGGGGTCTTACATAAAACACACAGACAGGATATTCCAACAGAATAATAAAGAATGGAATAACATAATGATTTCACCAAGTATAGGGTATGCCGCGTATACAGGTTATGTATAGGGTACGCCACGATACAAAGTTATTCCAATGTAATAATAAAGAATGGAATAACATAAGAATTTCACCAAGTATATGGTATGTCACAGTACACTGAGTTATTCCAATGTAATAATAAAATGGAATAACATAAGGATTTCACCAAGTATAGGGTATCTTGCGATATACAAAAGTTATTCCAAATGTAATAATAAAGAATGGAATAACATAAGGATTTCACCAAGTAAGTATGGTATGCCATGCATACAAAGTTATGTATAAGGTATGCCACGATACAATGTGTTATTCCAATGTAATAATAAAGAATGGAATAACAGAAGTTTCTCTTCATGAATAAGAAAGAAGAATAACACCACTTACTTGCACAACAAATAATATCCCTTACCGTAAAAGAAATTGGATATAGAAGTAGTAAAGTAGCAGAATACTCTTCTTATTTCTCTCTATAATTTCTCTCTCTAGAGTTTTAGTGAATTCGTAAGAAATAATGAAGGAATGAGCTTCTATTTATAGAAAAACTGAGAGTGGCTCTTGGTCTTAACCAAGGGTCAAAATGACTCTTAGTAATATTGAAGAGATAACTACTATTTACGAAGGGGTAATTAACTCTTGGAACACCGAAGAGGCAAATAACTTTTGGTAATATTGAAGAGACAACTACTATTTATGAAGGGGTAATTAACTCTTGGAACACCGAAGAGACAAATAACTCTTGCTAATATTGAAGAGACAACTACTATTTACGAAGGGGTAATTAACTCTTGGTAATATTGAAGGGACAAGTTACTATTAAGACTTTAAATCAACGAACCATATTGATTTACTATTATAATTTCAACCAACGGTCTGAAAAATTAGCACATCTCCTCATGGAATAATATTGTACCCAAATACCCAAATGTACAATACTAGAGTGAATAGTAATCAGGTGAATAGTAATTTGTGAATAATAACTCGTGAATAGTAACTCGTGAATAGTAACTCTGACACAAAAAGTGCCCCGAATACCCGATTGAATAATATAACCTTCAGACATCAATTACTATCGAAATAAATGTCGATTCTCACTAACATAAATAATTTCAACACAATGGAACTATCAAATTCATCTTTAATTAACACGAACTTATCCATCATTAATATCATAACTCACAATATTTAACAACCAGGTTGTTCCCAGGAAAGAGGGGGCTTTCCAATAAGGATTTCTCCCTATTGGCGCGCAATTAAGTGACCAAACCTCTCCTTAACAGAACTTCTAGACATTGTAAATATTGTTATTTAATAATATGAATAACTTTGTCGTCTCAATTATTGATTTAATAAAATAACATATAATACAGATGATACTGTGACAATAATCGAATCAATAATATGAGAGATATGATGCAACAATTACTGTAGCAATAATGCAGTATAACTGAGTGGATTATCACTTAAGCATCAATAATCAATACATGTGTGCTACTACGCAACCACGCCAGACATCGTATTTCTTTACTACTACCGGTAGTTCAACAAGATAATTCAGGTGAAAACCTCCGTCGTTATTTTTATAAAATATCTTTGTCGCTTTTAACTACTGACAAGATTTCCATCAGGTCCACCAATGATTGTGCCATCGTACGAATATTCCCCAACAAAAAGAATATTCCCCGACCAATTGAATATTTTATAACAACTTGCATACTTTACAAAATTTTCAAATACTACCCACAACTATAACACTATCTCAAATTCACACCATAATATTAAAAAAAATATTTCGAGAAATTTAAATCTTTATTTATAAAATCTGGGGTCTCACAAGTCCCACATAGACTAGTTAACATCTCTTGTCCCTACTTTTCTTCTATAAATAGAGGAGAGGTCAAGTCTAAAATTTTTAACTGCAATGCACTTTGTTTAGTCTAACTAAGCAATGCATAGTCCCATACAGTCTAACAAAATGTTTTTGGTCTTGCATTAATTTTAATAAGTGGAGGCCAAGCCTGGCATAATCCCACATAGTCTAGTAAAAAGTTTTTTGTACCGCCTTTTTTTAATAAATGGAGGAGAAGCTGAGTTTAAATTTTCTAAAGTAGAGTTCCTGGGCCTAATGAGGCCTGGCCTGGCTTGTAGGCCTCAACAGATCGCATTTTTTTTCTTCCAAATCTGGCCTAGCCTGGCCTGCAGTTAAAAAGTCAAGGCCCCGACTGGCACGGGTCAACAGCAGTTAAGGCCCGGCAAAGCTTAGGGTCGGACCAAAGCCAGTCGGCCTATCAGGCATCACTATATGGGACTATGCATTGCTTAGCTAGACTAAACAAAGTGCATTGTAGTTGAAAATTTTAGACTTGACCTCTCCTCTATTTATAGAAGAAAAGTAGGGACAAGAAATGTTAACTAGTCTATGTGGGACTACTGGGTCTACAATGATAATAATAGTGAGAATTAGAGACATCCCTTAACAGAGTTTATGTAACATTCACTTCCCATGGAATCTAAAAAACCTTCTGTAATATTGTGCTTATATAAAAATTGTAGGCTTATCAATTGCCATTAATGTGCCTCGTGTCTTTACTTGACAAAAAACTTGCTCTACCCAAAGTTCAAAAATTGTTCCTACAATGTAAAAATGTTATCTCCCTTACATATATGCGCGGGTGGGAGGAGCTGCTATCCCCACCCATTAGCACCCTAGTATATATGCAATTGCATAATTATACGAAAATAAAATATCTATAAGGAAGCCATTAGAGAGTCCAAATAAAGTCATGGTCCAACCGTCCACAAAGTGAGCCAAAAGTTTATTAATTTTCTGAACATAAATGAATTGTCATTTTTAAGAAAATTAATATTGCTCTATACATACCGGCACTTGGGACACTGGATCATCAAAAGATGGGCACATGTATCACCACTATGCAGTATAGAAGTAGATGTACAGAAGTCTTTATAAAATGTAAAAAATATTCAAGCAGGAGAACCAAATAACAAGTCAGTAAAAGACTTGGGTTATAGAAGCAAAATAAAATCCAATCTCAGCCTTTAAATCAATTGATCAACGGTCCAAAAAGTGGTTGTTGCCACAGTGTCTATGGCAACCGGTTGCCATGGATGGATTCCCATATATATATATTTATATACTCTCTTTCTCTTTCTAAGACAAAGAAGACAAGCTCAGTCACTCATAATTAAACTTTTACCATTGTTGTTGTTGGAAATTGTTGCAGATATAGAAGAGAGAGAAGAAGACGGACCTGGACCTGGACCTGAACCTGAACACACTCCCAAAATGTAGCTAACTTATACGTTTAGATTCCGCTTATTTATCATCTCCGTTTTCCTTGTACAGTGAACAGAGAGATATCCCAGAGAGAGAGAGAGAGGGGGAAGAGATTATCCAATTAAGAAAAAAGCTTTCAGGATCTCTCTAATGTATTGCCTATTAAATATTCAAAGCGGATAATTCCGCTTACCATCAATTGAATTTCATGATAAATTTTTAATAAAGTATTAGTGATAAATAAGTGGGATGGTGATTTTTTTATTTACTTGTCAAAACTAGGGGTGAGCACGGTGCGGTTAGGTGCGGTTTGAAGTCGAAACCGCACCCGAAATCGCTTAGGTGCAGTTTGACAAATCCAAAACCGCACACGAAACCGCTTATGATTGGTGTGGTGCGCTTTAAAAGTAAGTGCTAATGGTTTCAATTCAAAAGTGTTTTGCCCAAAACCAATTGAAACAACAAAAATGTCTAAGCCTTCAATAGAATTTAACACAGAGCAAGAAAATTAAAGTAACAAAATCCATATAGTTCCCAAAAAATAAATGTATATATTCAATAACAAGCAAGAAAATTTATCTAGTTCCCAAAAATTAAAAGTATATAGTGGAGATATAATAAAATTCTATCTTATATATTGCAGGGAGGACTTATAGAATAAAATTCTAACTGTACCTAATTTGAAAAATAATCTATTAGACTATTACTACTATATCATAGACCTTAACCAATGCATCAAGTGCTCGAACCAACGAATTTGGCCCCTCAGCTATAAGCCCCTCTAGTAACGCATCAAACAAATTCGAAATTCCAAAACCTAAATGTTTAATTTTTGACTTTATAACCTCTAACCATCTTATTTCAATTGGTGAAAAAATGACAATGCAAGACTGAAGTTTTCTCTGAGCGTGTTCAAGTGAAAAGTAAGTTTAGAATTTACTAGAGATAATACATACATACACACATATGGTGCGGTTTCAATTTTATGTGTGCGGTTTTGGCTAGTAACCAAATCAAAACCGTAAATTTGGTTACTTGCTCAGCCCTAGTCAAAACTTTCATAAAGAAAGTGAACTTTGAGCAACTCCAGCAATTCTAGACTATATTTAGTCTAGGATTTATCTTCCAGCTCCAGCAGGTAGACTAAATATAGTCTGTGACTATATTTGAAGCACCAACAAGACTAATCTAGGAACTTGATAGTCCATGAACTATAATTTTAATTATATTTAAATGGGAGAGTGGAAGGAGATTAGAGCTTTTTTGAATTCATAGATTATTTTAATCTTTTAATATTATAGTCCACGAGATAGTCCATCTGCTAAAAAGATGGGAGACTAAAGAACATTTGCTGATGTCATATGGTCAGATAGTCTAACTGCCGGAGATACTCTATGCTAACCACTTCCCTCCCTTGCATTCAAAAAAATGATGTTAACTTTGTAATTTATTTATTTTTAGTAATTGTTATTTTCACAGGCAAATTTAATAGTTATTTTCTCACTTAATTATTAAACGGAGTTCATCAAATGATCTTGTAGAATTAACTGTGACACCCCAAAAAAAGGTATACATCACCTATTTTGAGTCGCCAAATACATGGTACATAATACAAATACAATCTTAAATAAGTCCTCATTGCATTTATTATCACACTATTTTATAGAATAGTGAGGACTACTAAGACACCGTCTCGGACCGTCACTCCGTTCCCCGACTAGTCCCGGCTACGTTATCATTTCCTGAAGAGAACAGTGAAAGAAAGGGTGAGCTCAACTAGCCCAGTATTATTTAATAGTTCTCTTCTCATTTAATTATTAAATAGAGTTCATCAAATGATCTTGTAGAATTAACTGTGACGCCCCCAAAATAGGTATACATCACCTATTCTAAGTCGCCAAATACATGGTACATAATACAAATACAATCTTAAATATACAACAAGAGCTGTGAGTTTTAATACAAATATTGTCTTCTAGACAATATCCACTCTCAGAATAAGTCCTCATCAGATTTATTATCACACTATTTTATGAATAGTGAAGACACTAAAGACACTGCTGGTCTCGGATCACTCACTCTGCTCCCGACTAGTCCCTAACACGTTATCATTTCCTAAAGAGAACAGTGAAAGAAAGGGTGAGCTCAACTAGCCCAGTAAGAAATATTATGACTAAGATAATGCAGAATAAATTATCATTAGCCTTCAACAATGTTAAACTGATAAAATACAACAGACATCAAGTTTAACTGCAGTGGGACAAGCAATCCATTAAAAGAGTCAAGTAGAGAATAAAATCTACTATCTTTTATTATTTAAAAAGATTTTTCATCACTTTTTATCGCTGAGACTCAGCTTAATAAATAATCCACATCATCCTTGTACTACGACCAAGAATATTCATTAGGGTCACGACCACAAATTATTCATGCACTACGGGCCAAGGATATTCGTGTATTCATCAATGGTCATGATTATGCCAACAACTGTCCATCAATGCACTACGGGCCAATGAGGACTTTTACCACATCATTTGTAACATTATGATCATGATTACACCGAATAATCTCTGGTCATAATCATACCAAGTCCATCCATGCACTACAGGCCACATATGACTTTCAAAAATATAAACATGAGGATGATGACAAAGATATAAGAATTCAATAAAACAAGTTCAAGAATTAATTTATTCAGGAACTAATAAATCCAAATTGTCAACATGATACTTCTTTGTAGAGTAAAATTCAAGAATGCTCAAAAGAATATTTCCATGAAAAAGATCTTTGGATGTAAGCCTTGAAATATCAAGGATATTCCACTAATTTCATGGAGTATAGAAGTTAAAACTTTAAACCAACTGAGTATAATAAAGAATGCAATAACAAAAGAAATCACCACGCACGCAGTACTTGTGATAGATAGGTTATTCCAATGAGAATAATAAATAACGGAACGAGTCGTCAAAGTAGAAATTTACACAAGCGGGATGTTCTATGAGAATAATAAAGAGCGGAACTGTGTCCGCGTAAAACGCATGCATGTGATATTCTAATAGAATAATAAAGATTTTAACCAGTCCGTGTAAAATGCATGACATGGATATTCCAATGTAATAATAAAGACGGAACCAGTCCCACAGTAAAACACATGTAGACAAGATATTCCAACAAAATAATAAAGAATGGAATAATGTAAGAATTTCACCAAGTATAGAAGTGCTTTGAAAGTATACGAGTTATTCCAATGTAATAATAAAGAATGGAATAATGTAAGTTCTCTTCATGAATACAAAAGAAATAATACCCTTACCTTAGAATAAAGTGGATCTTTGGAATAGAAATGTAGCCAGCTTTGTGAGATCCCGATTTTATGAATAAATATTTAATTTTCTCAAAATATTTTTTTTAATATTATGGTGTGGATTTGATATAATGTTATAGTTGTGGGTAATATTTATAAATTTTTGCAAAGTATGCAAGTTGTCATATTATATTCGATTGGTGGGAATAATATCTCGGTTTAGCGGGGAATATTAAAGACAACTACTCAATCATTGGTGGACCCCATAATGTAATTATCATCGGATTAAGAAAACGACAAAAATATTTTATGAAAAAAATAACGAAGTTTTACCATTAATATTGTTGAACTACTTCGGTAGAGTAAAAGATAATAATACGCGTGATCGACAAGAAGACACCAGTATTGATTATTGATGTTTACGTGTGAAGTCATTCGGTTTTGTTCAATTATCGCTATAGTAATTGTTGACAAGATCTCACGTTATTCGATTCAATTATCATCGATATTTTATATATTATTAAATCAATAATTGAAATATGACAGAGTTATTAATATTATAAATCGCAATATTAACGATGTCTGTAAGTTTTGCTTAGAGAGGTTTGGTTACCTAATTAGGCGCCAATAGGAGAAATCCTTATTGGAAAAGTTCTTCCTTGTTAACCAGTCGATTAATATCATGAATTATAATAATGATGATAAATGTTTTTAAAAATATTGAGGTGATTTTCATGAAGTATTTGTTATAATTTTTGGCATATTTTATGGATCTCATTTACCCATTTTTCAAAATAATTAGTAGAAAGTTAATTAATTATAATAGACCCATCTGTGATTATGACATGTTGGTGGGAGGGGAACACGTGGGGCCCACAGGGGAGAAAATGAATTTAAAGAAAAAGAATCTAGCAAGTGATTACGGGAAGGAGTATTACAAAATGTAATATATATATATATATATATATATAATGTGACTCTAGTGGTGGGAAATCACGGGATTCATCCCCCGTGAAATGATGTTATATATATATATATAATATATATTATATTTTATTTAAAAAATTTTGCTTTTAAATATGTAAGTCGATTAAAGTAAATTGATCTGCATCGCTCATAAGTTAGAATTCTTTACGCATTCTATTTTTCTATAAATATGTGTTTCATTCCTTCATTATTTTCTTATTTAATTCATCAAACTCTATAGAAAACTATAGTAGAAAAATATAAATGAGTTAAATATAAGTAAATTTTAAAGTTCGATAAATTACTCTAACATCCTCAAATTGTAATTTTTATTGATACTTGGATCATATTCGTTCGAAAAGTTCAAACTATTAGGGTTCGATATGGGATCGCTTTCGATTCGATGAAATTTTCAATTAAATCTTATTTATATAACCGATAAATTTTTGTGAACTAAATCGAAAGAACTCAATAATCGATTCGACTTATTCATTTACACCCTTAATAACAATGTTTTAAAAATATATAAAATATCATTTTGTACATAATATAAGAGAAAGTATTTTTAATTACATAAAATGACATCAGTTTTATATGATAACTTACACAATTAGTTACAATATTTCTCACATCTTTTTAATTTATTTTATTTTATTTTATTTTTTATAAATATTTATTTATAAAAAATTAACCCCGAACTAATTAGTTGGAACCGCCCCAATCACATTTATTGAGAGAACACGCAATAATTTTTTTTTGAAAAATAAGGTGAGAAAATAGTCTCAATGTATTCCAAGTGCATTGGGTCCACACAACTAATAATTTTGGCAATGGCACCACCGCACTTGCAGCAGCTGAACATGGCATGCGTGACAGACTCAACTTCATGACAAAATACCTGTCAACAAGATGATGCTTATTAATCATTTTTAAAATTATTTTTAAAATTTATTTTTAATTACGTTCTTAAAATTATATTTTTTTAATATTTCAGTTTTTTCTATCGAATTTGACCTCATTTCGACTCATTTTGACCTAACTTGAACCAGTTTGAACTAACCTAATTTTTAAGATTTTTAAAATAATATTTATTTTAAAATTTATATTTAAATATTTAAAATAATATTTATATTTAAAATTTTAAAATAAATTATTATTTTTAAAATAATATTTATTATTGATATTTGAAAACAAAATAATTATTTTAAAATAGTTATTTTTAATATTTTAAAACAAACTGTTATGTTTTAAAAATATTAAAATTATAATTATATGTGATATTTTTTAAAATAATTATTATTTTTAATTGTTTAAAATAATTCTAAAATAATTATTATTTTTAATATTTTAAAATAAAATTTTATTTTTAAAATAATAATTATTTGTTATATTAAAAATAAAATATTATTTTATAAAAATTATTATTATTTTAAGGAAAAAATACTAGAAATTTTATTTTTTTCAAAAATGAGTAAAGTTTCATTAAATATAGATTTAAAAATTAAATAAGAAAATAAAACTTTATTTAAAAAAAAGTAGATTTTTTTATTTTTATGTAAACCTTTATTTTCAAAAAGAATTAATATCTTTACCATTATTATATTTATTCTTAATATTAGAATTATTAAAACTAAAATAGAAATTATAATAAAAATAAATAAAATAGTAAAAGATAAATAAAAAACTGATTCAATTTTTAAAAAAAATAAATTAAAAAGTTTTAAAAATATTTATTATTTTAGGGAAAAAATTGAAAATCTTTCATTTTTAAAAAATGATTAAAGTTTTATAAAATGTATATTCAAAAAATAAAATTTATTATCATAAAACAAAAATAATTTTCTTTTAAAGATTTGTAAATTTTAATAAAAGTAATTAAGATTTTAAAAATTTAACTTTTCTTTATTGAATCTATATTCTATGAAACTTTACTCATTTAAAAAAATAAAAGTTTCTAAATTTTTTGATTAAAATAATAATAATTATTTTAAAACTTTTAAAAATTAATATTTATTTTAAATATAAAAATATTAATTTTTTTAAAAATAATATTTTTAAATTATTTTCAGAAAATATTTTATTTTAAAATATTAAATTAATTACTATTATTTTTAAAATAATATTTTCTTTTTAAATATTAAAAATAAAAAATTAATTAAAAAATATTTTATTTTTAAATATTATTTTTAAAATAGTATTTTCTTTTAAAATATTAAAAATAAATATTTTAAAATAATAATTATATTTTAAAATTTTAAAAATTGGTGTTGGGTCAAATTAGGTCGAGTTGGATCAAAATTTGGTCAAATGGAATAGAAGTAGCAGAAACGCAAAAAAAAAAGAGTCATTTTAAGGATCTAATTGGCGAAAAATAAACTTTTTAGACGACTTTAAAAGTGAATGACAACTTGGAGTGACAGAAGTGATATTCAGCCATTAATTCTCCATTTCAAAAGTTGTAAATACATTTTTAATTTATTTTAAAATTAAAAATATATTTATAAATTAAGATTAGAAGTTTACCATCATTTTTCTATTATTTGAATCATATTCCCACGAAAAAAATATTAAGTTGAAAAACATCTAATCTTTTGAATTTTTATTACGAACTATACGTCTCTTTTGATTGAAAAATATAAATAATTTTAAAATAAAGAAGTAAATTAAACTACAAGCTCCAACATACGTAACTTGTAATCCCTAATTACCCTCAAAATGAGAATAAAATTATATGTTTTGAATTTTTTAAAAATTAAAATATATGTCTAGTTTTAAATAAGTTGTAGGAAATTGTAATTCACATTCATAGACGCTACTAGTAATTTATTGAATTACTATTCTTCTTCTCCGATCCCGATTTATAAATAAGTTTATGAATTAAAATTTTTTTTCCCATTCTACTCGATCCGATTTATAAATACATTATTGAATTGAAATTTTTAACTGTCAACTTCTCATTGAAATGTTTATTTTGACTTTTAACGAAAAATTTCAAAAATAATATTTTTAACTTAATTATCCACGTGGGCTTGTCAAATAATATTCACACATTAAAAGTCTATGAAAAATAAAAGTAATTAAATCTGAAAGTTGAAAAATTAAACAATTAAAAATAAGTAAATGAAATCATGGAAGAAAAATATATATCTTAATAATTCTATTAACTTGAGAAAACATGGAAGAAATTTTGTTTACAAAATAAAATATATCTCGACCAATTAAAATAAAAAAAGCAATACGCAATTATAGAACAAATTGATTAAACAACATAAATAATTTAATAAAACCCATTAAACAAGATAAGAGTTTGAATTTAAAGTATTTAAGTTGTTTAATTTGTTCTATTATAGTTAAATTTAATTTTCTAACTCTGTAATTTATTTATTTATATATTTTTGGATAGATTTTAAAGTTTTATAATTTTTTAATTAATGTTAACATATACCCACCACCAACATCAATTTCATAAATATGAAACATTTTCATCAAGAAATAAAGAAAATTTATTGATCAGAGCTCGCAAGGGTTTCAATTGCAGGACAGACTCGAAGAAAGGGATACACAGTGGCGAAGCCACGTCAATTTTGTGGGGGTCAAAATTGACCCCACGAAAAAAAAAAATTATTTTATAATATAAAGTTAATTTTAAAATTTTTAAATAATATATATAAATTGACTCCACTAAAATTTTATAAATTTTCTATTATACGGGGTCAAATTAAAATTTTATAACTTTGTCAATCAAATTTTAATCATATATTACTCATATCCTTTTAATATATGATCTCTCTATGATATTTTAAACTAAATAATAATCTAATTTATATTATTTTAAAAATAAATAATAAATTACTTACTTATTAACAAATATGATTAAAAAATCTATTATGAAATAATATATGGTGTATATATACCATATATTATTATTCATTATATTTTATTATAATATAATATATATATATATATATATATATATATATATATATATATATATATATACACACCTAGAAAGTATAGTTAATTAAAAAATTATTTTGAGAGTCAATGTCCCCCAAATCCCCATCAATTTCTTTTATAATTTAATAATAATATTGACCTCAGTGCTAAAAACTTCTGATTTCACCCCTGGGGATACAGCATTGTGGAGTATCGTGTTTGGTATCCATTAATGACCAGCTTTGGCGATTTTGAGTGTCGGTTGTAGTATATCATTTGGGTAATAACCATACTGTATTTCTTTTTTTCTGTTATAAACAATATACTCCATAATGAATATTATCAATGAAAATTTTCATCTCATTCAAATTTAATTGAGCTAGCTAGAATAAAATAATATAAATTAAAGTTCAAAACACTTGTAACTAATATAAATTAACCAAAAAATATTATTAATTTTAAATTTAAAAATATAAATAAATTATATCTATTTTAAATCCTAAGATTTGATACATTAACTTTTAAAATCAACAAATATCTTTTATTTTGAATTGAATTTTAGTAATTAAACTCCTATATATAGGCAAACTATTACTTCTTTTATCCCGCAAATATTAGTTTAATTTGATTTTTAATCAAATTAATTATTTTTGTAAATAAAATTTATACTATTTTTTTTTATAAATATAGGTGAAGAATGTAAGACCCCAACTTATTATTAATGAAATTTAATTTTCTATTTATTATTTTGAAATAGTAAGGGTTGATTTGATTAATGTGGATAGTTAGGGTTAAATACATAAATATTTTCAAAATAAGCAAGTGGTTATAAAATATTCATTGTTATCGGGGAATATTCGTTTGGTCATGGAATATTAAAGATCGTTTGAGAATATTCGCAATGACGGCAATACCATGTATGGGCCCCATAACGGAAAGCGATTGGATGAAGAAAACGATAAATATAAGTTGTTTAAAAATAACAGGCGTAGTTATCACAGAATTAACACTATTGGAATACTAAATTGGTTAAAATACAAGAATACGGCGTTGTGTTGACAAGATTAGACACTGCAGATTGCACCAATTATTGAAGACACTACTCAATAATGGTTATGTAATTATTGTTCAAGATTTTATTTTATTGAGTTAATAATTCTTTGCGTTGATATTTTATATTATTGTTGTTTCAATAATTGTCATTACACAAGATTTTTCATTATCGAAGCAATAATTCATATTATCCGAATAATATTATTAGATAACATTATTGGCAATGTCTAGAAAGTTACGCTCAGGAGAGGTTTGGTCACCTAATAATTGCGCCAAGAAGAAGAAATTCTTATCGAAAGCCCCCTTTCCCAGGAACCGCTGGTTGTCAATATTGTGATTACGTAATATTATTTGTGAATAATTAATTATTGATTCATATGATGAGGAAAATATTGATTTTATGTGGATATAGATGGAGAAAAATTTTAATGTGACAATTGTTGAAAATTAAAATTTTATCTCGATAAGATAATGTATTATTATATTTTAATAATATAATAATTGTGATATTTTTACAACGAATGTGGGATATATGAGTATACGAGGAGGAAAGAGTATTTTTTGTTGCAATAAATGTTTAAAATATGTTAAATATGTCGGTGGACCCCATTTATCGATCGAAATTTGATTATACCGTAAAATCGCCTGTTTGTGGATTTTGGCCAATTTCGATTGGAATTTGGAAAAACTTTTTCGCAAAGTTGGAGAGAATTGAATTTCCTATAAAAACACGCGAGATTCGAATTTTACGATAAAAGGGCTATTTATTATGAATTATTGAAGTTTCAAGTTCAAATAATTAATTTTGGAAGTTTTAATTATTTTTATTATGAAAAACGTTTTTGTCATTAAAGGTGGGTCTTGCATGTGATGTAAATGCTGAATTCAGATCCTTAAAAGTGGGCGTAGGAATTTTTAATATTAATATTAATATTTTATTAAATTTTTCTGCTTTTGGTGTTCTAAGCGATTTTCCTATAAATAGGGTGCTTAGGTTAGAATTGAAAATCACACTTTAAACTGAAGTTTTCTCTCTATATTATCGGCGTATTCTTGTGAGTATTTTGAGTATACTTTGAGTATTGTTAGGCGGCAAGTTCCCTTCAAAGACTATGCGGTAGATTCCAAATTTAAATCTTAATCTTTCGAGGTAAAGGATGTTATTTTCTTCTCAAATGATATTATTTCTTCAATATCATTATCTTTGAAATATTGGTTGGAACTTTTTATCAAATTTGGAACTTTTTCACGTCGGGTTATTTTATTCAGCGTAGTTATTATTCACTTAGTTCTTATTCATGAGTTACTATTCACGAAAGTTACTATTCACGAGTACTATTCAATAAGCGTGAAGATGTTTTTTGTGGAATTTCTATCTTTTGGTGTTTGAGTTATTATTCACGATATCACAAGACTATTCACGATATCAAGACTATTCAATAGAAAAATAAAATTTCTTCTTTTCATTCAAAATATCTATTCTCGGATACTAGCTTTGATTGTATCCATGTTTTGATCATTCTTGAATTTTACACCACTATGATTATTTTTGTGGTATTTTTGAACATGGATAAAACAAAGTACGAATCTTTAATCCTTAATCCTTTTCATTTTGTTTCTTTGGATTCGTTTCTTTAAAAAATATTTTTCATCATCCATCGATCTTAAATGATGATATTATTGAATATCTTTGGCAGTAGTGCAAAGATGAATGATTTCTGAAGAATATCTTTGGTCAGAAAGTGTAAAAGATGAAGCAGTGTTTAGATGAACATGACTAATCGATGAATATCTTTGGCATGTAGTGCAAAGATGAATATTTGATTTAGATGTATATTGATTGATGTTATGAGGATAAAAGATGACGATGAACTTTTAAATTCATACATAGAAGATAGTAGTTTGCATTCTCTACTTAACTCTTCTAATGAATTATTATTTTCGCTGCGAATATTGATTTAAAATTTGTTGTCTATTGTATTCTATTAGATTTTTCCCTGTTGAAGACTAACGGTAATTTGTTGTATATTATCTTAGTCATAATATTCTTTCTTGAGCTAGTTGAGCTCACCCTTTTCCTTTTGTTCCATTTTTCTCGTGAGGCGAGAATATAGCGATAGTATTTAGTCTGGGGTATGGAATGAAGGTTTTAGAGAGAGTTGTTTAGTAGTCCTCACCATTTTGTAAAATAATGTATCAATAAATGTGATGAGGATTTATTTGAGTATAGATATTGTCTGAAGATAATATTTGTATTTAAACTCACACGATTTATTGTTGTAATAATAAAGTTGTAGTTGTTTACATGCACCATGTATTGACAACTCGGAATGGGTGATGTATACCTATTTTGGGGGCGCCACGGTTGGTATCGAGCTTAGGGATACGATCTCCGGAGATGGGGAATGAAATCAGGAGGAGGGAGAGACGAGTAAATCCTTCGCTAATGTGTCCTACCTAAGCTTATTTGTTAGTTGGTCAGTATATAGGGATATTGTAAGACCCCGAAATTTTTAAATAAAAAGGAATTTCCTTTATTTATTATTTTGAAATAGTAAGGGTTGATTTGATTAATGTGGATAGTTAAGGGTTAAATATGCAAATATTTCAAATTAAGCAAGTGGTTATAAAATATTCATTATCGCTTGGGAATATTCGTTTTTGGTCGTGGAATATTCATCTCGCTTCAGAATATTATTAAATGCACGGTAGCGACCCATGTGTGGGCCCCATGTGGAAAGTGATTGGATGAAGAAAACGATAAATATAAGTTGTTTTTAAATAACTACAGCGTAGTTATTACAGAATTATCTCGTTGAATACCCTTTGGTTAAAACACACTAATACGCGTTGTTGAATAAAGAAGATACTGTGATTGCACCAATTATTGATTCTTACATATGAAGGCACTACTCAATAATGGTTCTGTAATTCTCGTTCAAAGATTTTATCGAGTTAATAATTCTTTGCGTTGATATTTTATATTCTTTGTTGCTTCAATAATTGTCATTACACAATTATCTTTCATTATCGAAGCAATAATTCATATTATCCGAATAATATTATTAGATAACATTATTGGCAATGTCTAGAAAGTTCATCAAGGAGAGGTTTGGTCACCTAATCAAGGCTAAGAAGAAGAAATTCTTATTCGAAGCCCCTCTTTCCTGAAAGCGCTCGGTTGTCAATATTGTGATTCGTAATATTATTTGTGAATAATTAATTATTGATTTATATGATGAGGAAAATATTGATTTTATGTGGATATAGATGGAGAAAATTTTTAAAATGACAATTGTTGAAAATTAATATTTTATCTTTTTCTGATAAAATAATTCATTTAAATATATTATTTTAATAATATATTAACGGTGATATTTTTACAATGAATGTGGGATATATGAGTATATGAGGAGGAAGAGTATTTTGTGGCATTAAATGTTTAACACATGTTTTTGTGTTGGTGGACACAATTATCGATCAAATTTGATTATAACTTGTAAAATCACCTTGTTGTGGATTTCGGTCAATTTCTATTTGGAATTTGGAAAAACTTTTTCTCGCAAAGTTGTAGAGAATTGAATTTCCTATAAAAACTCATGAGATTCAAATTTTCTGATGAAAGGGCTATTTATTATGAATTATTGAAGTTCCGAAGCTCCGAAATAATTGATTTTTGGAAGTTTAAAATATTTAAAATAGGAAAAACGTTTTTGGAATGTTAGGTGGCCTCATTTAACATGTGTAGGAGCTGAATTCAGTTGGCAAGTGTGCGTATGAGGTTTGGAAAATAAATATTAATATTATATTAAATTTTCTGCTTTGGTGTTCTAAGCAATTTCCTATAAATAGGGTGCTTGGGTTAGAATTGAAAATCACACCGTAAATTGAAGTTTTTCTCTCTATATTATCGAAAGCGTATTCTTGTGAGTATTTTGAGTATACTTTGAGTATTGCTATACGGCAAGTTCAAGTCATAGCTTTATATCAGGTGTTTCAACTAAGTCTTGATCTTTTCGAGGTAAGGATATTATTTTTTCGTAATAATATTATTTCTTCAATATCATTATCTTTGAAATGTTGATCCGAAGTTTTATCAAATTTGGAACTTTTTCATTTTTCAGGTTACTATTCATGGGTTCTTATTCATGAGTTACTATTCACGAGTTCTTATTCATGAGTTACTATTCACGAGTTCTTATTCACGAGTACTATTCATGAAGCGTGAAGATGTTTTTTGTGGAATTTCTATCTTTTGGTGTCGGAGTTACTATTCACGATACTGGACTATTCACGATTATCTGCACTATTCACGATATCTGAGACTATTCAATAGAAAAATAAAATTTCTTCTTTTTGTCAAAATATCTATTCGGATACTAACTCGATTGTATCCATGTTTTGATCATTCTTGAATTTTACACCACTATGATTATTTTTGAGGTATTTTGGGCGTGGATAAAACCAAGTACTTAATCCTTAATCCTTAATCCTTGTCATTTTGTTTCAATGGATTCGTTTCTTTAAAAATATTTTCATCATCCTCGCCTTAAATGAAGATATTATTGAATATCTTTGGCCAGTAGCAAAAGATAAATGATTTTGAAGAATATCTTTGGCCCAGTGCAAAGATGAACAAGTGTTGAGATGAACATGAATGATTGATTAATATCTTTGGCTCAGAGTGCAAAAGATGAGCAGTGTTTAAATGAATATGACTAATCGATGAATATCTTTGGCCTGTAGTAAAAAAGATGAATATTTGATTCCAAATGTATATTGATTGATGTTCTGAGGATAAAATATTGATGATGATGGATCGTTAAATTCATAGATTATAGTAGATTTCATTCTCTACGTAACTCTTCATGAATTATTATTTTAAACATTGCGAATATTGATCTCGAAACTTGTTGTCTATTGTATTCTATCAGATTTTTCCTTGTTGAAGACTAACGATAATTTGTTGTATATTATCTTAGTCATAATGTGACGCCCCCAAAATTAGGTATACATCACCCATCTTGGGTCGACACTTACATGGCATGTAATTTAAAAACAACTTATTAACATAACTGCATGTGGTACAATACGACATAAACCGTGAGTTTAAATACAAATATCGCCTACTAGATATTATACAAACTCAAATAAAAAGTCCTCATTACAGATTATTATCACATTATTTTACGAATAGTGAAGACTACTAATGCTATCTGAGGACCATCACTCGTTTCCCAGACTCGTCCCAGCCTATATTATCATTTCTCAAGAGAACGGTGAAAGAAAGGGTGAGCTCAACTAGCCCCAGAAGAAATATTATGACTAAGATAATGCGAGAATAAATTATCAATAGTCTTCAATAATGTTAAACCGATAAAATACAATAGACAAACCAGTTTAAGCTGCAGATGAATATGCAATCCATTAAAAGAGTCAAGTAGAAAATAAAGTCTACTATCTTTTAGGTTTTAAAAGGTTTTCATCATTGTTTATATACCGAGACTCAAACTTTAATAAATATTTCACATCATCGAATCACCCCCGCACTACTTACCAAGGATATTCTTTAGTATCACGACCACAATTATTCATGCACTACGGCCAAGAATATTTGTGTATTCATTAATGGTCATGATCATGCCAACAATCGTCCCATCAATGCACTCACGGCCATCGAGGATTTTTATCACATCATTTGTAACATTACGGCCATGATTACAATCAATAGTCTCTCGGTCATAATCATACCAAGTCCATCTACGCTTCTGAGCCACAGATGACTTTCAAAAAAATATAAACATGAGGATGATGACAATGATATAAGAATTCAATAAAACAAGTTCAAGAATTATTTTATCCAGGAATTATTAACGTCCAAATTGTCAACATGATACTGTTTTGTAGAGTAAAATTCAAGAATGATCAGAAGAATATTTCCATGAAAAGATACTGGATGAAACGCAAATATCAAGGATATTCTACTAATTTCATGGAGTATAGAAGTCAAAGTTTTAACCAACTGAGTATAATAAAGAATGGAATAACAAAAGAAATCACCATGCATGCGATAGACCGCACAGACAGGTTATTCCAACAGAATAATAAATAACGGAACCAGTCGGTGAAATTCACACTGCATGCAGGATGTTCCAATGTAATAATAAAGATGGAACCGGATCCTGTAAAACACATGATAGGATATTCCAACGAGAATAATAAAGAGCGGAACCGGTCCGGTGTAAAAACACGAGCATGGATGTTCCAACAGAATAATAAAGAGCGGAACCAGTCCAGGTGTAAAACACCACACGCATGTGATGTTCCAATAGAATAATAATAAAAGGCGGAAACCAGTCAAGGTGTAAAACACATGCATGAGGATGTTCCAACGAGTAATAATAGAAGAATGTCACCAAGTATAGGGTAAACCACTTATACAAAGTTATTCCAATGTAATAATAAGCAATGGAATAACAACAGATTCTCTTCATGAATAAGAAAAGAATAACACCCTTACATTTGGTAGGAGATTGAATATCGCAAAGCGGTGTAGTAACAAAATACTCTTCTTCTTTCTCTCTTATTCTCTCTATACTTTTCTCTCTATAGCTTGAATGAATTAAGTGAAAAATAATGAAGCCCTAGGCCTCTATTTATAGAAGATTTCTAGCTTAAGACTGCCGTGTGAAAAGGCAAGTGGCTTGATTTAATCGGTTCGACGCCTGTAATGTGAAACGACAAGTGGTTCGGACGCTGTAATGTGAAACGACAAGTGGTTCGGACGTCGGTAAAGGTAATTACTATTAACGAAGGTAAATACTATCGATTGAAGGTAAATACTATTCACAAGGGTAATTACTATTGTGAAGGTAATTACTATCGATTGAAGGTAAATACTATTCCCAAGGGTAATTACTATTGATTGAAGGTAATTACTATTGATTGAAGGTAAATACTATTCACGAGGGTAATTACTATCGACGAAGAGACTCTTAGATGATGACATATGATTTCCCCCATAAAATAATCAAACTTACCACAAATCATTTTTTTTCATCAACACATATTTAATCTTTCAACAATTATTAATCATTTATAACTTGTCGTCTCAATTATTGATTTAATACTATAACATATTATACGAGATGATCTTGTGACAATAATTGAATCAATAATATAAGAGATATGATCGCAAGAATTATCTTAGTATAATAATTGAGCATATTGAGTGACTGACTTTCACGTAAGCATCAATAATCCATACTGCAGTGCTACTATGCAACTCACGGCGACATCGTACTTTTACCACCGGGTAGTTCAACGCTTTTAACGGTAACACCTCCGCCCGTTATTTTTATAAAATATTTTTGTCGTTTTCTCAATCCGACAATAATTACATTGTGGGTCCACCAATGATTGAGCCATTGTATCGAATATTCCTAACAAAAAGAATATTCCCGACCAAACGAATATTTTATAACAACTTGCATACTTTTGCAAAATTTATAAATATTACCCATAACTATAACATTATATCAAATTTATTCCATAATATTCAAAATAATATTTATAGAAAAATTCATCTTTATTTATAAAAGTCGGGTCTTTACAACCTCCCTTCTTATGAAATTTAGCCTCGAAATTGGGGTAACGATACTGGTATGTCGAAGAGGTAAGGATACCTTGATTTCATTTGATTCTAACTCCCAAGTCATTTCCTCAACATCGTGGTTCTCTCCACAAACTTTGACTTGAGGTATAACCTTGGGCGTAGAATATGTTCCTTCTTATCCAAAATTTGAACAGGAACCTCTTCATACGTCAAATCTTCCGCTATTTAAATGGGTTCTAACTCAATAATATGGTTCGGGTCTTTCACATATTTACGTAACATAGATATGTGAAAAACGTTATGAACACGAGACATATTTGGCGGTAAAGCGAGTCTATAGGCCACAGTTCCTACTCGATCGAGGATTAAAAATGGACCAATGAATCGAGGGTTAAGTTTTCCTCTCTTTCCAAATCTTGTAACTCCTTTCCATGGAAGCAACTCTTAACAACACATGATCTCTATATCGAATTCCACGCCCTTTCGATGAAGATCAAGATAACTCTTTTGTCGATTTTGTGAGGTTTTTATACGTTGTCGGATCGTTTTAATCTTTTAAAGTAGTCATACGTACCAACTCCGGTCCCAACAACGTTGCTTCACCCACCTCATCCCAAAGATCTTTGGAGAACGACACTTTCTTCCATACAACGCTCGAATGGAGCCATGCCGATACTTGGCTTGATAAGCTGTTGTTGTAGGAAAACTCCACCAATGGTAAGAACTTGTCCCAACTCCCTTGAAATCAAGGACACACGAGTCTTAATAGATCTTCAAGAGTTTGAATAGTCTCTCCGATTGTCCGTCAAAATCCGAGGATGATATGCCGAAAGCTAAATCGTAAGTCGTGCCCATAGCTTTTTTGCAAACTAACCCAAAATCGTGAAGTGAATCTTGGGTCTCGATCGAAACTATGGATACCGCATACCACCACGGATCTTACAATCTCGTTTATGTCATATCTGAGCAAGACGTTCAAGTGTATAAGTTTTCGATGTCGGTAAGAAATGAGCGGACTTGGTCAACCTATCAACAATGACCCAAATCGCATCAATGCCTTGAGAAACCTTAGGAAGGCCCAGTAACGAAATCCATGGTAATGTGCTCCCACTTCCATTCGGAATTTCAAGTGGTTGTAATGGACCTTTTGGTACTTGATGCTCCGCTTTAACTCGTTGACAAGTTAGACACCTTGAGATAAATAATTGGTACTATCTCTCTCTTCATATTGCTCCACCAAAATGTATGGCGAATATCATGATACATTTTGGTACTCCCGAGATGGATTGCAAATGGTGTGTTGTGTGCCTCCATCATGATATTATACTTTAAATCGTGGTCGTTAGGAACACAAAGTGGAGTTGACTCAAGTATTCCTTCTTCATCGATTCTTGCTTTAAGCGATAGCACCTTCTTTGCACTTTCTTCCTTATCGCATCGGCTCGTGTCGTAGGCGAGCAACTTTAACTTTATCAATTAAAGTCGGTTCTACTCGTATACTCGCTATCATCACACATCGTCCACAGAGTCTTTAATTCTATCTCCATCCTTTGCAAGTCACACAAAATGGGCCTTTCATATACGACAATATCGCACTCGTACTTGCATATGATTTTCTACTCAATCGTCTACTACTCGTTTTTCCAGGATGGTATTGGATGGTATGATCATAATCTTTCAGCAGTTCAAGCCAACGTCGTTGTCGCATGTTGAGTTCCTTTTGAGTGAAGAAATATTTGAGGCTTTTATGATCCGTAAAGATCTCCACTTTCTCCCATACAAGTAATGCCTCCAAATTTTAAGTGCAAAGACAAATACCGCTAACTCTAGATCATGAGTAGGATAATTCCTCTCATATTCTTTGAGTTGTCATGAGGCATAAACTATTACTTTTCCATGTTGCATGAGAACACATCCCAACCCTTTAGAAGCATCATTTGTAGATGACAAATCCTCCAAGGCGGATGGTATTTGCCGAGCAGGTCTTTGAAATAAGTCTCTCTTGAGTTCTTGAAAACTCTTCTCACATTCTTCGCTCCAACCAAACTTTGTATCTTCCAAAAGTCATTTGAGTCGATGGAATAGCGATTCGAGAAAATCCTTCCACGAATCTCCGATAATAACCAAATTAAACCAAGAAAGCTCATTCTCGGTCATCGATTTAGGTTGTTCGACTTTGAATAGCTTCAATCTTTCTTTGGGTCAACAGATATTCCATGACTTGATACCACGTGCCCAAGGAATGCTACTTCTTCTTGACGAACTCGCATTTCTTCAACTTGGCATAAAGCTTATATTCACGAAGCTTTTGGAGTGTCGACCTCAAGTGTTGCTCATGATCTTCACGGCTTTTGGAATAAATAAGGATGTCATCAATAAAGGCGACCACAAAGTGATCTAAATATTCCTTGAATACTCGGTTCATCATATCCATGAAGGCGGCGGAGCATTAGTCAATCCAAAGGACATGACTAGGAATTCATAATGCCCGTCTTAGGAGTTAAAGCCGCCGTCTTTGGAATGTCGTGATTTCTAATCTTCAATTGGTGATATCCGGAACGAAGATCAATCTTTGAAAAGAATTTGGCTCCTTGCAACCGTCGGTCAAAGGTCATCAATACGTGGCAATGGATACCTATTTTTGATGGTGACGTGATTCAACTCCCGATAATCAATACAAAGTCGCATACTCCCATCTTTCTTCTTCACGAATAGAGCAGAGCACCCCAAGGAGAAGTACTAGGACGAATAAGGCCAATGTCAACAATTCCTGCGGTTGGGTCTTTAACTCACGAAGTTCAAATAGAGCCATTCGATATGGGGCTTTGGAAATAGGTTTTTATGCAAGGGTTCAAAGGTCGATACAAAATTTAATTTCACGCTACTGGGGTAGGCAGGGAAGTTCTTGGGAATACGTCGGAAATTTATTAACAATAGGAATATCGTTTAAAAGCGGCGTATTTTTATTTAAATCGTGACATGAGCTAAGAAAGCTTCGACATCCGTTTTTCAATAAGCGAATAGCTTTATGGCTTGAGATGACCGTGATTGATTTTAATGGTTTGGTCGTTTGAATTCGCATAATAGGTTGATTAGGAATATGAAAGCTAACAACCTTACGAAAACAATCAATTTTGCATGATAAGTAGTTAACCAATCAATCCCTAGAATCACGTCAAATCGCAAGTATTTTAATGAAATAAGATCGACAGGTAATGTGAGGGTACCGATTTGAACCAAACAAGACTTATAAGCGATTGGATGTAATGAAGGTTTCTCCCAAGCGGAGTTTCCACGAGATAAGTCAAAGTCTAATTTCTCCTGAGTCAAATTTAATCGATGGCGTAGTAGGAGAAATAAAAGAATGGGTAGAAGCCGGTATCAAATAAAGTATAGACTTCATTAGAGTTTATGATAAGCTTACCCGTGATGACCTCATTCGGATTCCTTGCTCTTTGGGAGGTCACAACAAATGCTCTCCCTTGCACTGGGGTTTTGAATTTTACGGGATGGGCTTTGGTGCCTCCATCCTAATTTGAATTTGTCTTGAGAAGCGACAAAATCGAGCTAAGTGACCTTCTCTTCCATAATTATAACATGCTTTGGATGGCATGGCGCAGATTTGGATGATGTGTCCTCTCTCCGCATTTGAAGCATATGATAGGTGGTCTTTCTCCTTCCTTAACAATGGGTCTTTGGTCTTTGACGTCTTTCCATCATTGTTGAATCTCCTTTTCTTGAAATGTCCATTCTTATTGTTTTGTACGATTACCACATCAAGTGGTTGCCATATCGGCCTCGTTGATTCCTCCACGCTTGTTGTCACCGCCTCGATGACTATTTTTATTTGGTATTATAATTTTCTTAAATTGCTTCTCTTTTAGTTCGTTGACTCATTATCGCGCTCCACTAAGCGAGACCTATTTACAACATCTCGAATACAAACACAGTTTATGAGAAATAAGATGTTGGACGTATCTCGACTTCAAACCTCTTAAAAACATTCGGCGCCATTCTCTCTTCATTATCCACCAGTGGGGATATGAAACCGTGATAACTCGCAAATTTTGCCTCGTATTGCGATACAATGGTCATATTGTTTTGTTCAACTTGATAAACTCCACCTCCTTCGTATGGCGAATACTTTCGGGAAAGTATTTGTCGTTGAAGCGACTCTGGAACTTCTCCCAAGATATCTTGATGCAATTTGGTTGAGTACGTTTCTGGATTCCCACCATGAATCCGCCTCTCCATGAACATAAAGAAGGCAAAGGAACCTTTTGCTCTCGGAGCATCCCAAGACATCAAATATCTTGGTAATCTGCTTTATCCATGCTTCCGCTTGCGAAGTGGTTTTGGCTCTCCCTTAAACTCCGGTGGTCCCAGCTCCTTAAATTGTTTAGCGGTGACCGCCGAGAGTTTTCCGTGTTTCCACCTACGTTTTGGGCGAGAAGTCGCTCTACTTTCTTTGTTGCATAAATTGCATAAAGCCTCCGAACATTTGATCATTCGTCATTTTGGTCAAGTGTTGTTGTTGTTTGCATGAGGATTGTCGCCTTCGATGCACATTATCCACGATTATTGATATGTGGTGAATCAACAATCGTCTCGCTGCGCTCCATTCTTTATTCTCAACATTCTCGGATGTCATTTTAGAATCGCCACAAAACAAAAGGTTAATTGACGTATAACAAATTATCCCTATCTTGACCAACCAATAAAATATCACGTAAACTTAGGTAGGTCATACTAGCTGAAGGTATTCCCGTCTCTCCCCCTCCTAGTACTATTCTCACATCTTAGCCGGGGATCGTATCCTAAGCTACGATACCAACTGCGCCCCCAAAATTAGGTATACATCACCCATCTTGGGTCGAATTACTTACATGGTACGTAATTTAAAAACAACTTATTAACATAGCGTAGGTATGCAATCACGACATAAAGCGTGAGTTTAAATACAAATATCGTCTACTAGATATTATACAAACTCAAATAAAAAGTCCTCATTACAGTTATTATCACACTATTTTACGAATAGTGAGGACTACTAATCTATCTTGAGGACCATCACTCGTTTCCCCAGGCTTCGTCCAAATTTATATTATCATTTCGAAGAGAACAAGGTGAAAGAAAGGGTGAGCTCAACTAGCCCGGTAAGAAATATTATGACTAAGATAATGCGAGAATAAATTATCAATAGTCTTGATAATGTTAAAGCGATAAAATACAATAGACAACCGGTTTAAGCTGCGGTGAATATCTAATCCATTAAAAGAGTCAAGTAGAAAATAAAGTCTACTATCTTTTAGGTTTTAAAGGTTTTTCATCATCTTTGTTTATATATTTGAGACTCGGCTTTAATAAATATTTCACATCATCGAATCACCTTACCTTACTTCTGACCGAGGATATTCTTTTAGTATCACGACCACAATTATTCGTACACTCTACGGGCCAAGAATATTTGTGTATTCATTAATGGTCATGATCATGCCAACAATCTGTCCATCGATGCACTACTATTGAGGATTTTTATCACATCATTTGTAACATTACGGTCATGATTACAACCGAATAGTCTCTCGGTCATAATCATACCAAGTCCATCTACATGCCTTCACAGTTACAGATGACTTTCAAAAAAATATAAACATGAGGATGATGACAATGATATAAGAATTCAATAAAACAAGTTCAAGAATTATTTTATCCAGGAATTATTAACGTCCAAATTGTCAACATGATCTTTGTTTTGTAGAGTAAAATTCAAGAATGATCGAGAAGAATATTTCCATGAAAAGATCTTTGGATGAAACGCAAATATCGAGGATATTCTACTAATTTCATGGAGTATAGAAGTCAAAGTTTTAACCAATTTGAGTATAATAAAGAATGGAATAACAAAAGAAATCACCGTGCATGCGATAGACCGCATGCAGATGAGTTATTCAGCGAATAATAAATAACGGAACGAGTCGGTGAAATTCACACGCAAGCGGGATGTTCCAATGAGAATAATAAAGATGGAACCGGATCCGGTGTAAAAAACACATACTAGGATATTCCAGCGAGAATAAAAAAAGCGGAACCAGTCGGTGTAAAACACATGAGCAGGATGTTCCAATGAATAATAATAAAAAGGCGGAACCCGGTAGGTGTAAAACACATGAGACGAGGATGTTCCAATGGAATAATAGAAGAATGTCACCAAGTATAGGGTAAACCACTTATACGGAGTTATTCCAAGAATAATAAGCAATGGAATAACAGCAGTTCTCTTCATGAATAAGAAAGAATAACACCCCCTTACATTTGGTAGGAGATTGAATCTGCTGGACGGTGTAGTAACAAAATACTCTTCTTCTTTTCTCTTATTCTCTATACTTTCTCTCTCTATAGCTTGAATGAATTAAGTGAAAATAATGAAGCCCTAGGCCTCTATTTATAGAAGATTTCTAGCTTAGCTTTGCTTAGTGTGAAAAGGCAAATGGCTTCGCTTAATTTGGTTTGGCCTTTTGTAATGTGAAGCGACAAGTGGTTCGGACTTTGTAATGTGAAACGACAAGTGGTTGAACGTCTGGTAAAGGTAATTACTATTAGCGAAGGTAAATACTATTGACGAAGGTAAATACTATTCACAAGGGTAATTACTATTGGCGAAGGTAATTACTTATCGACGAAGGTAAATACTATTCCCCGAGGGTAATTACTATTGGACGAAGGTAATTACTATTGACGAAGGTAAATACTATTCACAAGGGTAATTACTATTATTGTGAAGAGACTCTTAGATGATGACATATGAGCCCCCATAAAATAATCAAACTTACCACAAATCATTTTTTTTCATCAACACATATTTAATCTTTCAACAATTATTAATCATTTATAACTTGTCGTCTCAATTATTGATTTAATCTTATAACATATTATCTGACGGATGATCTTTGTGACAATAATTGAATCAATAATATAAGAGATATGATCACGATAATTCTTTGTAGCAATAATTGAGCATGGTGAGTGACTTCTCACGTAAAGCATCGATAATCCATACCGAGTGTCTTCTTATGCGACTACGCGTATTATTGTACTTTTACCACCGGGTAGTTCAACGGTTTTAACGGTAACACTCCCTCCATAGTTATTTTTATAAAATATTTTTTCGTTTTCGTTTTCTCAATCCAATAATTACATTGTGGGGTCCACCAATGATTGAGCCATTATGCGAATATTCCCTAACAAAAAAGAATATTCCCAGAGCCAAACGAATATTTTATAACAACTTGCATACTTTGCAAAATTTATAAATATTACCCACATTTATAACATTATATCAAATTTATTCCATAATATTCAAAATAATATTTATAGAAAAATTCATCTTTATTTATAAAAAGTGGGGTCTTACACATAATATTCTTTCTTTGGGCTAGTTGAGCTCACCCTTTTCCTTGTTGTTCCATTTTTCTTCTCGGGAGGCGAGAATGTAAAGAAGTCTTAGTCGGGGTATGGAATGAAGGTTTTAGAAAGGATTGTTTAGTAGTCCTCACCATTTTTATAAAATAATGTATCAATAAATGTGATGAGGATTTATTTGAGTATAGATATTCTCAGAAGATAATATTTGTATTCAAACTCACAGTTTTCTTGTTGTAATAATAAAGTTGTAGTTGTTTACATACCATGTATTTGGCGACTCGAGAATGGGTGTTGTGTATACTATTTTGGGGGCGTCACATTTGGTATCGAGCCGTAAGTGAAGAGCCCCGAGCCTCTCATTTGGTGACTTCTGTTGATGGGGGATGCAGAAGCCGGACTCTCCGTGGGGGACGCCGATTCTGCGGTGGCAAACCGATAGGTATCGATGTGAGGTCTTGACCACAAGTTGGTGTCAGAGTCGCGGTTGGTATCGAGCTTAGGGATATGATCTCTGGCGGAGATCGGGGAATAGAACTAGGAGGGAGAGACGAGTAAATCCTTCGCTAGTGTGTCCTACCTAAGCTTATTTGTTAGTTGGTCGATATATAGGGATATTATGTGATATATTGATTTCCTTAATTAACCCTTGTTTTATGGACGGTATTTGAGAATGTCGTGAGAATATTAATGATGGAGTAAATGACACCGTGGAGATGCTGTCTTTTACCAACGAGGAAAAGCGCGTCTAACGGTGGCAATGTTCCTCCTGTGAACAACACCCTTTGGCGAGATGATAAGCGAGGGATGTTTAGAAACTTTTTGCGATTCATGCAAAAATCGACGAGGAGACTCGTGTTCAAAATCTGAGGAGAAATGATAGCAATTCACGGTGGTCCTGATGAAGCAGTTCAAAGAGTTGGGACCACGAGTGCAGGGAAAGCGGATCCGATTAAAGGCGGAGGCGTGGGTCAAACAAATTACCAAGATATTAGATGTCTTGGGATGCGGAGAATAGAAAGTTCCATTCGCCACCTTTATGTTCCGTGGCGAAGCGATTCTTGGTGGGAATACGTGAAGCGTACCCATCCGGTGCTTTTCGGCATGTCATGGGAGAGCGTTTGAAGCAGTTCAATGACAAGTACTTCCACGAAAGTATTCGTCTATATGAAGGAAGTGGAGTTTATTTGACTAGAAGCGAGAATAACATGGCGGTGTCCCGAAGACGAGGCGAAGTTCGCGGAGTTATCCGGTTGCACCTCATTTGGTGGAGAATGAGGAGCGTTATGGCGGATGTTTTAAGAGGTTTGAAACCCGGCATACGTCGATATCTCATTTCTCATAAATTTTCTCTCTATTCGAGATGTTGTCAGCGAGGGCTCGGTTGTTAGAGCGAGATAACGATACGTTCAACCGAGGGGACCATAACGAGGATCATACAGAAGATAGCGGTCATCGAATAACGATAACCAGCGGAGAAAGAAGAATACAAACAAAGGCGGTAACCACTACGGTGGTAATCGTAGCCATGAAAATAGAAGAAGCGAGTCGGGAGGAGATTTTAAAAGGAGATTCAACAACGACCATGTGAAGGCGTCAACGCCTTGATAGCAACTAGTTTTAAGGGAGGAGAAGCGACCACCGGTCATATATGTTACAAATGCGGAAAGAGGGACATATCACCCCAAAGCGCCCACAACAGTTTAAGGTATGCTATAATTGTGGAAAAGAAGGACATATCGCTCGAGATTATGCGATATCGAAACCGATCCGGTGGGAATGGTGACTCAAAAGGATGTCCCGGAAAAGTCAAAGTCAGCGGTTCTTGGAAGGCGTTTTGTCGTGGCCGGTCAAAATGCAAAGAACCCGACGAAGTTAGCACGGGTTAGTTAATTATAAATTCTTGCGAAGTATATACCTTACTAGATATCGGTTCTACCCATTCTTTTATCTCTCTTACTTGCGCTCAGCGTTTAAACTTGACTCAGGAGAAATTAGACTTTGACTATCTGTGGAAACTCCGTTAGGAGAAACTTTCATCACATCCTTTGTTTATAAATCTTGCTTGATTAGGGTTGGCACTATCACATTACTGTTAACCTTATTTCTATAGAGATATTTGTTTTTGATGTGATTTTAAGGTTAACTACTCATCATGCGAAATTGATTATTTTTGTAAGGTTGTTAGTTTTCATATTCTAAGCAACTGTTATTCGAATTCAAGCAATCAAACCATTGTAGTCAAACATTTTCATATCAAGCCATGAAGTCATTCGTTTATTATGGATGTCAAATTTTCTTAGTCCATGTTATGGATTTGAATAAAGACACGTCAGATTTGAATAATATTCCTGTTGTTATTGATTTTTCCTGACGTATTTCCTGAAGAATTTCTTGGCTTACTCCCAAAGCCTGATATTAAATTTTGTATCGACTTTGAACCCGGTACAAAACTCATTTCTAAAATCTTATATCGAATGGCTCTATCGAACTTGAGAGTTAAAAATTCAACTATAGAATTTGGTACTGAGCCTTTATTTTGTGACTTCCTTTGTGGAATTCACCTAAGCGGAACTCTCTGTGGGGACATCATATTCGATGCGATAGTAAAGCGATAGGTGTCATTGTGACGTCTTATCCAAGATTGGGATATGAGTCACGAGTTGAGAGCAACCTAAAGTCGATTATCGAAAGGCGTAGCTTTCAGGCTTAGTTGGTTATTATCGGAGATTGTTGAAGGATATTCTCGAATCGCTATTCCATTTCTTGGTGACTCGTAGAGATACAAAATTCGAATGGAGCGAGGAATGTGGGAAGAGCTTGAAGAACTCAAGAGGAGACTCATTTCGAGACATATTACGATCATGCCATCCCGGAAAAGCGAGCGTGGTAGGCGTAGCGATGAGTAGAAGATTATATCACGGGAATGAGTGCGATGATGTCAAGTATATGCATAGAGCCAACTTTAATAGAAAAAGTTAAGATTGCTCAAGCCCCGCAGGCTTCGGTCTTGATCGCGTATGAAGAAGAAAGTACAAGAAGGAGCTATTAGGGCGAGAATTGATGAAGAAGGAATACTTGAGTCCACTCTAGACTTTGTGTTCTAACGACTCGATTTGAAGTACAAGATTATGATGGAGGCACAAAATCGCCATTTGCAATCCATCTGGGAAGTACTAAAATGTATCGTGATCTTGACATACATTTTGGTGGAACAATATGAAGAGAGAGATTGCAAAGTTTATCTCGATGTGTTTAACTTGTCAACATGTAAAAAGGCGAGCATCAAGTGCCAAAGGGTCCATTGCAACCACTTGAGATTAGGAATGGAAGTGGGAACACATTACTATGGATTTCGTTACGGGTCTTCCCTACGGTTTCTCAAGGCATCAATGCTATTTGGGTTATTGTTGATAGATTAACCAAGTCCGCTCATTTCTTACCGATCTGAGAGACTTATTCCTTAAGCGTCTTTCTCGTATATGCGTAAATGAGATTGTGAGATTGCATGGCATGCCGGTATCCATAGTTTTAGATCGTGACCCAAGATTCACTTCATGATTTTGGGTTAGTTTGTAAAAAGCTATGGAGCGCAATTTTCTGATTGGTTTGGCATACCATCCTCGAAGCGGATGGGCAATCGAGAAAGGACTATTCAAACTCTTGAAGATATATTAAAACTCTGTGTCCTAGATTTCAAAGGAAGTTGGGATAAGTACTTGCCATTGGTGGAATTCTCATACAACAATAGTTATTAAATAAATATAGGCATGGTTCCATTGAAGCATTATATGGGCCGAAAATGTCGTTCTCCGATATGTTGGGATGAGGTGGGTGAAGCAACATTGTTGGGACTAGGAGTTAATGCGATATGACTACCAAAAAGATCCAAATGATTCGACAGCGTATCTGAGCGGCACAAGATCGACAAAAGAGTTATGGATCTTCATCGAAAGGACGTGGAATTTAATGTAGGGGATCATGTATTGTTGCGAGTTGCTCCGTGGAAGGAGTTACAAGATTTGGGAAGAGAGGAAAGCTCAATCCACAATTTATCGGTCCATTTCAAATTCTTGTGAGAGTAGGAAATGTAGCCTATAGACTTGCGTTACCTCAAGGTATGTCTCGTGTTCATAATGTGTTTCACATATCATACTTAAGTAAATATGTGAAAGACCCGAACCACGTTATAGAGTTAGAAGCAGGACGAGATAGCCAGAAGACTTAGCGTATGAAGAGGTACTGTCAAGATTTTGGATAGGAAGGAGCATGTCCTACGTCTGAAGGTCATACCACAAGTTAAAGTTTTGTGGAGAAACCATGCTATTGAGGAAATGACACGGGAGTTGGAAGCGGAAATGAAAGCGAGGTATTCTCACCTTTTGAAACACACCAGTACGTCGTCGTCAATTTCGAGGACGAAATTTCATAAGGAGGGAGGTTATAAGACCAGAATTTTTAAATAAAAGGAATTTCCTTTATTTATTATTTTGAAATAGTAAGGGTTGATTTGATTAATGTGGATAGTTAAGGGTTAAATATGCAAATATTTCAAAATAATGAGTGGTTATAAAATATTCATTATAAATTGGGAATATTCGTTTGGTGGTGGAATATTAAATGCTTTGTCGGGGAATATTAAATGCTGACAGCCCTTGACCATGTGTGGGCCCCATGTGGAAAGCGATTGGATGAAAAAGCGACAAATATAAGTTGTTTTTAAATAGCAGGCGTAGTTATTCAGATTATCTTTGTTGGAATACCGGTGGTTAAAACACACTGTCTGGCGTTGTTGAGCAGTGCTTTGCGCGGTATTGCACCAATTATTGATTCTTACGTGAAGGCTTTACTCGATAATGGTTACGATAATTCTTTATTCGATTATTTTATTGAGTTAATAATTCTTTGCGTTGATATTTTATATTCTTTGTTGTTTGATAATTGTCATTACGGTATCTTTCATTATCGAAGCAATAATTCATATTATCTGAATAATATTATTAGATAACATTATTGGCAATGTCTAGAAAGTTACATCTAAGGAGAGGTTTGGTCACTAATTAATCTGCGGCATGATGAAGAAATTCTTATTGGAAGCCCCTGCTTTCACAGGAGCGTTTGGTTGTCGATATTGTGATTACTGTAATATTATTTGTGAATAATTAATTATTGATTTATATGATGAGAAAATATTGATTTTATGTGGATATAGATGGAAAATTTTTAAAATGACAATTGTTGAAAATTAATATTTTATCTTTTACGATAAAATAATTCATTTAAATATATTATTTTAATAATATATTAATAATGGTGATATTTTACAATGAATGTGGGATATATGAGTATATGAGGAGGAAGAGTATTTTTGTGGCATTAAATGTTTAAAACATGTTTTGTGTGTTGGTGGACCCCATTTATTATTTAGAAATTTGATTATAGCTTTGTAAAATCGCTTGGTTTGTGGATTTGGTCAATTTTATTTGGAATTTGGAAAAACTTTCTTCTGCAAAGTTGTAGAGAATTGAATTTCCTATAAAAACTCATGAGATTCGAATTTTCTGATGAAAGGGCTATTTATTATGAATTATTGAAGTTTTGAAGCTCCGAAATAATTGATTTTTGGAAGTTTAAAATATTTAAAATAGGAAAAACGTTTTTGGAATGTTAGGTGGCCTCATTTAACATGTGTAGGAGCTGAATTCAGTTGGCAAGTGTGCGTATGAGGTTTTGGAAAATAAATATTAATATTATATTAAATTTTACGCTTTGGTGTTCTAGCGATTTTCTATAAATAGGGTCTTGGGTTAGAATTGAAAATCACACCGAAGCTGAAGTTTTCTCTCTCTATATTATCGGCGTATTCTTGTGAGTATTTTGAGTATACTTTGAGTATTATTATCTGACGGTGCAAGTTCAAGTCATAGCTTTATATCCGGTATTTATTAGAAATCTTGATCTTTCGAGGTAAGGGATATTATTTTTTTCGTAATGATATTATTTCTTGATATCATTATCTTTGAAATATTGATCTGAAGTTTTTATCAAATTTGGAACTTTTTTCATATGGGGTTAATTATTCATGAGTTCTTATTCACGAGATTCTTATTCACGATTCTTATTAAATGAGATTCTTATTCACGATTCTTATTCACGAGTACTATTAATGAAGCGTGAAGATGTTTTTGTGGAATTTCTATCTTTTGGTGTCAGATTCTTATTCACGTATCTGGCCTTTATTCACGTATCTGACTTATTCACATTATCTGACCTTATTCATAGAAAAATAAAATTTCTTCTTTTTGTCCAAAATATCTAATACGGATACTAACTTTGATTGTATCCGTGTTTTGATCATTCTTGAATTTTACACCACTATGATTATTTTTGAGGTATTTTTGGGCATGGATAAAACAAAATACGAATCCTTAATCCTTAATCCTTGTCATTTTGTTTCCTTTGGATTCGTTTCTTTAAAATATTTTTCATCATCCTCGGTCTTAAATGATGATATTATTGAATATCTTTGGCACATAGTGCAAAGATAAATGATTTCTGAAGAATATCTTTGGCAATGATGCAAAGATGAGTGTTGAGATGATTGATTAATATCTTTGGGCTGTAGTGCAAAGATGAGCAGTGTTTAAATGAACATGACCCAGTGATGAATATCTTTGGCTGTGTAGTGCAAAGATGAATATTTGATTCGGATGTATATTGATTGATGTTACTGAGGATAAAATATTGATGATGAACTTTTAAATTAAATACATAGATTATAGTAGATTTCATTCTCTACGTAACTCTTACAATGAATTATTATTTCATTGCGAATATTGATTTAAAACTTGTTATCTATTGTATTACATTAGATTTTTCCTGTTGAAGACTAACGATAATTTGTTGTATATTATCTTAGTCGTAATATTCTTCTTTGGGCTAGTTGAGCTCACCCTTTTCCTTTTTGTTCCATTTTCTTCTCGGGGAGGCGAGAATATAGCGAGTCTTAGTCGGGGTATGGAATGAAGGTTTTAGAAAGATTGTTTAGTAGTCCTCACCATTTTTGTAAAATAATGTATCAATAAATGTGATGAGGATTTATTTGAGTATAGATATTGTGCAGAAGATAATATTTGTATTCAAACTCACAGATTTCTTGTTGTAATAATAAAGTTGTAGTTGTTTACGTACCATGTATTGACAACTCAGAATGGGTGATGTATACCTACTATTTTGGGTGTTGGTTAGTATCGGAGCTAGGGATATGATCTCTCTGCGGAGATCGGGGAATAGAACTAGGAGGGAGGTGAGTAAATCCTTAGCTAGTGTGTCTACTAAAGCTTATTTGTTAGTTGGTCGATTATATAAGGATATTATGTGATATATTGATTTCCTTAATTAACCCTTGTTGGAATATTTGAGAATGTCGTGAGAATATTAATGATGGAAATGAGGCAGAGTGGAGCGCTGTACTCACCAGCGAGGAGAGCGTGCTGCAGTGGCAATGTTCCTCTGTGAACAACACCTTTTGGCGAGATGATGAGCGAGGGATGTTTAGAAGCTTTTTGCAGTTCATGCAAAATCGGGACGAGGAGACTTCGTGTTCAAAATCTGAGGAGGAAATGATAGCAATTCACGGGTTATCACGGCCAAGCGAGTTCAAAGAGTTGGGACCACGAATTTAAGGAAAGCGGATCCGATCATGTGGCGGAAACATGGGTCAAACAAATTACCAAGATATTCGATGTCTTGGGATGCGGAGAACGAAGGTTCCATTCGCCACCTTTATGTTAAAGTGGCGAAGGCGGACTCTTGGTGGGAGATGCGTGAAGCGTACCCATCCGGCCTTTTCGGCATGTCTTGGGAGCGTTTGAAACTATTTAATGACAAATACTTTCACGAAAGTGTTACGTCGTATGAAGGAAGTGGAGTTTATTAGAGTTGGAGAACAAAACAACATAGCGGTGTCTCGATGCGAGGCAAAGTTTGCGAGTTATCGAGGTTTGCACCTCATTTGGTGGAGAATGAGGAGCGTATGGCGCGGATGTTTCTTAGAGGTTTGAAACACGGCGTCGTCGATATCTCATTTCTCATAAATTTTCTCTCTATTCGGATGTTGTAAGCAGGGCTCAATTATTATTAGGCGAGATACGAATACGGTCATTTGAGGACCACAACGAGGATCGTACCGAGAGATAGCGGTCAGCAGAATAATGATAACCGGCGGAGAAAAGCGAGACGGACAAAAATGGTAACCACTACGGTGGTAATCATAGCCGTGAAAATAGAAGAAGAAGCGAGTCGGGAGGAGATTTAAAAGAGGAGATTTAACAACGACCATGTGAAGGCGATAGTCTTGGCGTGACAAGCGGTTCTAAGGGAGGAGAAGCGACCACCGGTCGTATCTTATAAATCACGGGAAAGAGGACATATCGGTCAAGCTGTCCCTAGCGATTCAAGGTATGCTATAATTGTGGAAAGGAAGGACATATCGCTCGAGATTATGCGGTGGCGAAACCTAGTTATTGAGGGGCGGTGACTCAAAAAAGACTATCCCGAGAAAAGTCAAAGTCAGCGATTTAGGGAAGGCGTTTGTTGTATTTGGTCATAATCGAGGAACCCAAGCGAGGTGATCACGGGTAAGCTATTTATAAATTCTTGCGAAGTTTATACCTTACTTGATCTAAGTGCTACCCATTCATTTATCTCTCCTGCGTGTGCTCAGCGTTTAAACTTGACTCAGGAGAAATTAGACTTTGACCTATCTGTGGAAACTCGTTAGGAGAAACTTTCATCACATCCTTTGTTTATAAATCTTGTTTGATTCAAGTTGGCACCATTACCTTACCTATTGACCTTATCTCTTTAAAGATACTTGCTTTTGATGTGATTTTAGGGATTGATTGGTTAACTACTCATCGTACCAAAATTGATTGTTTTCGTAAGGTTGTTAGTTTTCATATTCTAACTTGACTTTGTTATGCAATTCAAACAACTAAACCATTAAAATCAATCTTTGTCATATCTAATCATAAAGCTATTCGTTTATTGAAAAAGCGGATGTCAAGCTTTCTTAGCCCATGTTATGGATTTGAATAAAGACACGTCAAATTTGAATAATATTCTGTTGTTATTGACTTTCTGGCGTATTTTTGAAGAACTTCCGGTCTACCCCGAGCGTGAAGTTGAATTCTTTATTGATCTTGAACACAGTACAAAGCCCATTTCTAAAACCCCATATCGAATGGCTCTATTGAACTTGAGGAGTTAAAGGTCCAACTACTGAGAATTGTTGGACATCGGTTTCATTCGTCTAGTACATCTCCTTGGGGTGCTCTGTTTTATTTGTAAAGAAGAAGAGCGGGAGTATGCGACTTTGTATTGACTATCGGGGAATTGAACCATGTCACCATCGAGAATAGGTATCCTCTACCTCGTATTGATGACTTGTTTGACCCGATTCTGAGGCACAATTCTTTTCAAAAATCGATCTTCGTTACGGATATCATCGGTGAAGATTAGGCGAGGATATTCCAAAGGCGCCTTTAGAACTTCGGTATGGGCATTATGAATTCTTAGTCGTGTCTTTCGGACTAACTAATGCTCCTATGACTTTCATGGATATGATGAGCAAAGTATTGAGGAATATTTGGATCGGTTTGTTGTTGTCTTTATTGATGACATCCTTATATATTCAAAAGTCGTGAAGATCATGAGCACCATTTGAAAATTTGGTACTCGAAGGCTTCGTGAAAATAAACTATATGCAAATTGAAGAAATGCGAGTTACGGGCGAGGAAGTAGCATTCCTTGGGCGCGTGGTGTCGAAACATGGAGTATCAGTGATCCGTGAAGATTGAAGCAATCTGAAGTTGGGGACAGCAATGAAGTCGGTGGTGAAATACGTAGCTTTTTTGGGCTTATTTGGTTATTATCGGAGATTCGTGGAAGGGTTTTCTCGAATCGCTACTCTCCATTAACTTCGGCTAACTTTCGGAAGGATACAAAATTCGTTTGGAAGCGAAGAATGCGAGAAAAGTTTCAAGAGCTTAAGAGGAGACTTATTTATAACTGTTACAACAATACCATCTGGTTCGGATGGATTTGTTTATCTGATGATGCTTGAGGTAAAGGGTTAGGATGTGTTCTCATGCGGCGTGGGAAAGTCATAGCCTATGCCTCGCGACAACAAAAAAAGAGTATGAGAGGAATTATCTACTACTCATGATCTAGAGTTAGCGTGATCGTTTCTTATTAAAGATATGGAGGCACTATCTATATATGGGGAGAAAGTGGAGATATATTCGGACCGTAAAAGCCTTAAATATTTCTTCACTCAAAAAAAGAACTCAACATGCGGCGTGACGTTGGCTCGAGCTATTGAAGACTCGACCACACTATTGATACCATCACGGAAAAGCGAGCGTGGTAGGCGGCGCGTTGAGTAGAAGATCGTATCACGGGGAGCAGTGCGATGATGTGAGTATCGTGTAGAAAGCCGACTTTAATAGAAAAAGTTAAGGTTGCTCAAGCCCCCAGGCAGGGTGATCGTATGAAGAAGAAAGTACAAGAAGGAGCTATTAGGGCGAGAATTGATGAAGAAGGAATACTTGAGTCCACTCTAGACTTTGTGTTCTAACGACTACGATTTGAAGTACAAGATTATGATGGAGGCACCTGATACACCATTTGCAATCCATCACTGGAAGTACTAAAATGTATCGTGATCTTGACATACATTTTGGTGGAACAATATGAAGAGAGAGATTGCAAAGTTTATCTCGATGTGTTTAACTTGTCGGCGTGTAAAGGCGGAGCATCTAGTACCTAAGGGTCGTTGCAACCACTTGAGATTCGAAATGGAAGTGGGAACACATTACCATGGATTTCGTTACGGGTCTTCCTACGGTTTCTTAAGGCATCAATCTTATTTGGGTTATTGTTGATAGATTAACCAAGTACGCTCATTTCTTTTCTTGCCGTCACGGAGACTTATTCCTTGAGCGTCTTCTTTAGTATATGCGTGAATGAGATTGTGAGGTTGCATGGCATGCACTGTATCCATAGTTTGGATCGTGACCCAAGATTCACTTCAAGATTTTGGGTTAGCTTGCAAAAAGCTATGAGCGCAGTTTGCGATTGAGTTCGGCATACCATCCCCCAAGCAGACGGACAATCGAGAGAGGACTATTCAAACTCTTGAAGATCTATTAAGACTACGTGTCCTAGACTTCAAGGGTAGTTGGGATAAGTATTTACCATTGGTGGAATTCTCCTACACAACGAGTTATCGAGGCAAGTATAGGTGTGGCTCCATTTGAAGCATTATATGGGCCGAAAATGTCGTTCTCTCAATATGTTGGGATGAGGTGGGTGAAGCAACATTGTTGGGACCGAGAGTTAATGCGTATGACTCTGAAAAGATCAAATGATTGACAGCGATATACAAGCGGCACAAGATCGACAAAAGAGTTATGCGGATCTTCATCGAAAGGGCGTGGAATTTAGTGTAGGGGATCATGTATTGTTGCGAGTTGCTCCGTGGAAGGGGTTACAAGATTTGGGAAGAGAGAAAGCTCGATCCACGATTTATTGGTCCATTTCAAATTCTTGGCCAGAGTAGGAAATGTAGCCTATAGACTTGCGTTACCTCAAGTATGTCTCGTGTTTATAATGTGTTTCACATATCGTACTTCGTAAATATGTGAAAGACCGAACCACGTTATAGAGTTAGAAGCAGGACGAGATAGCCAGAAGACTTAGCGTATGAGGAGGTACTGTCAAGATCTTGGATAGGAAGGAGGCATGTCCTACTGTGCAAAGGTCATACCACAAGTTAAAGTTTTGTGGAGGAATCATCTTATAGAGAAATGACACAGGGAATTGGAAGCGAAAATGAAAGCGAGGTATCCTCACCTTTGAAACACCAGAATGCGTCACGTCGATTTCGAGGGCGAAATTTCATAAGGAGGGAGGTTGTAAGACCCCAACTTATTATTAATGAAATTTAATTTTCTCTATTTATTATTTTGAAATAGTAAGGGTTGATTTGATTAATGTGGATAGTTAGGGGTTAAATCATAAATATTTCAAAATAAGCAGTGGTTATAAAATATTCATTGTTGTTGGGAATATTAGTTTGGTGGTGGAATATTAAATCTTTGTCGGGGAATATTAAATGCTGACAGTAGTGACCATGTGTGGGCCCATGTGAGCGATTGGATGAAGAAAAGCGACAAATATAAGTTGTTTAAAAATAGCAGGCGTAGTTATTCACAGATTAATCTTGTTAAAATACTCGGTGGTTAAAAACACGATACGCGTTGTTATTATTGCACAATTATTGATTCTTACGTGAAGGCCACTACTCAATAATGGTTTACGATAATTCTTATTCGATATTTTATTTTATTGATTTAATAATTCTTTGCGTTGATATTTTATATTCTTTGTTGTTTGATAATTGTCATTTACGGTATTTTTCATTATCGAAGCAATAATTCATATTATCTGAATAATATTATTAGATAACATTATTGGCAATGTCTAGAAAGTTACATCTAAGGAGAGGTTTGGTCACTAATTGCTTGGCATGATAAGGAGAAATTCTTATTGGAAAGCCCTCTAACTCACGGGAGCGCTTGCGGTTGTCGATATTGTGATTACTGTAATATTATTTGTGAATAATTAATTATTGATTCATATGATGAGGAAAATATTGATTTTATGTGGATATAGATGGAGAAAATTTTAATGTGACAATTGTTGAAAATTGAAATTTTATCTTTTTACGATAAAATAATTCATTTAAATATATTATTATATTTTAATAATATAATAATGGTGATATTTTACAACGAATGTGGGATATATGAGTATCACGAGGAGGAAGAGTATTTTTGTTGCAATAAATGTTTAAAACATATTTAAACATGTCGGTGGACCCCATTTATTAGTGAAATTTGATTATAGCTTTGTAAAATCGCTTGGTTTGTGGATTTGGTCAATTTACATTTGGAATTTGGAAAAACTTTCTTACGCAAAGTTGTAGAGAATTGAATTTCCTATAAAAACACTTGAGATTCGAATTTTCTGATAAAAGGGCTATTTATTATGAATTATTGAAGTTACGAAGCTAAAATAATTGATTTTGGAAGTTTTAATTATTTTTTATAAGAAAAACGTTTTTTTTTGTCATTAAAGGTGGGTCTTGCATGTGATGTAAATGCTGAATTCAGATCTAAAAAAGTGGGCGTAGAGAATTTGTAATATAATATTAATATTTTATTAAATTTTACGCTTTGGTGTACTAGCATTTTTCTATAAATAGGGTCTTTTGGGTTAGAATTGAAAATCACGAAGCTGAAGTTTTCTCTCTCTATATTATCGGCGTATTCTTGTGAGTATTTTGAGTATACTTTGAGTATTGTTAGGCGGTGCAAGTTCCTTCAATGACTTTATCGGTATTCAATTTAGAAATCTTAATCTTTCGAGGTAAGGGATGTTATTTTTTTCTCAAATGATATTATTTCTTGATATCATTATCTTTGAAATATTGGTTGGAACTTTTTATCAAATTTGGAACTTTTTTATGGATTCTTATTAGATTATCTTATTCATGAGTTCTTATTCATGAGATTCTTATTTATGAGTTCTTATGAAATCGAATTATGTTAAATGATCATTCTTGAATATTATTCATTTTAGATGAATTATTTATTAAAGTTCTATTCATAAAGCGTGAAGATGTTTTTGTGGAATTTCTATCTTTTGGTGTATGCGTGGCGCCCCAAATTAGGTATACATCACCCGTCTTGGGTGACACTTACGTAGTGAGAATTTAAATCTGACTTATTAACATAAGCGTAGGTATGCAACAATCGACATAAAGCGTGAGTTTAAATACAAATATAAATACTAGATATTATCAAACTCGAACAAAAAGTCCTCATTACAATTATTATCACCACTATTTCTGAGAATAGTGAGGACTACTAATCTTATCTTGGGACCCATCACTCGTTTCCCAGGCTTCGTCCCGGCTATATTATTATCATTTCACGAAGAAAAACGGTGAAAGAAAAAGGGTGAGCTCAACTAGCCCGGTAAGAAATATTATGACTAAGATAATGCGAGAATAAATTATCAATAGTCTTGACAATATTAAGCGATAAAATACAATGACAACTGACGGTTTAGCTGCTGCGGTGAATATCTGATCCATTAAAAAAGTCAGTAGAAAATAAAATCTACTATCTTTTAGGTTTTAAAAGGTTTTTCATCATTTATTATATTTGAGACTCGACTTTAATAAATATTCACATCATCGAATCACCCACTTACTTCTGACGAGGATATTCTTTAGTATCACGACCACAATTATTATACACTACGGGCGAGAATATTTGTGTATTCATTAATAGTCGTGATCATGCCAACAAGCGTCCATCGATACTTCTGACCCTTTGAGGATTTTTACCACATCATTTGTAACATTACGGTCGTGATTACTAGAATAGTCTCTGGTCGTAATCATACCAAGTCCATCCCCATGCTACTACTGAATACGAGATGACTTTCAAAAAAATATAAACATGAGGATGATGACAATGATATAAAATTGATAAAACAAGTTCAAAATTATTTTATCCGGGGAATTATTAACGTCAAATTATCGACATGATCTTGTTTTGTAGAGTAAAATTCAAGAATGATCGGAAGAATATTTCCATGAAAAGATCTTTGGATGAAAAGCATGAAATATCGAGGATATTCCACTAATTTCATGGAGTATAGAAAGTGAAGTTTTAACTTATTTGGGTATAATAAAGAATGGAATAACAAAAGAAATCACCGTAAATGCGATAGGCATGCAGGCGAGTTATTCAGCGAGAATAATAAATAACGGAACCGGTCGGTGAAAGACCGGAACAGGATGTTCAAGCAGAATAATAAAAAATGGAACCGGATCGGTGTAAAACACAGATAGGATATTCAATGAGAATAATAAAAGCGGAACCGGTCGGTGTAAAAACACGAGAGCGAGGATGTTTCAGCGAAGAATAATAAAAAGCGGAACCGGTGGGGTGTAAAAACACCAGAGAGGATGTTCCAGAAGAATAATAAAAAAGCGGAACCGGTGTCGGTGTAAAACACACTGAGCAGGATGTTCAGCGAGAATAATAGAAGAATGTCACCAAGTATAGGGTAAGCCAGCGTATCTGAGGTTATTCAGCGAGAATAATAAGCGATGGAATAACAACAGTTCTCTTCATGAATAAGAAAGAATAACACCCCTTACATTTGGTAGGAGATTGAATCTATGGCGGTGTAGTAACAAAATACTCTTCTTCTTTCTCTCTTATTCTCTCTATCTTTCTCTCTCTATAAGCTTGAATGAATTAAATGTGAAAATAATGAAGCCCTAGGCCTCTATTTATAGAAGATTTCTAGCTTAGCACTGCTTGAGTGTGAAAAGCAAGTGGCAGCGACTAATGATGTGCTTGAAAAAGTGGTTTGGCCTTTTTGTAATGTGAAGCGACAAGTGGTTCGGCCTTTTGTAATGTGAAGCGACAAGTGGTTCGGCGTACGGTAAAGGTAATTACTATTAAAGAAGGTAAATACTTTTGCGAAGGTAAATACTATTGTGAAGGTAATTACTTATTGTGAAGGTAATTACTTATTGATGAAGGTAAATACTATTCATGAGGGTAATTACTATTGTGAAGGTAATTACTATTGTGAAGGTAAATACTATTCATGAAGGTAATTATTATTGACGAAGGTAATTACTATTATTAATGAAGGTAAATCTTATTGTGAAGAGACTCTTAGATGATGACATATGAGCCCATATATAAAATAATCAAACTTACCACAAATCATTTTTTTTTCATCGACACATATTTAATCTTTCAACAATTATTAATCATTTATAACTTGTCGTCTCGATTATTGATTTAATCTTATAACATATTATCTGAGATGATCTTTGTGACAATAATTGAATCGATAATATAAGAGATATGATCGTGCAATTCTTTGTAGTGATAATTTGAGCGTAGGTGAGTGACTTCTCACGTAAGCATCGATAATCAATCTGAGTGTCTTTCTTATGCGACCCGCAGCGTATTCTTGTACTTTTACCATAGGGTAGTTCAGCGGTTTTAACGGTAACACCTCCGTAGTTATTTTTATAAAAAATATTTTTGTCGTTTTCTCGATCAAAGCAATAATTACATTGTGGGGTCCTGATGATTGAGCCGTTATCGAATATTCCTAACAAAAAAGAATATTCCCAGACCAAGCGAATATTTTATAACAACTTGCATACTTTGCAAAATTTATAAATATTACCCCTAACTATAACATTATATCAAATTTATTCCATAATATTCAAAAATAATATTTATAGAAAAATTCATCTTTATTTATAAAATTTGGGGTCTTCTGACCTCCCCTTCTTATGAAATTTAAGCCCTCGAAATTAGAAGTGCGATACTGGTATGTCGAAGAGGTAAGGATACCTTGATTTCATTTGATTCTAACTCCCAGTCATTTTCCTCGACATCGTGGTTCCTCATGAAAACTTTGACTTGAGGTATAACCTTGGGGCGTAGAATATGTTCCTTCTTATCAAAATTTGAGCAGGAACCTCTTCATACGTCAAATCTTCCGCTATTTAAATCGGTTCTAACTTCGATAATATGGTTCGGGTCTTTCACATATTTACGTAACATAGATATGTGAAAAGCGTTATGAACACGAGACGTATTTGGCGGTAAAAGCGAGTCTATATAGGCGCAGTTCCTACTCGATCGAGGATTAAAAATGGGCCAGATGAATCGAGGGTTAAGTTTTCCTCTCTTTCCAAATCTTGTAACTCCTTTCCATGGAGCGACTCTTAACAACACATGATCTCTATATCGAATTCCCGTCCTTTCGATGAAGATCGGTATAACTCTTTTATCGATTTTGTGAGAGTTTTTTATCGTTGTCGGATCGTTTGAATCTTTTAAAGTGTCATACGTACCAACTCGGTCCCAACAACGTTGCTTCACCCACCTCATCCCGGCATCTTTGGAAGCGACACTTTCTTCCATCTGGCGCTTGAATGGAGCCATGCGATACTTGCTTGATAAGCTGTTGTTGTAGGAAAACTCCACGATGGTAAGAACTTGTCCCGACTCCTTGAAATCAAGGACCACGAGTCTTAATAGATCTTGAGAGTTTGAATAGTCCTCTCCATTGTCCAGGTCAAAATCGAGGATGATATCTTAGAAGCTAAATCGTGAAATCTGTGCCCATAGCTTTTTGCAAACTAACCCAAAATCGTGAAGTGAATCTTGGGTCTCGATCGAAACTATGGATGGATCTGGCGTACCATGCGATCTTACAATCTCGTTTATGTACATCTGAGCAAGGCGTTCAAGTGTATAAGTTTCTCGTATCGGTAAGAAATGAAGCGGACTTGGTCGATCTATCAACAATGACCCAAATCGCATCGATGCCTTGAGAAACCTTAGGAAGGCCGTGCTTGAAATCCATGGTAATGTGCTCCCACTTCCATTACGGAATTTCAAGTGGTTCTGATGGACCTTTTGGTACTTGATGCTCGCTTTAACTTCGTTGACAAGTTAGACACCTTGAGATAAGCGGTAGCTTTATCTCTCTCTTCGTATTGCTCCACCAAAATGTATGGCGAATATCATGATACATTTTGGTACTCGAGATGGATTGCAAATGGTGTGTTGTTGCGCCTCCATCATGATATTATACTTTAATCGAGGGTCGTTAGGAACCTGAAAGTGCTGGAGTTGACTAAGTATTCCTTCTTCATCGATTCTTGCTTGGCGTAGCACCTTCTTGCACTTTTTTCCTCATCGCGCATCGGCTCAGTGCGTAGCTTGGCGACTTTAACTTTATCGATTAAAGTCGGTTCTACTTTCGTATACTTCATTATCATCACATCGTCACAGAGTCTTTAACTCTATCTCCATCCTTTGCAAGTCACACAAAATGGGCCTTTGCGTTGACAATATCGCTTTTCGTGCTTGCATATGATTTCTACTCGATCGTCGTCGGCTACCACGTTAAACTTTTCGAGGATGGTATTGGATGGTATGATCATAATCTTTTCAGCAGATTCAAGCCAGCGTCGTTTGTCGCGTGTTGAGTTCCTTTTGAGTGAAGAAATATTTGAGGCTTTTATGATCAAGTAAAGATCTCCACTTTCTCCCCATCAAGTAATGCCTCCAAATTTTAAGTGCAAAGACAACATTTACTTGACTCTAGATCATGAGTAGGATAATTCCTCTCATATTCTTTGAGTTATGTCATGAGGCATAAGGCTATAACTTTTCCATGTTGCATGAGAACACATCCCGACCCTTTGCTAGAAGCATCCTTTGTAGATGACAAATCCTCTCGAGGCGGATGGTATTGTCGAGCAGTCTTTGAAATAAGTCTCTCTTGAGTTCTTGAAAACTCTTCTCACATTCTTCGCTCAATAGAACTTTGTATCTTTCCAAAGTAAATTTGAGTCGATGGAATAGCGATTCGAGAAAATCCTTCCACGAATCTCAGATAATAACCATTTAAGCAAGAAAGCTCGTACTTGATCTTTGATTTAGGTTGTTCCCGACTTTGAATAGCTTGATCTTTCTTTGGGTCAGCAGATATTCCATGACTTGATACCACGTGCCCGAGGAATGCTACTTCTTGACGAACTCGCATTTTTTGACTTGGCATAAAGCTTATATTCACGAAGCTTTTGGAGTGTCGACCTCAAGTGTTCTTTCATGATCTTCACGGCTTTTGGAATAAATAAGGATGTCATCGATAAAAGCGACCACAAAGTGATCTAAATATTCCTTGAATACTCGGTTCATCATATCCATGAAAGGCGGCGGGAGCATTAGTCGATCAAAGGACATGACTAGGAATTCATAATGCCGTCTGGGAGTTAAAGCCGTCTTTGGAATGTCGTGATTTAATCTTCAATTGGTGATATCAGGAGCGAAGATCGATCTTTGAAAAGAATTTGGCTCCTTACTGTTGGTCGGTCAAACAGGTCATCAATACGTGGCGATGGATACTATTTTTGATGGTGACATGATTGACTCCGATAATCAATACAAAGTCGCATACTCCCATCTTTCTTCTTCACGAATAGAGCAGGAGCACCCCGAGGAGAAGTCTGGGACGAATAAAGCCGATGTCTAACAATTCCTGCGGTTGGGTCTTTAACTCACGAAGTTGATAGAGCCATTCGATATGGGGCTTTGGAAATAGGTTTTGTCACAGGGTTCAAAGGTCGATACAAAATTCAATTTCACGCTACGGGGGTAGGCGGGGAAGTTCTTGAGAATCGTCGGAAATTTATTAACAATAGGAATATCGTTTAAAAGCGGCGTATTTTATTTAAATCGTGACATGAGCTAAGAAAGCTTGACATCCAGTTTTTGATAAGCGAATAGCTTTATGGCTTGAGATGGCCGTGATTGATTTTAATGGTTTGGTCGTTTGAATTAGCATAATAGGTTGATTAGGAATATGAAAGCTATGACCTTACGAAAACAATCAATTTTGCATGATAAGTAGTTAACGATCGATCCCTAGAATCACGTCAAATCAAGTATTTTTAATGAAATAAGATCGACGGGTAATGTGAAGTGCAGATTTGAGACCAAACAAGACTTATAAGCGGTGGATGTAATGAAGGTTTCTCCAAGCGGAGTTTCCACGAGATAAGTCGAAAGTCTAATTTCTCGAGTCAAATTTAATCGATGGTATGAGTAGGAGAAATAAAAGAATGGGTAGAAGCGGTATCAAATAAAGTATAGACTTCATTAGAGTTTATGATAAGCTTACGTGATGACCTCATTCGGTTCCTTGCTCTTTGGGAGGTCACTGACAAAGCCTTTCTCCCTTGCCTTCTGGGTTTTGAATTTTACGGGATGGCCTTTGGTGCCTCCATCCTGGCTGAATTTGTCTTGATGGCAACAAAATCGAGCTAAGTGACCTTCTCTTCCACAATTATAACATCTTTGGATGGCGTGGCGATTTGGGTGATGTGTCCCTCTCCTCGCATTTGAAGCATATGATAGGTGGTCTTTCTCCTTCCTTAACAATGGGTCTTTGGTCTTGGCGTCTTTCCATCATTGTTGAATCTCCTTTTCTTGAAATGTCCATTCTTATTGTTTTTGTACGATTACCCAGAAGTGGTTACCATATCGGCTTTATTGATTCCCTCACGCTTGTTGTCAGCCCGATGACTCTCTCATTTGGTATTATAATTTTCTTAATTGCTTGCTCTCTTTTAGTTTCGTTGACTCATTATCGCGCTCCACTAATGAGCCCTATTTACAACATCATCGAATCAAAACACGGTTTATGAGAAATAAGATGTTGGCGTATCTCGACTTCGAACCTCTTAAAAACATTCGCGCCATTCTCTCTTCATTATCCACAGTGGGGATATGAATAGTGATAACTCGCAAATTTTGCCTCGTATTGCGACACGGTCGTATTGTTTTGTTCGACTTGATAAACTCCACCTCCGCCGTATGGCGAATACTTTCGGGAAAGTATTTGTCGTTGAGCGACTCTGGAACTTCTCCCGAAGATATCTTGATCTGCAATTTGGTTGAGTACGTTTCTGGAGATTCCCACGATGTCCGCCTCTCGCATGACATAAAAGGCGCAAAGGAACCTTTTGCTCCTCGGAGCATCCCGAGACATCAAATATCTTGGTAATCTGCTTTATCCATACTTAGCGAGAAGTGGTTTTGGCTCTCCCTTAAACTCGGTGGTCCGGCTCCTTGAATTGTTTAGCGGTGACCCTTGAGAGAGTTTCCGTGTTTCCACCTACGTTTTGGGCGGGAGTCGCTCTACTTTCTTTGTTGCATAAATTGCATAAAGCCTCACGAACATTTGATCATTCATCATTTAGTCGGTGTTGTTTGTTTGCGTGAGGATATCGCGCCTACGATGCACATTATCACGATTATTGATATGTGGTGAATCGGCGATCGCTGCGCTCCATTCTTATTCTCAACATTCTCGGATGTCATTTTGAGATCTTGCCACAAAACAAAAGGTTAATTGACGTGTAACAAATTATCCTATCTTACGACCAACCAATAAAATAGCACATAAACTTAGGTATTAAATCTAGCGAAGGTATTCCCGTCTCTCCCTCTAGTACTATTCTCACATCTTAGCGAGGATCGTATCCCTAAGCTACGATACCAATTGTGGCCCCCAAAATTAGGTATACATCACCCATCTTGGGTGCGCCACTTACGTAATGCGAAATTTAAATCTGACTTATTAACATAAGCGTAGGTATGCAATCGACATAAAGCGTGAGTTTAAATACAAATATAAATCTACTAGATATTATACAAACTCAAAAAAAAAGTCCTCATTACAATTATTATCACCTTTATTTCACGAGAATAGTGAGGACTACTAATCTTATCTTGAGGACCATCACTCGTTTCCCAGGCTTCGTCCGGCTATATTCTCATTTCACGAAGAGAACGGTGAAAGAAAGGGTGAGCTCAACTAGCCCGAAGAAATATTATGACTAAGATAATGCGAGAATAAATTATCAATAGTCTTAACAATGTTAAGCGATAAAATACAATAAACAACCGGTTTAAGCTGCGGCGGAATATCTGATCCATTAAAAAGTGAGTAGAAAATAAAATCTACTATCTTTTAGGTTTTAAAGGGTTTTCATCCTTTGTTATATTTGAGACTCGACTTTAATAAATATTCCACATCATCGAATCACTTACACTTTTCTGACGAGGATATTCTTTAGTATCACGACCACAATTATTCATACCTTCTACGGGCGAGAATATTTGTGTATTCATTAATGGTCATGATCATGCCAACAATTTGTCCATCGATGCATTTCTGACCCTTTGAGGATTTTTACCACATCATTTGTAACATTACGGTCGTGATTACCAGAATAGTCTCTGGTCGTAATCATACCAAGTCCATCTATGCACTTCTGGGCCACGAGATGACTTTAAAAAAAATATAAACATGAGGATGATGACAATGATATAAGAATTGATAAAACAAGTTCAAGAAATTATTTTATCGAGGAATTATTAACGTCAATTATCGACATGATCTTTGTTTTGTAGAGTAAAATTCAAGAATGATCGGAAGAATATTTTCATGAAAAGATCTTTGGATGAAGCGCTTGAATATCGAGGATATTCCACTAATTTCATGGAGTATAGAAGTGAAGTTTTAACTTATTTGGGTATAATAAAGAATGGAATAACAAAAGAAATCACCGTAAATGCGATAGGCCGCGCAGACGGAGTTATTCCAGAGAATAATAAATAACGGAACCGGTCGGTGAAATTCTGCAAGCGAGGATATTCAACGAGAATAATAAAAGATGGGAACGAATAGGATATTAAAAGAATAATAAAAGCGGAACGCAGGTCGATGTTCGAGACGAGGATTTCAACAGAATAATAAAAAGCGGAACCGGTCGGTGTAAAAACCGAGCGAGGATGTTCAAGCAGAATAATAATAAAAAGCGGAACCGGTTAGGTGTAAAACACCTGACGAGGATGTTCAGCGAGAATAATAGAAGAAATGTCACCAAGTATAGGGTAATAGCGTATCTGAGTTATTCAGCAGAATAATAAGCGATGGAATAACAACAGTTCTCTTCTTGAATGAATAAGAAAGAATAACACCCCTTACATTTGGTAGGAGATTGAATCTTTGCTGGCGGTGTAGTAACAAAATACTCTTCTTCTTTCTCTCTTATTCTCTCTATACTTTCTCTCTCTATAAGCTTGAATGAATTAAGTGAAAATAATGAAGCCCTAGGCCTCTATTTATAGAAGATTTCTAGCTTAGCTTTTCTTAGTGTGAAAATGAAAAAAAGTGCAAGTGGCTTGATGTGGTGGTTTGGGCTTTTTTGTAATGTGAAGCGACAAGTGGTTCGGCGCTTTGTAATGTGAAGCGACAAGTGGTTCGACGTCTGGTAAAGGTAATTACTATTAACGAAGGTAAATACTATTGTGAAGGTAAATACTATTCCTGAAGGTAATTACTATTGTGAAGGTAATTACTATATTATTGAAGGTAAATACTATTCACGAGGGTAATTACTATTGGTGAAGGTAATTACTATTGACGAAGGTAAATACTATTCACAAGGTAATTACTATTGTGAAGGTAATTACTATTATTGTGAAGGTAAATACTCTTGAAGAGACTCTTAGATGATGACATATAGGCCCCCATAAAATAATCAAACTTACCACAATCATTTTTTTTCATCAACACACGTATTTAATCTTTCAACAATTATTAATCATTTATAACTTGTCGTCTCAATTATTGATTTAATACTATAACATATTATACGAGATGATCTTGTGAAAATAATTGAATCGATAATATAAGAGATATGATCGGCCAATTCTTTGTAGTGATAATTGAGCATAGGTGAGTGACTTCTCACGTAAGCATCGATAATCAATCTTAGTGTCTTCTTATGCGACCACAGCGTATTCTTGTACTTTTTTTATAGGGTAGTTCAGCGGTTTTAACGGTAACACCTCGTAGATTATTTTTATAAAATATTTTTGTCGTTTTCTCGATCAAACAATAATTACATTGTGGGGTCCTGATGATTGAGCCGTTATGCGAATATTCCTAAAAAAAATATTCCCAGACCAAACGAATATTTTATAACAACTTGCATACTTTGCAAAATTTATAAATATTACCCTAACTATAACATTATATCAAATTTATTCCATAATATTCAAAAATAATATTTATAGAAAAATTCATCTTTATTTATAAAAGTCTTACGATTTGAGATTCTTATTGGGGTCTTAAATGAAGGTTCTAGAGAGAGTTGTTTAGTAGTCCTCACCATTTTTGTAAAATAATGTATCAATAAATGTGATGAGGATTTATTTGAGTATAGATATTGTCTAGAAGATAATATTTGTATTTAAACTCACAGTTTTACTGTTGTAATAATAAAGTTGTAGTTGTTTCTGTACCATGTATTGACAACTCAGAATGGGTGATGTATACCTATTTTGGGGGCGTCACAAAGAAGTTATACTCTTAAGAAATTATGTCTGTCGAATTTATTATCACATGTAATTTTCATAGGTTTAAGAACACAAATAAATATGTTTAATTATTAATTCTAAAGTTGGTCAATTTGATTGAAAAAGTCGAACTAAATTAATTTTTGAGAGATTAATGTTGCGCTTGTGAGTTTGGAGACATATGATGATGAGAATGAAAAGTATAGAAAGGGAAGGGATGAGAATGAATTATAATTTTCTCTTGTTATGTTTGTGAGTTTTAGGAAATAAGAGAAAATATGATGTTTTTTCTTGTTTGTGAGTTTAGAAAAAAAAGGAAGAAAAGAGAAAATATTTTTATTTTTAAACTATACTATAACTATATTAGCCTTAAATATTAATGTAATAAATAATATGATTTATTTTGAAATGTTACTTTAGATAATATAAAATATTTAACTTTCTCATCCCTCTAAATTCTCTCACTTTTGGAGAGAAAATTTTAAGTAATTTTCCTCTAAATCATTTCCCTTTCTCCTTAAAAAAAACTCTTATGAGATTTAAAAATAATTTAATTATTTTTCCATCTACCCCTAAAAAAAGAGTTGATAGTGTTAATGTAAGACCCCAACTTTTATGAATAAAGATGATTTTTTTATAATTATCATTTTTGAATATTATGAAATGAATTTGTTATAATGTTATAGTTGTGGGTAGTATTTATAAATTCTGCAAAGTATGCAAGTTGTTATATTATATTCGATTGGTCGGAGAATATTCGTTTTAGCAGGAATATTCGCATAACCAATGCAATCATTGGTGGACCCCACGAAAAAATTATTGTCGGATTGAGAAAACGACAAAAATATTTTTATGAAAATAACGGCGGAAGTTTTACTGTTAATATTGTTGAACTACTCTCAGTAGTAAAAGTAATAAGAATACACGTGGTTGCATAGTAAGATAGCACCAGATTGATTATTGATGCTTACGTGAAGTCACTAAGTTATACTCAATTATTATACTATCGTTTGTTGCATCATATCTCTCATATTATTGATTCGATTATTGTCACAAAGATCATCATCGCATTATATGATATATTATAAAATCAATAATCGAGACGACAAAGTTATTCATATTATTAAATTGCAATATTTATAATGTCTACAAGTTCTGACAAAGAGAGATTTGGTCACCTAATTGCGTGCCAATAGGGAGAAATCCTTATTGAAAATCCCCCTCTTTCCTGGGAACGACCTGGTTGTTAAATATTGTGAGTTATGATATTAATAATGAATAAGTTCGTGTTGATTAAAGATGAATTTGATAGTTACATTATGTTGGAATTATTGGTGTTAGTTGAAATCGACATCTATTCCGATGATAATTGATGTCTGGGGGTTATATTGATAAATCGGGTAATTTATCGGATAAATGAGAAATTAATTGCTACTAATTCACATGTTTATATAACTATTTATTCACATGTGTGTACTATTGAGTCACATTCACTTACTATTAGGGGAGTTGGTGCAAGATTGATAATACTTACATGACTAAGTTAAAAAGGGAGGTATAGATGGAGGTACTTGTAAGACCCCAAATTATTAATAAATAAAATTTAATTTTCTCTATTTATTATTTTGAAATAGTAAGGGTTGATTTGATTAATGTGGATAGTTAGGGGTAAAATACGCAAATATTTCAAAATAAGCAAGTGGTTATAAAATATTCGTTTGGTCGTGGAATATTCAGATCTTGTCGGGGAATATTCAGATGACCATGTATGACCATGTGTGGGCCCCATAACTTGAAAGCGATTGGATGAAGAAAACGACAAATATAAGTTGTTTAAAAATAATAATGTAGTTATTACTGAATAATCATTGTTAAAATACTCTATTGGTTAAAACACAAGAAGACACACAGTATTGCACCAATTATTGATTCTTACGTAAGAAGGCACTACTTAATAATGGTTACGGTAATTCGCATTCGATTATTTTATTGATTTAATAATTGTTTGCGTTGATATTTTATATTGTTGTTGTTTCAATAATTGTCATTACACAAGATTTTTCATTATCGAAGCAATAATTCATATTATCCGAATAATATTATTAGATAACATTATTGGCAATGTCTAGAAAATTGCATCTAAGGAGAGGTTTGGTCACCTAATCAAGGCCAAGAAGGAGAATTTTATTTATCGAAAGCCCCTCTTCCAGGAAGCTGCACGGTCATCGATATTGTGATTACGTAATATTATTTGTGAATAATTAATTATTGATTCATATGATAAGAAAATATTAATTTTATGTGGATATAGATGGAGAAAATTTTAATGTGACAATTGTTGAAAATTGAAATTTTATCTTTTCTCGATAAAATAATTCATTTAAATATATTATTATATTTTAATAATATAATAATGGTGATATTTTTACAACGAATGTGGGATATATGAGTATACGAGGAGGAAGAGTATTTTTGTTGCAATAAATGTTTAAAACATGTTAAACATGTCGGTGAACCCCATTTATCGATCGAAATTTGATTATAGCATGTAAAATCGCTTGCTTTGTGGATTTTTGATCAATTTTGTTTGGAATTTGGAAAAACTTTCTTACGCAAAGTTGTAGAGAATTGAATTTCCTATAAAAATCGCGAGATTCAAATTTTCTGATAAAAGGCTATTTATTGTGAATTATTGAAGTTCCGAAGCTTCGAAATAATTGAATTTTGGAAGTTTTAATTATTATTTTAAAGAAAAACGTTTTTTTTTGCATTTAAGTGGGCTAAAATGTGATATTAATTGCTGAAATCAGATCTTCAAAGGTGGGGTAAGGAAATTTATAATATATATTAATATTTTATTAAATTTTCATTTGGTGTTCTAAACATTTTCCTATAAATAGGGTGCTTAGGTTAGAATTGAAAATCACACCGTAAATCAAGTTTTCTCTCTATATTATCGAGCGTATTCTTGTGAGTATTTTGAGTATACTTTGAGTATTGTTAGAGGCGGTTCAAGTTCCTTCAAAGACTTATATCGGTATTCCAACTAAGTACTAATCTTTCGAGGTAAGGGATATTTTTTTTTTTCGTAATGATATTATTTCTTCAATATCATTATGTTAAAATATTGATCCAAGTTTTATTAAATTTGGAACTTTTGGTGTCTGAGATTACTTATTCACGATATCGACACTATTCACGATATTTACATATATTCACGAATCTAAGATTATTCATCGAAAAATGAAAATTTTATTTTCATCCAAAATATCTATTCTAGATATTAGCTTTGATTGTATCCATGTTTTGATCATTCTTGAATTTTACACCACATCGTAATTATTTTTGAGGTATTTTTGGACATGGATAAAACAAAGTACGAATCCTTAATCCTTAATCCTTGTCATTTTGTTTCACTGGATTCGTTTCTTTAAAAATATTTTTCATCATCTTCAGTCTTAAATGATGATATTATGGAATATCTTTGGCCTGTAGTGCAACGATGAATGATTTCTGAAGAATATCTTTCAGTAGTGCTAAAGATGAACAGTGTTTAGATGAACATGACTAATCGATGAATATCTTTGGCTGTAGTGCAAAGATGAATATTTGATTCAGATATATATTGATTGATGTTACAGGATAAAAGATAGGCGATGAACTTTTAAATTCATACATAGAAGATAGTAGTTTGCATTCTCTACTTAACTCTTCTAATGAATTATTATTTCATTGCGTAATATTGATTTAAAATTTGTTGTCTATTGTATTCTATTAGATTTTTTCCTGTTGAAGACTAACGATAATTTGTTGTATATTATCTTAGTCATAATATTCTTTATTGGGCTAGTTGAGCTCACCCTTTTCCTTTTTGTTCCATTTTTCTTCTCGTGGAGGCGAGAATATAGCGAGTAGCAGTGCAATTCGGGTATGGAATGAAAGTTCTAGAGAGAGTTGTTTAGTAGTCCTCACCATTTTTATAAAATAATGTATCAATAAATGTGACGCCCCCAAAATAGGTATACATCACCCATTCTGAGTTGTCAATACATGGTAATGTGTTCCCACTTCCATTTCGGAATCTCAAGTGGTTGCAACGGACCCTTAGGTACTAGATGCTCCGCCTTTACACGCCGACAAGTTAAACACATTGAGATAAACTTTGCAATCTCTCTCTTCATATTGTTCCACCAAAATGTATATAGAAGATCACGATACATTTTAGTACTTCCGAGATGGATTGCAAATGGTGTATTGTATGCCTCCATCATAATCTTGTACTTCAAATCGAGTCGTTAGGAACACAAAGTCTAGAGTGGACTCAAGTATTCCTTCTTCATCAATTCTCGCTTCAGAATAGCTCCTTCTTGTACTTTCTTCTTCATACGCATCGGCTCCGGCCTGATTGGCTTGAGCAACCTTAACTTTTCTATTAAAGTTGGCTCTACGCAATATACTTGACATCATCGCACTCGCTCCTCGTGATATGATCTTCTACTCAACGCGTACGGCTACCACGTTCGCTTTTACCGGGATGATATTGAATAGTGTGGTCGTAGTCTTTCAATAGCTCGAGCCAACGTCACGCCGCGATGTTGAGTTCTTTTGAGTGAAGAAATATTTAAGGCTTTTATGGTGCTCAATATATCTCCACTTTCTCCCCATATAGATAAGTGCCTCCATATCTTTAATAAAAAAACTGGCCGCTAACTCTAGATCATGAGTAGGATAATTCCTCTCATACTCTTTTAAGTTGTCATGAGGCATAGGCTATGACTTTCCCACGTTGCATGAGAACACATCCTAACCCTTTGCTCAAGCATCATCAGAGATAACAAATCCATCCCAACCAGATGGTATTGTTAGAACAGTCTTAAATAAGTCTCCTCTTAAGCTCTTGGAAACTTTTCTCGCATTCTTCGCTCCAAACGAATTTTGTATCCTTCCGAGTTAATGAGTTAATGGAGTAGCGATTCGAGAAAACTCTTCCACTAATCTCCGATAATAACCCATTTAAGCCCAAAAGTTACGATTCTTTGGCCACCGACTTGATTGCTCCAACTTTGTATTGCTTCAATCTTCTTCGTCCACTTGACGGATACTCCATGTTTCGACACCACGTGCCCAAGGAATGCTACTTCCTCGCCGTAACTCGCATTTCTTCAATTTGTCATATAGTTTATTTTCACGAAGCCTTTGGAGTACTAGCTTCAAATGGTGCTCATGATCTTCACGACTTTTGGAATATATAAGGATGTCATCAATAAAGACAACAACAAACCGATCCAAATATTCCTTGAATACTTTGGTTCATCATATCCATGAAAGTCGCAGGAGCATTAGTTAGTCCGAAAGACATGACTAAGAATTCATAATGCCCATACCGAAGTTTCAAGGCGGTCTTTAGAATATCCTCGGTTCTAATCTTCTTGATGATATCCGTAGCTAAGATCGATTTTGAAAAGAATTGTGCCCTCAGAATTGGTCAAACAAGTCATCAATACGAGGTAGAGGATACCTATTCTTGATGGTGATATGGTTCAATTCCCGATAGTCAATACAAAGTCGCATACTAAAATCTTTCTTCTTTACAAATAAAACAGGAGCACCCCAAGGAGATGTACTAGGACAAATGAAACCGATGTCCAACAATTCTTGTAGTTGAACCTTTAACTCGAAGTTCAATAGGAGCCATTCGATATGGGGTTTTAGAAATGGGCTTGTACTGTGTTCAAGATCAATAAAGAATTCAACTTCACGCTACGGGGTAGACCGGAAGTTCTTCGGGAAATACGTCAGAAAGTCAATAACAATGTAAATATTATTCAAATTTTGACGTGTCTTTATTCAAATCCATAACATGGGCTAAGAAAGCTTGACATCCATTTTCAATAAACGAATAGCTTTATGATTAGATATGATGGTGATTGATTTTAATGGTTTAGTTGCTTGAATTGCACAACAACAAAGTTGGTTAGGAATATGAAAACTAACAACCTTACGAAAATAATCAATTTTGGCATGATGAGTAGTTAACCAATCAATCCCTAAAATCACATCAAAAGCAAGTATCTTTAAAGAGATAAGGTCAATGTGTAAGGTAATGGTGCCAACTTGAATCAAACAAGATTTATAAACAAATTGGATGTGATGAAAGTTTCTCCTAACGGAGTTTCCATGATAGTCAAAGTCTAATTTCTCCCGAGTCAAGTTTAAACGTTGAGCACATGCGCAGAGAGATAAATGAATGGGTAAGACCGGGTATCAAGTAAGGTATAAACTTCGCAAGAATTTATAAATAACTTACCCGTGATAACCTCGTTTGGGTTCCTCGATTATGACCAATACAACAAACGCTTCTTCCCCTAATCGTTGACTTTGACTTTTCTCGATAGTCTTTTTCGAGTCACCGCCTCATTGAACTAGGTTTCGCCATCGCATAATCTCGGCGATATGTCCTTCCTTTCCACAATTATAGCATACCTTGAATTGTTGTGGGATGCTTTGATCGATATGTCCCTCTTTCCCGCATTTATAGCATATGACCGGGTGGTGGTCGTTTCCTCCCTTAGAACCGATTCTCGCCAAGACGCTGTCGTCTTCACACGGTCGTTGTTAAATCTCCTCTTTTAAAATCTCCTCCGACTCGCTTTCTTACATTTTCATGGCCATGATTACCACCAGAGTGGTTACCATTTTGTCCATCTGCTTTCTTTCTCATTTGGTTATCATTATTCATTGCTGATCGCTATCATGGTACGATCCTCGGTTGTGGTCCTCGGTTGACCGTATTTCGTTATCTCGCTAATAATAATTGAGCCTCATGCTTAACATCCGAATAAAGAGAAAATTTATGAGAAATGAGATATCGACGTATGCCGGGTTTCAAACCTCTAAGAAACATCCGCGTCACACGTTCCTCATTCTCCACCAAATGAGGTGCAAACTCGGATAACTCGCAATGCCTCCATCGAGACACAACGTCATGTTGTTCTCGCTTCCGGTCTAATAAACTTCACTTCCTTCATACGATTTAACACTTTCGTGAAAGTATTTGTCATTAAATAGTTCTCAAACGCTCCCAAGACATCTTTGAAAGGTATTTGGATGGGTACGCTTACGCAGACTCCCACCGATGATACGCCTCGCCACTTTAACATAAAGGTGGCGAATGGAACCTTCGTTCTCCGTGCATCCCAAGACATCGAATATCTTGGTAATTTGTTTGACCCATGTTTCCGCCATGATCGGATCTGGCTTTCCCTTAAATTCGGTGGTCCTAACTCTTTGAATCGCTTGCGTGACAACCCGTGAATTGCTATCATTTCCTCCTGTATTTTGAACACGAGTCTCCCTCGTCTCGATTTTTCATGAATCGCAAAAAGCTTCTAAACATTCCCTCGTTCATCATCGCTCATTGGTGTTGTTCACGGGAGGAACATTCTTACTTTGGTACGCGTTCTCCTCGTTGGTGAGTATCTAAAGCGCTCCACGGTCTCATTTCCATTGTTAATATTCTCATCGACATTCTCAAATATCATTAAAAAAAAAGGGTTAATTAAGAAATCAATATATCACATAATATCCCTATATAATCGACCAACTAACAAATAAGCTTAGGTAGGACACACTAGCGAAGGATTTACTCGTCTCTCCCTCCTAGTTCTATTCCCGATCTCCGCTTAGAGATCATATCCCTAAGCTCGATACCAACCGTGGACGCCCCAAAATAGGTATACATCACCCATTCTCGAGTTGTCAATACATTTCAGATGTAAACAACTACAACTTTATTATTACAACAAAGAAAGTGAGTTTAAATACAAATATTATCTTCTAGACAATATCTATACTCAAATAAATCCTCATCACATTTATTGATACATTATTTTACAAAAATGGTGAGGACTACTAAACAACTCTCTAGAACCTTCATTTCATACCCCGACTGCATTTTCGCTTATATTCTCGCCTCCCGAGAAAAATGGAACAAAAGGAAAAGGGTGAGCTCAACTAGCTCAAGAAAGAATATTATGACTAAGATAATATACAACAAATTACCGTTAGTCTTCAATGGGGAAAAATCTAATAGAATACAATGATAGACAACAAATTTTAAATCAATATTCGCAAATGAAAATAATAATTCATTAGAAGAGTTAAGTAGAGAATGCAAACTACTATCTTCTATGTATGAATTTAAAAGTTCATCGCTCATCTTTTATCCCTCGTAACATCAATCAATATACATCTAGAATCAAATATTCATCTTTGCACTACTGTGCCAAAAGATATTCATCATTGGTCATGTTCATCTAAACACTTGTTCATCTTTGCACTACTACCAAAGATATTCTTCAGAAATCATTCATCTTTGCACTACAGCCAAAAAGATATTCAATAATATCATCATTTAAGACCGAGGATGATGAAAAATATTTTTTAAAGAAACGAATCCCGGTGAAACAAAATGACAAGGATTAAGGATTAAAGATTAGACTTTGTTTTATCCATGTTCAAAAATACCTCAAAATAATCATAGTGGTGTAAAATTTAAGAATGATCAAAACATGGATACAATCAAAGCTAGTATCCGAATAGATATTTTGAATAAAAGAAGAAATTTATTTTTTAGGTGAATAGTCAGATACGTGAATAGTCAGACACGTGAATAAGTAACTCAGACACCAAAAGATAGAAATTCCAAAAAACATCTTCACGCTTCATGAATAGTACTCGTGAATAAGTAACTCATGAATAGTAACTCGTGAATAAGAACTCATGAATAGTAACCCGACATGAAAAAGTTCCAAATTTGATAAAAAGTTCCAACTAATATTTCAAAGATAATGATATTGAAGAAATAATATCATTTCGAGAGAAGAAAATAACATCCCTTACCTCGAAAGATTAAGACTTTTAAATTGAATAAGGGTATAGTCTTTGAAGGAACTTCAGACCGCCTAACAATACTCAAAGTATACTCAAAATACTCACAAGAATACGCTCGATAATATAGAGAGAAAACTTGGAGTTTACGGTGTGATTTTCAATTCTAACCTAAAGACCCTATTTATAGGAAAATGCTTAGAACACCAAAAGTTAAAATTTAATAAAATATTAATATTAATATTAATATTACAAATTCCTACGCCCACTTTTAAGGATCCGAATTCAAAGATTTACATAAATAAAAATTATTACCTTATTTTCACCTTATTTTTCAAAAAAAAATTATTGCGTGTTCTCTCAATAAATGTGATTGGGGCGGTTCCAACTAATTAGTTCGGGGTTAATTTTTTATAAATAAATATTTATAAAAAAATAAAATAAAATAAAATAAATTAAAAAAGATGTGAGAAATATTGTAACTAATTGTGTAAGTTATCATATAAAACTGATGTCATTTTATGTAATTAAAAATACTTTCTCTTATATTATGTACAAAATGATATTTTATATATTTTTAAAACATTGTTATTAAGGGTGTAAATGAACTAAGTCGAATCGATTATTGAGTTGCTCAGATTTAGTTCACAAAATTTATCGGGTATAAAATAAGATTTAATTGAAGCTCATCGAGTCGAGCACGATCCCATATCGAACCCGAATAGTTTGAACTTTTCGAACGAATATGATACGAGTATCAATAGAAAATTACAATTTGAGGATGTTCGAGTAATTTATCGAACTTTAAAATTTACTTATATTTAACTCATTTATATTTTTAATTAAATTTCTAATCGAATTTTTTAATGAACGAAAGCATTTAATCGTTTCTAACTATTTGTTCATTTTACAGCGTTAGTTGTTATTATAAGAGACATCTCGCGCAAGAATGTGAGCTCTCTCACCTCCAATATCCTTTGAATTAAATTATAAAACTAAATAATATTGTTAATATATTTCGAGACTATTGTTTTAAAATTGTTGTAAAGATAGTCTCATTTCAATAGATTTAAAGATATTATATTCAATATAACTTACTAAACAATACTCATAAAAGAGTATAGTGTTGATGTTAATAAAAGTTTAAAATAATTAATAGTCTTTTAATTTATTTTTACTAAATATTTTATAAAATTAAAAATAAATAAAAAATTATTTCTTCAAAATTTAGTGGGTATCAATCGACCCCAATAGGCCAAGTTAGATCCGCCAGTTTCATGAGGTTGGTTGACATCTTCAACGTAATAGGAATTTTGGACGTGCTTAGTGCTTATCCAATCCCACGGTTTAATTTTAATTTTATCTTTCTATTCGGAATAATTTTGTTATTTTGTTCTCTTTTATACTTTATAGCCCAGTTTCTCCCGCTTTATTTCGTATTAACACTTGGTAGTACACGCCTTCATACATAGATTATATGAGACAAAATTAAAATTTTATAAAAGTGAAAAGATTAAATAAAAAAATAAAGAACAGACAAAATAATATATTTAAGATTATAGGGCAAAAAAAATGTTAAACATGACACAAAATCACCAAAAATGGCATGACCATTTTATAATACAGATAGATAAGGGTTAGAGTATTGGTCAGAATATTAGTCTATAATAAACACACTTGCACCACAAAATATTGCTCAAGTGTGATTGTTACATTATACATAAATTATCTATTATTAAATTTATTTTCAACAAATTTGAATTATCATCAAACAAATTCATTAATATCATTTGTGTCACAAATTAATAATTTGATTATCAATAATTTAATTAATTGTTTTAGTTTTATTATACTCCTTTTATTTTTAAAAGGATGAATAAAATACAAATTTCACACATATTAAGAAAAACAAAAATAAAAAAAAGAAAATAAATAAAGTTATAAGTTTATTTTTAGTGGCTCACAATATTCATAAAACGATGAATATTTTTTTTTTGCTATTTTTTTCATTGTATTGTTATTTTCTAACAGTAAAGTACTAGTATCAGTACTGGTATTTAGACCTGGAAAATCAAGCTTAAGCCTGCGTGTGAGACCCCAAATTTTACGAATAAAGATTTAATTTTCTCAAATATTTTTTTTTGAATATTATGGTGTGAATTTGAGATAAAGTTATAGTTGTGGGTCAGATTTATAAATTTTGCAAAGTATATGCAGTTGTTATATTATATTCGATTGGTGGGGAATATTCTTTATATTGTAGGGAATATTCAGACGACAAGACAATCATTGGTGGACCCATTAATGGAATTATCATTCGGATTGAAAAACGACAAAAGTATTTTATTGAAAATAACGACGGAAGTTTTACCGATTGATATCGTTGAACTACTCGGTAGTAAAAGTACAAAGAATATCTGGTGGTAGTTGATAAGAAAGACACCAGTATTGATTATTGATGCTTACGTGATAAGTCACTCAGTTATACTCAATTATTTCTATAGTAATTGCTACATTATATCTCTCATATTATTGATTCGATTATTGTCAGTATCATCTGCATTATATGTTATATTATTAAATCAATAATTGAGGCGACAAAGTTGTTCATATTATTAAATTGCAATATTTACAATGTCTAGAAGTTCTGTCAAGGAGAGATTTGGTCACCTAATTGAGCGCCAATAGGGAGAAATCCTTATTGGAAAGCCCCCTCTTTCTTGGGAACAACCTGGTTGTTAAATATTGTGAGTTATAATATTAATGATGAATAAGTTCGTGTTGATTAAAGATGAATTTGATAATTTCATTGTGTTGGGATTATTTGTGTTAGTAGAAATCTCCACATCTATTCCGGATGATAATTGATGCTCAGAGGTTATATTGTTCAATCCAAGTATTCGGATACTTTTTTCGTGTCAAGTACTATTCATGAGTTATCGTGAGACCCTCAGATTTTATCAATAAAGATTTAAATTTTGTCAAAATAATTTTTAATATTATGGTGTGAATTTGAGATAATATTATAGTTGTAGGTAGTATTTATAAATTTTGCAAAGTATGCAAGTGGTTATATTATATTCGATTGGCCTGGGAATATCTTGGTTTAGCGAGGGAATATTCGCATAACTACTCAATCATTGGTGGACCCCATAATGTAATTATTGTTTGATCGAGAAAACGACAAAAATATTTTATTGAAATAACAACGGAAGTTTTACCGTTGATCTTTGTTGAACTACTTTGTAGTAAAAAGTACAAGAATACGTGGTGGTTGCATAAGAAAGTTACTACCTGTATTGATTATCGATGCTTATGTGAGAAGTCACCGGTTTGATTCCATTATTGTCGATTAATAATATGAATTATTATAAGCGATAATGACGCTTTTATTTTATTCGTATTATTAACGTAATAAAATGTAAACATCTTTTATATAAAATAGAATACTTTATTAAAGTTATTCTATAAATAGTAATATATTATATTTTATTACGCATAGTGTTGCATAGTATTTTTGATATAGTGTTTTGTATAGATTGCATAGTGTTTCATAGTAGAAATGTTTTTATATAAATAGAATATATTATATTTTATTTAAAAGATTTTTCTTTAAATATGGACCGTCGATTAAAGTAAATCAACTGGACCGCTCATGGATTAGTTACTACGCATTCCATTTTCCTATAAATAAGCTCATTCCTTCATTATTTTCTTTTAATTCATCAAACTCTGTAGAGAGAAATTATAGAGTATAGGTTTATAGAGAAAATTATGTAAAGAAGAAGAGTATTCGCTACTTCACTACTTCTATATTCAGTTCTTTTACTACCAGAATGGGTGTTATTCTTTCTTTCGAAGAGAACTTCGTTATTCCATTCATTATTATTTTGTTGAATAACCTATAAAAAAGTGGTATACCCTATACATAACCTCAGATATGTGCAAGATATCCTATACTTGGTGAAACTTATGTTATTCCATTCTTATTTATTCTCATTGAATAACTCGTGATCATGCCGTTTACCCTATACTTGGTGACATTCTTCTATTATTTTGTTGAACATCCCATCACAAGTGTTTTACACCGGACCGGTTCCGCTTTTTATTATTCTCGCTGAACATCCTCGTCATGTGTTTTACACCGGACCGGTTCCGCTTTTATCATTCTCATTGGAATATCCTATCCATGTGGTTTTACACCGGATCCGGGTTCCATCTTTATTATTCTGTTGGAACATCCCGCTTTGAGAATTTCACCGACCGGTTCCGTTATTATTATTCTGTTGAATAACTCGTTTATGCAAGTACCGCATGCATGGTGATTTCTTTTGTTATTCCATTCTTTATTATACCCGTTGGTTAAAACTTTGACTTCTATACTCCATGAAATTAGTAGAATATCCTCGATATTTGCGTTTCATCCAAAGATCTTTTCATGGAAATATTCTTTTGATCATTCTTGAATTTTACTCTATTAAACAAAGATCATGTTGACAATTTGGACGTTAATAATTCATGGATTAAATAATTCTTGAACTTGTTTTATTGAATTATTATGTCATTGTCATCATCCTCATGTTATATTATGTTATCTTTGGCTTACGCAAGGCATAGATGAACTTAGTATGATTATGACTCAGGATCATTCTAAGATAATCATGACTTGATATAAATGATGTGACAAAAGTCCTCAAAGTGGCTCTGTAATGCGTTGATGGATAGTTTTTGGTATGATTATGACCAGGGTGATTCTAAGATATAGTCATGACCATTGATAATTTGATGAAAATCCTCGATCAAGGTACGGTGGATGATTAGATGTGGTGGTTTATTTATTGTCGAGTCTCAAACGATAAAAATTGATGAAAACCTTTTAAAACCTAAAAGATAGTAGACTTTATTCTCTACTTGACTCTTTTAATGGATTGCTTATTCATTGCAGCATTAAACCGGTTGTCTATTGTATTTTATCGCTTAACACTTATTGAAGGCTAATGATAAATTTATTTACGCATTATCTTAGTCATAATATTTCATCGGGCTAGTTGAGCTCATCCTTTCTTTCACCGTTCTCTTCAGAAATGAGAACATAGCCGGGACCAGTCGGGGAACGAAGTAATGGTCCAGAGGATAAGATTAGTAGTCCTCACTATTCGTGAAATAAAGTGTGATAATAGTTGTAATGAGGACTCCTTTTGAGTTTGTATAATATCTAGTAGACAATATTTGTATTCAAACTCACGCTTTATGTCGTATTGTACACTGACGCTTATATTAAGTAAGTTGTATTTGAATTTATGTACCATGTAAGTGGCGACCCAAGACGGGTGGACGTATACCTAATTTTGGGGGCGCCACGGTTGGTATCGAGCTTAGGATATGATCCCGGCCGAGATGTGAGATAAGAACTAGGAGGAGAGACGAGGAATTCCTTCACTAAGTATGACCTACCTAAATTTATTTGGTATTTAATTGGCTCACGTAGTATAGGGATAATATGTGATATGTTAATTAACCCTTGTTTTGTGACAAAGTGTTTGAGAATGGCATCTGAAAAATGCCGAGATAAGCAATGAAGCACATGTGAGTGTTGATTCAAACTCAAACAAAAGGTAACGACACCAACAACACGATAATAATCATATCGTGGTGGCAAATTTATCGAACAATGATAACCATCGGGGGAAATTATCATGCTAAGAATGGTAACCACTTTATGGTAATCATAGCAAAGATAATAGAAGTGGAAATTGCAAGAAGAGAAGGTCATTTAGCTCAATTTTTGTTGTGCACCAAAGTCAAGTCTATTTCAGACGGTGGCACCAAAGGTGGATATGGACAAAACAAAGTCGTTGGTTTTAGGAAGTACATTTTCATGACTTCTCAAAAAGCGAGTAAACCGAACGAAGTTAGCACGGGTTAGTTAATTATAAATTGCGAAGTTTATACCTTATAAGATACCGGTTTTACCCATTATTTTATCTCTTGCTTGCGCTCAAAGTTTAAATTTGACTCCGGAGAAATTGGACTTTGATTTATCTCATTTAAACTTAGTTGGGAGAAACCTTCGTTACCTCTCCAATCGTTTATAAATCTTGTTGATTCAAATCGAAACTTTCACGTTACCTGTCAATCTTATCTCTTTGAAAATACTTGCCTTTGATTTTAGGAATCAATTGGTTAACTACTCATCATGCTTTTCATAAGGTTGTTAGCTTTTATATTTATAACAACCCTGTTACACGAATTCAAAGTAACCAAACCCTAAAGTTAATCATTGTCATATCAAGCCATAAGTAAAGAGCCCCGAACCTTTCGTTGTTGACTTCCTTGTGTGGAATGCACCAAGCCGACTTTTTCAGAGGCGACGCCATGATCAAGATGGCAAGTTTATAGGTATCATTGTGAGGTGCTATCTAGGTTAAGGGATAGAAGTCACAGTTCGTATCAATGTGACGTACTATCCAAGTCTTGGATGAGAGTAACAGTTTTGAATGATATTTCTATCATTAATAAATTTCTTGACGATTCTTGAAGATTTCTATCCTACCCTAGAGCGTGAAATCGAATTTTGTATTGACCCCAAAGATAAAAACCCATTTCTTAAACCCTCAAATATTTCTTCAACTAAATGAAGCAGCTTTACGTGGTTTATGATGAAAGTCATAATAAAAGCATTGGAATAATGAAAATCATGGGTATATGAAGTATTAGTAAGTTTTATGATGAGTTATGTTGGTTGGTATGTGAAAACATGAAAGTTTCTTAGAAATCACAAAGAGTTGAAAATCAGATTTTGGTGAAAAACGTAACATGAAATTCAATTGACCATATCTCCTATTATATTTTGAATTTTTGAGTATGGTCAAGTTCTAGAGTTAGATCTATGAGTTACCTAACTAATCCAAGTGGAATTACTGGAAAAGGTGTTGTAGATTTTGTGTGGACTGATTTTAGCAAATGAGGCCAAAGCTGTAAATTTCGAAAATGCTACTGCCCAGAAACTTTAAGGGACTGTTTCGGCCACTTAAATTATGAGAAAAATTCTGGCCTTTTGGGACATGAAAGTATATGGTATAAAGTACCTCCTGTCCAAAAATGAGCTCATTCTGACTTAAAATGAGCAAGTTATGACTATTTCAATATTTAGGTTTTTCCGATTTAAAAACGCTATAACCGAGTTCTATAACTCCGATGACCATGAAATTTAAACTAGAAGCTCACGTTAACATGTGTAAGGTCCTGCCAAGATTTGGGAATTTTGGAGTTAAACTTGAGGTAGCAAATTTCTTAAGGAATTAATTAGAAATTGATTTTGAAAAATAGTAAATGAATTTTAAAAATTCCGAGAAAAATATATTTTCATTATGGGACTATATTATGCTAAATCTCAGAAAAGAAATATTTTTGGGACTAATTTGGTATTTTTCATAAAAATAGTTTAGTTACTTAACATATGAGTTAAATATGTTATGTGAAGTAACAAAGTTGAAAATAGGATTTTATGGCTAGAGAATCCTATATGTAATATATGCATATTTTTTTTTGATGAGGATTTGATAATTGGTGATGATATTTTATGAGTATGACATTTTGAATGATTAAATGCATTATATGGTAAAGCGTAAACAATTGAGATAAATTGTTTATAAATTTAAGAAGTGATTAAAATATTATTATAATATTAATGTTATTAGATTATGAGATTATTAAGTGATTGATAACATGGGGATATTCTTGAATCTCGGATAAATTATATTATAAATGTTTAATATTTATCCTTTATCTCATTTGATTGATTCTTTATATCATTATCCTCATGTTTATATTATGTTGAAAGTCATCCGTGGCTTCAGAAAGTGCATAGATGGACTTGGTATGATTATGACGAGGATTGTTAGGGTATAATCATAACAGTAATTGAAAACACAATTATCTTTCGTCAGTAGTGCATGGATAATTTGTGGTCGTGATATTTTAATGAATACACAATTATCTTTGGTAGTAGTGCATGGATAATTTGTGGTCGTGATACTAATGAATACATACACAATTATCTTTGGCCGTAGTGCATGGATAATTTGTGGTCGTGATACTAATGAATACACAATTATCTTTGGTCAGTAGTGCATGGATAATTTGTGGTCGTGATATTAATGAATACACAATTATCTTTTGCCGTAGAAGTGCATGGATAATTTGTGGTCGTGGTATTAATGAATACACAATTATCTTTGGCAGTAGTGCATGGATAATTTGTGGTCGTGGATACTAATGAATACACGATTATCTTTGGTCAGTAGTGCATGGATAATTCGTGGTCGTGATACTAATGAATATCCTCGTACGAATGCGGTGGATGATTCGATGATATGGATTAATTATCGAAATTTGAGTCTCAAAGAATGAAATATTAATTCATGGATGTGGTAAAAGTCATCTTCGTCAGTAGTGCATTGATAGACTTGGTATGATTATGACCACGGATTATTCGGTATAATCATGATCAGATTGAAAACACGAATATCCTCGCCAAGAAAGTGTAATGGATAATTCGTGGTTGTGATACTATTAAGTCGCTGCGTCTCAACATTATTGGTTTTCGATTTGTATATCTTTAGCCCAGAAAAAGATGAATTGTTAATGAATATCTTTGGCGGATTACGAAGATGAATTTAATATTTTTAACAATAAAGGTATTCAAGGTATCCTCACCTCTTTATCATATCAGGTACGAACCCTAATTTCGAGGGCGAAATTCCATAAGGAGGGGAGATTGTGAGACCCCAGATTTTATCAATAAAGATTTAAATTTTGTCAAAATAATTTTTTAATATTATGGTGTGAATTTGAGATAATATTATAGTTGTGGGTAGTATTTATAAATTTTGCAAAGTATGCAAGTGGTTATATTATATTCGATTGGTCGGGAATATTCCGGTTTAGCGAGGAATATTCAGACATAACTACTCAATCATTGGTGGACCCTACATTAGAATTATCATCGGATCGAGAAAACGACAAAAATATTTTATTGAAATAACAACGGAAGTTTTACTGCTGATCATTGTTGAACTACTCGGTAGTAAAAAAAAAAATACGATGTCATACGTGTGGTTGCATAAGTATTACACCAGGTATTGATTTTTGATGCTTATGTGAGAAGTCACCCGTTTGATTCCATTATCACGATTAATAATATGAATTATTATAGCGATAATGACGTTTTGTTTTATTCAGATTATTAACGTAATAAAACATAAACATCTTTTATATAAAATAGAATACTTTATTAAAGTTATTCTATAAATAGAATATATTATATTTTATTACGCATAGTGTTGCATAGTATTTTGCATAGTGTTTTGCATAGTATTGCATAGTGTTTGCATAGTAAAATGTTTTTATATAAATAGAATATATTATATTTTATTTAAAAGATTTTCTTTAAATATGGACCGCCGATTAAAGTAAATCAACTGGACCGTTCATGGATTAGTTACTATGCATTCCATTTTCCTATAAATAAGCTCATTCCTTCATTATTTTCTTTTAATTCATTGAAACTCTAGAGAGAGAAATTATAGAGAGAAGGTTTATAGAGAAAATTATGAAAGAAAGAAGAGTATTCCGCTACTTCACTACTTCTATATTAGGTTCTTTTTACTAGTAGTGGGTGTTATTCTTTCTTCTTGAAGAGAACTTCATTATTCCATTCATTATTATTTTGTTGGAATAACTCGTTAAAGTGGTATACCCTATACATAACCTCAGATATGCAGATATCCTATACTTGGTGAAATCCTTATGTTATTCCATTCTTATTTATTCTCATTGAATAACTCAGATACATGCTTTACCTATACTTGGTGACATTCTTCTATTATTCTCATTGGAACATCCCGTCTGTGTGTTTTACACCGGACCGGGTTCTCGCTTTTTATTATTCGCTGAACATCACATCGTGTGTTTTTACACCCGATTCGGTTCCGCTCTTTATCATTCTTTTGGAATATCCTATTCGTGTGTTTTACACCTGATCCGGTTCCATCTTTATTATTCGCGTTGGAACATCCTCGGTGTGAATTTCACCGATTCGGTTCCGTTATTATTATTCGTTGAATAACTCTGCATCATGCCAAATCGCATGCATGGTGATTTCTTTTGTTATTCCATTCTTTATTATACCCAAATTGGTTAAAACTTTGACTTCTATACTCCATGAAATTAGTAGAATATCCTCGATATTTGCGTTTCATCCAAAGATCTTTCATGGAAATATTCTTCCGATCATTCTTGAATTTTACTCACGTAAACAAAGATCATGTTGACAATTTGGACGTTAATAATTCATGGATTAAATAATTCTTGAACTTGTTTTATTGAATTATTATGTCATTGTCATCATCCTCATGTTATATTATGTTATCTTTGGCTTACGTGCATAGATGAACTTAGTATGATTATGACCGTGGATCATTCTAAGATAATCACGACTTGATATAAATGATGTGACAAAAGTCCTCAATGGGGTCTGTAATGTTGATGAATAGTTTTTGGTATGATTATGACTGGGGTGATTAAGATAGTAGTTTAATTATTGATAATTTGATGAAAATCCTCGACCGTGGTACGAGGATGATTAGATGTGGTGGTTTATTTATTGTCGAGTCTCGATATAAAAATTGATGAAAACCTTTAAAACCTAAAAGATAGTAGACTTTATTCTCTACTTGACTCTTTTAATGGATTGCTTATTCACCGCAGCTTAAACCGGTTTATCATTGTATTTTATCGCTTAACATCGTTGAAGGCTAATGATAAATTTATTCTGCATTATCTTAGTCATAATATTTTCATCGGGCTAGTTGAGCTCACCAATTTTTCTTTCACCGTTTCTTCGTGAAATGAGAACATACCGATTAGTCTGGGAACGTAAGTAATGGTCCAGAGGATAGCATTAGTAGTCCTCACTATTCGTGAAATAGTGCGATAATAGTTGTAATGAGGACTCCTTTTGAGTTTGTATAATATCTAGTAGACAATATTTGTATTCAAACTCACAGCTTTATGTCGATTGCATACCGGCGCTTATATTAGTAAGTTGTATTTGAATTTATGTACCATGTAAGTGGCACCCAAGATGGGTGACGACGATACCTAATTTTGGGGGCGTCACAGTTACTATTCATGAGTTACTATTCATGAGTTACTATTCACGAGTTACTATTCACAAGTTACTATTTTACGGTAAGGGGTGTTATTCTTTTGTATTCATGAAGAGAACTACTGTTATTCCATTCTTTATTATTCTGTTGGAATAACCTGTATATGCGGAATCCTCTATACTTGGTGAAATCCTTCTGTTATTCCATTATTTATTATTTCATTGAATAACTTCAGATACGCTATTAACCTATTCTTGGTGGAATAACTCAGATATGCGGTTTACCCTATACTTGGTGATCTTCTTCTCGTTATTCCATTCTTTATTATTATGTTGGAATAACTTTGTAAATGTAAAATCGCATACACGGTGAAATTCTTCTATTATTCCATTCTTTAATATTCTCGTCGTAATATCCCGCTTGAATGAATTTCACCGATTCGGTTCCATTATGTATTATTCGTATTTATTATTCTCGCATTGGAATAACCTGCTCATAATGGCACCGCATGCATGGTGATTTCGTTGTTATTTCATTCTTTATTATTCATTTGGAACATCCCGCTTGTGAATTTCACCGCATATGGTTCCGTTATTTATTATTCTCGTTGGAATAACCAAATTGTCTTATCTATCACATGCCCGGTGATTTCTTTTGTTATTCCATTCTTTATTATACTCGGTTGGTTAAAGTTTTGAATTTCTATACTCCATAAAATTAGTGGAATATCCTCGATATTTGTGCTTCATCCAAAGATCTTTTTCATGGAAATATTCTTCCGAGCATTCTTGAATTTTACTCTACAAAGAAGTATCATGTTAACAATTTGGACGTTATTAGTTCCTGGATAAACTAATTCTTGAACTTGTTTTATTGAATTCTTATATCATTGTCATTATCCTCATGTTTATATTTTTTTGAAAGTCATCTGTGGCCTGTAGTGCATAGATGGACTTGGTATGATTATGACCAAGGATTATTCGGTATAATCATGACCGTAATGTTATAAATGATGTGGTAAAATTCCTCATTGGCCCGTAGTGCATTGATGGACAGTTGTTGGCATGATCATGACCATTGATGAATACACGAATATCCTCGGCCCGTAGTGCATGGATAATTTGTGGTCGTGACCCTAATGAATATCCTCGTCAGAAAAGTGTGGATGATGTGGATTATTTAATGTCGAGTCTCGCCGATAAAAGTGATGAAAACTCTTTAAATCATAAAAGATAGTAGATTTTATTCTCTACTGACTTTTTAATGGATCGCTTATTCCACCGCAGCTTAACCTTGTTGTTTATTGTATTTTATCGGTTTAACATTGTTGAAGGCTAATGATAATTTATCCCGCATTATCTTAGTCATAATATTTCTTCTTTGGGCTAGTTGAGTTCACCCTTTCTTTCACTGCGTTCTCTTCGTGAAATGAGAACGTAGCAGGACTAATGAGGGACGGAGTGATGGTCCGATGATAGATTAGTAGTCCTCACTATTCTATGAAATAGTGTGATAATAATTGTAATGAGGACTTATTCTCGAGAGTGGATATTGTCTGTAAGACAATATTTGTATTAAAACTCATGCCTTTTGTTGTATATTTAATATTGTATTTGTATTACGTACTACGTATCCTGGCACCCAAGATGGGTGATGTATACCTATTTTGGGGGCGCCACAGTTGGTATCAAAGCTTAGGATACGATCCCCGGCCGAGATGTGAGACAAGAACTAGGAGGGAGAGACAGGAATTCCTTCGCTAGTATGACCTACCTAAGTTTATTTGGTATTTAATTGGCTGGAAATTCGAGTATAGGGATAACATGTGATATGTTAACTAACTCTTGTTTTGTGGCAGTGTTTGAAAATGACATCCGAGGATATTGAGATAAGCAATGGAGCAAAATAATATGACCGAATCGCAGTACGAGGCTAAGTTTGCGGAGTTATCCCGGTTTGCATCCCATTTAGTCGATAATGAGGAGCGAATGACGTGAATGTTTCTAAGAGGTTTGAAACCCGATATAGGTTAATACCTCATTTCTCATAAACTTTGTTTATATTCAGATGTTGTGAATAAGGCTCAGTTATTGGAGCGCGATAATGAGTTAGCACAACCAAAAGGTAACGACCAACAACACGATAATAATCATACCGGTGGCAACGGCCATCAGAACAATGATAACCATCGTGGGGAAAATTATCATGCCAAGAATGGTAACTACTTCGGTGGTAATCATGACCAAGATAATAGAAGTGGAAATTTCAATAAAAGAAGGTCACCTAGCCGATTTTGTCGTGCACCAAAGTCAAGTCCAGCTGGGACGGTGGCACCAATTCGGCGGACATGCATAAAACAAAGTCGGTGGTTTCAGGAAGAGCGTTTTTCGTGACTTCTCAAAAAGCGGGTAAACCGAACGAAGTTAGCACGGGTTGGTTAATTATAAATTCTTGCGAAATCTATGCCTTATTAGATACTGGTTCTACCCATTATTTTATCTCTCTTGCTTGTGCTCAACGTTTAAATTTGACTCCTGAGAAGTTAGACTTTGATTTATCTGTTAAAATTTCGTTAGTAGAAACCTTCGTTACCTCCACTGTTTATTAATCTTGTTTGATTCAAATCGACACTTTCACGTTACCTTTCGATCGTATCTCTTTGAAAATACTTGCCTTCGATGTGATTTTAGAAATCGATTGGTTAACTACTCATCATGCTTTTCGTAAGGTTGTTAGCTTTTAATATTCCTAACCAACCTGTTATGCGAATTCAAGTAATCAAACCACTAAAGTCAATCATTGTCATATCAAGCCATAAGAAAAGAGCCCCGAGCCTTTCGTTGTTGACTTCCTTGTGTGGAATGCACCGAAGCCAAAACTTTCAGAAGCGACGCCGTGAATGACGATGGCAAGTTGATAGTATTAATGTGACGTCATTATCCAAGTCATGGATGAGAGTCACAGTTTTGAATGATATTTCTATTGTTAATAAAATTTCTCGACGTATTCTTGAAGACTTTCGCCTTACTCCAGAAGCTTGAATCGAATTTTGTACCGACCCCAAAGACAAAACCCCATTTCTAAAACCCTTAAATATTTCTTCAACTAAACGAAGCATAACTTGCGCCAAAGATGTTGGCTCGAGTGTTGAAGATTACGATCGCACTCATTCAATACCATCATGGAAAACGAACGTGGTGGTAGCCGACGCGTTGAGTAGAAGATCGATGCGAATATCTGAACCCACGGTAGATATCAAATATACGTGTAGAATCGACTTTAATCGATAAAGTTAAAGCCGTGCAAGCTACATACCAGAGTCGATGAATGTGAAGAAGAAGGTTCAAGAAGGCGTTATTCTAGAAACAAGAATCGATGAAGAGAGAAATCTCAACCCTCGATTTTATGGCCCATTTGAAATCCTCGACGAGTAGGAACTCGTGGCCTATAGACTCGCTTTTATCGCCAAATATGTCGCGTGTTTATAACGTTTGTCACACGATCGATGTTACGTAAATATGTGGACTAATTCAACCACATTATTGATTTAGAACCGACGAGATAGCGGATAATTTAACGTATGAAGTCAGACTGTTAAAATCCTGGAATATATTCTACGCTTAAAGGTTATACCTCAAGAGATAGGATCTAACGAAGTGACTTCATCTGTTCGGCATACCAGGTACGTACGTAAATTTCGAGGGCAAAATTTCATAAGGAGGGGAGATTGTGAAACCCCAAATTTTACGAATAAAGATTTAATTTTCTCAAAATATTTTTTTTTGAATATTATGGTGTGAATTTGAGATAAAGTTATAGTTGTGGGTAGTATTTATAAATTTTTCAAAGTATGCAGGTTGTAATATTATATTTGATTGGTCGGGGAATATTCTTTATGTCGGGGAATATTCGTACGACGACACAATCGTTGGTGGACCCACAACGAAATTATTGTCGGATTGAAAAAACGACAAAAGTATTTTATTGAAAATAACTATGAAGTTTTACCGTTGATCATTGTTGAACTACTTTCGGTAGTAAAAAGTACAAGAATACGGCGTGGTTGCATAAGAGCATTACGGTGATTGATTATTGATGTTTACGTGATAAGTGTGACGCCTTCAAAATAGTATACATCACCCATTCCGAGTTGTCAATACATGGTATGTAAACAACTACAACTTTATTATTACAACAATAAAACGTGAGTTTGAATACAAATATTATCTTCTAGATAATATCTATACTCAAATAAATCCTCATCACATTTATTGATACATTATTTTACAAAATGGTGAGGACTACTAAACAACTCTCTCTAGAACTTTCATTCCATACCCCGACTCGCACTCGCTTATATTCTCGCCTCCCCGAGAAGAAAAATGGAACAAAAAGGAAAAAGGCGAGCTCAACTAGCCCAAAGAAGAATATTATGACTAAGATAATATACAACAAATTATCGTTAGTCTTCAACAGGAAAAATCTAATAGAATACAATAGACAACAAATTTTAAATCAATATTCAATGGAAATAATAATTCATTAGAAGAGTTAAGAGAGAATGGAAACTACTATCTTCTATGTATGAATTTAAAGTTCATCGCCTCATCTTTTATCCCAGTAACATCAATCAATATATATCCGAATCAAATATTCATCTATGCACTACTACAGCCAAAGATATTCATCACGGTTGGTCATGTTCATCTAAACACTGCTCATCTTCAGACTACTACCAAAGATATTCTTCAGAAATCATTCATCTTTGCACTACTGTGCCAAGATATTCCATAATATCATCATTTAAGATCAAGATGATGAAAATATTTTTAAAGAAACGAATACAATGAAACAAAATGACAAGGATTAAGGATTAAGGATTAAGGATTAAGGATTCAGTACTTTTGTTTTATCCACGCCCAAAAATACCTCAAAAATAATTACAAAGTGGTGTAAAATTCAAGAATGATCAAAACATGGATACAATCAAAGCTAGTATCCGTAATAGATATTTTGGACTTAAAAGAAAATTTTTCATTTTTGATGAATAGGCCGTATTCGTGAATAAAGTGTCAGATACGTGAATAAGGCCGTGATACGTGAATAGAACTCCGACACCAAAAGTTCCAAATTTGATAAAAACTTCAGATCAATATTTCAACATAATGATATTGAAGAAATAATATCATTAAAAAAAAATATATCTTACCTCGAAAGATTAATACTTCTAAATTTGGAATACCGTGTATAAGGTCAAGGAACTTGCACCGCCTAACAATACTCAAAGTATACTCAAAATACTCACAAGAATACGCCGATAATATAGAGAGAGAAAACTTCAGCTTCGTGTGATTTTCAATTCTAACCCAAGACCCTATTTATAAGAAAATGTTTAGAATATCAAAAGTAAAATTTAATAAAATATTAATATATATTATAAATTTCCTTAGCCCACCTCAAGATCTGATTTCAACAATTAATATCACATGTTAGCCCACTTAAATGCAAAAAAACGTTTTTCTTTAAAATAATAATTAAAACTTCCAAAATCAATTATTTCAAGCTTCTAACTTTAATAATTCACAATAAATAGCCCTTTTATCAGTAAATTCAAATCTCGCGATATTTTATAGGAAATTCAATTCTCTACAACTTTGCAGAAGAAATCTTTTCCAAATTCCAAACAAAAATTGACCAAAATCCACAAACGGGCGATTTTCCAAGATATAATCAAATTTCAGTCAATAAATGGGGTCCACCAACATGTTTAACATGTTTTAAACATTTATTGCAACAAAAATACTCTTCCTCCTCGTATACTCATATATCCCACATTCGTTGTAAAAATATCACCATTATTATATTATTAAAATATAATAATATATTTAAATGAATTATTTTATCGTAAAAAGATAAAATATCAATTTTCAACAATTGTCACATTAAAATTTTCTCCATCTATATCCACATAAAATCAATATTTTTCTTATCATATGAATCAATAATTAATTATTCACAAATAATATTACGTAATCACAATATCGACAACCAAAAGTTCTCAGAAAGAGGGGGCTTTCAATAAGAATTTCTCCTTCATCATGCCAATAATTAGGTGACCAAACCTCTCCTTAGATGTAACTTTCTAGACATTGCCAATAATGTTATCTAATAATATTATTCAGATAATATGAATTATTGCTTCGATAATGAAAATACCGTAATGACAATTATCAAACAACAACAATATAAAATATCAACACAATAATTATTAAATCAATAAAATAATCGAATGAAAGAATTATCGTAACCATTATTAAGTAGTGCCTTCTTCACGTAAGAATCAATAATTGGTGCAATACCGTAATATTATCGTGTTTTAACATTTAGTATTTTAACAAGATAATTGTGAATAACTACTACCTGTTATTTTTAAACAACTTATATTTGTCGTTTTCTTTCATCCAATCGCTTTCAGTTATGGGGCCCACACATGGTTGCGCTTCGCATTTAATATTCCCGACAAAGCATTTAATATTCCAATACCAAACGTAATATTTTATAACCACTGCTTATTTTGAAATATTTACGATTTTACCCCTAACTAACCACATTAATCAAATCAACCCTTACTTATTTCAAAATAATAAATAGAGAAAATTAAATTTCATTTATTAATAATTTGGGGTCTTACAACCTCCCTCCTTATGAAATTTCGTCCTCGAAATCGACGACGCATATACTGTGTGTTTCAAAAGGTGAGGACACCTCGCTTTCATTTCCGCTTCCAATTCCTGTGTCATTTCTCTATAAAGCATGATTCCTCCACAAAACTTTAACTTGTGGTATGACCTTTCATGGCAGTAGGACATGCTCCTTCCTATCCAAGATCTTCGACAGTACCTCCTCATACGTTAAGTCTTCTTGGCTATCTCATCCGGTTCTAACTCTATAACGTGGTTCGGGTCTTTCACATATTTCTTTAAGTACGAGATATGTGAAACACATTATGAACACGAGACATACTTCGAGGTAACGCGAGTCTATAGGCTACATTTCCTACCTTGGCCAAGAATTTAAAATGGACCAATAAATCGTGGATCGAGCTTTTTCTCTTCCCAAATCTTGTAACTCCCTTCCATGGAGCAACCGCAACAATACATGATCCCCTATACTAAATTCCACGCCCTTTCGATGAAGATCCGCATAACTCTTTTGTCGATCTTCAGGTTGTTTGTATACGTTGTCGAATCATTTGGATCTTTTTCCGTGAGTCATACGTATCAACTCGGGTCCCAACAATGTTGCTTCACCCACCTCGTCCCAACAACATCGGAGAGAGCGACACTTTCGCCCATATAATGCTTCAAATGGAGCCACACCTATACTTTGCTCGATAATCTGTTGTTGTAGGAGAATTCCACCAATGGTAAATACTTATCCCAACTACCCTTGAAGTCTAGGACACGAGTCTTAATAGATCTTCAAGAGTTTTAATAGTCCTCTCGATTGTCCGTCTGTTTGGGGATGGTATGCCAACTAAATCGCAAACTGCGTCTAGCTTTTTTTGCAAGCTAACCCAAAATCTTGAAGTGAATCTTGGGTCACGATCCAAACTATGGATATCGGCATGCCATGCAACCTCACAATCTCATTCACGACATATACTAGCAAGACTTTCAAGGGAATAAGTCTCTCAGACGGCAAGAAATGAGCAGACTTGGTTAATCTATCAACAATAACCCAAATAAAGATTGATGCCTTGAGAAACCGTAGAAGACCAGAAACTAAATCCATGGTAATGTGTTCCACTTCCATTTCGAATCTCAAGTGGTTGCAACGGACCCTTAGGTACTAGATGCTCCGCTTTTACACGTTGGCAAGTTAAACACATCGAGATAAACTTTGCAATGTCTCTCTTCATATTGTTCCACCAAAATGTATGTCAAGATCACGATACATTTTAGTACTTCCGGATGGATTGCAAATGGTGTATTGTGTGCCTCCATCATAATCTTGTACTTCAAATCGAGTCGTTAGGAACACAAAGTCTAGAGTGGACTCAAGTATTCCTTCTTCATCAATTCTCGCTCTAATAGCTCCTTCTTGTACTTTCTTCTTCATACGATCAACTCCGGCCTGGTGGGCTCGAGCAACCTTAACTTTTTCTATTAAAGTTGGCTCTACGCGATACTTGACATCATCGCACTCTCGCTTTCAAGATATGATCTTCTACTCAACGCCGCCACTACCACGCTCGCTTTTCCGGGATGGTATTGAATAATGTGGTCGTAGTCTTTCAATAGCTCGAGCCAACGTCGCCGCCAGATGTTGAGTTCTTTTTGAGTGAAGAAATATTTAAGGCTTTTTATGGTCCGAATATATCTCCACTTTCTCCCCATATAGATAGTGCCTCCATATCTTTTAGCGCTGAAACGATCGCCGCTAACTCTAGATCATGAGTAGGATAATTCCTCTCATACTCTTTAAGTTGTCGCGAGGCATAGGCTATGACTTTCCCACGTTGCATGAGAACACATCCTAACCTTTGCTCAAGCATCATCAGAGATAACAAATCCATCCGAACCAGATGGTATTGTTAGAACAGTCAAATAAGTCTCCTCTTAAGCTCTGGAAACTCTTCTCGATTCTTCGCTCCAAACGAATTGTGTATCCTTCCGAGTTACCGAAGTTAATGGAGTAGCGATTCGAGAAAAACCTTCCACTAATCTCCGATAATAACCATTTAACCTTTGAAAAGCTACATACTTTGGCCATCGACTTCATTGCTCCTAACTTTGTATTGCTTCAATCTTCACGTCCACGGATACTCCATGTTTTGACACCACGCGTGCCCAAGAAATGCTACTTCCTCAAGCCGTAACTCGCATTTCTTCAATTTGGCATATAGTTTGTTTTCACGAAGCTTTTGGAGTACCCCGCCTTCAAATGGTGCTCATGATCTTCACGACTTTTGGAATATATGAGGATGTCATCAATAAAGACAACAACAAACTGATCCAAATATTCCTTGAATACTTGTTCATCATATCCATGAAAGTCGTAGGAGCATTAGTCACCCAAAAGACATGACTAAGAATTCATAATGCCCGCATCGAGTTCGAAGGCGCGCTTTTGAATATCCTCATTCTAATCTTCAAATTGATGATATCCGAATCTAAGATCGATTTTTGAAAAGAATTGTGCCCTTGTAATCGGGTCAAACAAGTCATCAATACGAGGTAGAGGATACCTATTCTTGATGGTGACATGGTTCAATTCCCGATAATCAATACAAAGTCGCATACTTCCGCCTCTTTCTTCTTTACTAATAAAACAGAGCACCCCAAGGAGATGTACTAGGATGAATGAAACCGATGTCCAACAATTCTCGTAGTTGGACCTTTAACTCCCTCAAGTTCAATAGAGCCATTCGATATGGGGTTTTAGAAATGGGGCTTGTACTCAGTTCAAGATCAATAAAGAATTCAACTTCACGCTCGGGGTAGACCGGAAGTTCTTCAGAAATACGTCAGAAAGTCAATAACAACAGGAATATTATTCAAATTTGACGTGTCTTTATTCAAATCCATAACATGGGCTAAGAAAGCTTGACATCCGCTTTTCAATAAACGAATAGCTTTTATGATTAGATATGACGTTGATTGATTTTAATGGTTTAGTTGCTTGAATTAATTGCAACAAAGTTGGTTAGGAATATGAAAACTAACAACCTTATTTAAAACAATCAATTTTGGCATGATGAGTAGTTAACCAATCAATCCCTAAAATCACATCAAAAGCAAGTATCTTTAAAGAGATAAGGTCAACAGTAAGGTGATGGTGCCAACTTGAATCAAACAAGATTTATAAATGTGGATGTGATGAAAGTTTCTCCTAACGGAGTTTCCACAGATAGGTCAAAGTCTAATTTCTCCTGAGTCAAGTTTAAACGTTGAGCACATGCGCAGAGAGATAAATGAATGGGTAGCACCAGATCAAGTAAGGTATAAACTTCGCAAGAATTTATAAATAGCTTACCCGTGATCACCTCATTTAGGTTCCTCGATTTTGACCAACCACAACAAACGCTTCTTCCTTAACCGCTGACTTTGACTTTTCTCGATGATTTTTGAGTCACCGTCCTCATTGAACTAGGTTTCGCTCAGCATAATCTCGAACGATATGTCCTTCCTTTCCACAATTATAGTATACCTTGAATCGTTGTGGGCGGTTTGACCGATATGTCCTCTTTTCCGTATTTGTAGATATACGACCGGTGGTCGTTCTCCTCCCTTAGAACCCGCTTTTTTACCTAAGACCGTCGCCTTCACATGGTCGTTGTTAAATCTCCTCTTTTTAAAATCTCCTCCCGACTCGCTTCTTCTATTTTCATGGCCATGATTATCACCAGAGTGGTTACCATTTTGTCCGTCTGTTTCTTTCTCCGTACCGGTTATCATTATTCCGCTGATCGCTATCTCTCGGTATGATCCTCAGTTATGGTCCATTCGTTGAACATACTCGTTATCTCGCTTCTAACAATTGAGCCTCATTAACAACATCCGAATAGAGAGAAAATTTATGAGAAATGAGATATTGACGTATGCCGGGTTTCAAACCTCTAAGAAACATCCGCGGCCACACGCTCCTCATTCTCCACCAAATGAGGTGCAAACTCGGATAACTCGCAATGCCTCGCATCGAGACACCGCCATGTTGTTCTCGCTTCCGCCTAATAAACTCCACTTCCTTCATACGATTTAACACTTTCAGGAAAGTATTTGTCATTAAATAGTTTTCAAATGTCTCCCAAGACACGCCGAAAAGTATTGGATTGGTACGCTTCATGACTCCCACCAAAGAGTCGCCTCACCACCACGGAACATAAAGGTGGCGAATGGAACCTTCATTCCTCCGCATCCCAAGACATCGAATATCTTGGTAATTTGTTTGACCCATGTTTCGCGCCATAATCGGATCTAGCTTTCCCCTTAAATTTCGTGGTCCCAACTCTTTGAATCTGTTCAATGTGATAACCCGTGAATTGCTATCATTTCTCCTCAGATTTTGAACACGAGTCTCCTCGTCGATTTTGCATGAATCGCAAAAAGCTTCTAAACATCCCCTCGCTCATCATCTCGCTTCGGTGGTGTTGTTCACAAGAGGAACATTGCCACTGTCATTGCACGTTTCTCCTCGTTGGTGAGTACAGGCGCTCTCCACTGGCCTCATTTCCATTGTTAATATTCTCACGACATTCTCAAATATCGTCATAAAACAAGGGTTAATTAAGGAAATCAATATATCACATAATATCCCTATATATCGACCAACTAACTAAAATAAGCTTAGGTAGGACACACTAGCAAGGATTTACTGCCTCTCTCCTCCTAGTTCTATTCCCGATCTCCGCCGCAGATCATATCCCTAAACTCGATACCAACCGTGACGCCCCCAAAATAGGTATACATCACCCATTCGAAGTTGTTAATACATGGTACGTAAACAACTACAACTTTATTATTACAACAAGAAACTGTGAGTTTGAATACAAATATTATCTTCAGACAATATCTATACTCAAATAAATCCTCATCACATTTATTGATACATTATTTTACAAAATGGTGAGGACTACTAAACAACTCTCTCTAGAACTTTCATTCCATACCCCGACTGCGTACTCGCTTATATTCTCGCCTCCGAGAAGAAAAATGGAACAAAAAGGAAAAGGGTGAGCTCAACTAGCCCAAAGTAAAGAATATTATGACTAAGATAATATACAACAAATTATCGTTAGTCTTCAACAGGAAAAATCTAATAGTAATACAATAGACAACAAATTTTAAATCAATATTCGCAATTGAAATAATAATTCATTATAAGAGTTAAGTAGAGAATGCAAACTACTATCTTCTATGTATGAATTTAAAAGTTCATCGCTCTATTTTTATCCTCAGAACATCAATCAATATATATCCGAATCAAATATTCATCTTTGCACTACAGTGCCAAAGATATTCATCATTGGTCATGTTCATCTAAACACTGCTCATCTTTGCACTACGGCCAAAGATATTCTTCAGAAATCATTCATCTTTGCACTATGTGCCAAAGATATTCCATAATATCATCATTTAAGACCGAAGATGATGAAAAATATTTTTAAAGAAACGAATCCAATGAAACAAAATGACAAGGATTAAGGATTAAGGATTCGTACTTTGTTTTATCCACGCCCAAAAATACCTCAAAAATAATTACAAAGTGGTGTAAAATTCAAGAATGATCAAAACATGGATACAATCAAAGCTAGTATCCGTAATAGATATTTTGGACTTAAAAGAAAATTTTTCATTTTTCGATGAATAAAGGTGCGTATTCGTGAATAAAGGTCAGATACGTGAATAAAGGCCAGATACGTGAATAAGAATCTCACACCAAAAGTTCCAAATTTGATAAAAACTTCAGATCAATATTTCAACATAATGATATTGAAGAAATAATATCATTACGAAAAAAAAAATATCCCTTACCTCGAAGGATTAGATACTTTAAATTGAATACTTCAAAAAATAGTCTTGAAAGGAACTTGCACTGCCTAACAATACTCAAAGTATACTCAAAATACTCACAAGAATACGCCGATAATATAGAGAGAAAACTTCATTTACGGTGTGATTTTTAATTCTAACCTAAGACCCTATTTATAGGAAAATGTTTAGAACATCAAAGCGTAAAATTTAATAAAATATTAATATATATTATAAATTTCCTTAGCCCACCTTTTGAAGATCTGATTTCAGCAATTAATATCACATGTTAGCTCACTTAAATGCAAAAAAAACGTTTTTCTTTAAAATAATAATTAAAACTTCCAAAAATCAATTATTTCGAAGCTTCGGAACTTCAATAATTCACAATAAATAGCCCTTTTATCAGAAAATTCGAATCTCGCATCTTTTTGTAGGAAATTCAATTCTCTACAACTTTACAGAAGAAAGTTTTTCCAAATTCCAAACAGAAATTGACCGAAATCCACAAACGAGCGATTTTACAGGCTATAATCAAATTTCATCAATAAATGGGGTCCACCGACATGTTTAATATGTTTTAAACATTTATTGCAACAAAAATACTCTTCCTCCTCAGATACTCATATATCCCACATTCGTTGTAAAAATATCACCATTATTATATTATTAAAATATAATAATATATTTAAACGAATTATTTTATCGGAAAAAGATAAAATTTTAATTTTCAACAATTGTCACATTAAAATTTTCTCCATCTATATCCACATAAAATCAATATTTTTCTTATCATATGAATCAATAATTAATTATTCACAAATAATATTACGTAATCACAATATCGACAAACTGTGCAGCCTCAGTGAGAAAGATGGGGCTTTCCAATAAGAATTTCTCTCATCTTTGCGCCAAGCAATTAGGTGACCAAACCTCTCCTTAGATGTAACTTTCTAGACATTGCCAATAATGTTATCTAATAATATTATTCAGATAATATGAATTATTGCTTCGATATTGAAAAAATATCGTAATGACAATTATCAAACAACAACAATATAAAATATCAACGCAAAACAATTATTAAATCAATAAAATATAAATGAAAGAATTATCGTAACCATTATTAAGTAGTGTCTTCACGTAAGAATCAATAATTAGTGCAATACCAGGTAGCTACCGTGTTTTAAACCACCGAGTATTTTAACAAGATTAATTCAGAATAACTAATACTGTTATTTTTAAACAACTTATATTTGTCGTTTCTTTCATCCAATCGCTTTAGTTATGGTGCTCAATATTATGGTCGCATATTGGCCATTGCATTTAATATTCCCCGACAAAGATTTAATAATATTCCAATACCACCAAACGAATATTTTGTAACCACTTGCTTATTTTAAAATATTTGCGTATTTTACCCCTAACTATCCACATTAATCAAATCAACCCTTACTATTTCAAAATAATAAATAGAGAAAATTAAATTTCATTTATTAATAATTTGGGGTCTTACAATAAGTCACTCAGTTATACTCAATTATTGCTATAGTAATTGCTGCATCATATCTCTCATATTATTGATTCGATTATTGTCAGTATCATCTGCATTATATGTTATATTATTAAATCAATAATTGAGACGACAAAGTTTGTGATGCCCCCAAAATTATGTATACGTCACCCATCTTGGGTCGCCACTTACATGGTACATAAATTCAAATACAAACTTAATTATACATCCGCCGTGTAACATACGACAATACATGATACGTAAGAGTTCTAATAGGAATATTGTCATTTAGACAATATCCATACTCAAGGAGTCCTCATTATAATTATTATCACACTATTTCACGAGAATAGTGAGGACTACTAATGCTATCTTCGGACCATCACTCGTTTCCCCAACTCGTCCAAAGCCTATATTCTCATTTCTCAAGAGAATAATGAAAGAAAGGGTGAGCTCAACTAGCCCAAGAAGAAATATTATGACTAAGATAATGCGTAATAAATTATCAATAGTCTTCAACAATGTTAAACCGATAAAATACAATAGACAACCAGGTTTAATCTGCGGAATATGCAATCCATTAAAAGAGTCAAGTAGAAAATAAAGTCTACTATCTTTTAGGTTTTAAAAGGTTTTCATCAATTTTATCACTAAGACTCGGTTTAATGAATAAACCACAATATCTAATCATCCCGCACTACCACGGCCAAGGATTTTCATCAAATTATCAATGGTCAGCGACTATACCGAATCACCCCCGCTCATAATCATACCAAAACTATCCATCACCGCATTACAGCCATTGAGGACTTTTGTCACATCATTTATATCAAGCCATGATTATACCGAATGATCCCTGGTCATAATCATACTAAGTTCATCTATGCACATAAGCCAAAGATAACATAATATAACGTGAGGATGATGACAATGACATAATAATTCAATAAAACAAGTTCAAGAATTATTTAATCCAGAATTATTAACGCCCAAATTGTCAACATGATATCTCTTTTTGTAGAGTAAAATTCAAGAATAATCAAGAATATTTCCATGAAAAGATATGGATGAAACGCAAATATCAAAGATATTCTACTAATTTCATGGAGTATATAAGTCAAAGTTTTAACCAATTTGGGTATAATAAAGAATGGAATAACAAAAGAAATCACCATGCGATGCAGACTTCAGATGTATTAAAGTTATTCCAATAGAATAATAATAACGGAACGAAGTCGTGAAATTCACACAATCGGATGATGATCCAATGTAATAATAAATCTTTGAATAATAAACAATGGAACCAGTCAAATTGTAAAACACACGCATGTGATATTCCAATGTAATAATAAATGCGGAATAATAAATAATGGAACCAGTAAGGTGTAAAACACATGCATACATGATATTCCAATGTAATAATAAAGAATGGAATAATGAGAAGAAGATCACCAAGTATGGGGGATAAGCGTATCTGAGTTATTCCAATGTAATAAATAAGAATGGAATAATATAAGGATTTCAACAAGTATAGGGTATGCCACATATACATGGGTAATGTATAGGGTATGCCACTTTTTACAAAGTTATTCCAATGTAATAATAATGAATGGAATAATGTAAGTTCTCTTCATGAATAAGAAAGAATAACACCCCTTTACGAAGTACAACAAATAATACCCCTTACCGTAAAAGACACCGGATATCAAAGTAGTGAAGTACGAGAATACTCTTTCTTCTCTCTCTCTATAGATTTTCTCTATAGCTTCTCTCTATAATTTCTCTCTCTAGAGTTTCGGTGAATTCGTAAGAAAATAATGAAGGAATGAGCTCTATTTATAGGAAAATAGAATGCATAGTAATTAATCCATGAACGGTCCAGTATTGATTTATTTTAATCGACGGTCCATATTTAAAGCAAAATCTTTTAAATAAAATATCATATATTCTATTTATATAAAAACATTTTACTATGCAAACACTACGCAAAAACACTACGCAACACTATGCATAATAAAATATAATATATTCTATTTATAGAATAACTTTAATAAAGTATTCATTTTATATAAAAAGATGTTTCCATTTTATTACGTTAATAATACTGAATAAAACAAAACGTCATTATTGCTATAATAATTCATATTATTAATCGACAATAATGGAATCAAACCGAGTGACTTCTCACATAAGCATCAATAATCAATACCGTAATGCTACTATGCAACCACACGTGACATCGTACTTTTACTATCGAGTAGTTCAACAAGAAGATCAACCGGTAAAACTTCCGCCGTTATTTCAATAAAATATTTTTGTCGCTTTTTCAATCCGACAATAATTACGCTGCTAGGGTCCACCAATGATTGAGTAGTTGTACGAATATTCCCGCTAAACCGAATATTCCCCGACCAATCGAATATAATATAACCACTTGCATACTTTGCAAAATTTATAAATACTACCCACAACTATAATATTATCTCAAATTCACACCATAATATTAAAAATTATTTCGACAAAATTTAAATCTTTATTGATAGAATCTGGGATCTCACAAAGTTGTTCATATAATTAAATTGCAATATTTACAATGTCTAGAAGTTTTGTCAAGGAGAGATTTGGTCACCTAATTGTGCGACAATAGGGAGAAATCCTTATTGGAAAGCCCCCTCTTTTTTGGGAACAACCTGGTTGTTAAATATTGTGAGTTATAATATTAATGATGAATAAGTTCGTGTTGATTAAAGATGAATTTGATAATTTCATTGTGTTGGAATTATTTGTGTTAGTAGAAATCGACATCTATTCCGATGATAATTGATGTCTAGAGGTTATATTGTTCAATCGGGTATTCGGGACACTTTTTCGTGTCGAAGTACTATTCATGAGTTACTATTCACCCGAATAATATATTTTTTTTCGGTCCAAATTATTTTTGGGTACACAATTATTCCATGAGGAGTTGTGGTAATTTTTCAGACCGTTGGTTGAATTTATATTAGTAAATCAATATGAATCACTGGTTTAAAGTTTTAATAGTGAATCAGTATGGACCGTTACTTTAAGTTTTAATCTGGACCGTCCGTTTAAATGTAAATCAATCTGGACCGTTTAAGAATTAGTTACTATTCAATCCATTCTTCTATAAATAGAAGCTCATTCCTTCATTATTTCTTACGAATTCACTGAAACTCTAGAGAGAGAAATTATAGAGAGAAAGAAAAAGAGTTTTCTGCTACTTCACTACTTCTACATCTAGTTTCTTTTACGGTAAGGGGTGTTATTCTTTTGTATTCATGAACAGAACTTCTGTTATTCCATTCTTTATTATTCTGTTGGAATAACATGTATACGCGGAATCCCCTATACTTGGTGAAATCCTTCTATTATTCCATTATTTATTATTCATTGGAATAACTTTGTATACTGCTATTTTACCTATACTTGGTGGAATAACTTTGTATATGTGGTTTACCCTATACTTGGTGATCTTCTTCATTATTCCATTCTTTATTATTATGTTGGAATAACTTTTGTAAATGCAAAGTATCTTGCACATGGTGAAATTCTTCTATTATTCCATTCTTTAATATTCTCATTTTAATATCCTCGTCGGTTGAATTTCACACGACTGGTTCCATTATTTATTATTAAGTATTTATTTACATTGGAATAACACATACATGCAAAGTACCGCATGCATGGTGATTTCGTTGTTATTCCATTCTTTATTATTCTCGCTAGAATATCCTCGTCGGCATGTATTACGCCTGATTCGTTCGATTATTTATTATTCTTTTGGAATAACTTTGTTTATGCAAAGTACCGCATGCATGGTGATTTTTTTTTTTGTTATTCCATTCTTTATTATACTCGAGTTGATTAAAGTTTTGACTTCTATACTCCATGAAATTAGTGGAATATCCTTGATATTTTGCGCTTCATCCAAAGATCTTTTCATGGAAATATTTTTTCGAGCATTCTTGAATTTTACTCTACAAAGAAGTATCATGTTGACAATTTGGACATTATTAGTTCCTGGATAAACTAATTCTTGAACTTGTTTTATTGAATTCTTATATCATTGTCATCATCCTCATGTTTATATTTTTTTGAAAGTCATCTCGTGGGTCTGTAGTGCATAGATGGACTTGGTATGATTATGACGAGAGATTATTCGGTATAATCATGACCGTAATGTTACAAATGATGTGGTAAAATTCCTCATTGGTCCGTAGTGCATTGATGGCAGGTTGTTGGCATGATCATGACCATTGATGAATACACGAATATCCTCGCCCAGTAGTGCATGGATAATTTGTGGTCGTGACCCTAATGAATATCCTTGGTCGTAAAGTGTGGATGATGTATTATTTATTGTCGAGTCTCGAGCGATAAAAGTGATGAAAACTCTTTAAATCATAAAAGATAGTAGATTTTATTCTCTACTGACTCTTTTAATGGATTCGCTTATTCCACCGCAGCTTAAACTTGTTGTCTCATTGTATTTTATCGGTTTAACATTATCAAGGCTAATGATAATTTATCCCGCATTATCTTAGTCATAATATTTCATCGGGCTAGTTGAGCTCACCCTTTCTTTCACTTTATTCTTCGTGAAATGAGAACGTAGCGAGGACTAGTCTGGGATCTTGAGTGATGGTCCGGATGATAGCATTAGTAGTCCTCACTATTCTATGAAATAGTGGATAATAATTGTAATGAGGACTTATTCTGAGAGTGGATATTGTCTAGAAGATAATATTTGTATTAAAACTCACAGCTTTTGTTGTATATTTAAGATAGTATTTGTGATTCGTACCATGTATCCTGGCGACCCAAGATGGGTGATGATACCTATTTTGGGGCGCCACATATGAGTTGGGCTACCACTTTGTCATGGCCAAGCCATTGCAGATTTTTAAAGCAAAATTCGGGTCTTTTGGCTCGTCTCGTTTTCTCCCCTACCGTTTATGCTAAGCTAAAAAAAATAGCATAAAATAGGCACGAATTGGCACATTCAATCGGTGGTCAACAATCTTTCGACTGACTCCAGGCATATCCTAAGGCTCCCATGCAAAGATATTCGCATAACAGCGAAGAAATTCCATAAGGTTTGTCCGGAGGGGTTCCGACAGACCCTAACCTATCTTCACCAGTTTGTCCTTCTTTCCAAGAACCAACTCGATCTCCTCCGTCTCTCCTGCAGGCATGACAAATGGTTCCGAACTGCTTTCGGTAAATGACTCAACCTCTATCGCCATGGTTCCGCTTCTCGCTGTCGAACCCTACTCCCGGTTATCACAAAGATTCCGATAAGCATCGTCTCAGTCGATCCAAGTCCCCTGCTACCTCTCCAACTCCATGCGCCGTTGGAAACTTGATCTTAAAATGAGGGATGAAAGTCACTGCTTGAAGAGCAGTCAAAGTAGGTCGTCCCAATATGGCGTTGTATGCCGAATCTACATGCATAACATAGAATTTAAACATTATTTCTACCTGTTGTGGAGCAATACCAAAGATGACTGGTAGCTCAATAGTTCCTGCCACTTTAACCGGATCATTGCTGAAGCCATATAAAGGGGCCTCCAGCCCAACTTCCATCTTTCACCCGCCAAGATGCATCCTCTGATAAGCATATGTATACAAAATATCCACAGAAGAGTCATTATCAATCATCATGCGCTTCATATCCACCGAACCCACTTGTGCCGTTATCATCAGTGCTCCTTCATGGGGTTCGATGGGCTCCGAAGGATAATTCTCATCAGTGAATGATATAACTGTCCCTGGAAACGGTCTGTTGATCTTCAGGGGAACACCCGCCACGGACATAACAGAATCCAGATACCTCCTCCTCTTCTTCCCTATCAATTTTCCTGTCGTCCCACCGGTTACTACATCAACGACGTGCCTTGGCGGATGATTTGGAGCAGTCAGACGGTGGAATCGGTTGGACCACACAGGCAAAGACGGCCATTGTTCTGCATTGTTCTGCTGATGGTCCTCCCAGCCACATACTGAACTAACATACCGCTTTGAACCTTCCTCTCTACAAAGTCCTTCAGGCTACAACATTCATTTGTATCGTGACCTGCAGCTTGATGATATCCACAAAATTTTTTAGCATTGCCCTGTCCCGGCTTGAGATTATCACGAGGTGGTTCAAAGAATGGTTATCTGATCCAATATTACTGATCTATCTGTGTTCAGTGTGGTGTAAACCTTATTCACCTTCTGGGTAGGAGCAGGTGGGCGATTGTTTCCTTGTCGCCAGTTGTTGTTGTACTTCTTTGAGCTGCCCTATGACCGATCATTATTCCCTCCCCCCTTCTTCTGATCACCTTCAGCCTTAGAAGTGTCTGTCTCTTTCATCTTGTCCGAAGAAAGACGCTTCCGGCTATTCATAGCCTCCTCCACCACAATATAGCCTTCCGCTTTATTAAAAGCTTCGGCTAAACTCTTCGGATGGTGAAACATCAGCTTCTTCACCAACTTCTCTAATTTTACCAAATCTAACCCATTCTGAAATAACTCGACAGCTTGAAGATCGTTGAGGTCTGTCACTTGGCCAACTGCCTCCTTGAAGCGTTTCACATACTGTCCCAAAGACTCATTAGAAAACTGCCGGACCTGAGCCAAAGAACCCGTAGGCTTTCCCCTCATTCGGTTGCTCCCAAAACGAGCATGAAATTTATCACACAGCTCGAACCATGACGAGACTGAATCAGCAGGCAAAGTTCCCATCCACTGCCTTGCATCCTTCCTCAACGTTGTAACAAACGTATGACACTTGACAGCATCAGTGAAATCATAATAGTCCATCAGCCTATCGAACGCTTGGCTATGGTCATAAGGATCCCCTGATCCATCATAACTCTCCATATGAGGCAACTTCTTGGTAGTATCTGCCTTCTCCTTAAGAATATCTGAGGAAAAAGGAGACACCTTCTTTTCCGGAGTATCCTTTACTTGTTGAACCTCAGCCAACTGCTTCCGAAGCTCCTTTAACTCCTTCACCAAGAAATTTACACCTTCCGATTTTGAGGAGACTTCTTTCTCTGGAGATACTTTCTTCTTCTGAGTGGATCGACCCCTTCCACCAGAACCCACGACCCTCAATGGACTTCTAGACCTACTTCGGCGTGTGGCCTTGTTATCACGGTGAGAATACTCAAGTTGATGCTCTTTCCTTCTATTCTATAATACATACTCCCTGGACCGGCTTCTCTGTCTGCCACCATCACGACCTTGAGAACCGATAACGAGAAGTGCTTTCTTTGACACCTCAAGAGTTCTACTCCTTGATCTCCTTTGTTCCTGAGGTCGTCCCCGAGATGTATGAACAGAATGCTCTGGCTCCTTCCCCTCTCGCTGTTGTACATCCTTAGGCCTACTACGCCTCTCGGACTGAACATAAGTGGATGCCTCATCTTTCAGATCGGCCATCCGAAGCATCTGCACAGCTATATCCTCCCTTTGCTTCAGAAGAACCTCTAAGGCTTTATCTGCCTCGTCTGCCATATTTGTCAACTTGGCAGCCTTATCCTCCCGACCACTTCGGTGATGGGTTCTAGGCGGTGAGCCTTCTACCCGCCTTCAGTCCTGGTCACGACCTTTATCAGAAGCAACACCAACCTTCTTCGGGCGTCACCATGGGCTCTCGAACAAGAACCCCCCGATTCATGCTTGGAAGTCGTGCTGTCATGAGCACTCTTCGAGGGACCCAGACGATCCCTGACAGAAATACGTTGTAACGATGAACTAACAGCACTCGAATGTCCTTCCGGTGTACTAGTTCTACTCCTCACCATACTTTCTGACGTAGAACAAATGAACAAAGTGATTGAAAACTCAAAAGACACTAGATCGCTCTCCTTCTAGCGCCAATGTTAACGCCAAGATCTTCTGCTACGTCCCAATCACATAAGACGTCCTGATCCTGCACAATAAACACAGTCAACACCAAAAGCTTGACGGCTTCGATCGTCGGGGGATAACTCAGGCGTGAGAGTTAGTACAGGCTATCACAAGGTTAACAATGGAGGATAAAAATTTCTAGTGTATTGAGAGAGATAAAATATCAGTTACCTGTTCTTAGAAGACTTCCTTGCTATGATATATTCTCAAGCCCGGTTTACCGTGCCACCCACTACCGTCAGACACAGTTCCCCAATCCTGATGGTTTCAGTCGACTGCATGCATCTCACCCACTACAGCCTGTCACTGTTTCCATCGCCGGCCGACTATCATCCCATCCACATTAATGCATGGCAGAGATCTCGGTCAACTGCTATCTTTTGATATCATTACCGGTCAATATCCAAAAGAAGATATAAATTATCTAATGGGTCGGCCTAATAATTAGATCCAATACTCTAAAAACCCAATAAAGAGGACTCAATTATTCGGGCCCAATTGGAATGACCCAATAGATTAATCAAGTAGATAAGTCTAATGCGTTCAGTTCAATATATAAAATATCATGACTATGTTACTTCTAAAGTCAATGATGAATAATGAAAGCTTAATTTCATGGCATTGGTAGTTACCATTCCAATCAAATACTAAATTACTCCTATCATTCCAGTCGTAGTATCACATTCATATCATTCCAGTCGTAGTATTATTATTAATTATAGTACTATGCCTAGCTTGGTTTTAAATCTCGGAAACATATATAACAAGAGTAATTTTAGGGGGATATTTTTTTGTAGATATTCTAACGATATTTTTTTTTGTAGTACCTTTTAAAAAATATATAATATTTATTTTAACTGAAATTTTTATAAAAAATAGTATTTTAGGTATAAATTGGATACATACAAGAAACAAGGTTGTACAGACTGTACAGACCTTGTTTTTGTATGTATCCAAATTATACTTAAAACACTGTTTTTTACAAAAAATTCAGTTGAAATAAATATTATACATTTTTTAAGAGGTACTACAAAAAAAAAAACCAAAAAAAAAATAAAAAAATATCGTTAGAATGTCCCCAAAAAAATGTCTCCCTAGAATTTCTGATATAACAATCCTTTTTCTTATAAACACCTTCGTCTCTATCCACATCCTCATCCTTCTTCTTCTTCATCTATCTACCAAGCCATCAAAAAACCCCATTCCCACACTTATTGGCTGATGTATGTATGTATGTATGTATGTGCATGCAGCGTGTTGATATGTATTTTCCCCTAAATAAATAAATAAATAAATTACTTCTTGCCTTTAATTTCCCCAAAGTCAAGGTACGGAATATCGATCATCATTCAAATCATGCACAGAGAAAATAATAATAATAATAATACTAGTGTAGTCTAACTTCTACTTGTTCCTTCAACAGTTCAACGTATACCTGCCGTAGCCGTCATAACCTAAATACTAGTATTATATTATTAGTATTGACTACAAAACTAGTGCATGAATATCAAGGTAATAATAAGATAATCAATCAAATCTGCATCCCCAAATCTCGTTTTCCTTTTGCTCACGCAATCCCCCCAACTTAACTTACTTGCCCCACGCGGCACACCTTACCTATTAAACGTATTCGCTTAATATGAAATTATTTTTTTAATAAATTAATTAATTAACTACTAAAATATTGACACACCTATATAATTTTATAGGTGTGTCAGTATTCATACTACACAAGTACATAACTAACTATCAAACACGTATAGGATTGAATATTGATAGCCACCACACAAGTACACAACTAACTCAACCCCATACACACACATAGTCAATTACCAAAATTAGAGACATGATATAAAATTTCAAGTTTATTTATAAAAAATTTAATATGAAACTTTTTAATAATGTAAATAATAATAATTATTACATAAAAATACTACTAATTAGTATAATATTTACAATTTTAAATAAAATCATCTCAATTTCAGGTTTTAAAATTCTATTAATTAACCTTAAAAGAATTTAAATACATATCTTTAATTTTGAAATAAAATTATTAAGTAGTACATTAATGTATATGTTCAACAACTGTACACTACCAATTTTCCGAACAAAGAACCTGGCATATGAGATCAAAGGTGATATAATTTAATGGTATATGTGAGACCCCAGATTTTATCAATAAAGATTTAAATTTTGTTGAAATAATTTTTAATATTATGGTGTGAATTTGAGATAATATTATAGTTGTGGGTAGTATTTATAAATTTTGCAAAAGTATGCAAGTGGTTATATTATATTCGATTAATTGGAGAATATTGGTTTAGCGAGAGAATATTAAATACAACTACTCAATCATTGGTGACCCCACATATGTAATTATTGTCGGAATGAAAACGACAAAAATATTTTATTGAAATAACTATGGAAGTTTTCTGGTTGATCTTGTTGAACTACTTTCGGTAGTAAAAAGTACACGATGTCGTGTGGTTGCGACAAGAAGACACCAGGTATTTGTGAGACCCAGATTTTATCAATAAAGATTTAAATTTTGTTGAAATAATTTTTAATATTATGGTGTGAATTTAAGATAATATTATAGTTGTGGGTAGTATTTATAAATTTTGCAAAGTATCTGCAAGTGGTTATATTATATTCGATTGGTGGGGAATATTAGGTTTAGCGAGGAATATTCGTCAACTACTCAATCATTGGTGGACCTAGCATTAATGTAATTATTGTCGGATTGAAAGCGACAAAAATATTTTATTGAAATAACGGCGGAAGTTTTCTGCAGTAGTTCTTTGTTGAACTACTTCGGTAGTAAAAGTACAAAATACGATGTCGTGTGGTTGCGTAAGTAGCACCGGTATTGATTATTGATCTTTATGTGAGAAGTCACTCGGTTTGATTCCATTATTGCCGATTAATAATATGAATTATTATAGCGATAATGACGTTTTGTTTTATTCAGTATTATTAACGTAATAAAGCGTAAAGCATCTTTTATATAAAATAGAATACTTTATTAAAGTTATTCTATAAATAGAATATATTATATTTTATTATGCATAGTGTTGCGTAGTGTTTTTGCGTAGTGTTTTGCATAGTGTTTTGCGTAGTAAAATGTTTTATATAAATAGAATATATTATATTTTATTTAAAAGATTTTTCTTTAAATATGGACCGTCGATTAAAAGTAAATCAATACTGAATAGTTCATGGATTAATTCTTATGCATTCTATTTTCCTATAAATAGAAGCTCATTCCTTCATTATTTTCTTACGAATTCATTGAAACTCTAGAGAGAGAAATTATAGAGAGAAGCTATAGAGAAAATTATAGAAAGAAGAAGAGTATTCTCGCTACTTCACTACTTCTATATTAGGTTCTTTTTACGGTAAAGGGTGTTATTCTTTCTTCTTGAAGAGAACTTACATTATTTCATTCACTATTATTACATTGGAATAACACCGTAAAAGTGGCATACCCTATACATAACTTGTGATACGCCAGATACCCTATACTTGGTGAAATCCTTATGTTATTCCATTGCTTATTATTACATTGGAATAACTTTGATAATCACATGATTTACCTATACTTGGTGACATTCTTCTATTATTCATTGGAACATCACATGCATGTGTTTTACAGGACTGGTTCGGTTCCGGTTTTTATTATTCTACTGAACAACATCACATGCGTGTGTTTTACAGGACTTGGTTAAAATCTTTATCATTCATTTGAATATCCTATCATGTGTTTTTACAGGATGGGTTCCATCTTTATTATTCTGTTGGAACATCACGTCGGTGTGAATTTCACACGACTTTGGTTCCGTTATTATTATTCATTGGAATAACTGCATCACATGGCAATCGCGCATGCATGGTGATTTCTTTTGTTATTCCATTCTTTATTATACCCGGTTGGTTAAAACTTTGACTTCATACTCCATGAAATTAGTAGAATATCCTTGATATTTGCGTTTCATCCAGTATCTTTTCATGGAAATATTCTTCTGATCATTCTTGAATTTTACTCTACGAAACAGTATCATGTTGACAATTTGGATGTTAATAATTCATGGATTTAATAATTCTTGAACTTGTTTTATTGAATTACTATGTCATTGTCATCATCCTCATGATATATCATGTTATCTTTGGCTTACGTGCATAGATGAACTTAGTATGATTATGACCAGGGATCATTCGGTATAATCATGGCTTGTTATAAATGATGTGATAAAAGTCCTCGATTGGCTTTGTAATGCGTTGATGGATAGTTTTTGGTATGATTATGACCAGGGGTGATTCGGTATAGTCATGACCATTGATAATTTGATGAAAATCCTTGACCGTGGTACAAGAATGATTAGATGTGGTGGTTTATTTATTAAGCTGAGTCTCAGCGATAAAAATTGATGAAAACCTTTTAAAACCTAAAAGATAGTAGACTTTATTTTCTACTTGACTCTTTTAATGGATTGCATATTCATTGCAGATTAAACCGGTTGTCTATTGTATTTTATCGGTTTAACAACTGTTGAAGGCTAATGATAATTTATTACGCATTATCTTAGTCATAATATTTCTTCTTGGGCTAGTTGAGCTCACCCTTTCTTTCACCGATTCTTCGTGAAATGAGAACATAAATTTGGGACGAGTCGGGGAAGCGTAAGTAATGGTCCGAGAGGATAGCATTAGTAGTCCTCACTATACGTGAAATAGTGTGATAATAGTTGTAATGAGGACTCCTTTTGAGTTTGTATAATATCTAGTAGATAATATTTGTATTCAAACTCACGGTTTATGTCGTATTGTACCACAGTTATATTAGTAAGTTGTATTTGAATTTATGTACCATGTAAGTGGCGACCAAGATGGGTGGACGATATACTAATTTCGGGGGGCGTCACGATTTGGTATCGAGCTTAGGATATGATCCACGGCTAAGAGGTGAGAATAGAACTAGGAGGGAGAGGCGGAAATTCCTTCGCTAGTATGACCTACCTAAGTTTATTTGGTATTTAATTGGTTGGTCGATTAGGTATATAGGATAATATTTGATATATTAATTAACCCTTGTGTTGTGGCGGTGTTTGAAATGGCGGTGAAAATATTCACAATGGAGTGAATGTGACCGTTGTGACACCTTTAATCACTAATCAAAGTTAATGCAAAGGTGTCGGGGAGGAACAAATTAGAGATATCCACGTAGTAAATGAAGAACTAATTGTTTGCACAAGAGCTAGTTGCGAGGAGAGGTAGCGGTGAAAGTGAGGAAGAAGAGGAACACGAGGAGAATTGGTTAGAAGAAATTTATGATCAAAACTTAGAATTACAAAATCGTGTTCGTGAGCTAGAAGAACTTGAGTTGAAGAACGGCAAGCGGTCGTGGAACAAAGGGATACAACAATTCAAAATTGGGTTACCCGAGTATGTGATGCTCGAACAAAATCACGCTTTGGCGGGGTGTAAGATATTAAAGTTGGAATCGAGAATTTAAAAATCAAAGATCATTTGAAAGAAGAAACAACTGAAGCGAAGGAGAATAGGCGATGCATGGGTAAAAGTGCTGCACAACGCGTTGATAGTGTAGAAAAAGACGATAGATCCAATAAAGCCAAAATAGATGAAATGGACTTTGCTTTTGGAATGAATTGGGAGAACCAACATCGAATTCGGAATTACCACATGCATTGCGGTCAACCCGAATTCGATATGGATCGAGGAGAATAATGATTCAAATCATGGATCGGGAATGTGAAGAAGCACTTAAGGGTGGAATGTACCTATAGTAAAGTCAAACTTCGGTAATTTAAGCGAGGCGTTTTGTCGAGAAACCGAGCGAAGTTATTACGGGTAAATTAATTATTGCGAAGTCTATACTTTATTCAATACAAGTTCTACCCACTCTTTTATTCTACCTAGTTGTGTTCAATTTTAAATTTGACTCAAAAAAAAATTAGACTTTGATTTATCTATTGAAACTTCGTTGGGAGAAACCTTCGTTACCTCCACTTTGTTTATTAATCTTGTTGTTTCAAATAAACACTTTCACGTTACTGTCGATCTTATCTCTTGAAAATACTTGCCTTTGAGGTAATTTTTGAAAATAATTGATTAACTACTCGTTATTCTTTTTTGTAAGGTTGTTAGCTTTCATATTCTAACCAACTTTGTTATCTGAATTCAAAGTAACCAAATCCTAAAGTTAATCCTTTGTTATATCAAGCTATAAGTAAAGAGCCCCGATCCTTTCGTTGTTGACTTCCTTGTGTGGAATGCACCAAAGCGGACTTTTACGTGGCGACGTCGTGGATGAAGATGGCAAGTTAATAGGTATCATTGTGAGGTGTTATCTAAGTTAAGGGATAGAAGTCATGATTGGTATTAATGTGACGTCTTATCCAAGTCTTGGACGAAAGTAATGATTTTGAATGATATTTCTATCATTAATAAATTTCTTGGCGTATTCTTGAAGACTTCCTAGCCTACCCTAGAGCGTGAAATCGAATTTTGTATTGACCCCGAGACAAAACCCATTTCTTAAACCCTCAAATATTTCTTCAACTAAAAGGATGCATTTACGTGGATTATGATGAAAGTCATAATAAAAGTATAGAACTAATAAAAATCATGGGTATATGAAGTATTAGTAAGTTTTATGATGAGTTATGTTGGTTAGTATGTGAAAACATGAAAGTTTCTTAGAAATCACAAAGAGTTGAAAATCAGATTTTGGTGAAAAACGTAACATGAAATTCAATTGACCATATCTCCTATTATATTTTGAATTTTTGAATGTGGTCAAGTCCTAGAGTTAGATCTACGAGTTACCTAACTAATCCAAGTGGAATTACTGGAAAAGGTGTTGTAGATTTTTGTGTGGACTGATTTTAGCAAAGGAGGCCAAAGCTGTAAATTTCGAAAATGCTACTGCCCAGAAACTTTAAGGGGCTGTTTCGGCAACTTAAATTATGAGAAAAATTATGGCCTTTTGGGACATGAAAGTATATGGTATAAAGTACCTCCTGTCCAAAAATGAGCTCATTCTGACTTAAAATGAGCAAGTTATGACTATTTCAATATTTAGGTTTTTCCGACGAAAAACGCTATAACCGGAGTTCTATAACTCCGATGACCATGAAATTTAAACTGGAAGCTCATGTTAACATGTGTAAGGTCCTGCCAAGATTTGGGAATTTTTGGATTTAAACTTGAGGTAGCTAATTTCTTAAGGAATTAATTAGAAATTGATTTTTGAAAAATAGTAAATGAATTTTAAAAATTCCGAGAAAAATATATTTTCATTATGGGACTATATTATGCTAAATCCCAGAAAAGAAATATTTTTGGGACTAATTTGGTATTTTTCATGAAAATAGTTTAATTCTGAACATATGAGTTAAATATGTTATGTGAAGAATGAAAGTTGAAAATAGGATATTATGGCTAGAGAATCCTATATAGAGTATATGCATATTTTTTTGAGAGATTTGTAATTGGTGATGATATCTTATGAGTATGGCATTTTTGAATGATTAAATGCATTATATGGTAAAAGCGTAAACAATTGAGATAAATTATTTATAAATTTAAGAAGTGATTAAAATATTGTTATAATATTAATAATATTAGATTATGAGATTATTAAGTGATTGATAACATGGGGATATTCTTGAATCTGGATAAATTATATTATAAATGTTTAATATTTATCCTTTATCTCATTTGATTGATTCTTTATATCATTATCCTCATACTTTATTTTATGTTGAAAGTCATACGTGCTTCAGTAGTGCATAGATGGACTTGGTATGATTATGACCGAGGATTGTTTAGGTATAATCATAATCATGCAGTAATTGAAAACACAATTATCTTTGGTAGTAGTGCATGGATAATTTGTGGTCGTGATCTTAATGAATACACAATTATCTTTGGTAGTAGTGCATGGATAATTTGTGGTCGTGATCTTAATGAATACACAATTATCTTTGGGTAGTAGTGCTTGGATAATTTGTGGTGGTGTGATACTTAATGAATACACGATTATCTTTGGTAGTAGTGCATGGATAATTCGTGGTCGTGATCTTAATGAATATCCTTGGATAACGTAGTGCGGGGATGATTCGATGATATGGATTAATTATTGATTAATTATTGAGTCTCGTGAATGAAATATTAATTCATGGATGTGGTAAAAAAGTCATCTTTGGTAGTAGTGCATTGATAGACTTGGTATGATTATGACCACGGATTATTCGGTATAATCATGGTAGTAATTGAAAACACGAATATCCTTAGCGATGAGTGCATGGATAATTTATGGTTGTAATCTTATTATAAGTGAGTCTCTCATTATTGGATTATTGGTTTCTGAGTTGTATATCTTTGAATATCTTTGTGGAGTGCAAAAATGAATTTAATGTTTTCAACGATAAAGGTATTCAAGGTATCCTCACCTCTTTATCATATCAGTGCACGTATCCTAATTTCGAGAGGAGAAATTCCATAAGGAGGGAGATTGTGAGACCCAGATTTTATCAATAAAGATTTAAATTTTGTTGAAATAATTTTTTAATATTATGGTGTGAATTTAAGATAATATTATAGTTGTGGGTAGTATTTATAAATTTTGCAAAGTATGCAAAGTGGTTATATTATATTCGATTGGTGGGGAATATTTGGTTTAGCGAGGAATATTAAATACAACTGACTCAATCATTGGTGGACCCTAATGAAATTATTGTCGGATTGAGAAAGCGACAAAAAATATTTTATTGAAATAACGGCGGAAGTTTTACAAGTAGTTCTTGTTGAACTACTTTCGGTAGTAAAAGTACGACGATGTCACGTGTGGTTGCATAGTAATACTACGGTATTGATTATTGATGCTTATGTGAGAAGTCACTCGGTTTGATTCCATTATTGTCGATTAATAATATGAATTATTATAGCGATAATGGCGTTTTGTTTTATTCAGTATTATTAACGTAATAAAAGCGAAACATCTTTTATATAAAATAGAATACTTTATTAAAGTTATTACATAAATAGAATATATTATATTTTATTATGCATAGTGTTGCATAGTGTTTTGCATAGTGTTTAGCATGTTTTGCATAGTGTTTGCATAGTAAAATGTTTTTATATAAATAGAATATATTATATTTTATTTAAAGATTTTTCTTTAAATATGGACCGTCAGATTAAAGTAAATCAATACGGATAGTTCATGGATTAATTCTTATGCATTCCATTTTCCTATAAATAGAAGCTCATTCCTTCATTATTTTCTTACGAATTCATTGAAACTCAGAGAGAGAAATTATAGAGAGAAGTTTATAGAGAGAAAATTATAGAAAGAAGAAGAGTATTTCGCTACTTCACTACTTACATATTAGGTTCTTTTTACGGTGAGGGGTGTTATTCTTTTTCTTCTTGAAGAGAACACATTATTTCATTCACTTTATTATTACATTGGAATAACTTTTGTAAAAGTGGCATACCCTATACATAACTTTTGTATATCATGGCATACCTATACTTGGTGAAATCCTTATGTTATTCCATTGCTTATTATTACATTGGAATAACTTTGTATCTGTGATTTTACCCTATACTTGGTGACATTCTTCTATTATTACATTTGGAACATCATATGCATGTGTGTTTTACAGGACACGGTTCCGCTTTTTATTATTCTGTTGGAACATCACATGCTGTGTGTTTTACAGGACTTGGTTAAAATCTTTATCATTCTGTTGGAATATCCTATACATGTGTTTTCTGCGGATCCAGTTCCATCTTTATTATTACGTTGGAACATCCCGCGGTGTGAATTTCACGACTGGTTCCGTTATTATTATTACATTGGAATAACTTTGTCTACATCTGAAGTACGCATGCATGGTGATTTCTTTTGTTATTCCATTCTTTATTATACCCAGTTGGTTAAAACTTTGACTTTATACTCCATGAAATTAGTAGAATATCCTTGATATTTGCGTTTCATCCGATATCTTTTCATGAAAATATTCTTACGATCATTCTTGAATTTTACTCTAAAAACGAAGATCATGTTGACAATTTGGACGTTAATAATTCATGGATTTAATAATTCTTGAACTTGTTTTATTGAATTACTATGTCATTGCCATCATCCTCATGATATATCATGTTATCTTTGGCTTACGTGCATAGATGAACTTAGTATGATTATGACGAGGATCATTCGGTATAATCATGGCTTGTTATAAATGATGTGATAAAAGTCCTCAAAGTATTGGCTGTAATGCGATGATGGATAGTTTTTGGTATGATTATGACCGGGGGTGATTCGGTATAGTCATGACCATTGATAATTTGATGAAAATCCTTGGTAGTGGTGCAGGGAATGATTAGATGTGGTGGTTTATTTATTGTGAGTCTCGTGATAAAAATTGATGAAAACCTTTTAAAACCTAAAAGATAGTAGACTTTATTTTCTACTTGACTCTTTTAATGGATTGCATATTCAGCTGCTTGATTAAAAAGCGGTTGTCTATTGTATTTTATCGGTTTAACACTTGTTGAAGGCTAATGATAATTTATTACGCATTATCTTAGTCATAATATTTCTTCTTGGGCTAGTTGAGCTCACCCTTTCTTTTCTTTGTTCTCTTGAGGAAATGAGAACATAGCATTTGAGACGAGTCGGGGAAGCAGTAATGGTCGAGAGGATAGCATTAGTAGTCCTCACTATTACGTGAAATAGTGTGATAATAGTTGTAATGAGGACTCCTTTTGAGTTTGTATAATATCTAGTAGATAATATTTGTATTCAAACTCACGGTTTATGTGTAAGTATTGTATACACTACGAGTTATATTAGTAAGTTGTATTTGAATTTATGTACCATGTAAGTGGCGACCCAAGATGGGTGGCGTATACCTAATTTTGGGGCGCGCGGTATTGATTATTGATGCTTTATGTGAGAAGTCACTCGGTTTGATTCCATTATTGTCGATTAATAATATGAATTATTATAGCGATAATGACGTTTTGTTTTATTCAGTATTATTAACGTAATAAAAGCGAAACATCTTTTTATATAAAACATAATACTTTATTAAAGTTATTCTATAAATAGAATATATTATATTTTATTATGCATAGTGTTGTATTATAGTATTTTGCATAGTGTTTTTGAATTATTATAGTGTTGCATAGTGTTTGCATAGTAAAATGATTTTATATAAATAGAATATATGATATTTTATTTAAAAGATTTTGCTTTAAATATGGACCATCGATTAAAGTAAATCAATCTGGATAGTTCATGGATTAATTACTATGCATTCTATTTTCTATAAATAGAAGCTCATTCTTTCATTATTATTATCTTACGAATTCTTTGAAACTCTCAGAGAGAGAAATTATAAAGAGAAGCTATAGAGAGAAAATCTATAGAGAGAAAGAAGAAGAGTATTACGGTACTTCACTACTTTGATATCCGAGTGTCTTTTATGGTAAGGGATATTATTTGTTGTAGTAGTAGTGGGTATTATTCTTTTGTATTCAAAAAGAGAACTTACATTATTCCATTTCTTCATTGTTACATTGGAATAACTTTGTATCACGTGGACTCCCCTATACTTGGTGAAATCCTTACATTATTCCATTGCTTATTATTACATTGGAATAACTTTGTATACGTGGTTTACCTATACTTGGTGACATTCTTCTATCATTACATTGGAACATCACCATGCATTTGTTTTACACAGGACTGGTTTAGTCTTTATTATTATTCTGTTGGAATATCACATGCGTGTGTTTTACACTGGACACGGTTCCATTTTTTATTATTCCGTCTTTATTATTACGTTGGAATATCCATGCATGTTATATATACGGACTGGTTCCATCATTTATTATTTTCGTATTTATTATTACATTTGGAACATCACATGCGATTGTGAATTTCACGACTGGTTTAGATTATTATTATTGATACATTGGAATAACTTCGCTTGCATCTGCTTCATCGCATGCGTGGTGATTTCTTTTGTTATTTCATTCTTTATTATATCCGGTTGGTTGAAACTTTGACTTCTATACTCCATGAAATTAGTAGAATATCCTTGATATTTGCGTTTCATCCGATATCTTTTCATGGAAATATTCTTGATCATTCTTGAATTTTACTCTACAAAGAAGTATCGTGTTGACAACTTGGGCGTTATTGGTTCTTGGATAAATTAATTCTTGAACTTGTTTTATTGAATTATTATGTCATTGTCATCATCCTCATGTTATATTATGTTATCTTTGGCTTACGTGCATAGATGAACTTAGTATGATTATGATCGAGGGGATCATTCGGTATAATCATGGCTTGTTATAAATGATGTGATAAAAGTCCTCGATATTTTGTAATGCGTTGATGGATAGTTTTGGTATGATTATGACCAAGGGTGATTCGGTATAGTCATGACCATTGATAATTTGATGAAAATCCTTGGTAGTGGTATAGGGATGATTAGATATTGTGGTTTATTTATTAAAAGTTGAGTCTCGTGATAAAATTGATGAAAACCTTTTAAAACCTAAAAGATAGTAGATTTTATTTTCTACTTGACTCTTTTAATGGATTGCATATTCATTGCTATGATTAAAACTGGTTGCCTATTGTATTTTATCGTTTTAACACTTTGTTGAAGGCTAATGATAATTTATTACGCATTATCTTAGTCATAATATTTCTTCTTTGGGCTAGTTGAGCTCACCCTTTCTTTCTTTATTCTCTTGAAATGAGAATATATTTGGGACGAGTCGGGGAAGCAGTGATGGTCAGAAGATAACATTAGTAGTCCTCACTATTACGTTAAATAGTGTGACAATAAATATAATGAGGACTCCTTGAGTATGGATATTGTCTAAATGACAATATTCCTATTAGAACTCTCGGTTTATGTATTGTCGTATGTTACCGACGGATGTATAATTAAGTTTGTATTTGAATTTATGTACCATGTAAGTGGCGACCCAAGATGGGTGGCGTATACCTAATTTTGGGGCGTCGCGGTTGGTATCGAGCTTAGGGATATGATCCCGGGTGAGATGTGAGATAAGAACTAGAGGGAGAGCGGGAATTCTTCGCTAGTATGACCTACCTAAATTTATTTGGTATTTAATTGGTCGGTCGGAGTATAGGGATAATATGTGATATGTCAATTAACCCTTGTTTTGTGGCGGTGTTTGAGAATGGCATCCGAAAATCTTTGAGATAAGCAATGAAGCACATGAGAGTGTTGATTCAAATTTCAAACAAAAGGTAACGACCAACAACACGATAATAATCATCTTTGGTGGTGGCAATTTATCGAATAATGATAACCATCGTGGGAGAAATTATCATGCAAGAATGGTAACCACTACCGGTGGTAATCATGGCAAAGATAATAGAAGTGGAAATTGCAAGAAGAGAAGGTCATTTAGCTCAATTTTGTTGTGCACCAAAAGTCAAGTCTAGGTGGGATGGTGGCACTAAAGGTGGATATGGACAAAACAAAGTCGTTGGTTTTAGGAAGTGCATTTTCATGACTTCTCAAAAAGTGAGTAAACCGAACGAAGTTAGAGCAGGTTAGTTAATTATAAATTCTGAAATCTATACCTTATAAGATCTGGGGTTCTACCCATTATTTTATATCTCTTGCATGCGTTCAACGTTTAAATTTGACTCAGGAGAAGTTAGACTTTGACTTATTGGTTGAAACTTCGTTAGTAGGAGCCTTCCGTTCGCTACTATTTTTAAATCTTGTTTGATTCAAATAAACACTTTCACGTTACCTGTCGATCTTATCTCTTTGAAAATATTTGTCTTTGATGTGACTTTAGAAATCGATTGGCTAAATACTCATCATGATTTTAGTAAGGTTGTTAGCTTTCATGCGAATTCAAAGTAACCAAACCACTAAAGTCAATCATTGTCATATCAAGCCATAAGTAAAAAGCCCCGATCCTTCCGTTGTTGACTTCCTTGTGTGGAATGCACCGAAGCCAGACTTTCTGTAGGCGATGTCGTGAATGAAGATGGCAAGTTGATAGGTATCATTGTGAGGTCTTATCTAGGTTAAGGATAGAAGTCACAGTTGGTATTAATGTGACGTCTTATCCAAGTCTTGGATGAAAGTAATAGATTTTGAATGATATTTCTATCATTAATTAATTTCTTGGCGTATTCTTGAAGACTTCCTAGCCTACCCTAGAGCGTGAAATCGAATTTTGTATTGACCCCCGGATAAAAAACCCATTTCTTAAACCCTCAAATATTTCTTCAACTAAAAGGATGCATTTACGAGGATTATGATGAAAGTCATAATAAAAGCATTGGACTAATGAAAATCATGGGTATATGAAGTATTAGTAAGTGTTATGATGAGTTATGTTGGTTATTATGTAAAAACATGAAAGTTTCTTAGAAATCACAAAGAGTTGAAAATCGATTTTGGTGAAAAGCGTAACATGAAATTCAATTGACCATATCTCCTATTATATTTTGAATTTTTGAGTGTGGTCAAGTCCTAGAGTTAGATCTATGAGTTACCTAACTAATCCAAGTGGAATTACTGGAAAAGGTGTTGTAGATTTTGTGTGGACTGATTTTAGTAAAGGAGTGCAAAGCTGCAAAAACCGAAAAAATTACTGCCATGATTTTTAGAGAGGGATGTTTCGGCCACTTAAATTATGAGAAAAATTCTGGCCTTTTGGGACATGAAGTATATGGTATAAAGTACCTCCTGTCCAAAAATGAGCTCATTTCGACTTAAAATGAGCAAGTTATGACTATTTCAATATTTAGGTTTTTTTTGAAAAACGCTATAACAGGAGTTCTATAACTCCGATGACCATGAAATTTAAACTGGAGGCTCACATTAACATGTGTAAAGTCCTGCCAAGATTTGGGAATTTTGGAGTTAAACTTGAGGTAGCAAATTTCTTAAGGAATTAATTAGAAATTGATTTTTGAAAAATAGTAAATGAATTTTAAAAATTCGAGAAAAATATATTTTCATTATGGGACTATATTATGCTAAATCCCAGAAAAGAAATATTTTTGGGACTGATTTGTTATTTTTCATGAAAATAGTTTTAATTACTGAACATATGAGTTAAATATGTTATGTGAAGTAACAAAGTTAAAAATAGGATTTTATGGCTAGAGAATCCTATATAGAGTATATACATATTTTTTTTGATGAGGATTTGATAATTGGTGATGATATCTTATGAGTATGGCATTTTGAATGATTAAATGCATTATATGGTAAAAGCGTAAACAATTGAGATAAATTGTTTATAAATTTAAGAAGTGATTAAAATATTGTTATAATATTAATGATATTAGATTATGAGATTATTAAGTGATTGATAACATGGGGATATTCTTGAATCTGGATAAATTATATTATAAATGTTTAATATTTATCCTTTATCTCATTTGATTGATTCTTTATATCATTATCCTCGTGTTTATATTATGTTGAAAGTCATACATGGTATGGTACATGGTGCATAGATGGACTTGGTATGATTATGACTGAGGGATTGTTCGTATATAATCATAACCGTAATTGAAAACACGATTATCTTTGGTAGTAGTGCATGGATAATATTGTGGTCGTGATAATAATGAATACACGATTATCTTTAGTAGTAGTGCATGGATAATTTGTGGTCGTGATACTTAATGAATACGATTATCTTTGGGTACGTAGTGTATGGATAATTTGTGGTCGTGATACTAATGAATACACGATTATCTTTGGTAGTAGTGCATGGATAATTCGTGGTGTGATCGTAGTGGATAATTCGTGGTCGTGATCTTAATGAATACACGATTATCTTTGGTAGTAGTGCATGGATAATTTGTGATCGTGATCTTAATGAATACACGATTATCTTTGGTAGTAGTGCATGGATAATTTGTGGTCGTGATACTAATGAATACACGATTATCTTTGGTAGTAGTGCATGGATAATTTGTGGTTGTGATCTTAATGAATACACGATTATCTTTGGTAGTAGTGCATGGATAATTCGTGGTCGTGATCTTAATGAATATCCTTGGCACGTAGTGCGGGGATGATTCGATGATATGGATTAATTATTAAGTGAGTCTCAAAGAATGAAATATTAATTCATGGATGTGGTAAAAGTCATCTTTGGTAGTAGTGCATAGATGGACTTGGTATGATTATGACCAAGGATTATTGGTATAATCATGGCGATGATTGAAAACACGAATATCCTTGGCGTTGGTGCATGGATAATTCGTGGTCGTGATACTCTTAAGGCTGCGTCTCAACATTATTGGTTTTACGGTTGTATATCTTTGAACGTAGTGCAAAGATGAATTGTTAATAAATATCTTTTGTAGTGCAAAGATGAATTGTTAATGAATATCTTTGGTAGGATTACAAAGATGAATTTAATATTTTCAACGATAAAGGTATTCAAGGTATCCTCACCTCTTTATCATACCAGTCGTACCCTAATTTTGAGGGAGAAATTCCATAAGGAGGGAGATTGTGAGACCCAGATTTTATCAATAAAGATTTAAATTTTGTCGAAATAATTTTTAATATTATGGTGTAAATTTGAGATAATATTATAGTTGTGGGTAATATTTATAAATTTTGCAAAGTATCAAGTGGTTATATTATATTCGATTGGTGGGGAATATTAGGTTTAGCGAGGGAATATTCGTACAACTACTCAATCATTGGTGGACCCTAGCGAGAATTATTGTCGGATTGAGAAAGCGACAAAAATATTTTATTGAAATAACGGCGGAAGTTTTCTGGTTGATCTTGTTGAACTACTTGGTAGTAAAAATACGATGTCGTGTGGTTGCATAGTAGAAGCACGTTATTGATTATTGATCTTTATGTGAGAAGTCACTCGGTTTGATTCCATTATTGTCGATTAATAATATGAATTATTATAGCGATAATGACGTTTTTTTATTCGTATTATTAACGTAATAAAAGCGAAACATCTTTTTATATAAAACATAATACTTTATTAAAGTTATTCTATAAATAGAATATATTATATTTTATTATGCATAGTGTTGCATAGTGTTTTTGCATAGTGTTTGCATAGTAAAATGTTTTTATATAAATAGAATATATGATATTTTATTTAAAAGATTTTGCTTTAAATATGGGTAGTCAGATTAAAAGTAAATCAATCTGGACCGTTCATGGATTAATTACTATGCATTCTATTTTTCTATAAAGAAGCTCATTCCTTCATTATTTTCTTACGAATTCACTAAAACTGAGAGAGAGAAATTATAGAGAGAAGCTATAGAGAGAAAATCTATAGAGAGAAAGAAGAAAGAGTATTACGGTACTTCACTACTTTGATATCCGGTGTCTTTTACGGTAAGGGATATTATTTGTTGTACTGCCGTAAGAAATTATTATTTTTGTATTCAAAAAGAGAACTTACATTATTCCATTTCTTCATTGTTTTGTTGGAATAACTTTTGTATATGCGACTCCCCTATACTTGGTGAAATCCTTACATTATTCCATTGCTTATTATTACATTGGAATAACTTTCAGATACGTGGTTTACCCTATACTTGGTGACATTCTTCTATCATTCTTTGGAACATCACATGCATGTGTTTTACAGGACTGGTTAAAATCTTTATTATTATTACATTGGAATATCACATGCGTGTGTTATACACCGGACTAGTTTATTTTTATTATTCCGTCTTTATTATTCTGGCGGAATATCACATCACATCTTTATCTGTGGGACTGGTTCCATCATTTATTATTCTGTATTTATTATTACATTTGGAACATCCATGCGATTGTGAATTTCACATTTGGTTCCGTTATTATTATTCTGTTGGAATAACACCGCTGTCACTGATCTATCGCATGCGTGGTGAATTCTTTTGTTATTCCATTCTTTATTATATCCGGTTGGTTAAAACTTTGACTTCTATATTCCATGAAATTAGTAGAATATCCTTGATATTTGCGTTTCATCCAGTATCTTTTCATGGAAATATTCTTCTGATCATTCTTGAATTTTACTCTACAAAGAAGTATCATGTTGACAACTTGGGCGTTATTGGTTCTTGGATAAATTAATTCTTGAACTTGTTTTATTGAATTATTATGTCATTGTCATCATCCCTCATGTTATATTATGTTATCTTTGGCTTACGTCGCGTAGATGAACTTAGTATGATTATAACCGAGGATCATTCGGTATAATCATGGCTTGTTATAAATGATGTGATAAAAAGTCCTCGATTGGCACTGTAATGCAAATGATGGATAGTTTTTGGTATGATTATGACCGGGGTGATTCGGTATAGTCGTGACCATTGATAATTTGATGAAAATCCTTGGTAGTGGTATAGGGATGATTAGATATTGTGGTTTATTTAAAAGTCGAGTCTCAATGATAAAAATTGATGAAAACCTTTTAAAACCTAAAAGATAGTAGATTTTATTTTCTACTTGACTCTTTTAATGGATTGCATATTCAGCGCAGATTAAGCTTGGTTGTCTATTGTATTTTATCGGTTTAACTTTGTTGAAGGCTAATGATAATTTATTCGCATTATCTTAGTCATAATATTTCTTCTTGGGCTAGTTGAGCTCACCCTTTCTTTCTTTTATTCTCTCAGGAAATGAGAATATAAATTTGGGAGACAGTCGGAAAAGCAGTGATGGTCCAGAAGATAGCATTAGTAGTCCTCATTATTCTGTTAAATAGTGTGACAATAAATATAATGAGGACTTCTTGAGTATGGATATTGTCTAAATGACAATATTCCTATTAGAACTCTCAGTTTATGTATTGTCGTATGTTACACGACAGATGTATAATTAAGTTTGTATTTGAATTTATGTACCATGTAAGTGGCGACCCAAGATGGGTGACATATACCTAATTTTGGGGGCGTCACAGTATACTTCTCAAGTTTCCCCAAGTCTTATGATAATATTTAAAAAATCACTATTTTTACAAAAAGAAAAAGGTCTTATTTATTAAGTAATTTATTATATTTTAGTAAGGATTTTAATCTTTTGTATGTTACACACACACACACACACACACACATATATATATATATATATATATATATATATATATATACATACATATATATTTGCTAAATTTGTATGTTACATATCAAGTATTTTCTTTTATATTTTACATATTAAATATTTTCTTTTTTATTTTGTATAATGTCGTTGTGTTCTTATATGATATTCTACTACAATTGAATCATATATCTCCTCAAATTAATAATGATGATGGTGCTGAATGAGAAATCTAATTAAGCTGGCCAAAGATATAAATACTAGAAGTCTGCAATCAATTTTAGAAACAAACCCTTATTAAACTTAATTAATTATTAAAAGTTTTATTACAAGATATATCATTCTTTTTTTTTCTTCATATTTTTATATATAGCGATTAATGATGCTTTTTGGCTACAAGGCAAAGAGCATGTTTCTTGTGCATTGATATCCCAGGCAACACTTGATCAGTATCTACGTCTTCCTTATTAATTCCAGCAGGCAGTTCCCATTCAAATGAGTATAAAAGATTGGAAAGTACAAGCTCCATTGTTGTAACCCCCATGTGCATTCCGGGGCAAATTCTTCGACCATTTCCAAACGGAATGAGCTCGAAATCTTGTCCCTTGAAATCGATAGGAGTGTCCAAAAATCTGTCGGGAAGAAACTCCTCTGGATGTTCCCAAACTGCAGGATCCCTCCCAATGGCCCATGCATTCACATAAACTATAGTTTTGGCCTCAATTTCATATCCATCTATGACACTCCTTTCCAATGTTTCTCGCAGAATCAAAAGCGGAGCAATGGGATGCAATCTCAGTCCCTCTTTGATCACTGCCTTGAGATATGGTAGCTCTTTATTTTGAAGATCATCTTCATCTACTCTCCCTTTTTTACCAATTGATTTCCTCACTTCTTCTTGAGCTTTCTTCATCACTCTGGGATTCTTTATTAAGCAAGTCATGATCCAATTTATTGTGCCTGCCGTTGTTTCTGTTCCCGCAAGAAATATATTCTGCAAGACAATGAAATTAAACCATAAGTACTATTTAGCAATTAAGAAAAAAAGAAAAGTACAAAAAAAGCCTACTTTTCTCTAGCTTAAGTTGTACGTAGTACGTAGCTAGCCAGTAAACACTATTTATATATATACCATTAAAATTGCTTTGATGTTATCGAAAGTGAAATCAATTGAGGATTGTTGAGCATCCCCTTTAAACTGAAGTAAGATGTCTATGACATCACCATGCATGGAGCTGGGTCTATCTGGGCTGAGATGCTCGTCTATTAGTTCTTGGTAGAACAAATCCATGTCCCTGTAAATTCTTTTTAGGCGAGCAATCGATCCAGTGAATTTATCAAGCCAGCCCATCAGAGGAAAATGGTCCGAAAAGTAGAATTTAGCCATCACAGCCTGGCATTCCTCCATAAGCCCTTGAAATCTTTTCTTGTAAACTTGATCAAATTTCTTACCAAAAGCAACCCTGCAGATTATAGTGTTCGCAAGTCATCACTGTTTCGGTCAAATTTATAATCTTGGATGATTCCGATATTTCTTTGATCATCTGAAAAACCTCGTCTTCTCGAATAGGCCGAAAGGAATGGACTTTGTTGTTGCTAAACAGATGAAGGGTCACAATTTTTCTCATTTCCCTCCAGTACTCATTGTATGGTGATAAGACCACATCGGATCCATTGTAAGACAACTTCTTGAATCCAAGCAATGTGGGCCTGCTACAAAATGCGAGGTCATGGGTTTTCATAACCACTTTGGCCATTCTTGGTGAAGAAATAACTAGAGTTGGCCGGAAACCAAGCCGTAGGGACATGATGGGCCCATATTTCTTAGTAAGAAGACATAGTTGGCGTGCAAGGTTGGAGGCATCAAGCTTGTGCAAGTTTCCGATGAAAGGAAGTCCTGGTGGACCGGGCGGATATTGGGCTTGTTCTGATCCATCGTTACGGAGGAGTTTAGTAGGAAGAAGAAATAGGAGGGATATTAGTGGGAGAGACAGAAGAAAGAGAAGAACCAAGGCCATTAACAACTATTCAACTCAAAACTATAGGCAGAGCTGCTCTTTTGTTTTGTGTAAAAATAGTGTAAACAATTGGTCATTAAATAGGACTTCTACATCGGTACATTGTACTCCCTCCGATAATACATGAAGTGTACATAAGAATTAAAGAAATGATTAAAAAATATTAAATATAGTATTAATTATTTATAATACCCTTAAAATCTCATTTAATATTATAATTTTAAAAAGATTGTAATTAATTCTCTTAGTTTTTTTAAAACGTTAAATAATTTAGAACAAATAAAATCATCTAAAACGTCATATATTATAAGACGGATGGGTCGAGTTTTGACGGGTGAGCCGGACCGACCCGACTCACGGGCTTAGATCAATTTTGCCATGTTTGAATACTCGTGATTGCTAGGTTGCTTTTATCGGCAAAACCTAAGCAGTCCACTTCGGACAACAAATTCTAATAGTGATGTCATCCACTCTAATTTGAACTTGGGCTATTGCTCACGCGAATTTACTATTTATATTCGGAGTGATAAAGTTGACTATCCATATTCGGCGATGATACAGTTGGTTATCTATTAACGCAGAGCTGCGACACTATAATCATGAGGGAATGAAACAAAGGAGGTTTGAGGTCGGTAATTTGGTTCTTCGGAAAAGATGGTGCATATCAAGGAAAAGAGACAGAACTTAACAAAACAATTCATATAACAAAGGAAACTAGGCGAATGGATCATTCTGATATTACTCGCTTATTATAAATTTTTTATAACAAAAGAATGGAGGGCAATATTGGCATGTGATTTCTTCCCCGGCGGCTACCAAACTTTTGCAAAATTTCCTTATTGGTGTGCTAAACATTTGCCACACTTTCTTCCTTGTGTGCTTATTTTTTCTATAAAAGGGATGCTCGGTTAATCAAATCAGACACCCTCCAACCACCACTAACACAACAAGCTCAGCAGCAATCAGCAGAAATAGAAATGCTCTTATTGTGCAATACCAAAAATAAAATAAAGGTGAAAAGAGAAATAAATTCTCTATTTAGAGTTTGTATTCTTATTATTTTTATAGTGGATTTTTGATCTCTTTAATTGGCTTTTTATGTAAAATTCTGGTATTATTGTTTTATTTCCATGCGCTATTATTTTATTACATACATACACACAAACAATTATACATAACCTCCATTGTTAAACGCTTTTTTCTACCTCGTTATTTTGTCAGATTTTGGCTTTTTTCTACCTCGTTATTTTGTCAGATTTTTGCTGTATGTAGAAATTTTTTGAACTAGGATGGTATGAGGCTCTGATTTTTATTCATGATACCACAACCATTATATTTTCTTTTTGACGAACTGTTTTCGTTAAGGATGTTTGAAAATTAATTGTTTTAATTATTGTTTTTTTTTTGCTTTGATTATGTGCTGCTGCTTTTGTGGATGATGAGATCAAATATTTCACAGTTATCCATGTCTGAGTCATTTTGGCTGACTATTTGTGATCTGACACAAAACATTATTTCTATTTTGTTAAATTGTGGTTATATTTGGTTTTGATATTTAATTGGAGGGTTTCTAATTTGGGATGTTCAGATTTTCTACAAACTTTCCCTCTTACAGGTTTTTTTTTTTACTAATTTGGATTAGTTTAGGGGTTTTGATATTGTTTTGGATGTTTAATCTTTTTTAGTGAAGTTAATGATATTGTATCAAAGTCTTTTCATTTCATTGTTTCTGATAAATAGATTTTGATATTTGGAGTGACGTTCACATAAATTTGCCTGAAAAAAAAAATTATTGTCAAAACTGCCAATCAACTTTTGTGCACATGTTATCTCGACTTTTGAAGTTTTATTTCTACAAAAAAATTTAAAATTTCACAAGATTTCAATCCAATAAATAATAAATAGTAGAAGGGTAGATCTAGGTGAAGATTTTCCACCTAAGACAGGGTAATAAGCTGCCCAAACATATTTAGATCCAAAAATGACACCATATTAACTACGTACAACAAACATGCAGACTATGATGCAGATTCACTTTACACAATATTAACAACAAAATGGTTCCATCTTCAAAAAGAAGGTGGAGCAACAAACAAAAGTGTGTTCACCAACATTGTCAAAAATAGGGTCATACTTTTAGAAGAAGGTGAAAAACAAACAGAAGTAATATGACAAAATTAACGTTTACGTATCCAAGTACAAGAAGACCATATTAACCATGTAATAAAACAAGGTCATATTTTCAGAAGAAGGTGAAAAACAGACAGAAGTATGACAAATATTTAACATCTACTGGTATATATCCAAGTACAAGAAGACCATGTCAGATGATATCTGTTTTACAATATCTTTAAATAAATGGTTAGTTGGACAACCCTGAAACTTTTGAGCAAACTAGAACTGTTAATATATTTCACTACTTTTTTTCCCCTACTTTTTTCTTGCTCTTCTATTATTTTGCCCTACATTATTTAAAAGTAGACCTCAGGAGACGCACCTAGCTTCCATGTCTTTCAACACTCCAGACATTTACTTGATGGTGATGTAGCGGTTTGTCCCATGCTTTGCCCAGTGGTCCCTGAGATCAACTGGATTTAATAGCTAGATCACGGCCTTCGGCAGAAAGCCGGCTAAGCAGCTTTTTGAATACACTTCCGCTCATCTTCCTACCACCCACTCGGGCACGACGCTTAGCAATGGATACATTGACATGGTGGTTGTGCAGCAAGATGATTGCCAACCTCCATTTCCCCATTTGTAGCACGGCCTTTGTATTCCAGTGCATGAGCAAACTGGCACTGGCATGGTCGACTCATCATATATATGCAACCTGATTCCACCCAGGCCAGGTCCTGATCCTTCCAGTCTGGCTTTGACACAGCCACTTGTTTGTTAAGGTCATCGACCCAATCACTTGTTTCCTGCTCATCCTTCCACTCCTGTAATTTGTCAAACATGGTTCTGCTCAGATCTTCTGTTTCTTTTTTAACCTTTTTCGATGATCTTGAGGCCTTCTTTTTAGGTGTTAATGCCTTTGCCTCCTTTGTTCATTTAGTCCTACTGGACTTTGCGGGCTCTGGAGCAACTGGTGACATTGGGATGGCTTCACTTGTGTGCATGTCCCTTGCGCTGTATGGAACCTCGCCGAAGTGGGATGGTGCATGTGCTTCACTCCATGTGAAATTTGGCATCCTTCTGGGCATGTAGACATATTACCATTGCTTGTGCAGTCCTCCCGGTACTGAAGAGTGGCAATGACATTATCTCGTTCTATAATGGCATTATTTCGTTCTGACATCACTGAATCTCGCTGTAGGATGGCCATGTCTCTTTCTACCAGGGCTGCCTTCTTTTCTGAAATGGCCATATTTTTCTCTTGAATAGCTGCATCTCTTTCTGCCATAATTGTCATTATCTGCTTCATCGATGGCTGATGCTGCATCAACCACTGAAATAGAAGTAGTACTTTGTGAACTATCCACTAGAATAGAAGTCTAGGAGGAGAAATCATTACACAAAATACTCTCCTGTTTCTGTAATGCAAAATACTCTACTGTTTGTATCTCTTTTACAAAACTCGTCCTCTAAGTTTTATTTTTTCAAAACTCTCACTATAAAGATGTATAAATTGTGTAAAACTCGCCCTTTATGTAGGACTGAGCCAAAAACAGGTAAAATCGAATAACCGAACCAAACCGAAATAATTTAACCGAAATTTCTTAATAATTCAGGTATTTTTACAATTCGGTTATATCCGAATTTTTTTTCGGTTTACGGTTATCGGTTCGGATTTCATTTTTGTATTATTCGGTCTACCCGAATACCGAATAAGTTGTTAAAGAAATTAATCCTTATCTTAATAACTCTTATCTCGGACCTTACTCTCTCGGTCTCTTCGCCCTTACTTTCTCAGTCTCTCGGTCTCTTCGTCTCTTTCTTTATCTCTTATCTCAGAGTCTCAACTCTCAACCTAGATCTGATCTAACAGAAGTCAGATCTCGATTTCTCATCTCCCATATTAGACCGACTCGATCCATTCTCCATCCTCTTCATTTATTCCTTATCTCACAAAGTCAAACCTATTTTCCCGATCTCAAACTTTCCGGCAAACCAAACGGAAACAATGGACATATCTCTCCACCTAAAACTTCGATCTTCAATCTCCTCAACACTACTCATGCCAAAAAAAACATCATCTCCTCCTTCAATCAAATGGTTGCCATCATCTAACAGAATCAAATCAGGGGGAAAATAGGGCGGGTTTATGAGTCACTGAGGGTGGAATTCGTGCATGGAAAGTATGAGTGTGGGAGTGACGATGGCTGCGTACGTGGCCAATGCATTCTGAGCAGCCCAGGAATGCTATGTTAATTACGAATGTACTGAAAATTGGTATACTTGTTAGAGATTGGGAGCGTAGAGATGAATTGGTGACATCTTTTAAGTGTTGAAAAAGTTGTTAGGAGATTGATGGTATCCAAAGAGGGGGATGAGATGAGGAAGAGGGTGGCGGAAATGGGTGGCACCGTCAGGAGATCTGCCGATGGTTGATGATGGGCTGAGTAATGAACGTTAAGACCCACTTGATTTTTATTGTTATTGATCCCCACGTGGACAGCTTATTTCTATTGTTGGACTTTCATGTGGGCTGAGTTCGTTTTTATTGTTATTGATCCCTACGTGGACAGCTTATTGCTATTGTTGGGCTTTTCGTGAAATTTGAGTTTTAGTTGGTGGTGGGCTTCTTCTCTCAAATTTGGTTATTTCGAATTACCGAATTGTAAATTCGATAATTTAAGATTCTAAATAATTCGGTTAGTTATAAATTTTAGTTAGTGTTTCGGAAAGTAAAATTATCAATAATTCGGTATTCGGTTATAACCGAATAGTCTGTTCGGTTCGGTTATAACCGAATGATCACCCCTACCTTTATGTGTTTTTTTTGTTAAAAACCCTCATATACTCAAATTATTTCACTCCAATTCATTGCATAAAAATCTTACCATTAGAATACTCCTTTTATTTCATTTAAACGACTTTCAATTAACAAAATAAATCTTATAATATCAACATATATATTTGCAACATTAGGTTGCCTAATTCATATATCTCACTCTCTGTCTTTACTATATGTCAATCGTAGGGGTGTAAACGAATATATACGTATCCGGATACAGTAGTATCCATATCCGTTTATTTGCGGATACCTTTAAACCGAATATGGATAATATCTACTTTTTTTCGAATACGGATAATATCCGCTTTTTTTCAAATACGGATGCAGACGGATACGAATTTTTTGGTTACTATTTACAGCCCTAACTATAACTAAAATATAAAATAATGAGTTTTAAAATATAGTTTATTAATGAATGAATGTTAATTTATTTATTTTTAATAAATATTAAAATACAATAATCAATGTTCTAAATTACAATTCAAATAAGTTTTCATCATTTTTGAAATCTTAAATTTCAAAATGAATGCTCTACTTATTAATGTTTAGATGTCTATTTTTTATGTGTGGAGGAATATCTTTGTAGTGTATATGAATATTTATAATTTATAATTAGACTCAAAAGTTTATATTGAATATATATTTAATTATTTTTTCTCAAATACTTGATTAAAATTTTAATAATATATTTTGAGAACTTTTATTTATAATTTAATTATCCTCAATCATTTACATAGTTATAAAAAGTTTATTTTATTTTATTATATTTATGGAGAGTACGAGTTATAATGTATATATGACAACTGATAACTAGTTAATACAACTTGATCCAAAAATTACTTTGGATTTACTTTAAATATTTGGACTTCTAAATTTTAAATAATTGGGCAAATGAAAGTGATAAATACTTCGTTCACCTGAAAATTCATAAACGTGAATTAATTATTCAACCCCCTTCTAGATTAATTCTAAATTAATTCTAAATTAATTCGGACTTAACACATTTTAACAATAAAATTATATTGTTCATTATTCTCGCCTCCCAACATTGCAAGCAAGTTTTGAAATTAAAAAATATATATAACAATCTAATAACTATAGTTTTGTTCTTCAGTATATAATTTTTTTGATAAATGATACATTTTAGACATTTTAACTTTAAAATAGTAAATATCTACTAACTATATTTAAATCAATATATTTTAGCTTATTAATATTAGAATAAAAGTGTTATTTCCTACTTTTAGAAGTGAAATGATTTATTTTTAAAATAATTTTCGTATGATAGTGAAAACTAATTATTATATAAAGAATGTCACTTTAAAAATCATTTTGCTTATTATATAATAGTTATATATATATATATATATATATATATATATATAGAGAGAGAGAGAGAGAGAGAACGAGGATCAGTGTATACCCCTTATCTTACTCATTCGAAATTACCCCCTTTAGCGATGAGAGACGTGACGATTTCGATTCATCTACAACCGTAAATACATATTTTTAGCGACGACAACAACATATAGCGTCGCTAAAAGTATAGACGACGGTTGTATGACCGAACCGTCACCAGGTCCGTCGCTAAAGGGGGGTGGGCACACTACTAAAAAAATGGTCATTTGTGATGGCTAAAATCCATCACAAAAAGTAGAAAAACCATCACGAAAGATTTACGTGATGGCTTTAAGCATCACAATGATCGTCTTGTATACGCCCATCATGAAAAATTTTACGTGATGGTTTTGGCAATCACGCAAACGCTTAGTGCTTTTGTGATGATTAATACAATCACATTAACATATAATCTATTGTGATTGTCAAAGTCATCACAAAAAAATAAGACTTTAGGGATCAAATGTAAGAACATGAATCTCTATTTACGTATAATTTATTTCACTATATTAATTATATCTATATTAATTGTATCAAATGATACTTGTAGGATTCGAACCCTCTCCCATTTGCAAACTAAATAACGAGTATTACCACTACACCAAAGTCGAGATCATGATTATAATTTTAAAATAAAATATAAAAAGAAATATATGTAAGTTGACTTATTAAACAAAATTACTTCCAAACAAGATTTGGTGATTGCAATGGCAGTCACAAATACTCTATAATGATGGTAAAATTAGTCATCACTAAGAGCCATCATATATTTTATTGTTTTGTGACGGCTTGAAAATTCCATCACAAAATACCTTCTTTTTGTAATTACAAATAAAAGTCGTCACAAAAATTTATCATTTTAATGATTGTCACGACCGTCATAAAATATTGTTTTGATTATTTCTTATATTAAAATATTAGTGTTAGCTTAAATGCAATCACGAAAAGGGTATATCTATAAGTGATGACTTAGTGCGTCACAAAAAGAAAATTTATTTTGCGTAAAAAAATTGGTGTGATTGACATGGCCATCACAATTATAATACATTGATGGCAAAATTAGTCATCACTAAGAGCCATCATATATACTATTATTTTGTGATTGTCTAAAAAGTCCATCACAAATTACTATCTTTTGTGATTATTTTTAAAAACTGTCACAAAATTCCGTCACGTATTCTTGTTTTTCTAGTAGTGGCATAAGTGAGTAAGATAAGGGGTATGCTGACTTGATCGGATATATATATATATATATATATATATATATATATATATATATATATATATATATATATATATATATATGAATTTTGTTATTCTTGGATATGAATTTTGAATACGGATTCAAATCCGGATATCCGCTATCTGCCGGATATATTCTTGCATTAATAAATTAGTTAGCATCATTAAATAAGCTAAGCTAGCTTATTGTTTTACCAAGAATGCTGATCAAGACGATGCTTTTGTGCTACAGTAAAATCTCTATTTAGGAATAGACTTGGGACCAAACTATTTGTATTCTAATTGAGAGGTTATTACTAAATAGAGGTATTGGTACAAAATATTTCTCGAACACCCAAAAATATTCACTTTAACAAAAATATAGATTTTATAATAAAAATTAAAGAAAACATAAATTATTTAGATTTTCAAACTAGGAAAATGTAGTCTTTTATGGGAAATGTAGTTTTTTATAGAAAAATGTGGTCTTTTATAGGAAATGTAGTCTTTTATAGGAAAATGTAGTCCTTTATAGGAAATGTAGTCTTTTATAGAAAATATAGTCTTTTAAAATTAATATTGTCTCTCATATATAAAATTATTACTATATAGAGGTATAGTTTCTCAATACGGGACTTAAAAAGTCTATAACATACAATTTAGAGGTTATTCCTATTTATAACTGACCCAAATTGGAACCAAATTTTTTTATAATATTGTAGAGGTTATTCTTATATAGAGTATTCTTAAATAGGGGTTTTACTGTACTAATAGTCCGCCTATTTTTGTTTAAATACTAGTAGTACTCCATTCTTCTCGTAATAAAAGTTTTAATTTGATTTTAGTGGTTAAAATGACCATTTTTAAAATAAATAATAAAAAATATCTATATATAATTTTTAAATTACGAAACTTGACATTAATAATACATTCTTCGTAGTTTATTATGATCCTAATCTCTTGTGTGTATATCTTTAATCTTTTTAAAATATATATAATTTTAAAAATGGTCAATTTAATCATAAAAATCAAATTAAAAAATTGTTTACTATCTTCTTTGATGGAGTATTAATTTTTGATCCAGGAGGGAAAACCACACTCCTTTTTTGTAGTCCTCATGAACTCCTACTCTGTATTGTTTTCTTATTATGTGCTGTTAATATGAGTGACCTATTTTCCAAAAAAAAAATTAAGTTTTATTTTTTGTAAATAATAGTAATATTATGGACACAGGTCGACAAACATTAAAAGTTGATGGTATTAATTTATATATAGGTATATATAGTATTATTATTCCGTGAGATTCTGACCAAAAAGTAAAACTAGAAAGTTGACCATGTGCGTAAAATAAAAACAGCCAATCAGGACAAAGTTCGAGGATCGATCGAATCGAAACCATATTGGTTTCTATTTAAATTTCTTTTTATGACAAATTTTCTACTACTATCTACGAATCCGTTTAGAACTTGAAGTCAGTCTCCACTTTTAAACCGACTTATTAAACCACGGGTGCCGCTCTCTGTCTCTGTCTCTATAGTAGTACGTATATAGCCTTCACAGTTTAGTTGTGTTGAGTTCTTCACATTAATTCCTTTGTTAGATTTTCCCCGGCCTAAGATCTATCTTCGTCTCTATCTGGTAATAATTGTTGCAATCTTAATACAAATAAACTAATGGCTCGTACGAAGCAAACTGCTCGAAAATCAACTGGTGGAAAAGCTCCACGAAAGCAACTTGCCACCAAGGTACGTACGTACGAGTGTGTGTTTCTCTCATTTATTGCGCTCTGGTTTATCTTTCTATTTGATTCCTGAAACTATTTCTAATTTATTGTGTAGCTTGATTTGTAGATAAACATAATATACATATATACATATATATAGCTAGGCTAGCTAGGGATTTATTTATGTTGGGCTTTTCTTTTTTCTTTTTTCTCCTGATCCTGCCCCTACAATTAATTGTGTTACTAATTTGTACTACTACTACTACTACTGTATATTTATTTATTTAGGCTGCAAGGAAATCCGCCCCAGTGAGTGCAGGAGGGGTGAAGAAGGCCCATCGTTACCGTCCGGGAACTGTTGCCCTTCGGGAAATCAGGAAATACCAGAAGAGCACGGAGCTTCTCATCCGGAAATTGCCTTTCCAGCGGCTAGTTCGGGAAATAGCACAGGATTACAAGGCAGATTTGAGGTTTCAGAGTCACGCGGTGCTTGCGCTTCAGGAGGCAGCAGAGGCCTACCTGGTGGGGCTCTTTGAGGATATAAACTTGTGCGCTATACACGCCAGGCGTGTCACCGTCATGCCCAAAGACATTCAGCTCGCTAGACGAATTCGTGGGGAGCGTGCTTAATTTCTTTGTTAAGTCCCTATATAGTTTTAAGTTTTAATTAATTTAATTATAACTATAATAAAATAAAATTATTTTATTTGATTAAAGATTCCATTTAATTATTTATTTTATAATCAAATATTTTATTTTATTTTCATCTCTTCCATTTTTTAGAACGAGAAAAAGAAAAAAGAGATTGTATTTGATATTTATTTTATATCAAATAAAATAATTTTATTATATAATTTTATTTGATAGAAGATTCTATTTGATTATTTATTTTATAATTAAATAAAATATTTGATTAAAAATAAATAATCAAATAGAATCTTACCATTCGTCAACCAAGGAAATTTAAATGATTTGTGTTGTAATGAAACGGGGGCAATCATATAATTTAAAATCATTTATTGAGAATTATTGTGTAAAATCCCAAATTTTACGAATAAATATTTAAATTTCTCGATTTTTTTTTGAATATTATGGTGTGGATTTAATATAATGTTATAGTTGTGGGTAATATTTAAAAAAATTTCAAAGTATGCAAGTTGTTATATTATATTCGATTGGTCGGGAAATATTCTTTGTGTCGAGGAATATTCGTACGACGACACAATCATTGGTGGACCCAACAACGGAATTATTGCCGGATTGAGAAAGCGACAAAATATTTTTTATGAAAATAACGGTAGAAGTTTTACAGATTATCTTTGTTGAACTACTAGGTAGAAAAAAATGCTGATGTCTGGCATTGGTTGCGTAGTAGCACACGGTATTAATTATTGATGCTTACGTGAGAAGTCACCGGTTTTGTTCAATTATTGCTACGATGGTTGGTGCATAAGTATCTCATGTTATTGGATTCAATTATTGTCGATTGTTATATATATATATATATATATATATATATATATATATATATATATGAGTTTTGTTTTCTTAGTATTATTAATGTAATAAAAGCGGAAAAGCTTTTTATATAAAAATGTAATACTTTTATAAAGTTATTCTATAAATAGAATATATTATATTCTATTATGCATAGTGTTTTGCATAATAAAATCTTTTTATATAAAAAATGAATACTTTATATAAAGTTATTCTATAAATAGAATATATTATATTTTATTATGCATAGTGTTGCATAGTGCTGATAGTGTTTTTGCATAGTAAAATCTTTTTTATATAAAAGCAGAATACTTTTATAAAGTTATTCATTTTATTAGATTATAAATAGAATATATTATATTTTATTTAAAAGATTTTGCTTTAAATCAGGACCGTCGTCAGATTAAAAGTAAATCAATCGGACCGTTCATGAATTAGTTCTTATTCAGGTCCATTCTTCTATAAATGAAGCTCATTCCTTCATTATTTCTTACAAATTCATCGAAACTCTAGAGAGAGAAACTATAGAGAGAAAGAAGAAAAGTATTACGCCACTTCACTACTTCTATATCCAGTTTCTTACATAAGGTAAAGGATATTATTTGTTGTACTTTCGTAAGGGTGTTATTTTTTCATATTCATGAAGAGAACTTCTATTATTCCGGTCTTTATTATTACATTGGAACATCCCGTCGGTGCTTAATTTACCGCTTTGACACAGTTACATTATTTATTATTCATTGGAATAACCCGTCTACATCAAGTACCGCATGCATGGTGATTTCTGTTGTTATTTCATTCTTTATTATTCTGTTGGAACATCCTGTCGTTGTAAGACCCCAACTTATTATAAATAAAATTAAATTTTCTCTATTCATTATTCTAAATTAATAAGGTGTTAATTTGATATAATGCTTTGGTTATGGGTGAAATGTGCAAATTTTACAAAATAAGCAAGTGGTTATAAAATATTCATTTTTGTCGGGAAATATTCTTTTGGTCGTGAAATATTCTTTTTTGGGAATATTAAATGCGACGACCACGACCCATTCGTGGGGCTCATAATGAAATAACCTGGCTTTGGATGAAGAAAACGACAACGTATGAGTTTTTATAAATAATAAGCGTAGTTATTACCGTTATAACATTTGTTGGAATACATGGTGGTTAAAATACGATGTCTGGCGTGTGGTTGCTGATATTATTGAATTATTGATTCAGTATGTAAGAAGGCACTACGTAATAATTGTTACGATGAATTCTTTATTCAATATTTTATTTTATTGATTCAATAATTCTTTGCGTTGATATTTAATATTATTGTTGTTTCAATAATTATCAACGCACGGTATTTTCCATTATCAGATCAATAATTCATATTATTTGAATAATATTATTAGATAGCATTATTGGCAATGTCTAGAAAGTTCTGTCAAAGAGAGGTTTGGTCACCTAATTGCGTGCCAGTAAAGAGAAATCCTTATTGAAAAGCCCCCTCTTTCCTGGAAACGGCCTGGTTGTCATAATTGTGATTCTGTAATATTATTTATGAATAATTAATTATTGATTTATATGATAAGAAAATATTTATTTGATGTGGATATAAATGATGTATTTATTTATGTGGTTATAAATGAAGGAATTAATGTTGAGGTGTTTTATCAGTATTTTGTTAGAATGGAGGTATTAAAAATTATCCGTTTGTGAATTTCGGATATTTTCTGTTTGGAATTTATAAAAACTCAAAGCTGCAAAGTTGTAGAGAATTCGATTTCGTGTGGAATGGACATAAAATTCATATTTTTCTGATAAACGGGCTATTTTCTATGAATTATTAAAGTTTTGGAAAATAAAATAATTTTTATTAAAATTATGGGTGGGACTCACTTTTGTTTTACAACATGTGGGCTGCTAATTTGGTTCAAAGATGGCTGGCCCTGATTTTCAACCTAGCATGCGTGGAAGAAAGAAATAGAAATAATATTATTTTATTATTTAGTCTCCTATAGGCGTTACAGTATTTTCTATAAATAGACGCTTGGGTTAGAATTGAAAATCACACCGGAAATAAGTTTTCTTTTCTCTAGATTATCGAGCGTATTTTTGTGAGTATTTTGATACTTTGAGAGTTCTTTGTTAAGTCTACAAGTTTCCTTGACTTTTTATCCGATATTCAATCGGAAGTACCATTATTTTGAGGTAAGGGATGTTATTTTCTTCTTAAATGATATTATTTTCTTCAATATCATTATCTTAGAAATATTGGTTTGAACTTTTTAATCAAATTTAGAACTTTTGTGTCTGGAGTTCTTATTCACGCGATATCAAGACTATTCACGATATCGACCTTTATTCACGAATACTGGCCACTATTCATCTGAAAAATAAAAAATTTCTTTTTGTCCAAGATGTCTATTTTGGCTACTATCTTTGATTGTATCCATGTTTTGATCGTTATTTTTGAATTACGCTTCACAATTGATTATTATGAAGTATTATTGATCTTGGATAAACGTTATACTGAATCCCTAATATTTGTCCTTACGTCTCCTTTGGATTCGCTTTTCTTTAAAGTATTTTCATCATCCTCGGTCTTAAATGATGATATTCTTTGAATATCTTTGGCACTGTAGTGCAAAGATGAATGATTAACTGATGAATATCTTTGGCCCGTAGTGCAAAGATGAACAAGTGTTGAGATGAATATGACCAACTGGTGACACAAATGAATATCTTTGGCCTGTATTGCAAAGATGAATATTTGATTAAAGATGTATATTGATTGTTGTTATAGGGATAAAATATTGATGATGAACTTTTAAATCTTAAAAGATAGTAGAATTCATTCTTTACATGACTCTTTTAATGGATTGTTATTTCCGCTGCAGTTGTTGATTTAAAATTTGTTGTCTATTGTATTCTATCACATTTTTCTCTGTTGAAGACTAATGATAATTTGTTGTATATTATCTTAGTCATAATATTCTTTACTGGGCTAGTTGAGCTCACCCTTTTTCTTTTTGTTCCATTTTTCTTCTCAGGAGGTGAGAACATGGCAGGATCGAGTTGGGGTATGGAGTGATGGTTCTAGAAAGATATTTTAGCAGTCCTCACTATTTTTGTAAAATAGTGTATGAATAATTGTAATGAAGACTTATTTGAGTGTTGATATTGTCTAGAAGACAATATTTGTATTTAAACTCACAATATGTGTTGTCGTATTTTGCACGACAATTATATTATTGAAGTTGTAGTTGTTTTCTGTACTATGTATTTGGCGACTCAGAATGGGTGTTGTATACCTATTTTGGGGGCGTCACAGTTGGTATCAAAGCTTAGGGATATGGTCTCTAGTGGATATCGGGGAATAGAACTAGGAGGGGAGAGATGAGTAAATCCTTCGCTAGTTTGTCCTATCTAAGCTTATTTGTTGGTCGGTCATAATATAGGGATATTATGTGATATGTTAATTTGTTTAATTAACCTTTTTTTATGGTAGTATTTAATAATGGCTGTTGAGAATGTTAACAATGGAGTGTATGAGACTGTGGAACAACCTTTAGTCAAAAACCAGGAGAACGTACAACAGGAAGGCAATATTCCTCCTGTAAACAACACTACCGAGCAAACGATGAATGATGGAATATTTAGGAGCTTTTTGCAGTTCATGCAAAATCAGACGAGGGAGACTCGTGTACAAAATACAGGTGAAAATGATGGCAAAGCGCGGTATAAGACCCCAACTTATTATTAATGAAATTTAATTTTCTCTATTTATTATTTTGAAATAGTAAGGGTTGATTTGATTAATGTGGATAGTTAAGGGTAAAATCATAAATACTTCAAAATAAGCAAGTGGTTATAAAATATTCATTGTTATTGGGGAATATTCGTTTGGTCGTGGAATATTAAATGCTTTGTCGGGGAATATTAAATGCGACCGGTAATAACCATGTGTGGCCCCATGTGAAAGCGATTGGATGAAGAAAAGCGACAAATATAAGTTGTTTAAAAATACTTGGCGTAGTTATTCACAGATTATCTTGTTAAAATACTAAATTGGTTAAAACACACGATGCTTTGCGGTATTGCACCAATTATTGATTCTTACGTGAAGGCCTTTACTCAATAATGGTTACGATAATTCTTTATTCGATTATTTTATTGATTTAATAATTCTTTGCGTTGATATTTTATATTCTTATTGTTTGATAATTGTCATTTTACAAGTATTTTTCATTATCGAAGCAATAATTCATATTATCTCGAATAATATTATTAGATAACATTATTGGCAATGTCTAGAAAGTTACATCTAAGGAGAGGTTTGGTCACCTAATTGCTTGGCCAAGAAGGAGAAATTCTTATTGGAAGCCCCCTCTCTGCAGGAAGCGCACGGTTGTCGATATTGTGATTACGTAATATTATTTGTGAATAATTAATTATTGATTCATATGATGAGGAAAATATTGATTTTATGTGGATATAGATGGAGAAAAATTTTAATGTGACAATTGTTGAAAATTGAAATTTTATCTTTTTACGATAAAATAATTATTTAAATATATTATTATATTTTAATAATATAATAATGGTGATATTTTACAACGAATGTGGGATATATGAGTATCTGAGGAGGAAGAGTATTTTTGTTTCAATAAATGTTTAAAACATGTTAAACATGTAAATTGGACCCCATTTATTATTTGAAATTTGATTATACTTTGTAAAATCGCCTGGTTTGTGGATTTCGGTCAATTTCATTTGGAATTTGGAAAAGCTTTCTTCTGTAAAGTTGTAGAGAATTGAATTTCCTATAAAAACTCATGAGATTGAATTTTCTGATGAAAGGGCTATTTATTATGAATTATTGAAGTTTGAAGCTCAAAATAATTGATTTTTGGAAGTTTAAAATATTTAAAATTAGAAAAACATTTTTTTCATTATGGTGTGTTACACATGTGGGTTGAATGAGCTGAATTCAGTTCTTGGAAGGTTGGCGTAGGAAATTTTATTATAAATAATAATATTATATTAAATTTTACGCTTTGGTGTTAAGCATTTTCTATAAATAGGGTCTTGGGTTAGAATTGAAAATCACACCAGAAACTGAAGTTTTCTCTCTCTATATTATCGAGCATATTCTTGTGAGTATTTTGAGTATACTTTGAGTATTGTTAGACGGTGCAAGTTCCCTTGACTTATACCCAGTATTCAATTTAGAAATCTTAATCTTTCGAGGTAAGAGATGTTATTTTTCTTCTCAAATGATATTATTTCTTCAATATCATTATCTTTGAAATATTGGTTGGAACTTTTATCAAATTTGAAACTTTTTCATGTCGGGGTTCTTATTCACGAGTTCTTATTCACGAGTTACTATTCATGAGTTCTTATTCACGAGTTCTTATTCACGAGTACTACCATTAAATGTGAAAGCGTGAAAATGTTTTTTTGTGGAATTTCTATCTTTTGGTGTGAGTTACTTATTCACGTATCGACACTATTCACGATATCTGACTTTATTCATAGAAAAATGAAATTTCTTCTTTTGTCCAAAATATCTAATACGGATACTAGCTTTGATTGTATCCATGTTTTGATCATTCTTGAATTTTACACCTTTGTGATTATTTTTGAGGTATTTTTGGACATGGATAAAACAAAGTACGAATCCTTAATCCTTAATCCTTGTCATTTTGTTTCTTTGGATTCGTTTCTTTAAAAATATTTTCATCATCCTCGGTCTTAAATGATGATATTATTGAATATCTTTGGCACGTAGTGCAAAGATGAATGATTTCTGAAGAATATCTTTGGTAGTAGTGCAAAGATGAGCAGTGTTTAGATGAACATGATTAAGTGATGAATATCTTTGGCTGTAGAGTGCAAAGATGAATATTTGATTCGGATGTATATTGATTGATGTTACTGGGGATAAAAGATGAGCGATGAACTTTTAAATTCATACATAGAAGATAGTAGTTTGCATTCTCTACTTAACTCTTCTAATGAATTATTATTTCGCTGCGAATATTGATTTAAAATTTGTTGTCTATTGTATTCTATTAGATTTTTTCCTGTTGAAGACTAACGATAATTTGTTGTACATTATCTTAGTCATAATATTCTTTCTTGGGCTAGTTGAGCTCACTCTTTTCCTTTTTGTTCCATTTTTCTCGGGAGGCGAGAATATAAGCGAAATGCAGGTGGGGTATGGAATGAAGGTTCTAGAGAGAGTTGTTTAGTAGTCCTCACCATTTTGTAAAATAATGTATCAATAAATGTGATGAGGATTTATTTGAGTATAGATATTATCAGAAGATAATATTTGTATTTAAACTCACGCAGATTTCTTGTTGTAATAATAAAGTTGTAGTTGTTTTTACATACCATGTATTGACAACTAAGAATGGGTGATGTATACCTATTTTGGGGCGTCACGGTTGGTATCGAGCTTAGGGATATGATCTCTGGCGGAGATCGGGAATAGAAACGAGGAGGGAGAGCGAGTAAATCCTTCAATTAGTGTGTCCTACTAAGCTTATTTTTTAGTTAGTCGGTATATAAGGATATTATGTGATATATTGATTTCCTTAATTAACCTTTGTTTTATGGCGGTATTTGAGAATGTCGATTGAGAATATTAACAATGGAAATGAGACAGAGTGGAGGCGCTTTGTACTCACCAACGAGGAGAGCGACGCAATGACTGGCAATGTTCCTCTGTGAACAACACCACTAAGCGAGATGATGAGCGAGGGGATGTTTAGAAGCTTTTGCGAGTTCATGCAAAATCGAGACGAAGGAGACTCGTGTTCAAAATACTGAGGAGAAATGATAGCAATTCACGGTTGTCACAACCCAAGCGATTCAAAGAGTTGGGACCACGAATTTAAGGGAAAGCGGATCCGATCATGCGGCGGAAACATGGGTCAAACAAATTACCAAGATATTCGATGTCTTGGGATGCACGGAGGAGAACAGAAGGTTCCATTCGCCACCTTTATGTTCCGTGGCGAAGCGGATTCTCTGGTGTGAGTCGTGAAGCGTACCAGCGTATCAATCCGCTTTTCGGCGATGTCTTGGGAGAGCGTTTGAAACTATTTAATGACAAATACTTTCGAAAGTGTTCGTCATATGAAGGAAGTGGAGTTTATTAGGCGGGGCGAACAACATGGCGGTGTCTCGATGCGAGGCAAAGTTTGCGAGTTATCGAGTTTGCACCTCATTTGGTGGAGAATGAGAGCGCGATATACGCGGATGTTTTGAGAGGTTTGAAACCCGGCATACGACAATATCTCATTTCTCATAAATTTTCTCTCTATTCGGATGTTGTAAATGCAGGGCTCAATTATTAGAAGCGAGATACGAAAGTACGGTCAACCGAGGACCATAACCGAGGATCGTACGGAGATAGCGATCAGCAGAATAATGATAACCCGGTAAGAAGAAAAGCAGACGGACAAAATGGTAACCACTACTGGTGGTAATCATGGCCATGAAAATAGAAGAAGCGAGTCGGGAGGAGATTTTAAAGAGGAGATTTAACAACGACTATGTGTGATGGCAGCAGTCTTGCGAAGAGCCCGGGTTCTAAGGAGGAGAACGACCACCGGTCATATGCTATAAATGCGGAAAGAGGGACATATCGGTCAAAGCGCCCCACATTCAAGGTATGCTATAATTGTGGAAAGGAAGGACATATCGCTCGAGATTGTCAGATAGCGAAACCTAGTTCAATGAGGATGGTGACTCAAAAGACCATCCCGAAAAGTCAAAGTCAACGATTTCGGGAAGAAGCGTTTGTTGTGATTTGGTCAAAATGCGAGGAACCCAAATGAGGTGATCACGGGTAAGCTATTTATAAATTCTTGCAAGTTTATACCTTACTTGATCACGGTCTTTACCCATTCATTTATCTCTCTCCGCCTTGTGCTCAGCGTTTAAACTTGACTCAGGAGAAATTAGACTTTGACCTATCTGTGGAAATTTAGTTAGGAGAAACTTTCATCACATCCTTTGTTTTATAAATCTGTTTGATTCAAGTTGGCACCATCACCTTATCACATTGACCTTATCTCTTTAAAGATACTTGCTTTTGATGTGATTTTAGGGATGGATTGGTTAACTACTCATCATGCCAAAATTGATTGTTTTCGTAAGGTTGTTAGTTTTCATATTCTAACCAACTGTTGTATGTAATTCAAGTAACTAAACCATTAAAATCAATCATTGTCATATCTAATCATAAAGCTATTCGTTTATTGAAAAGCGGATGTCAAGCTTTCTTAGCCCATGTTATGGATTTGAATAAAGACACGTCAAATTTGAATAATATTCTGTTGTTATTGACTTTCTGGACGTATTTCTCGAAGAACTTCGGGTCTACCCCAGGCGTGAAGTTGAATTCTTTATTGATCTTGAACTGGTACAAAGCCCATTTCTAAAACCCCATATCGAATGGCTCATATTGAACTTCGGGGAGTTAAAGGTCCAACTACGAGGAATTGTTGGACATCGGTTTCATTCGATCTAGTACATCTCCTTGGGGTGCTCTGTTTTATTTGTAAAGTAGAAAAGGCGGGAGTATGCGACTTTGTATTGACTATCGGGAATTGAACCATGTCACCATCAAGAATAGGTATCCACTACCTCGTATTGATGACTTGTTTGACCCGATTCTGAGGGCACAATTCTTTTCAAAAATCGATCTTCGATTCTGGATATCATCAATTTGAAGATTAGGGCGAGGATATTCCAAAGACCGCCTTTAGAACTTCGATGCGGGCATTATGAATTCTTAGTCATGTCTTTGGATGACTAATGCTCCTATGGCTTTCATGGATATGATGAACCGAGTATTGAGGAATATTTGGATCGGTTCGTTGTTGTCTTTATTGATGACATCCTTATATATTCAAAAAGTCGTGAAGATCATGAGCACCATTTGAAGTTGGTACTCCAAAGGCTTCGTGAAAACCAACTATATGCCAAATTGAAGAAATCGAGTTACGGCGAGGAAGTAGCATTTCTTGGGCACGTGGTGTCAAAACATGGAGTATCAAGTGGATCCGTGAAGATTGAAGCAATACAAAGTTAGAGCAACCAAGTCGGTGGATCAAAGTCACGTAGCTTTTTGGGAACATTTGGTTATTATCGGAGATTCGTGGAAGGGTTTTCTTGAATCGCTACTCCATTAACTTCAGCTAACTCGGAAGGATACAAAATTCGTTTGGAGCGAAGAATGCGAGAAGAGTTTCAAGAGCTTAAGAGGAGACTTATTTTAAGACTGTTCTAACAATACCATCCGGTTGGATGGATTTGTTATCTCAATGATGCTTCGAGCAAAGGGTTAGGATGTGTTCTCATGCAACGTGGGAAAGTCATAGCCTATGCCTCATGACAACTTAAAGAGTATGAGAGGAATTATCCTACTCATGATCTAGAGTTAGCAATGATCGTTTTCTTATTAAAGATATGGGGCGATCTCTATATGGGAGAAATTGGAGATATATTGGACCATAAAAGCCTTAAATATTTCTTCACTCAAAAAGAACTCAACATGCGGCGGTGACGTTGGCTCGAGCTATTGAAAGACTACAACCACACTATTCAATACCATCCCGAAAAGCGAGCGTGGTAGGCGGCGCGTTGAGTAGAAGATCATATGCGAGGAGCGAGTGCGATGATGTCAAGTATCTGCGATAGAGCCAACTTTAATAGAAAAGTTAAGGTTGCTTTCAAGCCACCGAATCCGGAGGTGATGCGTATGAAGAAGAAAGTACAAGAAGGAGCTATTAGGGCGAGAATTGATGAAGAAGGAATACTTGAGTCCACTCTAGACTTTGTGTTCCTAACGACTACGATTTGAAGTACAAGATTATGATGGAGGCACACAATACACCATTTGTAATCCATCACGGAAGTACTAAAATGTATCGTGATCTTTGACATACATTTTGGTGGAACAATATGAAGAGAGAGAGATTGCAAAGTTTATCTCAATGTGTTTAACTTGTCGGCGTGTAAAGGCGGAGCATCTAGTACCTAAGGGTCCGTTGCAACCACTTGAGATTCCGAAATGGAAGTGGGAACACATTACCATGGATTTCGATTACGGGTCTTCCTACGGTTTCTCGAGGCATCAATGCTATTTGGGTTATTGTTGATAGATTAACCAAATGCGCTCATTTCTTTGAAATCACGGAGACTTATTCACTGAACGTCTTGCTAGTATATGCGTGAATGAGATTGTGAGGTTGCATGGCATACTGTATCTATAGTTTTGGATCGTGACCCAAGATTCACTTCAAGATTTTGGGTTAGCTTGCAAAAAGCTATGGGCGCGGATTCTGATTGATTCGCAGCATACCATCCCTCAAGCGGATGGACAATCGAAAGGACTATTCAAACTCTTGAAGATTTATTAAGACTCTGTGTCCTAGACTTCAAGGGCAGTTGGGATAAGTATTTACCATTGGTGGAATTCTCCTACAACAACAGTTATCAGGCAAGTATAGGTGTAGCTCCATTTGAAGCATTATATGGACGAAAGTGTCGCTCTCCAGTATGTTGGGACGAGGTGGGTGAAGCAACACTGTTGGGACCCGAGTTGGTACTTATGACTACGGAAAAGATCAAAATGATTCGATAAGCGTATACAAAGCGGCACAAGATCGACAAAAGAGTTATGCGGATCTTCATCGAAAGGACGTGGAATTTAGTGTAGGGGATCATGTATTATCATGCGAGTTGCTCCGTGGAAAGGAGTTACAAGATTTGGGAAGAGAGGAAAGCTCAATCCACGATTTATTGGTCCATTTCAAATTCTTGACCAAAGTAGGAAATGTAGCCTATAGACTTGCGTTACCTCCAAGTATGTCTCGTGTTCATAATGTGTTTCACATATCTCGTATTTCAGTAAATATGTGAAAGACCCGAACCACGTTATGTAATTAGAAGCCGGACGAAATAAAGAAGACTTAACGTATGAGGAGGTTTTGTCAAGATTTTGGATAGGAAGGAGCATGTCCTACGCCTTGAAAGGTCAAATACCACAAGTTAAAGTTTTGTGGAGGAATCATGCTTATAGAGTAAATGACACAGGAATTGGAAGCGAAAATGAAAGCGAGGTATCCTCACCTTTTCAAACACACGAGTATCGTACGTCGATTTCGAGGACGAAATTTCATAAGGAGGGAGGTTGTAAGACCCCAACTTATTATTAATGAAATTTAATTTTCTCTATTTATTATTTTGAAATAGTAAGGTTGATTTGATTAATGTGGATAGTTAAGGGTAAAATACGTAAATACTTCAAAATAAGCAAAGTGGTTATAAAATATTCATTGTTATTCGGGGAATATTCGTTTGGTCGTGGAATATTATGATCTTTGTGGGAATATTAAATGCGACGCAGTAGACCATGTGTGGGCCCCCATGTGAAAAGCGATTGGATGAGAAAAAGCGAAAATATAAGTTGTTTAAAAATAAGCAGGCGTAGTTATTCACATTATCTTTGTTAAAATACTACGGTGGTTAAAACACGCGATGATTTGCGGTATTGCACCAATTATTGATTCTTACGTGAGAAGGCACTACTCAATAATGGTTACGATAATTCTTTATCAAAGTATTTTATTGATTTAATAATTCTTTGCGTTGATATTTTATATTCTTTGTTGTTTGATAATTGTCATTTACGGTATTTTTCATTATCGAAGCAATAATTCATATTATCTCGAATAATATTATTAGATAACATTATTGGCAATGTCTAGAAAGTTACGTCTAAGGAGAGGTTTGGTCACCTAATCGGCGCGCAAGAAGGAGAAATTCTTATTGAAAGCCCCCTCTTCACAGGAAGGCGCACTGGTTATCGATATTGTGATTACGTAATATTATTTGTGAATAATTAATTATTGATTCATATGATGAGGAAAATATTGATTTTATGTGGATATAGATGGAGAAAAATTTTAATGTGACAATTGTTGAAAATTGAAATTTTATCTTTTTACGATAAAATAATTCATTTAAATATATTATTATATTTTAATAATATAATAATGGTGATATTTTACAACGAATGTGGGATATATGAGTATCTGAGGGAGGAAGAGTATTTTTGTTTCAATAAATATTTAAAACATGTTAAACATGTCGGTGGACCCCATTTATTGATGAAATTTGATTATACCGATAAAATCGCCTGGTTTGTGGATTTTTGGTCAATTTCTATTTGGAATTTGAAAAAACTTTCTTCTGCAAAGTTGTAGAGAATTGAATTTCCTATAAAAACTTGCGAGATTCAAATTTTCTGATGAAAGGGCTATTTATTATGAATTATTGAAGTTCCAAAGCTCCGAAATAATTGATTTTTGGAAGTTTAAAATATTTAAAATTAGAAAAACGTTTTTTTCATTATGGTGTGTTACACATGTGGGTTGAATGAGCTGAATTCAGTTCTTGGAAGGTTGGCGTAGAAAATTTTATTATAAATAATAATATTATATTAAATTTTCTGCTTTGGTGTTCTAAACATTTTCCTATAAATAGGGTGCTTAGGTTAGAATTGAAAATCACACCAGAAACATAAGTTTTCTCTCTCAATATTATCGAGCGTATTCTTGTGAGTATTTTGAGTATACTTTGAGTATTGTTAGGCGGTTGCAAGTTCCCTTCAAAGACTATATTATTAGATTCAATTAGAAGTCTTAATCTTTCGAGGTAAGGGATGTTATTTTCTTCTCAAATGATATTATTTCTTCAATATCATTATCTTTGAAATATTGGTTGAACTTTTATCAAATTTGGAACTTTTTCATGTATGGGGTTACTATTCATGGAGTTTCTTATTCACGATTACTATTCATGAGTTCTTATTCACGAAGTTACTATTCATTAGTACTATTCATGAAGCGTGAAGATGTTTTTTGGAATTTCTATCTTTTGGTGTTGGAGTTCTTATTCACGATATCTGAGCACTATTCACGATATCTGACACTATTCATAGAAAAATAAAATTTCTTCTTTTCGTCAAAATATCTATTACGGATACTAGCTTTGATTGTATCCATGTTTTGATCATTCTTGAATTTTACACCACTATTATTATTTTTGAGGTATTTTTGAACATGGATAAAACAAAGTACGAATCTTTAATCCTTAATCCTTGTCATTTTGTTTCCTTTGGATTCGTTTCTTTGAAAAAATCTTTTCATCATCCTCGGTCTTAAATGATGATATTATTGAATATCTTTGGCACAGTAGTGCGAAGATGAATGATTCTGAAGAATATCTTTGGTAGTAGTGCAAAGATGAGCAGTGTTTAGATGAAACATGACCAATGATGAATATCTTTGGCTGTAGTGCAAAGATGAATATTTGATTCAGATGTATATTGATTGATGTTACGAGGGATAAAAGATAGGCGATGAACTTTTAAATTCATACATAGAAGATAGTAGTTTGCATTCTCTACTTAACTCTTCTAATGAATTATTATTTCCATTGCGAATATTGATTTAAAATTTGTTGTCTATTGTATTCTATTAGATTTTTCCCATTGAAGACTAACGATAATTTGTTGTATATTATCTTAGTCATAATATTCTTCTTCGGGCTAGTTGAGCTCACTCTTTTCCTTTTTGTTCCATTTTTTCTCGGGAGGCGAGAATATAGCGCGATACTTAGCCTGTGGTATGGAATGAAGGTTCTAGAGAGAGTTGTTTAGTAGTCCTCACCATTTTTGTAAAATAATGTATCAATAAATGTGATGAGGATTTATTTGAGTATAGATATTGTCTAGAAGATAATATTTGTATTTAAACTCACAGATTTCTTGTTGTAATAATAAAGTTGTAGTTGTTTCTGTACCATGTATTGACAACTCAGAATGGGTGATGTATACCTATTTTGGGGGCGTCACACGCGGTCTGTCACAGCCAAGCAGTTCAAGGAGTTGGGACCACACGATTTTTGGGGAAAGCCCGATCCAATTAAGGCGGAAACATGGGTCAAAAAAATCACCAAGATATTCGATGTCTTGGGATGCACGGAGGAACAGAAGGTTCCATTCGCCACCTTTATGTTCCGTGGTAAAGCGGATTACTGGTGGGAATCGTAGGCGTACTTGACCAAATTTGACTCAACATGTCTTGGGAAAGATTTCAGAAACTTTTTAATGACAAGTACTTTCTTGAAAGTATTCGTCATATGAAGGAGGTAGAGTTTATTAGATTGGAACAGAACAACATGACGGTGTCTCAGTACAAGGCGAAGTTCACGGAGTTATCCAGGTTTGCACCTCATTTGGTAGAGAATGAGGAACGTATGCCGCTGATGTTTCTGAGAGGTCTAAACCCGAGATTCGTCAATACCTTATCTCTCGTAAATTTTCTCTGTATTCGGATGTTGTCAATGTGGCTCAATTATTAGAGAGAGATAATGAGTATACTCAACCGAGGGACCACAACGTAGTCATCTGGGTGTGGCTAAGTCATCGAAGCGATGATAACCAAATGAGGAGGAAAAATACGGACAAAAGGCTAGAACCACTCGGGTGGTAATCGTGGCCATGATAATAGGAGAGGTGAGTCAAATGGAAATTTTAAAGAGGAGATTCAACAACGACGAAGACATCAATGAAAGACCAAAGACCAACAACAAATTCTAGAGGAAGAGAACGATCGCAAGTTAGATGTTACAAATGCGGAAAAGAGGATATATCATTGAAGCGCCCACAACAATCCAAGATATGTTATAATTGTGGAAAGGAAGGACATATCGCTTCGAGATTGTACTATCATGAAACCAAGTTCAATGGGGATGGTGACTCAAGGGTACATCCCTGGATAAGTCAAAATCGGCGATTCCGGAAGAGTTTGTTTGTTGTGACCGCCAAAACGTGAGGAACCCAAACGAGGTGATCACGGGTAAGCTAATCTTGAACTCTTGAAGTTTATACCTTACTGAGATCACCTGTTCTACCCATTCTTTTATCTCTCCGCTTGTGCTCAACGTTTAAACTTGACTCCGGAGAAATTAGACTTTGACTTATCTATTGAAACTCCGTTGGGTGAAACCTTCGTTACATCTACAGTTTATAAATCTTGCATTATCCAAGTTGGCACTATCACATTACCTGTTGATCTTATCTCTTTAAAGATACTTGCTTTTGATGTGATTTTAGGAATTGATTGGTTAACCACTCATAATGCCAAAATTGATTGCTTTCGTAAGGTTGTTAGTTTTCATATTTCTAACCAACCTGTTATGCGAATTCAAGCAACTAAACTACTAAAATCAGTCACTGTCATATCAAGCCACAAAGCTATTCGTTTATTGAAAGACGGATGTCAAGCTTTCTTAGCCCATTATACGGATTTAAATAAAGACAAGTCAGATTTTGATAATATTTCTGTTGTTAGAGAATTTCCTGATGTATTTCAGGAAGAACTTCCCGGTCTACCCCCAGAACGTGATGTTGAATTCTTTATTGACCTTGAACCGTACAAAACCCATTTCTAAAACCCCATATCGAATGGCTCTATTGAACTTCAGGAGTTAAAAGTCCAACTCTGGGAGTTATTAGACATCCGGTTTCAATCATCCTAGTACATCTCCTTGGGGTGCTCTGTTTTATTTGTAAAGAAGAGAAAGGCGGGAGTATGCGACTTTCAGTATTAACTTCTGAGAATTAAACCATGTCACCATCAAGAATAGGTATCCGTTACCTCGCATTGATGACATGTTTAACCAGTTACAAGGAGCACAATTCTTTTCAAAGATCGATCTTCGTTCTGGATATCATCAGCTGAAGATTTAAACTAAGGATATTCCAAAGACTGCCTTCAGAACTCGGTATGGGCATTATGAATTGTTAGTTATGTCTTTTGGATTGACTAATGCTCCTGCTGCTTTCATGGATATGATGAACCGTGTATTCAAGGAATATTTGGATCAGTTCATTGTTGTCTTTATTGATGACATCCTCATCTATTCCAAAAGCCGTGAAGATCATGAGCACCATTTGAAGCTGATACTTGAAAGGCTTCGTGAAAACAAGCTTTATGCCAAGCTGAAGAAATGCGAGTTCTAGCTTGAGGAAGTAGCATTCCTTGGGCACGTGGTGTCAAAACATGGAGTATCTGTTGACCCGGCAAAGATTGAAGCAATACGAAGTTGGGAGCAACTGAAGTCGGTGACCGAAGTACGCAGCTTTCTAGTCTTAGCTGGTTATTATCGGAGATTCGTGGAAGGATTTTCTCGAATTGCTACTCCGTTAACTCAACTGACTCGGAAAGATACAAAATTCGTATGGAGCGAAGAATGCGAGAAGAGTTTCCAAGAGCTTAAGAGGAGACTCATTTTAAGACTGTTTCGCAATACCATCTGCATGTATGGATGGATTTGTTATCTCTGATGCTTTGTGCAAAGGGTTAGGATGTGTTCTCATGCAACATGGGAAAGTCATAGCTTTATGCCTCACGATTAACTCAAAGAATATGAGAGGAATTATCCTACTCATGATCTAGAGTTGGCAGTAGTCATTTTCGCGTTAAAAATATGGAGAAACTACCTGTATGGGGAGAAAGTGGAGATTTATACGGACCATAAAAGCCTTAAATATTTCTTCACCAAAAAAGAACTCAACATACGGCAACGACGTTGGCTTGAGCTGTTGAAAGATTACGATAACACTATTCAATATCATCCTGGAAAAGCTAACGTAGTAGCTGATGCATTGAGTAGAAGATCATATGCGGGTACGAGTGTGATATTGTGACGCCCCCAAAATAGGTATACATCACCCATCTTGAGTCGCCAAATACATGGTACAAAATTCAAATACAACTTAATTATACAACAGTCGTGAAAGTACGACAAAATACAAGTCGTGAGTTTTAATACAAATATTGTCTTCTGTATAATATCCACTCTCGTAAAATGTCCTCATTACATTTATTATCACACTATTTTATAGAATAGTGAGGACTACTAAGACACCATCTCGGACCATCACTCCGTCCCCCGACTAGTTCCAGCTACATTTTTATTTCCTGAAGAGAACAGTGAAAGAAAGGGTGAGCTCAACTAGCCCAGCAAGAAATATTATGACTAAGATAATGCAGAATAAATTATCATTTGCCTTCAACAATGTTAAACTGATAAAATACAATAGACATCAAGTTTAACTGCACCGGATCAAGCAATCCATTAAAAGAGTCAAGTAGAGAATAAAATCTACTATCTTTTATGTTTTTATAAGGTTTTTCATTACTTTTATCGCTGGGACTCAGATTAATAAATAATCCACATCATCCCTGCACTACGACCAAAGATATTCATTTGGGTCAAGACCAAAAATTCCATGCACTACGGGCCAAGGATATTTGTGTATTCATCAATGGTCATGATCATGCCAACAACTATCCATCAATGCACTACGGGAAAATGAGGACTTTTACCACATCATTTATAACATTACGGTCATGATTACACCGAATAATCCCTGGTCATAATCATACCAAGTCCATCCATGCTCTACAGGCCACAAATGACTTTAAAAAAAATATAAACATGAGGATGATGACAATGATATAAGAATTCAATAAAATAAGTTCAAGAATTAAGTTATTCAGGAACTAATAACGTCCAAATTGTCAACATGATATTGCTTTGTAGAGTAAAATTCAAGAATGCTCATAAGAATATTTCCATGAAAAATACTGGATGAAGCGCAAATATCAAGGATATTCCACTAATTTCATGGAGTATAGAAGTCAAAATTTTAACCAACTGAGAATAATAAGGAATGGAATAACAACGAAATCACCGTGCATGCGGTACTTACATGATAAAAGTTATTCAACAGAATAATAATAACGGAACCGGTAGGGTAAAAATCACCAAGCAGGATGTTCCAAAGAATAATAAAGAATGGAATAACAATGAAATCACCATGCATGCGGTACTTCAGATGCATAAAAAGTTATTCCAACGAGAATAATAAATCTGAGAATAATAAAGATTTTAACCAGTCAGGTGTAAAACACATGCAGACAGGATATTCCAACGAGAATAATAAAGGCGGAACTGAAAGTCCGGCGTAAAGCATGCATGAACGAGGATGTTCCAACGGAATAATAAAGATAGAATAATAGAAGAATGTCACCAAGTATAGGGTATTCAGCGTATACAAAAGTTATTCCAATGAGAATAATAAAGAAATGGAATAATGTAAGTTCTCTTCTTGAATACAAAAGAGTAATATCCCTTACCGTAAAAAGAAAGCTGGATAAAGAAAAGAAAGTTAGCAGAGCTTCTCTCTTCTTATTTCTCTCTATAAATTTCTCTCTACAGAGTTCGGTGAATTTGTAAGAAAATAATGAAGGAATGAGCTTCTATTTATGAAGAATGGACCGTGATAGTAACTAATTCATGAATCTAGTCAGATTGATTTATTTTTAATCGGACGATCCATATTTAAAGCAAAATCTTTTAAATAAAATATATTATATATATATATATATATATATATATATATAATGATAATAATACTCCTCCGTATAAACCAAAAATCAAAACCTCCCACCTATTCAATTTTTTAAACCGTGGGCTTCACATGTCCCCTCCCCAACATGTCATAATCATAGGGGTCCCATTATATTTAAATAACTTTCTATCAATAATGTTAAAAATAGGTAAATGAGGTCTAAATAATACGTCAAATTTACAACAACTACCTCATAAAAATCCTTTCAATATTTTTAACAACATTTGTCATCATTATTATAATTCACAATATTAATCGACTGTGTCGTTCCTGAGGAAGCAGGGGCTTTCAATAAGGATTTCTCCTATTGGCGATGCGATTAGGTGACCAAACCTCTCCTTGGCGTAACTTCTAGACATCGTTAATATTGCAATTTATAATATTACTAACTCTGTCATTTCAATTATTGATTTAATAATATATAAAATATCGACAATAATTGAATCAAATAACGTGAGATCTTATGTAATAATTAATATAGCAATAATCGAACAAAACCTGAGTGAATTCTCACGTAAAGCATTAATAATCAATACTGGTGTGCTCTTATGCAACCACGCCATTCATCGTATTTTTTACTACCGAGTAGTTCAACAAAGATAATCGGTAAAACTTCCGCCGTTATTTTTATAAAAATATTTTTGTTGTTTTCTCAATCCGACAATAATTCCGTTGTGGGGTCCACCAATGATTGTGCCGTCGTACGAATATTCCCCGACACAAAGAATATTCCCTGACTAATCGAATATAATATAACAACTTGCATACTTTGTAAAATTTATAAATATTACCCACAACTATAACATTATATCAAATTCACACCATAATATAAAAATATTTCGAGAAAAATATTTATTCATAAAATCTGGGGTCTCACAGATATTGTCAACACAAAGGCCCATTTTGTATGACTTGCAAAGGATGGAGATAGAATTAAAGACTCCAGGGACCCACGTGATGATGGCGAATATGCGAGTAGAACCGACTTTAATCGATAAAGTTAAAGCTGCTCAAGCTACGGACCTGGGGCTGATGCGTATGAAGAAGAAAGTGCAAGAAAGAGCTATTCCAGAAGCAAGAATCGATGAAGAAGGAATACTTCGAGTCAACTCTAGACTTTGCGTTCCTAACGATTCTGACTTGAAGCATAGAATCATGATGGAGGCACACAACACCCCGTTTGCAATCCATCCTGGGAGTACCAAAATGTATCATGATATTCAACACACATTTTGGTGGAACAATATGAAGACAGAGATCGCGGAGTTTATCTCGAGGTGTTTAACTTGTCAACGAATAAAGGCGGAGCATCAAGTGCCAAAGGGTCCATTGCAACCACTTGAGATTCTGAAATGGAAGTGGGAACACATTACCATGGATTTCGTTACCGGTCTTCCCAAAGTTTCTCAAGGCATAGATGCGATTTGGGTTATTGTTGATAGATTAACCAAGTCTGCTCATTTCTTACCGATACGAGAAACTTATTCCCTTGAACGTCTTGCTCGTATGTACGTGAACCAGATTGTGAGATTGCATGGCATGCCAGTATCCATAGTTTTGGATCGTGACCCAAGAATTACTTCATGATTTTGGGTTAGCTTGCAGAAAGCTATGAGAACGGATTTACGATTCAGTTCGGCATACCATCCTCAAACGGATGGACAATCAGAGAGGACTATTCAAACTCTTGAAGATCTATTAAGACTCTGTGTTCTAGACTTCAAAGGGAGTTGGGATAAGTATTTACCATTGGTAGAATTCTCCTACAACAACAGTTATCAAGCAAGTATAGGCATGGCTCCATTTGAGGCGTTGTATGGAATTAAAGTGTCGTTCTCCAAATTATCTTTGGGACGAGGTGGGAGAAGCAACATTTTTGGGACCAAAATTAGTACGCATGACTACCGAAAAGATCCAAATGATTCGATAACGTATTCAAATCTCACAGGATCGACAAAAGAGTTATGCTGATCTTCATCGAAAAGACGTGGAATTTAATATTGGGGATCATGTATTGTTATGTGTTACTCCATGGAAAGGAGTTATAAGATTTGGAAAGAGAGGAAAGCTCAATCCAAGATTTGTTGGTCCATTTGAGATTCTTGACCGAATAGGAAATGTGGCCTATAGACTCGCATTACCTCCAAGTATGTCTCATGTTCACAATGTTTTCCACATATCTACGCTTCATAAATATGTGAATGACCCGAACCACTTTATTGCGTTAGAACCAGATGAGATAACCGAAGATTTAACGTACGAGGAGGTACCTGTTAAGATCTTGGATAGGAAAGAGCATGTCCTATGCACCAAGGTTATACCACAAGTTAAGGTTTTGTGGAGGAACCATGCTATTGAAGAGATGACCTGGGAGTTGGAATCAGAAATGAAAGTGAGGTACCCTCACTTTGCTCAAAACACCAATGCATCGTCAATTTCGAGGACAAAATTTTATAAGGAGAGGAGGTTGTAAGACCCCAACTTATTATAAATAAAATTAAATTTTCTCTATTCATTATTCTAAATTAATAAGGTGTTAATTTGATATAATGCTTTGGTTATGGGTGAAATGTGCAAATTTTACAAAATAAGCAAGTGGTTATAAAATATTCATTTTTGTCGAGGAATATTCTTTTGGTCGTGGAATATTCTTTTTGTAAGGAATATAAATGCATTGACAGCGCTTGACCATTCGTGGGGCTCATGCAGAATAAGCGCTCGGATGAAAAAATGACAAAGTATGAGTTTTTATAAATAACGGGCGTAGTTATTACCGAATTAACTTTGTTGGAATACACAGTGGTTAAAATACGATGTACGCGTGGTCGCACAAAGAGCACACCACGGTATTAAAGATATTATTGAATTATTGATTAAATGCATAAGAAGGCACTACTAAATAATTATTACGATGAGTTCTTTGTTCAATATTTTATTTTATTGATTCAATAATTCTTTGCATTGATATTTAATATTATTATTGTTTCAATACTTGTCACTGCACAGTATTTCCCATTATCAGATCAATAATTCATATTATTTGAATAATATTATTAGATGGTATTATTGGCAATGTTTAGAAAGTTTTGTAAAGAAAAAATTTGGTCACCTAATTGCGCGCCAATAAGGAGAAATCCTTATTGGAAAGCCCCTCTTTCTGAGGAACTACTTTGGTTGTCATAATTGTGATTACGTAATATTATTTGTGAATAATTAATTATTGATTTATATGATAAGGAAATATTTATTTGATGTGGATATAAATGATGTATTTATTTATGTGGTTATAAATGAAGTAATTAATGCTGAGGTATTTTATCAGTATTTTGTCAGAATGGAGGTATTAAAAATCATCCGTTTGTGAATTTTGGATATTTTTTGTTTGGAATTTGAAAAAACTCAAAGCTACAAAGTTGTAGAGAATTCGATTTCGTGTGGAATGGACATAAAATTCGTATTTTTCTGATAAACGGGCTATTTTCTATGAATTATTGAAGTTTCGAAAAATAAAATAATTTTTATTAAAATTATGGGTGGGACCCACTTTTGTTTTACATCATGTGGGCTGCCAATTTGGTTCAAAGATGGCTGGCCTTGATTTTCAACCTAGCATGCGTGGAAGAAAGAAATAGAAATAATATTATTTTATTATTTAGTCTCTATGGCGTTTCTAAAGATTTTTCCTATAAATAGACGCTTAGGTTAGAATTGAAAATCACACCGAAACAAATTTTTTTCTCTCTAGATTATCGAGCGTATTTTTGTGAATATTTTGATACTTTGAGAGTTGTGTTTTAAGTACAAGTTTCTTCTTGACTTTCATCCGATATTCGATCGAAATCTTAGTTATTTTGAGGTAAGGGATGTTATTTTCTTCTTAAATGATATTATTTTCTTCAATATCTTTATGTCGAAATATTGGTTTGAAATTTTAATCAAATTTGGAATTTTTTTGTGTCGGGAGTTCTTATTCACGATATCAACACTATTCACGTATCGATAATTATTCACGAATCATTTGACTATTTAATTTGAAAATAAAAATTTTCCTTTTTGTCAAAGATGTCTATTTTGGCTACTATCTTTGATTGTATCCATGTTTTGATCGTTATTTTTGAATTCGCTTCACAATTGATTATTATGAAGTATTATTGATCTTGGATAAACTATTATCTGAATCCACTAATATTTGTCCTTACATCTCCTTTGAATTCGTTTTCTTTAAAGTATTTTTCATCATCCTCGGTCTTAAATGATGATATTCTTTGAATATCTTTGGCTTTGTAGTGCAAAAAGATGAATGATTAATCGATGAATATCTTTGGCTCAGAAGTGCAAAGATGAGCAGTGTGTTGAGATGAATATGACCAACTGGTGACACAAATGAATATCTTTGGCCTGTAGTGCAAAGATGAATATTTGATTAAAGATGTATATTGATTCTTATTATAGGAATAAAATATTGATGATGAATTTTTAAATCTTAGAAGATAGTAGAATTCATTCTCTACCTGACTCTTCTAATGGATTGCTGTTTCCGCCGCAGTTGTTGATCTAAAATTTGTTGTCTATTGTATTTTATCAGATTTTTCCCTGTTGAAGACTAATGATAATTTGTTGTATATTATCTTAGTCATAATATTCTTTACTGGGCTAGTTGAGTTCACCATTTTTCTTTTTGTTCTATATTTCTTCTCAGGAGGTGAGAATATAGCAGGATCGAGTTGGGGTATGGAGTGATGGTTCTAGAAAGATGTTTTAGCAGTCCTCATTATTTCTGTAAAATAGTGTATGAATAATTATAATGAGGACTTATTTGAGTGTTGATATTGTCTAGAAGACAATATTTGTATTTAAACTCACAGTATGTGTTGTCGTATTTTCCACGACAATTTTATTATTGAAGTTGTAGTTGCTTTCTGTACCATGTATTTGGCGACTTTCGAATGGGTGTTGTATACCTATTTTGGGGTGTCATCACGATCGGTAAATTACCTAACCCTGGTTCCGTTATTTATTATTACATTGGAATAAACCGTCATATGAAGTACCGCGTGTATGGTGATTTACGTTGTTATTCCATTCTTTATTATTCATTGGAATATCTGCTTACGGTGCGTATTACGCCCTGACTTGGTTCCGTTATTTATTATTACATTGGAATAACTTTGCCTCATCATGCATACCGCATGCATGGTGATTTATTTTGTTATTCCATTCTTTATTATACTCGGTTGATTAAAGTTTTGACTTCTATACTCCATGAAATTAGTGGAATATCCTCGATATTTCAAGGCTTCATCCAAAGATCTTTTCATGAAAATATTCTTTTGAGCATTCTTGAATTTTACTCTACAAAGAAGTATCATGTTGATAATTTAGACGTTATTGAATTCTTATATCATTGTCATCATCCTCATGTTTATATTTTGTTGAAAGTCATCTGTGGCCTGTAGTGCATAGATGGACTTAGTATGATTATGACTAGTGATTATTCGGTATAATCATGACCGTAATATTACAAATGATGTGGAAAAAATACTCATTGGCACGTATTGCATTGATGGACAGTTTTTGGTTTGATTATGGCTATGGATTCTCTTCAGCCAAGGGAGCAAAGATGAATTGTTTTATGGCATGATTAGGACCGTTGATGAAAACACGATTATCTTTGGCCGTAGTGCATAGATAATTCGTGGTCGTGGTAACTTAAATAATATCCTTGGCACGTAGAAATGCGGGGATGATTTGATGATGTGGATTATTTATTAAGTTGAGTCTCGGTGATAAAAGTGATGAAAAACTTTTTAAATCATAAAAGATAGTAGATTTTTATTCTACTTGACTCTTTTAATGGATTGCTTGTTCAGCCGCAGATTAAACTTGATGACTATTGTATTTTATCGGTTTAACATTGTTGAAGACTAATGATAATTTATTTCGCATTATCTTAGTTATAATATTTCTTCTTGGGCTATTGAGCTCACCCTTTCCTTCAATCGTTTCTCTTCTTGAAATGAGAATATAGCTAAAACGAGTCGTGAAAGCGGATTGACAAATCCGGATGATAGTATTAGTAGTCCTCACTATTACATTAAATAGTGTGATAATAAATGTAAATGGATATTATCTGAAGACGATATTTGTATTAAAACTCATGCATTCTCTCTTGTTGTATATTAAAGATTGTATTTGTATTCGTACCGTGTATTTGGCACTCGAATAGGTGATGTATACCTATTTTGGGGGCGTCCGCATATCGATTGTCGCTTCTGTTGTAGCGAGGCTTTTTATTCTAACAAATCTGGATCATTTATTATACTGATCAACGGACAAAAACTTAGTTGTTCAAATAGTGTTCATGATAACCGGTTGTCATGGTTTAATTCCCTTTATATATATATATATATATATATATATATATATATATACATATGGATCGGATCCAAATCTGGGAGTTAGGATGGAGTAAAATGCGGACCAAATTTTTTTTTTACTTTTATTTTTCAAAATAACTAAAAAAAATATTATGGAACTAAAAATTTTCCATAATACAATGTTTTGGGCGTGATTTGGATACTCTATATCAAAAATGTATATACAGACAGACGGCATGTATATGTTTTATTATATGTATCCAAATCATACCAAAACATTGTATTATATAAAAATTCCAGTTCCATAATTGTTTATTTATTTATTTTAGTTGTTTTAAAAAAAAATCCGCATTTTAAGAAAATACGGGAGTCCGAATAGGAACCGGACTCTCTCTCTCTATATGTGTGTGTGTGTGTGTGTAAATAATGAAACAAATTAAATAGAGATAAAAGGTGAGCACAGATCTGTGTACGTATTTTGTATTGTAATTGTACATCAATATGCGAGATATATCAGTACGTACTCCGCCAATCTTCTACATGCTTCCTTTAATCGAGTATAGATTATGCCAACCGTATGCATGATTCAAGGGATTAGAATCTCTATATAATTATGTCAATAGTAATCATTTTTTTTTTCTTAAATTTTTTTAAAATAACTCATTCATATTTAATTTAAACTAATTACTTGTAACTCTTATAACTTGTATATGGAATACACAAATATTAAATTCCTTCCTTTCAAAGTTGTGATTTTAATTTAATTTATACAGTTGAATTGGATCAAAAAAAAACCAAGCCTAAATAATTAATTTATCATAGTGAATATACTGGACGAGCTACTCCACCTCAGCCCGAGTGACCAAAACAAAGCCCATGCATGCATTATCTAGAAGTTGAAACCCAAATAGCAAATTTTGTGCATCAAAATTATGATACTGCCCATATCTTGTCAGGAAGTATTGGATGGTTTGGTTTGGTTGTTTAACTACATTTTTAAAATGATACTTGTTGGGCCATAATCCTTTTTCTTATTGGGCTAAATTTATTGGGCTCCTCCCTTGGATCATGTTATGCTAAGTCATGGTTGGATCCGGTCACTTGGGTCATTTCTATTATTTGGGCTTAGTCATTATATTGGCCCATTATACAAATTGTCACTTAACCCACCTTTGACCAGTAATCATTATGCCAAATGACATTTGACTATTGTGTCTGCCACTTTGCTGCATGGCATTAATGAGGATGGGACTCGGATGACCCATGCGACAAAAAAAGAATAAAAGGAAAGTGTGAGAGTAGATTGTTTACTTTCTATTTGAAGTGGATAGGAAGTGAGGGAAAAAAGGTGTCGAGGAGGTGGTGGGTGGTACCAGAAACCGGGAGTAGAGTATGCATGGGGCTAAGATCACATAAGAGGGTAAAGAAACACACATTTCAATAGAATTATTAATCTATCTCTCTCGTGCATTAGATAATATTTTTTTCTCCATTGTTGACCTTGTGATCGCTTCAGATCGACTCTCACGCCGGAGCTATCCTCGACGGTCGGCCGCCAAGCTTTTGGTGTTGACTTGTTGAATCGCGGGGATATTGGACGCGTCTCCAAGTGATTGGGACGTGGAGAAAGATCTTGGCGTTAACATCAAGGCCAAGGAGGGGTGAGTTCTAGTGTCTCGAATATTTTTCAATCACAAACCGTGTTTGTTTCTACGTCAATATTCATGGTGAAGAGTAGAACACCTACACATCAAGGGCGTAGAGGGTCGCCAGTGAATCGACACCACAAGTGTCCGCCAAGGATCGTTTGGGACCCGTAATAAGTGTTCATGCTAAAGACAAATATTCAAACGATCCCCTCAAGATTTTCGATTCGAAGGTGGTGGGCAAGGCTAAACGTAGGTTAATCTTCCCCATCGATAAAAGTCGTCGCCACTGCATCGGAAACAGTAGAAGGCACTTCGCCTAGAACTCGATAATCGAGAGGACCAGGATGAAAAAGCTTCACGACCCAAGCTAAGATGGCGGATGAGGCGATAGAGAGCTATGGAAGTACTTGTGAAGCAACGACAGGATATAATTGAAGCAGATGGCCCGTGATGATGAGTTGAGAGATGAAGAACTTCGGTTATAATCATCAGAAGAACAAGGACACCAAGTGGAAAAGGACCATTCATTCAAAACGAGAGTCTCGAGGCCGAAATCGAGAAAAAGAAGATCCGAAGCCCTACTCCTCAAAGATCGAGGAGGTACATCACCCCGTCGATTCTAAGGAGCAGGTCGGAGAAAACGAAGAGGTCGATCCAGAGATCGTACTCTGAAACCACAAAGAAAGCCCTTGTTGTTGCACATTCTCGCCTTAGTGCCCGAGCTCAAAGACGAAGCATATCTAGAGATCGTACTCCCGAGAGTCTACTGAGGGTACACCACCCTGTGGACACTCGTCATCGAAGAAGCCCTTCTAAAGTTGAAGGTTCTATTGTAAGAAACCGGGCCTACCACTGCAGGAGGAGGAAGGAGTCACCGGAAAAGGAAGCATCATCTCAACCAGAAGGTGTAGAATATTTGGTTAAAGAGTTAAAAGAACTTCGGAAGCAGCTTGCCGAAGTACAAAAGACGAAGGACACTTCGGGAAAGAAGGCATCCCCCTTTTCCGTGGAGATTCTTAAAGAAAAAGCTGACCCCACCAAGAAGTTGCCCCATATTGAGAGTTATGATGGATCAGGGGATCCCTATGACCACAGTCAGGCGTTCGACCGACTGATGGATTATTATGACTTTAGCGATGCTGCTAAGTGTCATACTTTGGATGGGGACTTTGCCCTCTGATGGGAATTTCATCTCGATTCAATTTCATCTGGGCGCATATGCAGAAATTTCATGCTCGCTTTGGGAGCAACAAAAGAAGGGGAAAACCAACTGGTTCGTTGGCTCAGGTTCGACAGTTTTCGAATGAATCTTTGGGTCAATATGTAAAGAGATTCCGTGAAGCAGTCGGCCAAGTGACAGACCTGAATGATCTACAAGCCGTTGGACTGTTTCAGAATGGGTTAGATCTGGTCAAATCTTAGAGAAGTTAGTGAAGAAGTTGATGTTTCATCACCAAGAGTCTTGGCCGAGGCCTTTGACAAAGTCAAGGTTATATCGTGGTGGAGGAAGCCATGGGGATGACCTCAAACGCCCCGCTGAACCGCTTTTAAGGAGACAGATCGGATAGAACCGATAAAGACCGGAGAAAGAATGAGGGTAATAAAGACCGCCACGGCGGGTAAAAAAAAGTTTAACAATTGGAGACAGGGTGGAGGACGTCATCCGCTCCAACCCAAAGAGTGAATAGAACGTACACAAAGACTTAACACGTATGTGGTCATTATCTTGGATCAAATTAAGAATCAACCTATTTTGAACCACCTCGAGATAACATTAAGCCCGAAAAAGGAAATTCGTAAGTATTGTGATTACCATCAAGCTTCGGACGTCATGATACAAACGACTGTGCTAGTTTGAAGGACTTTATTGAAAGAAAGGTACAAGGCGGTGCTTTAATTCAGTATGTGGCTGCCAGAACTAATCAACAGCAGGACAGAGGGCCTGTTCCCGTAGCTCAACCAGTTCAGCAAGTGTTACCAGCTCCGGAACAGCCTGCAAGGCACGTGATAGATGTCATCACTGGGGGTACTTCTGGCAAATTCGTTGGAAAAAAGCGCCGAAGCTACTTGGATTCGGTCATGACAGTGGCGGGTACCCTCCCGAAGACTGACAGACCTTATCCGAGTTCGGTAATCTCTTTTACTGATGAAGATTACCCTTCGGAAGTCATCGAACCGCACGAGGGATCATTGGTGTTGACTGCACAAGTGGGTTCTAGAGATATGTAAACGGATGATGGTAGATAATGGTTCTTCAGAGATATTCTCAGATGCCCACGCTTATCGGAGGATGCACCTAGATGGGCGAAAGATGGAGTTGGGACAGAGGCTCCTTTATATGGTTTTAGTAATGACCCTTGTTAAGGTGGTGGAACTATCGAATCGCCGCCAAATATCTTCTTGAACTACTTCAACAGTAGAAATTACTTGCAAATTTTATGTTGTATATGTAGATTCTCGCTTATAATGCTATTTTGGGAAGGCTGATTTAATTGCTTTGCAAGTCGTGACCTCTATTCCTCATTTCAAAATCAAATTTCCTACTACTCATGGCTCTGGGCGAGGTGAAGGGGGACTTGGATCTGGCCAGAAGATGTTATAGAAATGTTGTGATCACTTCGGGAGTGGGAATATCGAAGCAGAAGCAGACCATGGCGATAGAGATCGAACCCTTCACAGAGAGTAGTTCGAACCATTGGTCATGCCAGCTGAAGAAACGGAGGAGATAGAGCTCATCCCGGGCAAAGAGAACAAGACGGTGAAAATAGGTTCGGGTCTGCCGGAACCTCTCCGGACGAACCTCATGGAGCTCCTGCAAAGCTATGTTGATATTTTCGCATGGGAGCCTCAGGATATGCCGGGGGTAAGCAGGGATATCGCTGAGCATCGGCTGGAGGTAGACCCGTTGAAGAAGCCCGATCGAAAGAAGAGGATTTTCGCACTTTTGAACGTCGCCGAATAATTGATGAAGAGATTGCAAAACTGTTGGCAGCAGACTTCATCTTCGAGATTGACTACCCGCAATGGATGGCGAATGTGGTGCTGGTACAGAAGCAAAATGGTAAATGGCGAGTCTGCATCGACTACACTGATCTAAATAAGGCTTGTCCGAAGGATTTCTACCCTCTACCCCACATTGACCAACTAATCGATGCCACTTCGGGGTATGCTTTGTTAAGTTTCATGGACGCATTCTCGGGATATCATCAAATTTCCATGTGCAAGGAGGATATACCGAAGACGGCTCATTACGCATCGCTCTAAGATATGCTTATAAGAAAATGACCTTTACTACTCATCAATGCCGGAGCCACATATCAGAGGATGATGAACCATGTGTTTAGATATCAGCTAGGCAGGAATGTGGAGGTGTACGTAGACGACATGATTGTCAAAAGTATGTTGGTACATAAACATCTGGATGATTTAGAAGAATGCTTTTAGACAATTCACAAGACAATTTGAGATTGAATCCCACTAAGTGCACCTTCTGGGCCTAAGGGTGGCAAATTTCTCGGGTTATCTTGTCACCGAGAGGAATCAAGCCAATCTCGAGAAGATTCAAGCGATCTAAAAACATGAAGACTCCTCACCATTTAAAGATGTTCAACGTCTAACTGGAAGGATTGCGACTTTGAGGAGGTTCATGTCCAAGTCGGCGGAAAGATGTCTCACCGTTCTTTCGATACATTGAAAGGGTCAAGAATGCAAAGACGTTTCAATGGACTTTGAGTGTGAGGACGCCTTTTAGAGCATCAAGTCCTACTTATCTTCTACGCCTTTATTGGTGAAGCCCGCCTCTTTGAACCCCTATATTTGTACTTAGCGTACTAGTTCGATTTGGCGGTAGAGAGCGAGTTTTGGTGCGTGAAGTTGGGGTAAGCAAAGACCCGGTTTATTATGTAAGCCATGTCCTTCGGGATGTCAAACAAGGTACCGAACATTGAAAAGTTTGCTTTTGCTTTAATAACCGCTAATCGAAAAGCTTAGGCAATACTTCCGTGGTAGATTGGTAATATATACTGATCACCTTTAAAGAAGATTATGGGCAAACCCGAGGTATCGGGAGATTAGCTGCACGGACGATGGAGTTGTCACAATTTTCATTGAATATCATCCCCGAACCGCCATCAAAGGGCAAGCTCTTGGCGATTTTGTTGTTGAATGCTCGTTTTCAAGTCGATGAAGTTGTGGCGGTCAAGGATCGGATAGAGGCGGGCTGAGCTTCTTCGCCAGAAGCGAGTTCTTGGACGCTGTATGCAGATGGGTCTTCTACCACGGACGTCAGTGGAGCAGGTATTATTCTGACGAGTCCGGAGGGATTCAAGGTACAACAGGCCATCAGATTTCAGTTCAAAGCGACAAACAACGAAGCTGAGTATGAAGCGGTACTTGCAGGGTTACGACTGGCAAAGAGTCTTGAAGTGCAAAGAATAATCATCTTCAGTGATTCTCAGTTAGTCGTTAAGCAACTTTCTGGGGAATACGAAGCTCGAGGCCCAAAAATGATCAAATATCTAATGTAATCAAGGAACAACTTCAACATTTCCAATCCTACGAGTTTCAAGGGGTCGAGCGTAATAATAATCCAATTGCTGATGCACTCTCCAAATTAGCCACTACGGATGTTAACGTCTTTGATGGGTCGGTTTATTTAGAAACTTTGCAACATCCTAGTGTCCATTATAAATCCAGTAATGTGCATCGATCGAACCAATTCTTTGGTTGACTCCATATATGAGAGTATCCGGCGAGATGGCGCCTTACCTTCGGATCGGATGCTCGCCAAGAAAATCAAGTATAAAAGTGCTAATTTTGTTCTGATTGATGGGGATCTGTTCCGAAGAGCTTTCTCATCTCCACTATTGAAATGCTTGACTCCATCTGAAGCTGAATATGCTCTTCGGGAAATACATGAAGGTATCTGTGGCGACCATATGGCGGCTAAGTCATTAGCCTATAAAGTACTTCGACAAGGATACTATTGGCCTACCATCTTCAAAGAAGCGACTGAATATGTCAAAAAGTGCGAGAAGTGTCAACTCAACAGTCCGATCCCACATCAGCCACCAGAAGAGCTATACTCGATCTTATCTCCTATACCCTTTGCTGTCTGGGGGGTTGATATATTGGGTCCACTACCGAAGGCAAAAGGTCAAGTCAGCTTTGTTATAGTTGCCATCGATTATATGACCAAGTGGGTAGAAGCAAAACCACTTAGGTTAATAACGGAACAGGAATGCTTGAAATTTTTGAAAGAATCAGTAGTATTTCGTTTTGGGATTCCTAAAGTGGTAATATCAGACAATGAACGACAGTTTGTGGGATCGAAATTTGAGGCATTCTTGAAAGAACTGGGATTCAACACAGAAAGACTTCAGTGGCTCATCCACAGTCAAATGGACAAGTTGAAGTGACCAATGTAACGGCTTGAATGGGATCAAGCGCAGATTGAATGAATCCAGGCGGCGATGGCCGAGGAGCTACTTAGCGTGTTGTGGGCTTATCGAACTACTCAGAGGAGGACAACGGAGGATTCACCTTTTAGATCGGCCTACGGTAATCGATGCCTTAGTCCCAGTTGAAATTGGATCTCCCAGTCTTTGGTCAGCCAATTCAGAGAAATCTACAATGAGGAAGGGCTTAAGGCCAACCTTGATTTACTTGAAGAAGTAAGAGAAACAAATTTTAATCAGTCAGTTGGCGACTATCGTGAAGAGTGGCTAAGCATTATAATAAGGGGGTAAAATGTCGAAGGTTCGAAGTGGGAGATTTTGTCCTCAGAGAAGCCAAAGCATCTATACCTCAGAATCTGGGAAAGCTGATGCCAAACTGGGAAGGACCGTATGAAATAACTGAAGTGCCGAAGCCGGGAACTTATCGATTGAAAGCATTAGATGGGTCAGCAATTAAGAATACTTGGCACGCTGGCATGCTTAAAAAGTACTTTCAGTAGAAATGATGTCAGTACAATGGAAGTCTGTAAATATTTATGTCATCATCAATAAAAGTTTCCTTTTTTCTCGAACAAATCTTGTCTTCATTGCTGATCAGATCAATGAAGTTAGGAGGTTCGGGTGGACTCGCTGGCCATTCGATGGCAGCCTTTTCGGCAGGTGGTCCTTATGAGTTTGTCAGGCCCTTCGTGGTAGGCAAACGTCATTGAAGTTAGGAGGTTCGGGTGGACTCGCTGGCCATTCGATGGTAGCCTTTTCGGCAGGTGGTCCTTATGAGTTTGTCAGGCCCTTCGTGGTAGGCAAACGTCATTGAAGTTAGGAGGTTCGGGTGGACTCGTTGGCCATTCGATGGTAGCCTTTTTCGGGCAGTGGTCCTTATGAGTTTGTCGTGCCCTTCGTGGTAGGCAAACGCGTCATTGAAGTTAGGAGGTTCGGGTGGACTCGCTGGCCATTCGATGGTAGCCTTTTCGGCAGGTGGTCCTTATGAGTTTGTCAGGCCCTTCGTGGTAGGAAAACGTCATTGAAGTTAGGAGGTTCGGGTGGACTCGCTGGCCATTCGATGGCAGCCTCTTTGGCAGGTGGTCACTTAGACCTTGTCAGGCCCTTCGTGGTAGGCAAGTGTCATCTTTAAGACGTTGTCAGGCCCTACGTGGTAGGCAATTGTCGACACTAAGACGTTGTCAGGCCCTACGTGGTAGGCAATTGTCGACACTTAGACCTTGTCAGGCCATTCGGGGTAGGCACGTGTCATCCTTTAGACTTTGTCAGGCCCTTCGTGGTAGGCAAATGTCATCTTTTGGTTTTGTTAGGCCTTTAGGGGTAAACAAATTCCTGATGAAGCAGATATATCTCACACTTCGGTAACTAATAAGTATCCCTTTACTTTATTACCTAAATTTTTTCTAAGTGTTGAGTTCAGGAAGCTTCATTCTTACACTTCATCTTATCTGTTATATGGCATGTTTAGTTGTTACCTAACAATTCGGGTTCAGCCCATGAAGGGGTTTGTGCATCTTTTCACTTAAATAAATATTGGAGTATTGGCAGAAAATAAATATATCGAAGTCATAAGGAATGAAGCCATTTTCATTAATATTTAATTTAATTACACTATTGATAATTCTTACAAATACTGTAAATTAAAGACAGAAAAGACATAAACAGGAACATCAGCTTCAGGCGCCATCTTCTTCGTCTGAAGAATCGAGTAAGGATGGGTCCAGGTTGGCTGCAGACAGCTTCTCCTTGCCACGACTTCTAAGAAAGCTTGTAACTCTCGGAGTATATCTTCATTATTTCCCATTGATTTCGGTCAGAAGTTTGCAGATTTTCTTGATATTTGTTTGCGAAGGTCGCTTGATTAAAGGGGCCCAAGGTCCCGAAGAGCCTTGAGTTCTCTTGATTTCTCTTCGAGTTTGAGCCGCCTTATTCACGTGTGATGAGTCTCACGCGCCTCCAACTTATGGATAGTCTTGGTCAAGATCTTAGTATCGACCTTTAATTCCTCGATCTTCTCCATCCTTATCTCGCTCCTCCGAACCAAGTCAACATTCATTTTGACGATCTCTCGTCTTTGTGCTTTGGTTGACTTCAGTTCTTCCTCGAGGCCTTCACATCTCCTTTGGCTTGGGCTAACTCTTTTGAAGACCTTCATTTTGTATGAAGAAGGCATTCACGTTGAGTTTTCTCCTTCGCCAAAGTAGACTTCAAAGATGGCATTCTCCTTTCTCAAGGTTTCTTCTTCCGATTCGGCTTCGAGAAACCTTGGACGAAGACGTCCGAACACCGCATTGGCCTATGTGTTTCCAATACCATTTGATCAGTTTTCAGATATATAAGTATGCAGATAAATTCGTAAATAAAGAAGATACTCGTTTATTTTCGCCAAGTAGCTCATGCCTTCATTTGAGTAGATCCTCATTCGAATCTGTTCTCGAACCGATGATCGTCGGTTTCACGAACAAAGGTGTTGAATACTGAAGAAGGAAAATAGGCATTGAGTCGGGGCCACATTATTGGAGAGGCCATGGCGTCCCGATCAATTTCGGTAGTTGGTTGTCTTGGAGGAGAAGCCGGAGGTTCTTCGCGACTTGGCGAGGGGTCTGCGTGTATGGTTTCGGGAGAAGGAGATTGGGCAGGTATGCATTCGGGAGTTGGCGAAGGAGCAGGAGATGAACCAGGGTGGATGTCTGATGGCTGTTTTCTTTTTCGGGAAGGAGTGAGGATCGACCCGGTTGGTTCATTGTCAGGCACGTGGGTTTCTGTGGATGTGGTCGGAGGAGTGACAGCCGAAGAGGTAGGGACTCGAAGCTCTTCGGCAGTCAGGGGGGTTATCTTGGTTCTTATTTTCTTTACACGAATGACCTTAGCCCGATCGTGCAAAGGAATATCGAGTAGCTCCTCCTCACCGGGGTAGGTCGAGAGGTTGGAGGATTGGGATTGGTTGAGAAGGTTGTTTGGGGGTTGCTTCGGAAGTGTTTTGTGGTCACTTTCGTGGTTTGTTTCGATTGGGTGGTTTTGGATCGTTTGGCGGATCTCTTTCTTCTACGAGGTCCGAGGTTTTCTTGGGTATGTTGGGTTCGTTAGTTTGAGGTTCGTCGGTTTGAAGGAAGAAGTTGGTGGGGTCGGGCAGTAGGGGTTAACTGGGAAGATTCTTCACGGATGCTCTTCACTCAGATCTCGCATTCATCCTCGCTAAAAATCTTCCAGTGTCTCACCTCGTGGGAATCGGTTTGATCGAGACACCGCAAAAAACCACGTATCGAGACTCTGTATCACTTATATAGCTTTCGAAATTATGTTACAAAGTTATTCAAAACTTACATTTGTGGTTGTATAACTGTGCTTGTTTGGTCGAAGTGTGAAACTCCATTCTTTTGGAGGAATCTTCCTCAAGAAGTCCGCCATCTCCCTCACCCGCTCTTCTTGAATATGTCTCCAAAGTCAGCAGAGACCCGGCCGAGGTAGTCCGGTCTGAAGAGAAGAGATCTCAGTCCCGTGATGAAAAACCACTTCTCATGCCAACCCTTGTTCTTTGGAAGGAGTATCCATCAGGATCTCTCTCTCGAACCCAGTGTTGGGTCGAGGAGATTGCTTGCTTAACACTTTGAAGCCTCGTTCTCGAGACCTACCCGGTGAAAAAAGAGGTGAAGAAGATATCGGCTGGAGGAGCAATCCCTAGTTCATGGCAAAAGGCAATAAATGCCAAGATGTGGATGTAGGAGTTGGGCACTAATCGGGCGAAGCCCACTCCTATAAACCCCTAGGAGGTAATGATGAAGACATGGAGAGGTAAAGAAACCCTTTTCCGTAAGAAGTGACAGTATGGCGACCCAACCGTCCGGTCATTTGGTACATACTCTTCAGAGCAGGGCCCTTATCGCGCACATGTCGTCAGAATCGATAACGAGTCCTGAGCATGCATATTTCAGATTCCGTGACCGAGGAACGGATGTTGGCATTAGGGAATTGTTCCCCATCCTTGAAGAAATCAGAGGTAGAGGAGATCAGAGAAGGGTTTCCCCCCATGGTGGTTGATTGGGGGTTGGAACTCGAACCCTCTTGGTTAGGGTTTGGGTTGGGAGAAACGATACTGATAGGAGTTGCACGAAGAGGAGAGTTTTGCCAGAGGTTTTGGGCACCATTGTTAAGATTTTGTGAAACCAGAGAAAGAAATTTGCGAGAAGAAGAAAAGCTCTAAGGTTCAAATTTCAAATTAGCAGGTAAAACCGTCAGAATTGGTAAAGTTTACCTTTTATACTGACAGTTGCACGGTAATTAAGGGCGGCACATTTAATTCACTGCAATGATGATGAATGGGAAGAGGTTTCGTCCGTTTTAGACCTAAATATCTTCACCTATGTGGGCTTCAAGGCTATCGGGCTTCTCACTTCTATACCGATAACAATTTGGGTCGATTTTGATGGGCTTTTGGCAAGTTTCACTTTGGATCTCTTATGACTTATCATAGTTGGTTACGCCCCGGGCCTATATCTTTGTTTATAGTCTTTCATTAAACACCTCGTTTAATATAAGACTAGGGGTAATGTTGGGCCATAATCCTTTTTTTACTAGAACTTATTAGGCTCCTTCCTTGGATCATGTTATGCTAAGTCATGGTTGGATCCCATCACTGGGTCATTTCTATTATTTGGGCTTAGTCATTATATTGGCCCATTATACAAATTGTCACTTAACCCAACTTTGACCAAGAATCATTATGCCAAATGATGATTGACTATTGTATACGCCACTTTCTTTGCATGGCATTAATGAGGATGGGACTCGGATGACCGGTGATGACAAGCGAATAAAGAAAGAGTGTGAGTAGATTGTTTACTTTAATTTGAAGTAATGGGAAGTGAGGAAAAAAGGTGTCGAGGAGGTGATGGGTGTACGCAGATGGCCGGGGAGTAGAGTATGCATGGGGCTAAGATCACATAAGAGGGTAAGTAACACACACATTTCAATAGAATTATTAATCTATCTCTCGAGGCATTAGATAATATTTTTCTCCATTGTTGACCTTGTGATCGCTTTGTCTTGACTCTCTCACGCCGGAGCTATCCCTCGACGGTCAGGCCGTCAAACTTTTAGTGTTGACTTGTTGAACTATGCAGGATATTGGACGCGTCTTGGTGATTGGGACGTGGAGAAAGATCTTGGCGTTAACAATACTACTCGCTCTTTATTGAACCGTCTTTTGTTTTAAAAAGCTAATTTTCTTAATTTCCATGTAATCCAACGGCTTGGTGTTCTCCTAATTTATACAATAAAATTTTCACTCGAGAGTCGGTCAGATGACAAAAACAACCCACATTACTTTTAATATGGCAAAGGAAACAAATTTTTTTTATAAATTTACAAATACGTACTAAACGGTGTAACACAACCCTATAGAATTCAAATCCATCGTTATACAGATTAAAGATTCTTTTAATTACTAGTGTGTGTATATATATATAGAACAAATTAAACATATCACCATGCTGCATGCATGCAACACCAGCAGTACCACTCAAGTAACGACAACAAAGGGCCGGCTCTCGGCTACCTTATACTATAATAAGGAAAAATAAAGTAGCATTGATCATATGTAGACGCTTGAATCTTTGTTTCACATGCATGTGAACAGTTGAAAATAAATAATATATATGTATATAGGATGTACGTACTTCTTTCGTCCTTAAAATGATGAACAAAGATATAATTATTTTTGTTCACAAAAAGATGAGATAAAGTACACAAAATAAAAAATAATTATGTCATTTAGTAGCTAGGCTCCATTAGTACAAAAATAAAATTCTTTATCACTTTATGAATCTTGTGAGACTACTAAAGAGAAGTTTGAAACTTTATTTTTTTATTCCCTCTATTTTTACTTTTAATTTGTAATATATGTAATATTTGTATTTTGTTTATCTTTTGAAAACGGGGGAAGTAATCGTTTGTATTTAGGTTCTATATATGCTATATTAAATTTGGCTCCTATATACCTTCTAGTTCACTGCCTCTTCACATTCTTTCATGACCGATCATTGTCAAAATTATCATGGAAAGATGAGACTAAGAAAAAGGGACAGTGACAGAAGTGACTCAAGTGATAGGGATGATTAATATCCATGCACCAACCTCACATATTGTGAGCAAAATGAAACCAAAAATAAAAATAAAAAATTTATCTCTCACACATGTAGATAGATGGATATATGAGACCCGTAATCAACTTTGAAAACATTTCATTCATGGCCTTTGCATCCCGTGACTTACAAACCGCCATATATATTAACTGTCCTATGGCCTATACATAGGTACAAAATATATATTACCATATCTATATTTATGATCCTCTCTCACCTTTTTAACTTTTAATTAAGATAACATTTGCTCATGTATAGCTAGGTATTTGAAATATATCTTCTCAAGTTTAATTGCTATATATATCCAGTCTCATTTTTAAGTGTGATAGTCAAATTTTGACTAATTTTGGTTTAAATTGAAAGGTACCAAAAAAAAGGAAAAGGGTTTATATATATACAATAAGTGTGTGTGTGTGTGTGTGTGATTAGGGTTCGTTTGTCGGTTGTATGTCCTCTTGCTCCACTTGGTGAATATGAATTAAATTAGAATGGTGGTCCGTGCATGCTTAAGTCTGCTTGACAACATCAATATAAGTATATAACAAATTAATTAAAAATAGATGTTATTTAAATTAATTTAGTTGACCGTTAATTTGGATATATAATGATTATTCAAAGGACTAAGTATTATTTGACACATACAATACGTGAGATGCGAGTGTGAGACGGGAAAATTAAAGAGGCGAAAGACGATCTGAAACCTTTTGGAAGGATAAATATTTGTACAAGTTAGTGTTTCATATAAGATTTTATAATTTGTAGCAAGTCGATATTATATTTTTAAGTGATATATATATATATAACCTTAATTCATACGTACCTAGCTAGGGTTGTTGACATAGTATTCAGAAACCTTAAAATTAAATGAATATTAGAGCACATTTAAAATAGAAAAGTAACATTTCATGCAACCCATTAAGCGGAGAAAGACGCAATCAATTGATGTATTTATGTGTATAAAAAAATAAAATAATAAAAAGATTAACCATAATATGCATTAAAAATGATATGTTAAAAAATATTAAATATAATAGTATAATTGATGATTTTGCATCTAAAAGTGCAACAAGAAGACATTTTAAATGATGTTTTGTGGTTTAAATTTTATTGGGCAAACTAAAGAAATACTCACTTGTATGGTTTAGTAGGTTTCTTGATTCATAATTATTGAACTTTTAATTTTTCAAATTACACCACTAAACTAATTATTATTTTGAAATTGGATCATTCCGGACGTTAATTTTTTATCTACAAAACTAATGAATTATCCACTGTAGTTAACACATTTTACTGATTACACCATTGAACTTTTAATTTTTCAAATTACCCCATCAAACTAATTAAAAACAATTATTTTAAATATTTTTAAAATAATTATTATTTTAAGTAAAAATATTTGAAACTTTTTTCTTCATAAAATGAGTAGAGTTTCATAAAATATAGATTCAAAAAAAGTAAAGTGATTTTAAATTAAATTAATGTCTATTTAATTTTTTAATGAGAATGATCCATTCTTAATATTAGAAATTTTTAAAACAACTAAAAATAGAAATTAAAATAAAAAATAGTAAAAGATAAATAGAAAATTTGATTCAATTTTTTCAAAAAAGAAATTAATAATTTTTATAAATAAATATTATTTTCAAGAAAAAAAATTGGAAAATTCTTCATATTTTTAACAAATGAGTAAACTTTTATAAAATATAGATTCAAAAAAATAAACTTTATTTTCAAAGGAAAAAAAAATTAAATCAGTAAGGTTTCATAAAACTTTAATTTTTTAAATCTATATTTTATGAAATTTTACTCATTTTATGGAAAAAATTAAAGTTTCTAATATTTTTCTTGAAAATAATAATTATTTTTAAAAATGTTTAAAATAATCATTTTTTAATTAGTTTAATGGGGTAATCTAAAAAATTAAAAGTTCAATGGTGTAATTAGTAAAACGTGCCAACTACAGTGAGTAATTCATTAGTTTTGTAGATAAAAAATTAACATCTGTTTATTTTTTTTTTAACGGAATAGCCCAATTTCAAAATAATAAATAGTTTAGTGGAGTAATTTGAAAAATTAAAATTTTAATTGTGTAATTAGTAAAACTTGCCAACTACAATGGGTATTTCATTAGTTTTACCGATTTCATTGATATTTTTATTTTATAGGTACATGTGATGATTCTTTACTTCGATGACATTTTAAAGTGTTCTTCCTTATCTTTTGTAAATTCTTATAATTTTAATAAAAATAATTAGTTGATAATTTATTTATTTTTTTATTTAATTTATATAAAGAAATACACTTGAAAAAATTTATCCTGCACCTTAGAAAATCCAGGACCGACTCTGCCTCCACGTTCTTAGACTTGGAGTTTTTGTTTGGTTCTGATCATTGTTCTTTCTTTCTTTCTTAAACTAACTTCAATCTAATAAGTCACTTATTACTAGCTACTAAATTTTATGGAGTATATGAAAAAGAAAAATACATCCTTAACTTAATTAAAATGGAGGAAATATATGCCATATATATATATATATATATATATATATATAGGATTCCATTAAATCTACAACCAATTAGGTTGTTGAGGAAAAAAAAAAAATTATTTAAGGCCAGAGTGTAAGTAGTAGCGGCCCAGGTCGAAAATGAATTGCTTCTCAACAATGGATTGTTATCAGATGGAATCCCTATATATATATATATATATATATATATATATATATATATATATATATATATCCCTTGTAATGTCACACAAATCTACACAAGAATATTTCATTCCTCTACCCCTGTAATGTCGTATATAATACTATTCTATTTGATTATATGATCATTATTTATTTTTGAAATATTTTAAAATCAAAAGTGAGATGATTTATTAAAAAATTTGAAACAATAAAATTTACAATTAAGTAAAATATTTTTTAAATAATTTACAATATTCATCGTTAAATTGACTACGATTAAAAGAATCAATACGAATTTTAAGTTTAAATATCTCTTAATTTGAATTTTAAAAAATTAACAATAATAAAATAATATTGATGGAAGGGAGTATATACTCCATATTACAAACTATTAGGTTTAAAACGAGCGAACTATTCATGAACGGTTTGATTCGATTCGATTCAAGTTAGCATCGCTTGCTCGACTAGTCGAATCGAGTTCGCACATAGTGTTCCGTTCGATTGCTCGATCAAACATGTTCGTGAACCATGTGGTTCGATTCGTCTTTGTTCGCAAACAGTTCTAGTTCAGTTTAGTTCGGTAAGTTCGAGTTCGGTTCGATAAGTTCGAGATCGGTTCGAGTAGTTCGATTTCTTAATTACATGTTTAAATTGTTTCTAAAATTCTAAATACAAATAATTGGTTATTTCATATTAAATTCTAAAATTTATCTTATTAATAATTGTTAAATTTGTAGTTATTTTTTTATTACCTAAATATCTTTTTATTTTTTTAATAATTTATTATAAGTAAATTTTTTTTATTAAATAATTAATAAATAATAATGCGTACTTCTTCACCTCTAAATTCTAATTTAATTAAAATAATTTTAATATTTTCATAAAATTTTGAACAATGATTGTTGGATTATTATAATTTAATAAATTATAACTTGTGTCATAAAACATATAAATAAAGTCATTAATCATCATGCAATGACAATTTGACATTAATTAAAGAATGATACAATAAAGTTGTTTACATGTACATGAGTTATTGAAATTATCAAATCGAGATAGAAAATAGAAATCAAGTCTTGATGAGCGTATCGAGACTTGATAATAGAGTAATAATCATTAAATTATTTATTAAATAATTTTGAAACTTTAAAAACTATACATAAATTCGAAGATCAAAAATAAAAACTAGATATTAAATTTAAAAATTGTAAAAAAAAATGAATATTAATTAAAAATGACAACAAAAGAAATACATTACTAATATTAAATTGTGAATTTTTGATAATCATTTGTTTGTAGACTCTGCTAGAAGTGGTTGGATCTTGAAGAGTTGAAAGGTTTTTCGATATTAAAATTTGATTGTTGATATTTGTAATCAAGAATTTCTAAATACTTGTTAACATTTAAGTTCTAACTTCTAAGTTCTAAGTAAACATTTTTGGTTTTGATCTTTTTGGATGAATGATGATTACAATATTTGGTCTAATTTTTGATTGAATATTTAAACTCTTAAAGAAGACATTTTTTGTATTTATTTAATTGTTTTTTGCTTCAGAGTTCTAAATTTGTGTTGTGAATTTGGTGTCCGCAAACATAGTTTGCGTTCGCGAACAAGTTTGTGTTCACAAACAAGCTTATATTCGACTTGTTCACGAACTCGATCATGTTTGCGAACAACAAACAATCCGAACTCGTACATAGCTAGTGGTTCGATCAAGTTACTTGAACATGTTTGAGTTCGACTAAAGTATTCGAGTTTGACAAAGTTCGTTTCAGTTCGTTTGCAGCTCTACAAACTATCTCCAGTAATATATTCTGAGCAACTAAAACAAATTGCTATGATTCTATCTTTTGTGCTACGTTTGGATTGAAAGAATGGAATGGAAGACGAAATGAAATGATTTTAAGGTATTTTAAGTGTATGTTTAGTTGTTGGTGGATGTTAGTTTATACATTTTATGATTTTAATGATGACAATATTATTATTGGATATATATTCAGTTTAATGGTTTTGGTTTAAATTATTTGAGTTGATTTAATGTATTATGAGTTAATTTTTTTAATTATTGGCCCAAATTTGATTACCAATTCATTTTATTTGCTAAAAGGTTTTCCTTTAGATTTATCATGTTTAGTATTAATTAACATGATATCTAATTTGAATAAGAGTCTAATAAGGTAACGATTCCCTTTATTCAAACTGATTAGTGATTTGAATGAATTAAATATGCTTATATATTCCTTTATTTTAGCTATATCAATTTGATTTGGATATCATATCTTTGATTGCTATCCATTGGACTCTTTAGTTGCTAAAGTCATGTGATATTCCATCTGTATTGAATTTATCTCTTTGCGTTGGACAATATCAATTTGTTGGAATATTATGTGATATACCTGCTGGTTAAAAATTCTTAGCTGCTAAATATCATAAGATATCATAACTCTGAAAAACAGGAACACTTGCACTTGAAGGACATATCATAAAACTCAAAAGCTAATATTCAGAGATATCTCCATTGAGTGTTATTAGAGTCAATTTCCATCAAGACAGTGCTATTATTATTAATTCTTTAGTGGCTAGAAAATCAAAGCACATTGTATTCAAAAAAAATTATATTAAATTTTGAGGTCAAGCATTGTTTGGCTTGATTGATTCAGTAGTAAATAGGGTTTGTTCAAAGAGAGTTTTAAATGTTGCAGATGTGCAAAGGTCTCAGTAGTGAGAAAAGTTGCAAATGTACAAAGGGGCAGTGGTGTCCATCAGTGTGAAACTACTTTAAACAGGGAGTTCTTTTTATTTGTAATTAATTGAGTATTAAGTTTAATAAAAAAAGTCTCCAATACTTATTGGTATTGGACGTGGACTAGACAAGAGGATAGGGGTTGAACCACTTAAAATCTTGGTGTAATTTTTGTTTTGTTTTCCTTCTTAATCTGCACTTTATTCTGCATATTCAGTCCACATCTGTGGTTGAAGACACTACAAGAAAAAGGTGTGACGCCCCCAAAATAGGTATACATCACCCATCTTGGGTCGCATGGGATACGTAGATGCGAATACAAATACAAACTAATTATACTCTGAAGAGTAGTGTAAAATACGACAAAACATATCTTTGTGAGTTTTAATACAAATATTGTCTTCAGACAATATCCACACTCAAAATAAGTCATCAATACATTTATTAACACACTTTTTCATAGAATAGTGAGGGACTACTAATGATATCCTACGGACCATCAGCCGTTCCCCGACTAGTCCCTGCTACGTTCTCATTTCAAGAAGAAAAGCGGTGAAAGAAAGGGTGAGCTCAACTAGCCCAAGAAGAAATATTATGACTAAGATAATGCGGGATAAATTATCATTAGCCTTCAACAATGTTAAACCGATAAAATACAATAGACAACAAGTTTAAGCTGCGGTAGGAATAAGCAATCCATTAAAAGAGTCAAGTAGAGAATAAAATCTACTTTCTTTTATGATTTAAAACGTTTTTTCATCACTTTTATTGCTGAGACTCAGCTTAATAAATAATTCACATCATCCCTGCACTATGGCCAAGGATATTCATTAGGGTCACGACCACAAATTATCCACAAGGATATTTGTGTATTCATCAATGGTCATGATCATGCCAACAACTGTCCATCAATGCACTACGAGCCAATGAGGACTTTTACCACATTATTTATAATATTACGGTCATGATTATACCGAATAATCCTTGGTCATAATCATACCAAGTCCATCTATGCACTACAGGCCACAGATGACTTTCAATAAAATATAAACATGAGGATGATGACAATGATATAAGAATTCAATAAAACAAGTTCAAGAATTAATTTATCCAGGAACTAATAACGTCCAAATTGTCAACATGATACTTCTTTGCAGAGTAAAATTCAAGAATGCTCAGAAGAATATTTTCATGAAAAAATACTGGATGAAGCGCAAATATCAAAGATAATCCACTAATTTCATAGAGTATAAAGTCAAAAATTTAACCAACTGAGTATAATAAAGAATGGAATAACAAAAGAAATCACCAGGCATGTGATAGACCGCACAGGCAGGTTATTCCAACAGAATGATAAAGACGGAACCAGGTCCGTAGAAAGCGCATAAACAGGATATTCAATGAGAATAATAAAGCGGAATTGTGTTACGTAAAACGCATGCATACGTGATATTCCAACAGAATAATAAAGAATGTAATAACAACAGAAATCACCATGCATGCGATAGACCGCACAGACAGGTTATTCCCACGGAATAGTAAATAATGGAACCAGGTCAGGCATAATACGCCCCGACAGGATATTCCGACAGAATAATAAAGAACGGAATAATAGAAGAATTTCACCATGTATGCGGTACTTTGCATAAACAGGTTATTCCAACATAATAATAAGGAATGGAATAATGGAAGAATTTCACCAAGTATGCGTACTCTTGATAAGCAAAGTTATTCTAACATAATAATAAAGAATGAAATAACAGAAGGATTTCACCAAGTATAGGGGAGTCTGTGTATACATGTTATTCCAACAGAATAATAAAGAAAGGAATAACAAAAGGATTTCACCAAGTAAAGGGGAGTCCGCGTATACAGGTTATTCCAATAGAATAATAAAGAATGGAATAATAGAAGTTCTCTTCATGATTACGAAAGAATAACACCCCTTACCGTTAAAAAACTGGATATCGAAGTAGTGAAGTAGCAGAAAACTCTTCTTCTTTCTCTCTGTAATTTCTCTCTCTAGAGTTTCAGTGAATTCATAAGAAATAATGAAGGAATGAGCTTCTATTTATAGAAGAATGGATTAAATAGTAACTAATTCATGAACGGTCCAGATTGATTTACTTTTAAACGGATGGTCCATATTAAAACTTAAAGCAACGGTCCATACTGATTCACTATTAAAACTTTAAACCAGCGATCCATATTGATTTACTATTATAAATTCAACCAATGGTCTGAAAAATTAGCACATCTCCTCATGGAATAATATTGTACCCAAAAATAATTTGGACCGAAAAGAAATATATTGTTTAGGTGAATAGTAACTCGTGAATAGTACTCCGACACAAAAAGTGTCCCGAATACCCGATTGAACAATATAACCTCCAGACATCAATTATCATCGGAATAGATGTCGATTTCTACTAACACAAATAATCCCAACACAATGAAACTATCAAATTCATCTTTAATCAACACGAACTTATTCATCATTAATATTATAACTCACAATATTTAACAACCAGAGGGGGATTTCCAATAAGGATTTCTCCCTAGTGGTGCGCAATTAGGTGACCAAATCTCTCATTGACAGAAATTCTAGACATTGTAAATATTGCAATTTAATAATATGAATAACTTTGTCGTCTCAATTATTGATTTAATAATATAACATATAATGCAGATGATACTGTGACAATAATCGAATCAATAATATGAGATATATGATGCAACAATAATTGAGTATAACTGAGTGACTTCTCACGTAAGCATCAATAATCAATACCGTGTGTTACTATGCAACCACGCATATTACTGTACTTTTACCACCGGGTAGTTCAACAGTTTTAACGGTAACACCTCCGCCGTTATTTTTATAAAATATTTTTGTCGTTTTCTCAATCCGATAATAATTCTATTGTGGGGTCCACCAATGATGCGCTTAGTTATGCGAATATCCCTCGCTAAAGCGAATATTCTCCGACCAATCGAATATAATAAAACAACTTGCATACTTTGCAAAATTTATAAATACTACCCACAATTATAACATTATCTCAAATCCACACCATAATATTCAAAAAAAATATTTCGAGAAATTAAATATTTATTCGTAAAATTTGGAATTTTACAATCTCCCCTCCTTATGAAATTTCGCCCTCGAAATTTACGTACGTACCTGGTATGCCAAAGAGATGAGGATATCTTGACTTCATTTCAGATTCTAACTCTTGAGGTATAACCTTTGAGTGTTGAATACGATCCTTCTTATCCAAGATTTTAACACGTATCTCCTCATACGTTAAATCTTCTACTATCTCATCCGGTTCTAAATCAATAATATGGTTCGGGTCATCCACATATTTATGTAACATCGGTACGTGATAAACTTTATGAACACGCAACATATTTGGCGGTAAAACGAGTCTATAGGCCACAGTTCATATTCGATCGAGGATTTCAAATGGGCCAATAAAATCAAGGGTTGAGATTTCCTCTCTTAATCGACTCTTGCTTCTAGAATAACGCCCTCTTGAACCTCCTTTTTCGTGTTCATCAGCTCCGAGTCTGTAGCTTGTACGGTTTTAACTTTATCGACTAAAGTCGATTCTAATCGTATATTCGTTATTTTCACGTAGGTCCCTAGAGTCTTTAACTCTATCTTCATCATTTATACGAAATGGGTCTTGTGTTAACAACATCGCACTCGTAAACACATATGATCTTCTACTCAACGCATCAGCTACCACGTTCGCTCTTCTACAATGATATTGAATGGTACGATCGTAATCTTCAATAGCTCGAGCCAACATCTTTGGCGCATGTTACGTTTGTTTTGGGTGAAGAAAATATTTGAGGGTTTAAGAAATGGGTTTTGTACTGGGGTCAATACAAAATTCGATTTCACGCTCTAGGGGTAGGCTAAGAAGTCTTCAAGAATACGTCAGGAAATTTATTAACAATAGAAATATCATTCAAAACTGTGACTCTCATCCAAGACTTGGATAACATGTCACATTGATACCTATCAACTTGCCATCGTCATTCACAACGTCCCCTACAAAAAGTCTGGCTTCGGTGCATTCCACACAAGGAAGTCAACAACGAAAGGATCGGGGCTCTTTACTTATGGCTTGATATGACAATGATTGACTTTAGTGGTTTGGTTGTTTGAATTCACATAACAGGTTGGTTAGGAATATGAAAGCTAACAACCTTACGAAAAGCATGATGAGTAGTTAACCAATCGATTTCTAAAATCACATCAAAGGCAAGTATTTTCAAAGAGATAAGATCGACAGGTAACGTGAAAGTGTCGATTTCAATCAAACAAGATTAATAAACAGTGGAGGTAACGAAGGTTTCTGCTAACAAAGTTTCAACCAATAGGTCAAAGTCTAACTTCTCCTGAGTTAAATTTAAACGTTGAGCGCAAGCAAGAGAGATAAAAGAATGGGTAGAACTGGTATCTAATAAGGTATAGACTTCACAAGAATTTATGAAAAGCTTACCTGTGATAACCTCGTTCGGGTTCCTTGCTTTCTGGGAGGTCACGACAAACGCTCTCCCTTGCACTACCGGTTTTGACTTTTCTGGGACGGCCATTGGTGCCTCTATCCTAGTTGAACTTGTCTTCGGTGAACGACAAAATCAGGCTAGGTGACCTTCTTTTCCACAATTATAACATGCTTTGGATGGCATCGCGCAGTTTGAACTGATATGTCCTCCCTCCGCATTTGAAACATATGATAGTGGTCGTTCTCCTTCCTTAACAACAGGTCTTTGGTCTTGACGTCTTTCCATCATTGTTGAATCTCCTTTTCTTGAAATGTCCATTCTTATTGTTTTGGCCTCGATTACTACCCATCAAGTGGTTACCATTTCGCCCGTTGATTCTCCACGCTTGTTGTCACCGCCCGATGATTGCTCTCCTTTGGTATTATCATTTTTCTTTGTTCGCTCTCTTTTGGTTGGGTTGACTCATTATCACGCTCCAATAAGCGAGCCCTATTAACAACATCCGAATACAAACACTTTGTTTATGAGAGATAAGATATTGAGCGTATCTCGGGTTTTAAACCTCTTAGAAACATTCGCGTCATTCTATCCTCATTATCAACCAAATGAGACGCAAATCGGGACAACTCGACAAACTTGGCTTCGTACTGCGACACGGTCATGTTGTTTTGCTCCAGTTTAAAGAACTCTACCTCTTTCATGTGACGAATACTTTTGGGAAAGTATTTGTCGTTGAAAAGTTCTTGGAACTTCTCCCAAGACATCTTCGGTCGGCGGAGTTGAGTATGCTTTCTGATTCCCACCGAGAATCGCCGCCGCACGCATGACATGAAGGTGGCAAAGGGAACCTTTTGCTCCTCGGAGCAACCCAAGACATCAAATATCTTGTTGATTTGCTTTATCCACGTCTCCGCCTTAAGTGGTTTTGGCTCTCCAAAAAACTCCGGTGGTCCTAGCTCCTTGAACTGTTTAGCGATGACCGTCCGAGAGTTGTCAGTGTTTCCACCTACATTTTGGACAGGAGCCGCTCTCGCCTGATGTTGCATGAATTGCATGAAGCCTCGGAACATTCCATCGTTCATCATTTGGTAAGTGTTATTATTTCCCTGAGGATTGTCGCCTTCTTAATGCACATTATCACGATTATTCGTGCTGTGGAGACTGGCGGTCTCCTGTGCTCCGATGATGTTCTCAACATTCTCGGATGTCATTTTCAACATCGCCACAAAACAAGGGTTAATTAGCATATCACATATTATCCCTATACTCTGACTGACCAATTAAATAACAAATAAACTTAGGTAGGTCATACTAGCGAAGGAATTCCCCGTCTCTCCCCTCCTAGTTCTTGTCTCACATCTTAGCTAGGGATCATATCCCTAAGCTTTGATACCAACTGTGATGCCCCCAAAATAGGTATACATCACCCATCTTGGTTCGCCAGATACATGGTACTGAATACAAATACAAACTAATTATACAACAGTCGTGTAAAATACGACAAAACATATGTTGTGAGTTTTAATACAAATATTGTTATCTAGATAATATCCACACTCAAAATAAGTCCTCAATATATTTATTAACACACTATTTCATAGAATAGTGAGGACTACTAATGCTATCCTCTGGACCATCACTCCTTTCCCTGACTAGTCCCTGCTACGTTCTCATTTTCTAAAGAGAACAGTAAAAGAAAGGGTGAGCTCAACTAGCCCAGTAAGAAATATTATGACTAAGATAATGCAGGATAAATTATCATTAGCCTTCAACAATGTTAAACTGATAAAATACAATAGACAATAAGTTTAACTGCAGCGGAATAAGCAATCCATTAAAAGAGTCAAGTAGAGAATAAAATCTACTATCTTTTATGATTTAAAACGTTTTTTCGTCACTTTTATCGCTGAGACTCAGCTTAATAAATAATCCACATCATCCCTGCACTACGGCCAAGTAGGGCTGTAAATGGTAACTGGAAAATTCGTATTCGTCCGCATCCTTATTCGAAAAAAATGGATATTATTCGCATTCAGAAAAAAATGGATATATCCGTATTCGGTTTAATGGTATCCATAAATAAACGGATATGAATACAGATATAGGCGTATTCGTATTCAATTAACATCCGTCCGTAAATATATCCGGTGGATACGGATATCCAGAATCCGATATTCGAAATCCGTATCCGAATAACTTATATATATATATATATATACACACACACACACTTAATATTTACATTAATTAAGTTATTAATTAATGTAAATTATTAATTAATAATTTACCTATATAAGTTGTTAATTAAGTTAGAGAATGTTTACACAGTTCGTAATCACAAGTGTAATAGTTATACTAATATTATTTATTTTTCTCTTGCAGGTACAAGTTAAGATGCAATCAATGTTGTATTATGATGTGAATTAAGTTAATCTTCTTGTATGATAATGTTCAATGAAGGATGATCGATAGTGTATGCATGAGTTAAGTTAGGATGTAAATTAATATTGTAATTTTTATGATAATGTGTTTGACATTTTCCTCCCCTTATGATTAGGATGTTTAATTAATATGTATGGTTTAAATATTAAATTGTGTTTAATTAATATGTATGATTTAAACTTTAATTTTTTTTTCGTACATATTTTGAATGAATTTTATATTAGGTTCTTGATAAGCGAATTAGGATATTAGGATATCAGAATAATTTGTCTATTCGGATAAAATAAACGGTAACAGATATTATCCGTATTCGAATATTTTTCCGAATACCGAATACGGATAATATTTTTAAAATCCGCCGGATACCGGATACGGATAGTAAATTGGTTTTCCGAATACGGATACGGATATACTTGTACCCGTATCCGTTTAATACCGTTTACACCCCTACGGCCAAGAATATTCATTAGGGTCACGAACACAAATTTTTCATGCACTACGAGCCAATGATATTCATGTATTCATCAATGGTCATGATCATGCCAACAACTATCCATCAATGCACTACGGGTCAATGAGGACTTTTACCACATCATTTGTAATATTACTGGTCATGATTATCTTAGAATAATCCTCGGTCATAATCATACCAAGTCCATCTATGCACTACTTCTGAGCCATGAGATGACTTTCAATAAAATATAAACATGAGGATGATGACAAGTGTGAGACCCCAGATTTTATGAATAAATATTTAATTTTCTCGAAATAATTTTTTGAATATTATGGTGTGGATTTGATATAATGTTATAGTTGTGGGTAATATTTATAAATTTTAAAAATTATACAAGTTGTTATATAATATTCGATTGGGGGAGAATATTCGTTTTAACAGGAATATTAAATGACAACCAAGACAATCATTGGTGGACCTCACAACGTAATTATTGTCGGATTGAGAAAATGATAAAAATATTTTATGAAAATAACGGCGGAAGTTTTACCGTTAAAGCTGTTGAACTACTCGGTAGTAGTAAAAATACGATGTCTGGCGTGGTTGCATAGTAGAAAATACGGTATTGATTATTAATGCTTACGTGATAAGTCACTTTCAGGTTTTGTTTTATTAGTATTATTAATGTAATAAAACAAAAAGTTTTTATATAAAATGTAATACTTTTATAAAGTTATTCTATAAATAGAATATATAATATTCTATTATGCATAGTATTTTGCATAGTAAAATCTTTTTATATAAAATGCAGAATACTTTTATAAAGTTATTCTATAAATAGAATATATTATATTTTATTATGCATAGTGTTGCATAGTGCTTGCATAATATTTTGCATAGTAAAATCTTTTTATATAAAAAATGTAATACATTTATAAAGTTATTCGTTTTATTATATTATAAATAGAATATATTATATTTTATTTAAAAGATTTTGCTTTAAATATGGACCGTCCAGATTAAAAAGTAAATCAAACTGACCGCTCTTGAATTAATTACTTATTATCGATCCATTCTTCTATAAATAGAAGCTCATTCCTTCATTATTTTCTTACGAATTCTTTGAAACTCTAGAGAGAGAAACTATAGAGAGTTCTTCTTCTATAATCTTGGCGTATTTCTTTAGAGTTTAAGAAAGCTTTGAGTGTAGTGCAAGTTTTCTTCGAGTATATCATCGCCCTACCAGTCGGAGTACTCTTCTTTCAAATGTAAGGGATATTATTTGTTGTACCTGTAAGGGGTATTATTCTTTCGTATTCATGAAGAGAACTTCTGTTATTCCATTCTTTATTATTATGTTGGAATAACCTGTTAATGCGAAGCACCGCATACATGGTAAAATTCTTCTATTATTCCGTTCTTTAATATTCTGTCGGAATATCCTGTCGATGTATACCACGTCTGACCTGGTTCCATTATTCATTATTCTGTTGGAATAACTTGTTTGTGCCTTCTATCGCATGCATGGTGATTTCTGTGGTTATTCCATTCTTTATTATTTTTTTGGAATAACTTTGTACGCCGGACATCGTATATACGGTGAATTTCGTTGTTATTCCATTCTTTATTATTTCGTTTGGAATATCCTATCGGCATGTAATTTCACTTTGACACTGGTTCCATTATTCATTATTCTGTTGGAATAACCTGTCTGTGCGTTCTATCGCATGCATGGTGATTTCTGTTGTTATTCCATTCTTTATTATTCTGTTGGAATAACCTATCTATGTGGATTACCACATGCATGGTGAATGATCCTTTGTATTTTATTTCTTATTAAATTGTGGAAATGATCTGTTTACATGGATTATGATGAAGGTTATAGTAAAAGCATTGGACTGATGAAAATCATGGGTATATGTGGTATTAGTAAGTGTTATGATGAGTTATGTTGGTTATTATGTAAAAACATGAAAGTTTCTTAGAAATCACAAAGGGTTGAAAAATCAGATTTTGGTGAAAATAGAACATGAAATTCAATTTACTATATCTCCTATTATATTTTGAATTTTTGAGTGTGGTCAAGTTCTAGAGTTAGATCTATGAGTTTCCTAACTTATCCAAGTGGAATCACTAGAAAAGGTGTTGTAGATTTTCGTGTGGACTGATTTTAGCAAAGTAGTCAAAAATTGAAAAGTGCCAAAAAGCTACTGCCAGAAAATTTAAAAGGGCATTTTCGACTACTTAAATTATGAGAAAAATTCTGGACTTTTAGAACATGAAAATATATGGTATGAAGTACCTACTGTCCAAAAATGAGTTCATTCCGACTTAAAATGAGCAAGTTATGACCATTTCAATATTTAGGTTTTTTCGACGAAAAACGTTATAACCAGAGTTCTATAACTCCGATGACCATGAAATTTAAACTGGAAGCTCACGTTAACATGTGTAAGATCCTGCCAAGATTTGGGAATTTCTGAAGTTAACCTTGAGGTAGCTAATTTCTTAAGGAATTAATTATAAATTAATTTTTGAAAAATAGTAAATGAATTTTAATAATTCTGAGAAAAATATATGTTCAATATGGGACTATATTATGCTTAATCCCAGAAAAGAATAATTTTTGGGACTGATTTGGTATTTTTCATGAAAATAGTTTAGTTACGAACATATGAGTTACATATGTTATGTGGAGTTGAAGAATTGGTAAATAGGATTTTAGGGCTTGAAAATCCTATATAGGGTATATGCAGATTTTTGATAAAGAATTTGATCATTGGTGATGAAATCTTATGAGTATGGCATTTTTGAATGATTAAATGCATTATTTGGTAAAGTATAAACAATTGAAATAAATTGTTTATAAATTTAAGAAGTGATTAAAATATTGTTATAATATTAATAATATTAGATTATGAGTTTATAAGTGATGGATAATATTTGGATAAATTTAAAGTCTTTAATATTTATCCTTGTTTTCGTTTGATTAATGCTTATAATATTGTCATCATCCTCATGTTTATATTATGTTGAAAGTCATCTGTGGTCTGTAGTACATAGATGGACTTGGTATGATTATAACCACGGATTATTCAGTATAATCATGACCGTAATGTTACAAATGATGTGGAAAAAGTCTTTATTGGCCCGTAGTGCATTGATGGACAGTTTTTGGTATGATTATGGCTATGGATTCTCTTCGGCCAAGGGTGCAAAGATGAATTATTTTATGGCATGATCAGGATCGTTGATGAAAACATGATTATCTTTGGGCCGTAGTGCATGGATAATTCGTGGTCAAGATAATAAAGAATATCCTTGGCCTGTAGTGCAGGGATGATTCGATGATGTGGAGTAATTATTGAGCTGAGTCTCAGTAATGAAATATTAATTCATGAATGTAATAATAATGAATATCTTTGGTTGTAGTGAAAAGATGATTTAATTAGTATGATTATGAGCAGAAATTGTGATTTGGTATAACCATGATTTTTGATGTTTCAGGTAAAGATAGGTAATGAAAATTATCTTCGTCCTGGATGCGAAGAGAATTTAGAACCACAATTATGATTATGAGTTATTCATATGATTGTGGGCGATGGAATTGTTGATTGATGTTACGAGGATAAAATATTATCGGTGGACTTTTAACATAGAAGATAATAGATCCGATGGTCTATTTGACTCTTCTAATGGATTGCTTCGTTCACCGCAATTATGGTTGAAAAGTTTTATCATCTACCATATATTTCTAAATCTTTGATTTATTATTGATGAAAGCTATTGATAATTTAATTATCTTTAGTCATGATATTCTTTTTTGGGCTAGTTGTGCTTCACCCTTTTTGCTTCACAATTCCTTTCGGATAATAAGAAGTAGTAATTTGGGTTGAGCGGGGATAATGAGGAAATAGTGTGATGGTCCGAGGCATGAAGTTTCTCAATACATTATAAAAGCGGCATGACATGCAACAGATAATTGTATTAAGGACCTAAGATGTGTGTGTCATATTTTATACGTCATTTAATAATTGATTTTGGCGAACAACAATAGGGTGATGAGAACCCGACTTTGAAAGCGTCAAAAGTGCACCTCATTAGAATGAATATGATAGTAATCTTTTCGTTCTTCTTTGGGATCTTAAAATATTTGTTGCTATATTTATATATGGCATCATAACAATTTGAGTTTGGATCATCTACGAGATAATATTGTATTAAAACTCACGATTAACTATTATATCGTATTCTCGCATTTACGATTCAATGATTGTATAAATGAAGTTTGTATTTGATTTTTTATAGTGTGATATCTGGCGGCGAATGGATCGAATATCTATTATACTATTTATAGGCGTCATGATTGGTATCGAGCTTAGGGATATAGTCATTTGGCGGAGATAAGAGTGCAGAAACATATCCAATTTATATATATACATCACTGAAGTTTGATTTGAAATTTGGGAGAAGAACTGATGCCTCCATTTCATATATTTCAATCTATTGAACTTTTGATTAAAAAATAATTCATCAAACAACAAAAATAAAATTATTGTGAAAGCATATATAAATTGGATATATGAAAATAAAATTATTATGAAAAGACATATAAATTGGATAATTCATGACAACAAAAATAAAATTATTTTTTACAATCTATTGAATTTTTGATTAAAAAATAATTGGATATACAAAAATAAAATTATTTTTTACAATCTATTGAACTTTTGATTGTAAAAAATAATTTTATTTTTATATATCCAATTATTTTTAATCAAAAGTTCAATAGATTGCAAAAAAAATTATTTTGTATATCCAATTATTTTTTAATCAAAAGTTCAATAGATTGTAAAAAATAATTTTATTTTTGTAGGTGATGAATTATCCAATTTATATGTCTTTCACAATAATTTTATTTTCATATATCCAATTTATATGTCTTTCACAATAATTTTATTTTGTTGTGATGAATTATTATTTTTAATCAAAAAGTTCAATAGATTGAAATATATGAAAATGGAGACATATGTTCTCTCCCATAATTAAAATCAAACTCAAGTCGGAAAGACATATAAATTTGATATGTTTTAAATATAATTATTATTATCTCTTTTATAATTTAATTTTAATGATTATTTTTGAATTTTAATACAATTTTAATGAATCATCCCATATAATGAAGAAATATTAAAAATATTCTACTTAAGACAAGTTGTGTCTTAAATTTGAGTATTTTAATATTAAAAATTATTTTAAAATTATTAAAATGACAACAATTGATTGAAATGCAATGCAATATATTAAAATAAAAGCGGAAATAAAACATGCTTATTTGAATATTTCCGACTATTTATGACATTCAATCTAAACCTTTCAATAAGTTGATTAATGGTCTAAAAATGGGTTGTTATAAATTGATATCCATGGCAACCGATTGCCATTGGATGGATTCTCATATATATATATATATATATATATATATATATATATATATATATATATATATATATATATATATGACATTTTTTCCTCATTAATTTATGTTTATAGGTATGAATTCAATTATTTGTAAGACTATTTACCCCATCCAAGTATGAATAAAAGCGTTTGTACTATATCTAGGTATGAACACATTATATTTATTGGAAGTGGTTAGTATGAAGTTTATTTTAGGGTAAGTTAACCAATGATTAATCGATAGAATCTTGTAGATCAGATGTGTCAAGATTGTATGTACCAATCGACCAACTTTACCAAAAAAAATAATTTTATACTAACCGGATCCCATTATATTACTGCATTATCTACGTTTTTCTCCTACAATTAATGTGTTGGTTAATTCCCCTTTAATTCACTACTACTATAAGCATCTGTTTAATCGTTAGATATGTAGCATTAAAATTCTTGCAGGATTCTACCGACATATACTATATACGGCCCTTGGGCCATTAATTAATTAAGTCAATTCACTCATCTTATATTAATTTCTTGTTTTGAAGTTAGATACTCAGCTAGATCTTTTCATATTCTCACTAACTGTTTTGTGAAATTTTGGTGGAAAATAAAAAAGTCAGCACAAAGGGTATTTTAGTATTTTTATCATATATATTAGTATCTGTGTGGAACTCTAGAACAGCAGATAATTCGAGACGGAGGGAGTATATATGTAGCATTAAAATTCTGTTTCTAATTAAATGGTTGAAGTGTTTTCAATTCCTCTCTTTGTTGTGTGTGTGTGTATATATATATATATATATAGTGTCCTCATTCATGATCTTAACCGTTGATCGTCATAATAAAAGTTTCAAATTAAAAGTAATTTATTCATTGGCGCTATAGCCTATAGTTTGTAGAGGCAGTAATATTCTTTCTTGCTACAACGAAAATTACCAAAATGCCTTCAAATCCAACTTACATTGCCGCAACAAACTTTAGCGGTAGTGTAAGTCATGCAATCTTTTTATCTGTCTCATAACAAGTGACCCATAACACTAGTCGCTTTGTAAGATTCTATTTTATAATTCTATTTTTATCAAATCAAATAGAATTATAAAAATAATAATTTATATAATTATACAATCAAATCAAATAGAATTATAATAAAATAAAAATAATTTTATGTGATAGAAGATTCTATTTGATTATTTATGTTATAATCAAATATTTAATTCTATTTTCATCTCCTCCTTTTTTTAGAACGAGAAAAGGGGGATTTTTTTTAAAAATAAATGATTCTATTTGATATTTATTTTATATCAAATAAAATATTTTTATTTTATAATTTTATTTGATAGAAGATTATATTTGATTATTTATTTATAATTAAATAAAAATATTTGATTATAAAATAAATAATCAAATAGAAGTGACTAGCGTTATGGATCACTTGTTATGGAACAGATAAAAGGATTGCATTACTTGCACTGCAGTTATAGCTTGTAGCGGTAAGTTAAGTTGATTTTGATAATTTTTACTATAGCAAAAAAGAATATAGTCGTAACGTCAGAAAATAAATTACGGTTAATCTGAACCTTTTATTATGCTCCATTACTTCCATTATTTCCAATAGACGTTAAGTAGGTTTGTGCTCATTTACCAAATTTCTAATCCACGTACCACTTTTAATCAATGAAAAGCCTTAATTATTAAAGAAAAAAGTTTGCTACAACTTACTCCTAATTAATATACATATATACGTATGTAAGCGTTAGTTTCGGACCAAGAAAACAAATCAAGGAGATGAAAGTCCATGTGCGGGCATTTCCAATAATAGTAGTAAAAAAAAAAATTAAATTGGAATTTGTTAACATATCTTATAATTTGAAGAGTATTATTTGTTATTTTCATATTTTGTATCTCATCAGATTTTTCAATTCAATGAGTTGTACGTCAAATCCATGTATCAAGCAAAAATAAATATTTTTAGACTTTTATAAATGTTTTGAAGAGAGAAAATGAGGTTGAAGATATTTGAAAAGAGAGAATGAGGTTGCAGATTTAATAACTAAGGATGAAGAGATTGTTGGATATAATTTTTCTGATGTGGCTCACCTATTTGAGTATTTCAAAGTTGTTGAAAAGACTGTTGGAGATGCACTTACCTTGGCTAGCTTTAGGTTTGCATCCATCATCTTAATTGATAATGTGTACGTATTTTCACAAACAAATTAATAGTAGAAGTTAAATTCTCATCTAATTACACAGTTTTTTTTCACATGACTAATGATACTCCATAAATATGTATATAGAATAGAAATGTGACATTTAATACTAAAGATATTATAGATAAATTATTGTAAAAAATAAAATATTTAAGATAAGTATATCACATGTGAGACCCCAGATTTTATGAATAAATATTTTTCTCGAAATATTTTTATATTATGGTGTGAATTTGATATAATGTTATAGTTGTGGGTAATATTTATAAATTTTACAAAGTATGCAAGTTGTTATATTATATTCGATTAGTCAGAGAATATTCTTTGTGTCGGAGAATATTCGTACGATGGCACAATCATTGGTGGACCCCACAATAGAATTATTGTCGGATTGAGAAAACGACAAAAATATTTTTATAAAAATAACGGCGGAAGTTTTACCGTTAATACTGTTGAACTACTCGGTAGTAAAAAATGCGATGTCTGGCGTGGTTACATAGTAGCACACGGTATTGATTATTAATGCTTACGTGAGAAGTCACCGGTTTTGTTCAATTATTGCTATATTAATTGTTGCATAATATCTCACGTTATTTGATTGATTATTATCGATATTTTATATATTATTAAATCAATAATTGAAATGATAGAGAGTTAGTAATATTATAAATTGCAATATTAACGATGTACAGAAGTTACGCCGAGGAGAGTTTGGTCACCTAATTGCGCGGCCAATAGGGAGAAATCCTTATTGGAAAGCCCTCTCTCACAGGAGCGACACAGTCGATTAATATTGTGAATTATAATAATGATGACAAATGTTGTTAAAAATATTGAAAGAATTTTTATGAGGTAGTTGTTGTAAATTTGACGTATTATTTAGACCCTCATTTATCTATTTTTCAACATTATTGATAGAAAGTTATTTAAATATAATGGGACCCCTGTGATTATGACATGTTGGGGGGAGGGGAACATGTGGGGCCCACGGTTTGAAAATTGAATGGGTGGGAGGTTATGATTTTTGGTTTATACGGAGGGAGTATTATTGTTATCATTATATATATATATATATATATATATATATATATATATAATATATATAATATATTTTATTTAAAAGATTTTGCTTTAAATATGGGAATGATCAGATTAAAAGTAAATCAATTTGGGAATGATTCATGAATTAATTCTTATCTGATCCATTCTTATAAATAGAAAGCTCATTCCTTCATTATTTTCTTACGAATTCTTTGAACTCTAGAGAGAAATTTATAGAGAGAAATAAGAAGAAGTGCGCTAACTTTCTTTTCCTTTATCCAGGTTTCTTTTACGGTAAGGGATATTACTCTTTTGTATTCAAGAAGAGAACTTACATTATTCCATTTCTTTATTATTACATTGGAATAACTTTGTATACGCTGGAATACCCTATACTTGGTGACATTTTTCTATTATTCTGTCTTTATTATTAGTTGGAACATCACATGCATGCTTTACTGCTGGGACTGGTTAAAATCTTTATTATTCTCGTCTTTATTATTACATTTGGAATATCCTATGCATATGTGTTTTACACGGACTGGTTAAAATCTTTATTATTCGTATTTATTATTACATTGGAATAACATATACATCTGAAATCTTTGCATGCATGGTGATTTCATTGTTATTCCATTCTTTATTATTACTGTTGGAACATCCGCTTGCGATTGTGATTTTCACGACGACTGGTTCCGTTATTATTATTCATTAGAATAACTTGTCATACATCGCAATCTGCATGCATGGTGATTTCTGTTGTTATTCCATTCCTTATTATTCTCAGTTGGTTAAAATTTTGACTTCTATACTCCATGAAATTAGTGGAATATCCTTGATATTTGCGCTTCATCCAGTATTTTTCATGGAAATATTCTTATGAGCATTCTTGAATTTTACTCTACAAAGCAATATCATGTTGACAATTTGGACGTTATTAGTTCCTGAATAACTTAATTCTTGAACTTATTTTATTGAATTCTTATATCATTGTCATCATCCTCATGTTTATTTTTTTAAAGTCATACGTGGCTTTATAAGCATGGATGGACTTGGTATGATTATGACCGAGGATTATTGATTGTAATCATGGTAGTAATGTTATAAATGATGTGGTAAAAGTCCTCATTGGCGTAGTGCATTGATGGGATGGGTTGTTGGCATGATCATGACCATTAATGAATACACAAATATCCTTGGCCCGTAGTGCGTGGAATTTGTGGTCGTGACCCTAATGAATATCCTTGGTAGTAGTGCAGGGATGATGTGGATTATTTATTAAGCTGAGTCCCAATGATAAAAGTAATGAAAAACCTTATAAAAAACATAAAAGATAGTAGATTTTATTCTCTACTTGACTCTTTTAATGGATTGCTTGATCCGCTGCAGTTAAACTTGATGTCTATTGTATTTTATCAGTTTAACATTGTTAAAGGCTAATGATAATTTATTACGCATTATCTTAGTCATAATATTTCTTCTTTGGGCTAGTTGAGCTCACCCTTTCTTTCACCGCTTTCTCTCTTGAGGAAATGAGAATGTATTTGGAACTAGTCGGGGGCGGAGTGATGGTCCGAGATGGTGTCTTAGTAGTCCTCATTATTCTATAAAATAGTGTGATAATAAATATAATGAGGACATTTTCTGAGAGTGGATATTGTCTAGAAGACAATATTTGTATTAAAACTCACAGCTTGTATTTTGTCGTACTTACACGACTTTTATATAATTAAGTTGTATTTGAATTTTGTACCATGTATTTGGCGACTCAAGATGGGTGATGTATACCTATTTTGGGGGCGTCACAGTTGGTATCAGAGCTTAGGGATATGATCCCTAGCTAAGATGTGAGACAAGAACTAAGAGGGGAGAGACGGGGACTTCTTTCGCTAGTATGACCTACCTAAGTTTATTTGTTATTTAATTGGTTGGTCAGAGTATAGGGATAATATGTGATACGTTTATTAACCCTTATTTTGTGGCAGTATCTAAAAATGGCATCCGAGAACGTTGAGAACATCAATGGAGCACAGGAGACCGTTGAGTCTCCGCAAATCAATAGTCAGGATAATGTGCATCAGGAAGGCGACAATCCTCAGGCAAACAACAAAACTTACCAAATGATGAGCGATGGAATGTTAGAGGCTTCATGCAATTTATGCAACATCGAAAAAGAGCGGCTCTCATCCAAAATGCGGTGGAAAACATTTGCAACTCTCGGATGGTCACCGCCAAGCGTTTAAGGAAGCTGGGACCACCGGAGTTCTTTGGAGAGCCAAAACCACTTAAAGGCGGAAGCGTGGATTAAGCGGATCAACAAAATGATAAAGGTTCCTTGCTCAGGAAGCAAAAGGTTCCTTTGCCACCTTCGTATTGCGTGTGAGGCGATTCTTGGTGGGAATCTGTAAAATGTACTCAACCTGCCGCACTGAAGATGTCTTGGGAGAAGTTCCAGGAACTGTTCAACGACAAGTACTTTCCCAAAAGTATTCGTCACATGAAAGAGGTAGAGTTCATCAAGTTGGAGCAAAATAACATGGACGGTGTCGCGTAACGAAGCCAAGTTTGCCGAGTTATCCCGATTTCGTCCCATTTGGTTGATAATGAGGAGAGAATGACACGAATATTTTTAAGAGGTTTGAAACACGAGATCGTCGATATCTTATATCTCATAAACTATGTTTGTAGTGAGGATGTTGTTAATAGGGCTCGATTATTGGGGCGTGATAATGAGTCAACCCAACCAAGAGAAGCGGTAAAAAAATGATAATACCGGTGAAAAGCAGATCATCGAGCGGTGACAACAAGCGTGGAGGAATCAACGGCGCGAAATGGTAACCACTTTGGTGGTAATCATGGCCAAAATAATAAGAATGGACATTTCAAAAAGAGGAGATTCAACAATGATGGAAAGACGTCAACATCATTCACTGACTATCGTTAAGGAAGGAGAGCGACCACTATCATATGCTTCAAGTTTGGAGAGAGGACACATCGGTCCCAGTATGCGATGCCATCCAAAGCATGTTACAACTGTGGAAGAAAAGGTCACCTGGCCCAATTTTGTCGTTCACCAAAGACAAGTTCAGCTAAGACGGAGGCACCAAAGGCCATCGCAGAAAATTCAAAACCAGTAGTGCAAGGGAGAGCGTTTGTTGTGACCTCCCAAAAAGCAAGGAACCCGAATGAGGTCATCACGGCTAAGCTAATCATAAACTCTAGCGAAGTTTATACTTTATTTGATACTGGTTCTACCCACTCTTTCATTTCTCCTACTTGCGCTCAACGTTTAAATTTGACTCCGGAAAAATTGGACTTTGACTTATCTGTTGAAACTCCATTGGGAGAAACCTTCATTGCATCCACGGTTTATAAGTCTTGTTTAGTTCAAATCGCCACCCGCACGTTACCTTTCGATCTTATTTCATTAAAAATACTTGCATTTGATGTAATTCTAGGGATTGATTTATTAACTATACATCATGCAAAAATTGATTGTTTTCGTAGGGTTGTTAGCTTTCATATTCCTAACCATCCTATTATGCGAATTCAAGCAACCAAACCATTAAAATCAATCACTGTCATCTCAAGCCATAAAGCTATTCATTTATTGAAAAATGGATGTCAAGCTTTCTTAGCTCATGTCACGGATCTAAACAAAAATACGTCAGTTTTGAATGATATTCCTATTGTTAATGAATTTCCTGACATATTCCCTGAAGAACTTCCTAGCCTACCCCCAGAGCGTGAAATTGAATTTTGTATCGACCTTGAACCCGGTACAAAACCCATTTCCAAAGCCCCATATCGAATGGCTCTATTGAACTTCGAGGAGTTAAAGACCATTGCTGCAGGAATTGTTAGACATTGGCTTTATTCATCCTAAAGTACTTCTCCTTGGGGTGCTCACATTATTATTGTGAAGAAGAAAGATGGGAGTATCGACTTTGTATTGATTATCGGGAGTTGAATCATGTCACCATCAAAAATAGGTACCCATTGTCACGTATTAATGACTGTTTGACCCGGTTGCAAAGGCGCCAAATTCTTTTCAAAATTGATCTTCGTTAGGATATCACCAATTGAAGATTAGAGCAGATGACATTCCAAAGGCGGCTTTCGGAACTCGATGCGGGCATTATGAATTCTAGTCATGTCTTTTGGATTGACTAATGCACTCTTTGCCTTAATGGATATGATGAAGCAAAGTATTGAGGAATATTTGGATCACTTTGTGGTCGTCTTTATTGATGACATCCTCATATATTCCAAAACCGTGAAGAAGATCATGAAAGCAACACTTGAGGTCGATGATCAAAAGCTTCGTGAATATAAGCTTTATGCCAAGTTGAAGAAAATGCGAGTTACGGCGAGGAAGTAGCATTCCTTGGGCACGTGGTATCAAGTCATGGAATATCATTGACCCAAAGAAAGATTGAAGCTATTCAAAGGCGGGAGCAACCTAAATCGATTATGAAATACGTATCTTTCTCGGTTTAATTTGGTTATTATCGGAGATTCGTGGAAGGATTTTCTCGAATCGCTACTCCTTAACTTCGGTAACTCTCGGAAAGATCTGAAAGTTCGGTTGGAAGCGAGGAATATGAGAAGAGTTTTCAAGAACTCAAGAGGAGACTCATTTCAAAGACACATTACGACAATACCATCGGTTCGGAAGGATTTGTTATCTACTGATGATGCTTGAAAAAGGGTTAGGATGTGTTCTCATACGACATGGGAAAGTCATAGCCTTTATGCCTCACGACAACTCAAAGAATATGAGAGGAATTATCCTACTCATGATCTAGAGTTGGAAGTTGTTGTCTTCGTGCTAAAGATTTGGAGGCATTACTTGTATAAGGAGAAAGTGGAGATCTTCTACGGATCATAAAAGCCTCAAATATTTCTTCACTCAAAAGGAACTCAACATGCGACAACGGCGTTGGCTTGAACTATTGAAAGATTATGATCATACCATCAATACCATCTTGGAAAGCGTGCGTGGTAGGCGGCGCATTGAGTAGAAGATCGTATCTTGAATGCGAGTGCGATATTGTCAACGCAAAAAGGCCCATTTTGTGTGACTTGCAAAGGATGGAGATAGAGATAAAGACTCCGAGGACCCACGTGATGATGGCGAACATACTGAGTAGAAGCAGACTTTAATTGATAAAGTTAAAATTCGCTCGAACTATAGACACTGGAGGCGATGCGTATGAGGAAGAAAGTGCAAGAAGGTCTTATCTGGGAGGCAAGAATCGATGAAGAAGGAATACTTGAGTCAAATCCGGACTTTGTGTTCTAACGACCACGATTTAAAGTATAAAATCATGATGGAGGCTCACAACACACCGTTTGCAATCCATCTCTGGGAGTACCAAAATGTATCTTGATCTTCGTCATACATTTTGGTGGAGCGATATGAAGAGAGAGATAGCGTTGTTTATCTCAAGGTGTCTAACTTGTCAAGCGAGTCAAAGCGCAGAGCATCAAGTACCCAAAGGTCCATTGCAACCACTTGAATTTCGGAATGGAAGTGGGAGAACATTACCATGGATTTCATTCTTTGGTCTTCCCAAGGTTTCTCAAGGCATAGATGCAATTTGGGTCATTGTTGATAGATTGACCAAATCTGCTCATTTCTTACCAATCTGAGAAACTTATACACTTGAGCGTCTTGCTCGCATGTACATAAAGCGAGATTGTAAAGGCTGCATGGTATGCCAAGTATCCATAGTTTCGATCGTGACCCAAGATTCACTTCACGATTTTGGGTTAGTTGCAAAAAGCTATGGGCGCAGATTTACGATTTAGTTGGCATATCATCCTCGGACGGATGGACAATCGAGAGGACTATTCAAACTACGGAAGATTTATTAAGACTCTATGTCCTTGATTTCAAGGAAGTTGGGACAAGTTCTTCTACAGTTGGTGGAGTTTTTCTACAACAAGCAGTTATCAACAAGCATTGGCATGGCTCCATTTGAGGCATTGTATGGAAGAAAGTGTCGTTCTCGATTATCTTTGGGATGAGGTGGGTGAAGCAGCGTTGTTGGGACCGGAGTTGAGTACATATAACTACGGAAAAAGATTCAAACGATCCGATAACGTATAAAAACCTTCACAAGATCGACAAAAGAGTTATCTTGATCTTCATCGAAAGGGCGTGGAATTCGATATAGGAGATCGTGTGTTTATTACGTGTTGCTCCATGGAAAGGGGTTACGAGATTTGGAAAAGAGGAAAGCTCGATCCTCGATTCATTGGCCCATTTTAATCCTCGATCGAGTAGGAACTGTGGCCTATAGACTCGCCTTACCGCCAAGTATGTCTCATGTTCATAACGTTTTTCACATATCTATGTTACGTAAATATGTGAAAGATCCAAACCACATTATTGAGTTAGAACTAAATGAAATAGCAGAAGACTTAACGCATGAAGAGGTGCCTGTTCAAATCTTGGATAAGAAAGAACATATTTTACGCTCCAAGGTTATACCTCAAGTCAAAGTTTTATGGAAGAACCACGATGTTGAGGAAATGACCTGGGAGTTAGAATCTGAAATGAAATCAAGGTATCCTTACCTCTTTGACATACCGGTCGTACCCTAATTTCGAGGGAGAAATTTCTTAAGAGAAGGGAGATTGTGAGACCCCAGATTTTATGAATAAATATTTTTCTCGAAATATTTTTATATTATGGTGTGAATTTGATATAATGTTATAGTTGTGGGCAATATTTATAAATTTTACAAAGTATGCAAGTTTTTATATTATATTCGATTAGTCTGGGAATATTCTTTGTGTCGGGGAATATTATTACGACTGCACAATCATTGGTGGACCCCACAACGGAATTATTGTCGGATTGAGAAAACGACAAAAATATTTTTATAAAAATAACGGCGGAAGTTTTACCGTTAATACTGTTGAACTACTCGGTAGTAAAAGTACAGTAATACGCGTGGTTGCATAGGCACGGTATTGATTATTAATGCTTACGTGAGAAGTCACTCAGTTTTGTTCAATTATTGCTATATTAATTGTTGCATAGTATCTCAAGTTATTTGATTCAATTATTGTCGATATTTTATATATTATTAAATCAATAATTGAAATGACAGAGTTAGTAATATTATAAATTGCAATATTAACGATATCTATAAGTTCTGCCAAGGAGAGGTTTGGTCACCTAATTGTGCGTCAATAGGGAGAAATCCTTATTGGAAAGCCCCCTCTTTCTTAGGAACGACCTTGTCGATTAATATTATGAATTATAATAATGATGACAAATGTTGTTAAAAATATTGAAAGGATTTTTATGAGGTAGTTGTTGTAAATTTAACGTATTATTTAGACCCTCATTTACTTATTTTTCAACATTATTGATAGAAAGATATTTAAATATAATGGGACCCCTGTGATTATGACATGTTGGGGGAGGGAACATGTGGGCCCCTGGTTTGAAAATTGAATGGGTGGGAGGTTTTGATTTTTGGTTTATCTGAGGAGTATTATTGTTATTTATATATATATATATATATATATATATATATATATATATATATATAATATATTTTATTTAAATGATTTTGCTTTAAATATGGACCGTCAGATTAAAAAGTAAATCAATACGGATAGATTCATGAATTAATTCTTATACGATCCATTCTTACATAAATAGAAGCTCATTCCTTCATTATTTTCTTACGAATTCTTTGAACTCTAGAGAGAGAAATTTATAGAGAAAAATAAGAGAAGTGCGCTAACTTTCTTTTCCTTTATCCAGTTTCTTTTACGGTGAGGATATTACTCTTTTGTATTCAAGAAGAGAACTTACATTATTCCATTTCTTTATTATTACATTGGAATAAACTTTATATCTGTGGAATACCTATACTTGGTGACATTCTTCTATTATTACATCTTTATTATTCCGATTTGGAACATCCATGTTCATGCTTTTTACGGGGACTGGTTCGTCTCTTTATTATTCTATCTTTTTATTACATTTGGAATATCACATGCGTGTGTTTTACACAGGACTGGTTAAAATCTTTATTATTACGTATTTATTATTACATTGGAATAACACATACATCTAATCTGATACCGCATGCATGGTGATTTCTGTTGTTATTCCATTCTTTATTATTACATTGGAACATCCTGTCGATTGTGATTTTCACGACTTGGTTAGATTATTATTATTACATTGGAATAACACATACATCTGAAATACTGCATGCATGGTGATTTTTGTTGTTATTCCATTCCTTATTATTCTCGGTTGGTTAAAATTTTGACTTTATACTCCATGAAATTAGTGGAATATCCTTGATATTTACGCTTCATCCAGTATTTTTCATGGAAATATTCTTATGAGCATTCTTGAATTTTACTCTACAAAGCAATATCATGTTGACAATTTGGACGTTATTAGTTCCTGAATAACTTAATTCTTGAACTTATTTTATTGAATTCTTATATCATTGTCATCATCCTCATGTTTATATTTTTTTAAAGTAAATACGTGGCCTGTAGAGCATGGATGGACTTGGTATGATTATGACCGAGGATTATTGATTGTAATCATGGTAGTAATGTTATAAATGATGTGGTAAAAAGTCCTCATTGGCCCGTAGTGCATTGATGGATGAGTTGTTGGCATGATCATGACCATTGATGAATACACAAATATCCTTGGCGTAGTGCATGGAATTTGTGGTCGTGACACTAATGAATATCCTTGGTCGTAGTGCGGGGATGATGTGGATTATTTATTAAAATTTGAGTCTCAATGATAAAAGTAATGAAAAACCTTATAAAAACATAAAAGATAGTAGATTTTATTCTCTACTTGACTCTTTTAATGGATTGCTTGATAAATGCAGTTAAACTTAATGTCTATTGTATTTTATCGGTTTAACATTGTTGAAGGCTAATGATAATTTATTACGCATTATCTTATTCATAATATTTCTTCTTTGGGCTAGTTGAGCTCACCCTTTCTTTCACTTTGTTCTCTTCGGGAAATGAGAATGTAAATTTGGAACTAGTGGGGGGACGGAGTGATGAATTAGAGATGGTGTCTTAGTAGTCCTCACTATTCTATAAAATAGTGTGATAATAAATGTAATGAGGACATTTTCTGAGAGTGGATATTGTCTAGAAGACAATATTTGTATTAAAACTCACAGCTTGTATTTTGTCGTACTTTCACGACTGTTGTATAATTAAGTTGTATTTGAATTTTGTACCATATATTTGGCGACTCAAGATGGATGATGTATACCTATTTTAGGGGCGTCATATCAAATTTAACTTAAGATTACCTAACATAGTAATAAGAACTTTTATGATGGGACGGACATTTAGAATTAATAAACAAATTGGATGAACATCCCATAAACGTACTCCCATTTCTATGTGTTGATATACATTAGGAATTAAGTTGACATATTACATTAGGATATTTTGTAAAATTTAGTAACTTCTTTTCTTACTTCCTTAAGTTAAGTATTAGGGTTTGTATCCAAAATGTATAAATAGGCTATGCATTCTCTTGTACAAAACATACTGTGAATATAATTCACCTTCTCACAAATTCGTATTCTTCATCTCATACATATTTATGTAACTTCTTCTGATCTATGTATGAAAATTGATGTGTGTAATCATTTTCATTATGGATGTTAACACGTGCGGCTTAAAACACTAGACTAGTCGACAAACTAATAACGGGTGGCTGAAGTGAAGTGTATTCCTCCGAATTCAATATGATAATCTTGGTTTTCAAAATGTTTTTATATTGAACCAAAGACCCTTTTTTTTAACTCTTACAAAGACTGAAAATATTTTCTAATTCAAAATAAAATTGATTCATTTAAATTTTGATAACAACAAATCTTATAACTAGTATTACATTTTACATAGTGTTAACGCCAAGATCTTCTGTCACGTCCCAATCACGTAAGACGTCCTGATCCTGTACAGTAAACACGATCAACACCAAAAGCTTGACGACTTGATCACGGTGGGAGGATAGCTCAAAGCGTGAGAGTCAAGATCTTGGCGATCACAAGGGTTAACAATGGAGGATAAAAATATCTAGTGTATTGAGAGAAATAAAATTATCAGTTACCTTTTGCTTGAAGACTTCCTTGCTATTATATATACTCGCATCTGGGTTCATGGCCACCCACTCACTTGTCGACACAACCCCCACTCCTCGTTGATTTCGCCGATCGCATGCAGATTGTCACCTTTTTCTCAAGACTGATATTTATCCCTACCGTAACTATAATCCCATCCACATTAATGATCTGCAGACTTTCGATCAATGAATTCTTCTTTTTTTTATCATTCTTGAGTTAAAGTAATAGATATTTAAATGTATGATGGGTCGACCCACTGATCCAGCCCGATACAATAAGGGCTTAACAAGGATTATAGAAAGACTAGGTCCAATAACTTTAAGATCCAATAATGATGGTCCTGTGAACTAACCGAATATATAGGCCCAATCTAGTTGGCCCAATAAGTGAAATATCATGACTCAACACATAGTTCATAAAATTTATTATTATATTAACATAAACTAAATGAATACATGTCAATTTTAATTTTAAAAATATTTAAAATTGAATTTTAAAGATCAAAACATTGTTATGAGAAATTTTTTACTTTAGTTCAGTATGTGCAATTGACAAACTTTAATATACGCAAGGCGTGGTTGAGTGTTGTGTATAGTAAGTAGTGCACGTCATGGAATGTGTTTTTTAAGTTCAAGTCGTTATTGTTAGTTATAGCTTTAATTAATTATGAGTTGTTTTGATGTGCCATTTAATTTTATTTTTTTTGTACTAGTAGTACATAATTGTAAGAATTAGTTTATGGCAGCTGAGCTGATACCACAAAAATAATACCACCACATTGTTTGAACCATCTTTTAATATTGTTCGTTAATTGATTCCATTCTTATGGAAGAATCAGTCCTATTTACCTAAAGTCTAATACTCCATTTGTATCTCTCTCTCTCTCTCTCTAAATGACAACTATTTATACTACAACTACAAGCAAACATTTGAAAAGTTAGATCATAATCCAACTGGTGATTTGTGAAAAAGTACAATTGCATACATATATATATATTTTATGACAAGTCGCAACTTTCGCGTACTACTTTTTAATTCGCCTACCCAAAGAGATAATTATATACTTTTTAATGTCATTATAACTCTTTCATATTTTAAATGAATTATCTCAGTTTTAAATTAAAAAATATCTTAAATTATTTTTAAAAGTCAATAACAATCTTATAATTTTCTTTCAACTGAGGAAGTACAATTTTCAATAGATTCAGAAGGCCCATTTGATTACAGTTACCCTTAATTAACCATATTTCATGGTAATAATAAGAAGATATATTAGGCAATAACAAGACCATTGTTTATTTTGTGGAATTGTTCAAGTTACAGATTAACCTAAGACGCAAGAAGTTGTTGTGGATACTTATTACTCTCCGCAAGAAATTCAGTGGAAATCATCTCCCACATAACACATTAACATCAAAACCTCATGGATTGTCATAATATGTTTCCATATATTATTGTATATGAAAGTAAGAGAAGGCAAAAGGTAGACAAAGGCATGCCAATATAAAATCTTTTGGACAGGATTTAAAATATAAATAATGGTGTACCATATATATCATCATGGATTCATGATACTTCAATATGGCTAAAGCATTTCCATTGCAATAATTGTACATCCTTACTTTGTCATGATGAGAATGAAGAATTATTTCACAGCAGATGATGGTGTTGGAAATGAGATTTGAAAATTGAAATATTAGAGCATTTTGAGGCTCAATTTAATGAGGGATCCACATTCCGGAAATGTCGGGTTTTTGCACCAATGCGTTCTCCTCCGCAAGGAGTATAACGTGGTATATTTATGTGTTCAAATCCATTAATAATTGAATGAGAAAATTGACTCCAAAGTCACCTACTTGATTGTTGAAAGTTGCAAAAGTCCCACATAGGACATTAGAGGGAAAATAGAAGTCTTTATATATGGGATGTTTGCTCAATGGGAAGTGCCCCAAGGGGCACCCCACTTTCGTGGAAAGGAGAGGACCTAGCCAAGACATGATTCAAACCTGCACGCTGCCGCTATGTGGTTTTGACTCCCAACAGTAATAAACTGCCAACAGAAGACAACTAATTTTCCCTCCCGTTTTTTGTCCCGTCCCGTTCTGCAGAAAAATTCCCCGTTCTGAAAAATATTTTCTGTTTCTTCCTTTTTGCAAAATTCCATTACTGCAAAATAATTTCCGTTCCGTTGCAGTGTTCTTCCTTATTCCCTTCCTACTGTAAGTTGTATATACATGCATGCATCATTACTGTTCGTCATATTTACATGCATAATTACTGTAAGTTCAGTACATAACATAAAAATTGGTGCAAAGTGTTCTTAATTTTGAAGTGTTTCTAATTAAAAACTGGAAATCCGTTTTATCTTGGGAAGCAATTATTCAATTAATCCTCAAAGACTTGAGAAATAAATTTGTTTTAAGGAAACTTTTGTGAATTGAAAAGCGACTGAATTTATTTATTCATATTTTTCTGTGTTTATATATATATATATATATATATATATTAAATAATACTATATTTTACAGATAACAGATGGTTAGTGAGGCATGATCTGCATGATACATAGAATTTACATGGAAGATAAGAAGAAGAAAAAAGCATGATATCCCAATCAGCATGATTGGGATATGTTTCTTGTCTTTTCTGGTCTGGGCTAATGTTGGCACAGCTGAGAGCCTAGGATATGATGGTAAACCCTCATTCCCTCTCTCTCTCTTTTTTAAACTGATAGCACAGAAAAAGAAACAACAAATCTTACTGAGAATTCTATAGTCTATACAAGATATTTATTATTTAATTTGAAGCAAACTCAGCATTCTGTCTTTATTTAAATTTTTAATTTTTCTAGTACGTTCAAGCTCAATTAACTATCACCATATCCGTATTGGCAAGAATTATAAAACTTGGTCTCATAAGTATCATGTTGAACTACAGCAACCAAACTTACCAGCCTGCGATCCCTGTCAGCTGTAGCAGCTGTCTTTTTATCAGGACGAATTGAAGTTCCTGCATGACCAGGTTGGTCCAAACCTTTTTCTTTCTTGACAATGGAAACACCCCAGGTCAAATGACAAAAAATGAAACTGCAGTTACATTATAAGAGCTTTTATATACTATTGCATGAATCAGCAAAATGTAAAGATATATTAATTGCTATTGTAACAATAAAACTATTGATATATAAATTAAAAGCAGACAACCAAAGAAACTGAAAATAAATGCTTCAGTATGATAGAATACCAGAGACCAATGTACATCACTCATAACTAGATAATCATGCCCTATAGCAGTCACCTGCAGCCTTTAGTTTTAAGTACCGCCTTAACCTACAAATGTAATTCTCATTTGTGTTATTCCGAATACTTTTTTCAAAAAAAATAATCATTTAATAGTAGCAGCTCAGTTCCATCCCCCTAATATACAAACAACAATGTTACTATCAAATAAAAAAGGCTCACATAATGATTACATACACACATATGCATCTGGGGGTACACCGATATGTAAGTACAAATATGCATACGTGTGTGTGTGAGTAAATATGAAATTTTTTTATGATAAGAATATTATTTATATACAAATATAATATGGTAAAAATCAAATGATGGTACCAGAAATTATTTGAAACAAAAGAAAAAGAAAAAACAGCACCATAAGATGTTAAAAATAAACAAGAAGGTAGGGACATCTAGTTGACTAGAAATGGGTACAGGATGAAAGACTTGACTCTATAACATTATTTTTTAGGGCACTCAAAATGGGCCATATGGACTTCCTACATCAACGATAGGAATTTTCTACGGTATTCTTAATGAAGAAACTTAGAAGGAAAAACAATTTAAAAAACACAAAATTACCATATAGGTATAGTCCAGCTGCAGCACACCATTCCCGGACGGAGATGTTTTACAAGTTATTATACGTAAACTATAAGACTGACTTTAACAACTTTGAGGTAATTGCAACTTTGAATTACCATTACCGGCCTAAAAAAACAGAAAATTTTGGAGTTACCACATTGAGATCCAAAGTGAATATGACAGTCTTTTCATCAGCAGCCCCAAAGATACCCTCAGTGCACAACCCATTAACACATAGGCTTAGAACTGAAATAGAAGTATTTTGTCACGCTATTGATTTGAAGAAAATTACTGCAACATACTTCACAATTTGTCATCACAAACCCGGTTCTGAATGATACTTTAAAGAAGTCAAAGAAACCCCTGGATTCGTCAAAATCCCACCAAACCATGGTTCCATCCTCATAATGACCAAATTAAGATAGTAGTAATGGATACGGAAATTTACTGTTAAGTTGAGAATTTATGACATGAAAGAGAGATACGACGAATATTAATATTTAGCTGTTTGGGGCTTTGGGGTTGCACAAATTGCAAACTCAGAAAGTGGTACTAAAATCACTTTAATTGCCAAGCTCTGCACAGTGCACACGTGTAAAGAGTTCTGATTCTTTCTAAGTTTACCTGGTGCTTGCTTTGTGTAGCCATGATCTTGACACGTACAGGGATAACGAACGCTGTTATAAATCTATGGTACACTAATAATAGTGGGAAATACAAGTTTTTTTCTTTTTTTATTTATTTATTATTATTTTTTTTATTTTTTTTTGGGGGGGTCAAAATCTATTAACTACTAACTTGAAGTAATAATAGTATTAACTTACATTTAATAAAGATCATTAAGTTAATGAATATTAATTATTAGAGCATCAAATAACTTTCAAGAAGATGAAATTTGCTTTGGGAATTTCCTCAAAAAACTGAATCATAATCGTTGGGAAGACATTAATAGAGGCACAGCTACTGAAATCTTGAGCTGGATCAAGTCCATACCTGAAGGCCGAGCATGTCAAAACATATTACATAAGTGGTTCCTTTTTAAATACAATGAAGATTTTATGTTACCTCTAAATTCTGGACTAAACATGTATAACAGACAAACCTATATATAGAAAGGAAAAAAAAACAATGACCCCAACAAGATGATCTAGCAACAATTTGGCTGTCGTGAAAAAAGAGAACATATATTTGACACCCATTACAAAGTTTAACGCACATATAGCTGAATATCATCAAATAAGCATATATCCAATATTATTTCTAATGTTGCAAATATAAACTCCAGCCTACATTCAATAAGAGCCCGTTTGATTGTCCCCTAAAATAGATATGATACACAAACTATCCGACTCAGGAGTGAATCTCCATATCATTTCCCCTCAAAAGCCTGATTAAACAAGCATAGATATCTGATTCATATACCACCACACCGAACTCGTTTGCAAACTTTCTCCAAACACATTAAATGGTATCGAACTCATATTATGTTCCTCTCCACATGAAAACACGCATGATTTTGTCCAATCTCTTTTAAACATGACAAGATATGGTAGAAATCAACAGGAAATGGCTACGCAAAAAGGATAATGTGCTTGTAAGCAATACAAATGCAAAACACACAAAGATACGGAATTCTATTGGCTCTCTTGTTATTGCTTGTACTTAAAAGTTTAGCAGGTCTAGTTAAATCCATAACTGATCCCCACAGAAAAATGGCCTTTATACCAAACCCTTATGTTAGGCTACTGTGCCCGAGAATTTAGTTTATTCTTTCTTTAGAAAACCTAGTTTCATCTTAAAATGCAATACATGCAGCAGCTTAAATTTTTAAGTTTATGACCAACTCCAAATTCCAACAGAATAACAAAACCACTTCTAATTTATTTTTCTTTTTTTATTAAAAGTTATTTTTATCAAGTTCTCCCTCCTGGAAGATCAGACAATGGGATTTTCCATGCTATTTAGTAAAATCAAGTCTTCAAGATCACAGTTTATCTGTTGATTTTTTCCTTGGGAATTCGGTAACATTACTCATTGTAGTGATTAAATGAAAGGGGAAATTTTAATTCGAACCCTAATTCCAGTTAAAGGCTTTATACACTAAATTTACTAGGGTTTTCACTGCTGCTATCTTGCTGCCGCATTTATATAATTTCTACCGATTGCGAAACAAATCTCCAAAGAATCTTAAAAACGAGATTTTCGCATCAAAAGAAAAAGTAGAGCGTAAAGCGTACTGTGGATTCGGTACATTTACCTTGAAAATGTGAGCTTTACTGTTAACTTGAGAAAGTTCGCACCAAGTTGAAGATGTTGATTAGAGCTTTCTGTTTACTTGACATAAACTCCATGAGAGACGGACATAAAACTTTCCAATTTCTTGTTATTAACGAACGTAAAAAATAAATAGACGGACTTGAGATTATTTTTATAATTTGTATTACGGCATTTAGATTATAAACCTATAATAAAATTAATATAAAGATAATTTAATAATTTAAATGTAAAATTTTTAATTTTTGTAAAAAAAATTTATAAACTCAGTAACAATGTGAAATAAAACATATAATTTTTTTGTTTATAAATTAAGTCTTCAATCCTTTTTTTTATCAAATGATATTTATAGGATTCGAACCCTCCCCCCATTTGCAAACTAAATAATGAGTATTACCACTACAGCAAAGCCCAGATCAGGATTATAATTTAAAAATAAAATATAAAAGAAAATTTATGTAGACTTACTAAACAAAATCACTTCCGCATAAGATTTTGTGATTGCAATGTCAGTCACAAATACTCTCTAATGATGGTAAAATTAATCATCACTGAGAGCCATCATATATTTTATTGTTTTGTGATGAGTTGAAAATTTCATCACAAAATACATTATTTTTGTAATTGCAAATAAAAATCGTCACAAAAATCTATATTTTTTAATGATTGTCATGACCGTCAAAAAATATTGTTTTGATTATTTCTTATATTAAAATATTGGTGATAGTTTAAATACAATCATGAAAAAGATATATCTATAAGTGATGATTTAGTCCATCACAAAAAGAAAGTTTGGTGATTGACACGACCATCACGGTTATAATACATTGATGGCAAAATTAGTCATCACAAAGAGCCATCATATATACTATTATTTTGTGATTGCTTAAAAAATCCATCAAAAATTACTATCTTTTATGATTGTTTTTAAAAACTGTCACAAAATTCCGTCACGTATTCTTATTTTTCTAGTAGTGCTCATAAACAAAGTGTTAATGAACAAACGTTCAATTATTAATGATTATAAACTATATTAATAACTTTCCGAACTTTTAACTTTTAAGATCTAATATAAATCATACTAATAAGGTAAGAACATCAAATTAGGGTTTAATTTATAGTTGTGTTGACTACTTTGTTGTAAAAGCTTTATTTGATTGTTTAATACATCTATACCAAAGGTGGTCTCATCCACTAATGGGTTTTTGTTCTAAGCGCAATTATCTCATCTTAGAATATGATATCTAGAGACCTTAAATCACGAGACCTTTCATTTTTTTTGGGTTAACAACCTATATTGAGCTGACTAATTACACTATTCTAATTTAATAAGGGCGTGCCCGGTCTGATGTTCACCCCAACTAACAGCTTATGTGTCTCCCCATCTTTCTTAAACTTCCTCAATTTTTGGGCCGAAATGTATAAGGCAAAAACTCGTCTCACATACGGTTCAGAGGCTGATCCCCACCCTAGCAGTAAGGGTGCAGCTTATGCCAGCTAACACAAAGAAGATACAGTTCACTAAACGATTCTTTGGGTCTCGATTCTCCCTATATCGGGGGATCGCCTTTGACTTGCCCGACATGTTCTTTAATTGACTTCTTTTTTTTCCTCAATTATATCTCCACGAGAATAAAGCTAAGGAGAAGACGACTAATCATCTTCTGAACCAAGCCCGTGTTGAAATAGTAATACTAAAAATCTACGAAATCAATGAGAATATAAAGTAATAGCTCTTGTGCAACATCGAAAGGGTCCTGATGCAGTAAGATCATTTGGATTGTTACAACCTCTAGCAGATGTTTTGAAATTGATTATAAAAGAACCTATTTCACCGAGTAGTGTTAATTTATCCCTTTTTTAGAATGGCTCCAGTTACTACATTTATGTTAAGTTCGGTTGCTCGGGTCGTTGTACCTTTTGATTATAGTGTGGTATTGTCAGATCCGAACATAGACCGTTAACGAGTCGCTTCTACATTTATATAATAAACAAATTCTTATGCTTAAATAAAAAGGAGTGAGTAAGTTGTCCAATCCATAAATTTCTTCATTTGTTTAAATTACGCTCAACCAATCCATAAAATGTACCTCAACCTATCTGAAAATAAATTATAACACAAAATAATAAACTGTAATATAACATTAAAATCTTAATAAAAAAATGATAAAGATAACATTCAAACAAGGGTTACAACTAGATACAAACCCTCGCGTTGTGGCGGGATTATTCAATTTTTTAATAATAAATGTGTACGTACAATTAATAAATTAAAATATAATAAGAACATAGTAGATTGTTATGTGATGATCAAATTTTACCCAGAAAAATAGATGAATATACATTGTAGAGGTTAGTGTTGAGATAAAGTAGTGATTTTATTAAATAATAATTAAATTACAAAGGATAATATCAAAACGGTTTAGATTTTTAATAATTTAGGCGATTATAAATCTAAAAAATTAAGAGAATGACATTATGCTATTAACTGTTTAGATTTGTAGTGATTTAGAAGATTATAAATCCAAAAAAATTAATTAATAGCATAAAGTAGTGATTTTATTAAATAATAATTAAATTACTAAGGATAATATCAAAACAGTTGATATTATCAAACAGTTTAAATTCACTACAAGAAAACCGGCTAATTCCGACGGAATCTTCCGTTGGACATACGCCTATTCCGTCGCACATAAACTATTTCCGACGACATTTTCCATCCGAAATTCGGTCGTAAATAATCGCGTCGAAAATAAAATCCGTCAAAAAATCGGTCAAAAATTACTTATCTTCGACGAAGTTATCTCCAACGGAGTTTCGTGGAAAATGAACTATTTTTGACAGAACATACAGGACGAAAATTTTCATCAAAAAAAATAGGCCCTATTTCCGACAGGATTATTCCCTCAGAATTATATTATTTCCGACTGAAAATTTAAATCACCCAATATTTACAAAAAATGATTGTTATTACTTTCGACGGAATGTACGTCGAAAATAGAGTAATTACGACGGATAAGTTCCGTCGAAGTTAAATTATTTACGACTGAAATTAGAATGTTTTGGTATTTATTAAAAAATGGTTATTTGTTATCTCCGAGGGAATATCCGTCGTAAATACCCTATTCCGTCGGAATTAACTCTTTTTTTTTAAAATACAGATTTTAAAAGTTCAGGTGTTTAAACCCATTAATGTACCTGTAACCTGTCACAACCCAATACACAGTAATATAAACCTGTATCTCACATTCAAATATGCAACGTAGCACTAAAACGTAATCTTCAACTCATTATCATTCACATTCACAATCAAATATCCACCAAAACGTATTATAAGCTAATCAATTACAAATATAAGCTAATGTTACATAAATGTTAAACAATATAATTTACAATAGTTGTACAGACGCAATTAGACAATACATTATATACAAAAGTTCTACAATAATATGAATATATACAAATGAACTATAAACTAGTAAAAGTATCATCACGTAAGTAGGAGGTGAAGCGGTCTGCTACTACGGTGTATATAAATCACCTCGTGTTCTCTGCCGATCATCGCCACCGCCGCCATCGCCACCCTGTTGATAGAATCAAGAATATAAATCATTAGTCCGTATATATATATATATATGTGAGAATTAACAAACTAGCCTTAATTGAAAAACATAAACAATAAGAATACCTGAGTAGGTGGGGGCGGACGAAAAGCCTCCTCCAAGAGGGTAATCACCATTCGAAGCATCTCGGCGCTCCAAGCGTCGAACTGCTCCCGAGGTAATCCCGTATTCTCTGCAGAGGCCCCTGCTATAATATCTCGGGCAATCTGGTGAAGACGAGAACGGAAGGCAATCGCCGACGCCGAAAAGACCGGACGCAGATGGAACTCTATCCGACACGGCCCCTATCAATATGAAAAAATATCATCATCCAAGCCGCCACGTATGAGAGACTTACCGACATGTGCTCTCGGACGCTGGCACTGGCTGGAGCCTATAAAGAGATACAAATTCGATTACTAATAATAATTTATATAATGTGATAAATTCGGATAATTTCGTGAAATATAAAAAATATTACCTTCAAGAAGTGTATATGCAGGTATCCTCGACAGACCCAACACTCGATATCTGTTGGTACTGCTAGTAGGGGGATCCTGAGATGCAACCCATAGTCTCAGCTCCTCATCCCGATCTAATACAATATCGGGAAGAGGGGTGGCGTAATCTAACTACCGTAACTCCTCCTAATAGTCTCTAGCTTCAATTTATACGCCGTCTCCAAGCTTCTAAAATCGGTCCTATAATGTATTCCGTATACGTATGTTAATTATATCATTTTATTTACGATTGAATATTATTAAAAGCTAAATAGTAAGATGAGTTTTACCCGTATATCTAAAGTTGCCTAAGACAAAGCACGCTCGTCCTTAGGCGTGTGGGCTCGATCCCAAAACTCTAACATGGTAGGATATCGGCCCAAGGTCCTCCCCAATGCCTAATACAAACATTCATAAAACAGGTCTTAAGTATTTGTGTGAGAACTTGACACATAAATAACTAAATACAACGCACTTACCGTCTTCGCCTCCTCGAACGACTGAGAACCAGTGGTGTGTACTATCTAGAGCTGACCACGATTCTTTTTTGCCTGCTTGGACTTTTTCTTGAAGTCATCAGCCTCCCAGTGCACACACATAGCCTCCCAGGCTAAATCGGAGACTATGCGGGGCTGATGGGCCCTGATAGTGGTCCCGGGCTGGTCCACAACTACCCGGGCTACCTTCTATCGCATCTCATACAGCCATCCAGAGTAATTCGCAACGACGTGATGCTCAATCACAGCATCGCCAGCTGACTGAGAGATGCTCGGGTTAAATCGATAATAAACCTATAACATGCGATAATTTAAAATTAAGAACAATTGATTTCGTCATCCCAATACAACTATGTGGTGATAATATGCTTAACTTATGTGGAACTCCCGCAAGACGGTTCTGCAGATAAAAGTGGCATCAGATCACAGATATCGACCGAATCGCATGCACCCTCCGGGAGATGCGTCAAACAAATCGCGTGTAGGGTGTGCTTAGCCAACGGGTCTCAGTATACTCTGTAAAAAGTATAACAATATGTGTTATGTGAATTGTGTTTTGCAATAACCGATAGAAATAGTATGAATATAGTAACACTTCATCACCGGGAAACAACATCCACCGGTGATCATAAGTCAGACCGCGGCCAATGAACGACCAAAGATACCGAGGTTCGTCCCCCTGTCGCCGACGAAGTGCATCTGTAATAATTGTATTTAACATAGTACTTCAATAATCATTGTAATTAATGTAATTGAGATATATTTAAATCCTAGTTAAGATAACTTACTCGGCGCTGAAGAAGAGCCTCCATCGTGGCTATCGTCTCCAATCTTCGGATCGCCCACCACCCTCGCCGACCTCCACCGCCATATGTTCAGCCATGAATATCCTACTAACATAACAAAATTGGTAGATTACTTAATATGTAAGAATAAGAAATAGTACGAATATTGTACTAATATAACTGCTCATTTTTAATTACGCACGTCATCAAACCCATCAGAATCAACGTGTATATCATTCTCGGATTCAGTATCTTCCTCATCCTCAGTTTCGAGATCAGTTTCTTCATCGTTATCATCCTCAACGACTACATAATCATTCATGTGTACATTGGCCTCGACATCCTCATCGTTAGGTACGTCAATGACATCAGTACTCACCACATCTTCAGCATAGAGCACTATGGCCAATGGGTTGCTCACATCTTCTTGCAACGCCTCATCCATACCAAACATGTTACCAACATTAAATGAACGTGTTTTAGTAGTGACTACTGTGTATGGGCTTCGAGTATTTACGACATTAGGAGCGTAATATTCTTGAGTCACTTGACTTGCTAACACGTACACGTCATCAGACTTTAACACCGACTTGATATCCATGGTTGTGATTCTATTACGATCAACTTTAACCCCCTTTTCAAAGATCAAACCAATTTATACTTAAATGTAACTACCTTTTTGTCAGCCGTGATAATTGAGCACAACTACATCCCAGAACGACCACAAGTAATTGGACTCGGAATCTTGGTAGCAGCTTCTAACACCACAACCCCGTAATTGGTGATGTGAGTTCATGCAAGTTATCAACTCTAAATCTGTACCCATTCACGATGCAAACCAGAAAAGAACTAACAACTTTGTAAGGTCCCTCGGATGACATCTATAAACGCCGTAAATATTCTCCGCTTCAACCCTTTTCTTAAACCACTGTTGGAAATTAGCATTAGTGAATGTTTCCAATTCTGCTGCAGTAAAAGTTGGGTTAGAAGCATACGCTTCCTCTTCGAATGAACTGCGATATTAGTAAAATGTCGTTAACATATATAGGGATGACTACACTATTGTACTAAATGGAGCAAATAAGCTTAGACTTACGTGATGTATGATGATACTTCGGGCATATTTAGAAGTACGTATGTAGATACAATCTTTAACTCTTTGTCGCTTAAGTAAGTTAGCGTCTCAGGGCCAAATAGTTAAACCGGATATGTGAATACAGCTAACTCATCATCAACATGATCAGTCATTGGACCAACAACCTCATTCCTTCCTAAACGGTTGGGCTTCGTTGAGACAACATCATCAAAATACAATGAGCAGAAGTTGACAAGCTCTTCCTCTGTATATCGTTCAGCAATAGAACCCTCTACACGAGCTTTGTTCTTGACCTTTTGTTTTAATCGGTGCATATACCTCTCAAAAGGATACATCCACCGATATTGCATCGGTCCTCCAAGTTTGAGTTCATACGGCAGATGAATAGGCAGATGTTCCATCGAGTCAAAAAATCCTGGAAGAAAGATCATTTCAAGCTTGCACATGGTAAGCACAATATTCTTCTCCATCTGCTCGACATCACTGTACTTAATTATAGTTGAGCAAATATCTCGAAAGAAATTTAACAGTTCGGTCAATGCATCCAGAACTTTTTTGGGTAACATCTCACGAAATGCAATTGGAATCAACTTCTGCATGAATACATGACAATCGTGACTCTTGAATCCAGAAATTTTCAATTGCTCAACCTTACAGCAACGTGTTATGTTCGACACATATCCATATGGGAGCTTCAACCCACTAACCCACTTACAGACGTCCTCAACTTGTTACTTAGTAAGACAAAATGGAGCTTTAGGTTTCGTAGTGTTAGGGCGAAGCCACAATTCTGGCCTAATGTTCAATGCCTCCAAATATCTTCGAGCATTGTCATTGTCTTTAGTTTTACCACTCGCATCTAACACGGTGTAAAACAAGTTCCCGAAAACATTTTTTTCAGTATGCATGACATCTATACAATGACGAACTGAAAGTGTGCCCCAATACGGCAACTCAAACCATATAGGCAAGTGTGTCCAATTATGAGTCTTCCCATACCCGGTTGCTCTCAATTTACTGTGTTCCTTCCCCGACAAAGGAAAATCAAGTTGATTCAACCAGCCCAAGACTTCACTGCCCGACAGCCGACCAACAACCCCCTTATTCTCTATCTTTTCATTGAACTATGCAGACATCTTTTACGTAATTGTGATCAAGAGGCAAGAATCTACGAGCGAGCCCAAAGAAACTACATTTCGCCTACGCCGCAATCTGGTTGCCTTGCACATCTCTCACACACACCGGACACGAGCAAATTTCCCGTGAGTTGACCAACCACTAACCATCCCAAGAAGCGGGAAAGTCGGTGATAATCCATAACAGGTTGCCTTCATCACAAAAATTCGTGATATCGATTTATCATATACGTCGAACCCCGGTCTCCCACAACATCTTTAGTTCATCCACTAACAATCGAAGGTACACATTAAGGTCTTTTGTAGGACTTTTATCCCTCGGAATGAGTATGATCAAAAATAAATACTGGATCCCTCACGCACATTGCGGTGGAAGATTATAGCGACCATAATGGTATCCAAACCGAAAGTACTACGGTGGCTAAAATTATTAAAAGGGAAAAAGCCATCAGTAACCATGTCAAGCCTAACATTTCTAACTTCTTCCGCAAACTCAGGATAATTTATATCAAATTTCTTTCATTCATCTCTATCCGTTGGGTGAGTCATCTGACCAGGCACGACATCATTTGTTCGATGTCAACTCATATGTTGCCGTATGGGACGACATGAATAGCCGCTGAAGTCTCGGCGCAAGTGGAAAGTACCATAAGATTTTCCTGGGAACATGTTTCTCCTTCCCCCCACGTTTTGTAACCTTGTAGCGCGATAAGTTGATATATCATCTCGCCCCTTATCTCTGTCCTCCCATAGTATAACATGCAATCCTCGCGCCACAAGCATCAATTTTCGACATCAAGATATTTAACCCATTGACCATCTTCTTCACTTCGTAATAATTCGCAAGAAGAATATGATTCTTGGGTAAAAACTATCCAATTATAGCGAGCAAATCGTTGAAACCTCTCTCACTACAGTCGTGCTCATTCTTGAAGTGTAAGAGCTTCGTCACTGCAAAAAGTTTGGTGTCCGTATCATTTCTCGGATACAACGCGACCCCAGATTCAGATAGCAACTAGTAAAAGGCAAAGAACAGATTATTTGGCACTTGCTTCAGACCGCTTGAAGAAGGTTCATATTCAAATTTGATCACCGATAGTAGTAGGGTCATAAGCATCGACCAACATCTCAACTGGATCATAGTGTTCGACGTATGAATCCCGTGGAATTGGTTGTTCCACAATATTTTCAATCACTTCTGATTCCCCGTGATGAGTCCATACGAAGTACCCATCCACAAATCTACGAGAAAATAAGTCAAATTTAATCTCGTCGACTTTTTTCCAAATCAGATTTTTACACTTGACACACGGGCATCACATCTTCCCGTTCGGATCATCCGTATGTTCTAGTGCTTTGTTCAAGAAATCTAAAACCCCAACACGATAAGCTGAGACTAATCCCCTCCCATCACTAGGGATCCTACGGTACATCCAACTCCGGTCGGCTGGCATTTTTAACTACACAGAAGTACGCATTAAGTTAATTTGGATATTCATGTGTGAATTAGATTTACCTAGTATCTCTACGGAGACGAGTGGGTAAGGCTTCTATCCGTTATTGGACGCGTCTAAATCACACTAGTGCAAAACACGTTGAGTACGTTTCATGAGTTTCAAGAAAATTTTAACAGCACCTCCCCATGGTCTCCAAGCACACGAAATAGACTAAGATAACTTAATCTAAGTATGCACCCGGAGAACATATAGAGATAATAGTCAATTAATCCTCAAAATAACAACAAATGTACCGTTTCATATTTGCACCGGCCTAAGTGAGAGACATAACATCCAATAACAGTCCCAAACTGGGGACTGTTCGACATTCACCCCTACTGAGTGTATGTCAAATGGGTTTCTAAGTTTTAAAGTATAGTACATATATAATTGAAAATGCTACTTAATTTATTGAAACTTGTGAAAAACTAAGCAAATGCTACTTAGTTTAATTATGAGAATTGTTGTGTGGAATCTCTACTTGAGTCGGCAACCGGGAAAAAAAAAGGGTCGTAGTTCCTGTTGTGTCCTATACTCGAATAATAAAGTTAATTTAATTACTGCAAACATTCCTCACTGTTCCATCATAACAGATGACAACATCCCGAAGGAGTTCAATTAAGCTATTGAACAAAGTTTTAGCTTAAGAACCCTCAGATGAACGAACGATCACTTCTCCGCTAGAATGAATCATCTCCCATACGGGTCCAATCCATGATATGAGCAGTTTCTCACCACTCCCGTGACGCCCCAAAATAGGTATACACAACACCCATTCCGAGTCGCCAAATACATGGTACAAGAAGCAAACTACAACTTCAATAATACAAATGTCGTGTGAAATACGACAATATATACCGTGAGTTTAAATATAATATTGTCTTCAGACAATATCCACACGCATAAATAAATCCCCATCATAATTATTGATTTTTATTTTACAAAATGGTGAGGACTACTAAACAACTCTCTCTAGAACCTTCATTCCATACCCCGACTAAGATTTCGCTACATTCTCGCCTCCCGAGAAGAAAAATGGAACAACAAGGAAAAGGGTGAGCTCAACTAGCCCAAAGAAGAATATTATGACTAAGATAATATACAACAAATTATCGTTAGTCTTCAACAGGAAAAATGACGATAGAATACTGATAGACAACAAGTTTCAGATCAATATTCGTAGCGGAAATAATAATTCATAGTAAGAGTTACGTAGAGAATGAAATCTACTATAATCTATGAATTTAATAAATCCATCATCAATATTTTATCCTCAGTAACATCAATCAATATGCATCCGAATCAAATATTCATCTTTTGCACTACTGTGCCAAAGATATTCATCGATTGGTCATGTTCATTTAAACACTGCTCATCTTTGCACTATGAGCCAAAGATATTAATCAATCGGTCATGTTCATCTCAACACTGCTCATCTTTGCACTACAGCCAAAGATATTCTTCAGAATCATTCATCTTTGCACTACGTGCCAAAGATATTCAATAATTTCATCATTTAAGACCGAGGATAATGAAAAATATTTTTAAGAAACGAATCCAAGTGAAACAAAATGACAAGGATTAAGGATTAAGGATTCGTACTTGGTTTCTCCACGCCCAAAAATACCTCAAAAATAATCATAGTGGTGTAAAATTCAAGAATGATCAAAAACATGGATACAATCGAGTTAAGATCCGAATAGATGTTTTGGGACGAAAAGAAGAAATTTTATTTTTCTATTGAATAAGATCAGAGTATCGTGAATAAAGGTCAGATATGCGTGAATAAAGTGCCGATACGTGAATAGTAACTCAGACACCAAAAGATAGAAATTCCACAAAAACATCTTCACGCTTCATGCTTAATAAGACTCGTGAATAAGAATCGTGAATAAGAACTCGCTTAATAAGAACTTCGTGAATAGTAACTCATGAATAAGAACTCATGAATAAGAACCCCCGACATGAAAAAGTTCCAAATTTGATAAAACTTCAGATCAACATTTCAAAGATAATGATATTGAAGAAATAATATCATTTGAGAAGAAAATAACATCCCTTACCTCGAAAGATCAATCTTCTAAATTAAACACAGGATATAAAGCTATGACTTGGACTTGCAATCAGTATAGCAATACTCAAAGTATACTCAAAATACTCACAAGAATACGCTCGATAATATAGAGAGAGAAAACTTCATTTTACGTGTGATTTTCAATTCTAACCCAAGCACCCTATTTATAGGAAATTGCTGTAACACCAAAAGCAGAAAATTTAATAAATTAATAATATAATTATATTATTTTCTACACATGTCTAGAATCTGATTTCAGCCATCAAACACATGCCACCTTCTAGAAAAAATAAGAAAAACGTTTTTCTAATTTTAAATATTTTAAACTTCCAAAATCAATTATTTTGAGCTTGAACTTCAATAATTCATAATAAATAGCCCTTTCATCAGAAAAATTCGAATCTCATGAATTTTTATAGGAAATTCAATTCTCTACAACTTTGCAGAAGAAAGTTTTCCAAATTCCAATCAGAAATTGACCGAAATCCACAAACGGGCAATTTTACAGTGCTATAATCAAATTTCACCAATAAATGGGGTCCACCGACATGTTTAACATGTTTTAAACATTTATTGCAACAAAATACTCTTCCTCCTCAGATACTCATATATCCCACATTCGTTGTAAAAATATCACCGTTAATATATTATTAAAATAATATATTTAAATGAATTATTTTATCGAAAAAGATAAAATATTAATTTTCAACAATTGTCATTTTAAAAATTTTCTCCATCTATATCCACATAAAATCAATATTTTCCTCATCATATAAATCAATAATTAATTATTCACAAATAATATTACGTAATCACAATATCGACAACCAAGGCGAGTTCCACAGTGAAGAGGGCTTTCAATAAGAATTTCTTCATCTTGGTAGCGCAATTAGGTGACCAAACCTCTCCTTAGACAGAACTTTCTAGACATTGCCAATAATGTTATCTAATAATATTATTCAGATAATATGAATTATTGCTTCGATAATGAAAGATATCGTGTAATGACAATTATCAAACAACAAAGAATATAAAATATCAACGCAAAGAATTATTAACTCAATAAAATCCGAATAAAGTAATTATCGTAACCATTATTGAGTAGTGCCTTCTTACGTAAGAATCAATAATTGGTGCAATACCGTGCTTCACTGCTCAACAACGCGTATTAGTGTGTTTTAACCATTGGGTATTCCAACAAAGATAATTCTGTAATAACTACGCCAAGTTATTTTTAAACAACTTATATTTGTCGCTTTTTTCATCCAATCGCTTTCAGTTATGGGGCCCCACACATGGTCGCACAACCGCAAATTTAATATTCCCCGACAATTGATTTAATATTCCACGACCAAACGAATATTCCCAAACAATAATGAATATTTTATAACCACTTGCTTATTTTGAAATATTTGCATATTTAACCCTTAACTATCCACATTAATCAAATCAACCCTTACTATTTCAAAATAATAAATAAAGGAAATTCCTTTTTATTTAAAAAATTTTGGTCTTACAACCTCCCTCCTTATGAAATTTCGTCCTCGAAATCGACGTGACGATACTGGTGTTTGAAAAGGTGAGGATACCTCGCTTTCATTTCCGCTTTCTAATTCCCGTGTCATTTCCTCTATAGCATGATTCCTCCACAAAATTTTAACTTGTGGTATGACCTTTCTTGGCGTAGGACATGCTCCTTCCTATCCAAAATCTTGATGTGTACCTCCTCATACGTTAAGTCTTGGCTATCTCGTCCGATTCTAACTCAATAACGTGGTTCGGGTCTTTCACATATTTACGAAGTACAGATATGTGAAACACAAGGGTTTTAGGCTTATTTTCGACGGACTGTTCGTCGTACTTACGTACGTCGTACTTAAGGTACGTCGTACTTAAGGTATCTTCGACTGACGGTTCCGTCGGAATAAACAATATTCAGTCGAAAATAAGTTTCGCGCTGGCGGGAACATTGACGCCAATGGGATACATATATTTTCTGTGACGCCCCCAAAATTAGGTATACGTCACCCATCTTGGGTCGCCACTTACATGGTACATAAATTCAAATATAACTTACTAATATAACTGTCGTGTACAATACGACATAAACTGTGAGTTTGAATACAAATATTGTCTACTAGATATTAAACAAACTCAAAAGGAGTCCTCATTACTACTATTATCACACTATTTCACAGAATAGTGAGGACTACTAATGCTATCCTCCGGACCATTACTCCGCTCCCGACTCGTCGGTATGTTCTCATTTCAAGAAGAGAAACGGTGAAAGAAAAAGGGTGAGCTCAACTAGCCCAAGAAGAAATATTACGACTAAGATAATGCGAGAATAAATTATCATTAGCCTTCAACAAGTGTTAAAACCGATAAAATACAATAGACAAACAAGTTTAATCTGCAATGAATAAGCAATCCATTAAAAGAGTCAAGTAGAGAATAAAGTCTACTATCTTTAGGTTTTAAAAAGTTTTTCATCTTTGTTATAAATTTGAGACTCGACTTTAATAAATAATCCACATCATCGAATCACCCCGCAGACTACTGCCAAGGATATTCATCAAATTATCAATGGTCATGACTATACCGAATCACCCCCGGTCATAATCATACCAAAACTATCCATCACCGCATTACATGTGCCACCGAGGACTTTTATCACATCATTTATAACAAACCATGATTATCTTAGAATGATCCCTGGTCATAATCATACTAAGTTCATCTATACACGTAAGCCGAAGATAACATAATATAACATGAGTGTGACGCCCCCAAAATAGGTATACATCACCTATTCTGAGTTGTCAATACATGGTACAGAAACAACTACAACTTTATTATTACAACAGTAAAACTGTGAGTTTGAATACAAATATTATCTTCTAGACAATATCTATAATCAAATAAATCCTCATCACATTTATTGATACATTATTTTACAAAAATGGTGAGGACTACTAAACAATCCTTTCTAAAACCTTCATTCCATACCCCGACTGCACTCGCTTATATTCTCGCCTTCCGAGAAGAAAAATGGAACAAAAAGGAAAAGGGTGAGCTCAACTAGCCCAAGAAAGAATATTATGACTAAGATAATATACAACAAATTACCGTTAGTCTTCAACAGGAAAAATCTAATAGAATACAATAGACAACAAATTTTAAATCAATATTCGCAATGAAAATAATAATTCATTAGAAGAGTTAAGTAGAGAATGCAAACTACTATCTTCTATGTATGAATTTAAAAGTTCATCGCTCATCTTTTATCCCGTAACATCAATCAATATACATCGGAATCAAATATTCATCTTTGCACTACAGCCAAAGATATTCATCGATTAGTCATGTTCATCTAAACACTGCTCATCTTTGCACTATGACCCAAAGATATTCTCGAGAAATCATTCATCTTTGCACTACAGGCCAAAGATATTCAATAATATCATCATTTAAGACTAAGGATGATGAAAAATATTTTTTAAAGAAACGAATCCAGTGAAACAAAATGACAAGGATTAAGGATTAAGGATTCGTACTTTGTTTTATCCATGTTCAAAAATACCTCAAAAATAATCATAGTGGTGTAAAATTCAAGAATGATCAAAACATGGATACAATCAAAGCTAGTATCCAGAATAGATATTTTGGACAAAAAGAAGAAATTTTATTTTTCTAATGAATAGTGTCAGATATCGTGAATAAGTGTCATATAACGTGAATAAGTAACTCAGACACCAAAAGATAGAAATTCCATAAAAAACATCTTCACGCTTCACTTGAATAGTACTCGTGAATAGTAACTCGTGAATAAGAACTCATGAATAGTAACCTCGACATGAAAAAGTTCCAAATTTGATAAAAATTTCCAACCAATATTTCAAAGATAATGATATTGAAGAAATAATATCATTTGAGAAGAAAATAACATCCCTTACCTCGAAAGATTAAGACTTTAGCTAGAATAATAAGGGTATAGTCTTTGAAGGAACTTGCAGACCGCCTAACAATACTCAAAGTATACTCACAAGAATACGCTCAATATATCGAGAGAGAAATAGAGAGAAACTTGGGTTTACGGTGTTTTTCAATTCTAACCCAAGACCCTATTTATAGGAAAATGCTGTAACATCAAAGCGAAAAATGAATATAATATTAATATATTTTTCACATTTTCTTTAGCCCACCTTAGACAACTGATCTCAGCCCATTTGAATCACATGTGAGGCCAACTTAGTTGTAAAAAACGTTTTTCTCAAAATAATTAACTAAAACTCCCAAAAATTAATTATTTGAACTTTGAACTTCAATAATTCATAATAAATATCCCTTTCATCAGAAAATTTGAATCTTGCGTGTTTTTATAGGAAATTCAATTCTCTACAACTTTTGAGTAAGAAAGTTTTTCCAAATTCTAAATAGAAATTGACCGAAATCCACAAACCAGGCGATTTTATGTGCTATAATCAAATTCTTGGCCAATAATTGTGTCCACCAACACACAAAACATGTGTTAAACATTTAATGCCACAAAATACTCTTCCTCCTCATATACTCATATATCCCACATTCATTGTAAAAATATCATCGTTAATATATTATTAAAATAATATATTTAAATGAATTATTTTATCGTAAAAAGATAAAATATTAATTTTCAACAATTGTCACATTAAAAATTTTCTCCATCTATATCCTCATAAAATCAATATTTTTCTCATCATATAAATCAATAATTAATTATTCATAAATAATATTACATAATCACATTATTGACAACAGTGCGGTTCAGGGATAGAGGGGTTTTCAATAAGAATTTATTCTTCTTGGCGCATGCAATTAGGTGACCAAACCTCTCCTTGATGTAACTTTCTAGACATTGCCAATAATGTTATCTAATAATATTATTCAGGATAATATGAATTATTACTCGATAATGAAAAATACTGTAATGACAATTATCAAACAACAAAGAATATAAAATATCAACGCAAAGAATTATTAACTCAATAAAATATTGAATAGTAATTATCGTAACAATTATCGAGTAGTGCCTTCTTCACGTAAGAATCAATAATTGGTGCAATACTGGTGTGCTACCGTGTTTTAACCACATAGGGTATTTTAACGAAGATAATCTGTGAATAACCACGTAGATTATTTTTAAACAACTTATATTTGTCGCTTTTCTTCATCCAATCGCTTTCGTTATGGGGCCCACACATGGGCTTTTGCGTCGCATTTAATATTCCCCGACGGTCTGACGAATATTCTCCGACAACAATGAATATTTTATAACCACTTGCTTATTTTGAAATATTTGCGTATTTTACCCCTAACTATCCCATTAATCAAATCAACCCTTACTATTTCAAAATAATAAATAGAGAAAATTAAATTTCATTAATAATAAGTTGGGGTCTTACAATGAGGATGATGACAATGACATAATAATTCAATAAAACAAGTTCAAGAATTATTTTATCCAGGAATTATTAACGCCCAAATTGTCAAAATGAATCTTTTTTTGTAGAGTAAAATTCAAGAATGATCGGAAGAATATTTTCATGAAAAGATCTTTGGATGAAACGCAAATATCAAGGATATTCTACTAATTTCATGGAGTATAGAAGTCAAAGTTTTAACTAATTTGGGTATAATAAAGAATGGAATAACAAAAGAAATCACCATGCATGCGGTACTTGATGTAGAGCGAGTTATTCCAATGTAATAATAATAACGGAACTGTGTCGGTGAAATTCACACCGAAGCGGGATGTTCCAATGTAATAATAAAGATGGAACTAGATCCGGTGTAAAATACACGAGATAGGATATTCCAATGAATGATAAAGAGCGGAAACCAGTCCGGTGTAAAAACACATGCATGGATGTTCCAGCAGAATAATAATAAAGAGCGGAAATCCAGTGCCGTGTAAAACACATGCATGAGATGTTCCAATGAATAATAATAAAGAGCGGAACAGTGTCGGTGTAAAACACATGCATGCAGGATGTTCCAAATGTAATAATAGAAGAATGTCACCAAGTATAGGGTAAGCCATGCGTATACAAAAGTTATTCCAATGTAATAATAAGTAATGGAATAACAACAGCTTCTTCATGAATAAGAAAGAATAACACCCCTTACGGGTACAACAAATAATATTCCCTACCTTAGAAGAACCGAATATTAGCAAGGTGAAGAAAGCAGAATACTTTTCTTCTTTCTCTCTATAGTTTTCTCTCTAGAGTTTGGTGAATTCGTGAAAAATAATGAAGCACTAGGCCTCTATTTATAGAAGATTTCTAATTTTTAAGACCGCCACGTGAAAAGGCAAGTGGTGGCTTGACGACCGGTGGTGATGTGAAAAGAAAAGTGGTTTGACGCTTTGTAATGTGAAACGACAAGTGGTTCGGCCTTCAGTAATGTGAAACGACAAGTGGTTCGACGCCTCAGAATGTGAAAACGACAAGTGGTTCGACGCTCCGGTAAAGGTAATTACTATCGACGAAGGTAATTACTATTCACAAAGGTAATTACTATCGACGAAGATAATTACAATTCACAAAGGTAAATACTATCGACGAAGGTAATTACTATCGACGAAGATAATTACTATTCACAAAGGTAATTACTATCGACGAAGGTAATTACTATTCGACGAAGATAATTACTATCGACGAAGGTAATTATTATTCACAAAGATAATTACTATCGACGAAGAGACTCTTAGATGATGACATATGGGCCCCCATAAAATAATCAAACTTACCACAAATGTCTCTCATAATGACTTTTATATACATCAAGGATTGAATAAATATTACCACAAATCATTTTATTTTAATCAACACATATTTAATCTTTCAACAATTATTAATTATTTATAACTTGTCGCCTCAATTATTGATTTAATACTATAACATATTATATGAGATGATAATCGTGACAATAATTGAATCAATAATATAAGAGATATGATGCAAAGAATTATGAGTAATAATTGAGCATAATGAGTGACTTCTCACGTAAGCATTAATAATCAATATCGTGTGTTCTTACTATACAACTACGCGTAGACATCGTACTTTTACTAACGGGTAGTTCAACAGTTTTAACGGTAACACCTCCGCCATTATTTTTATAGAAAGATAATTTTGTCGTTTTTAACTATGACAATACTCCGTTGTGGGGTCCACTAATGATTGAGCCGTCGTATTTAATATTCCCGAACAAAAAGAATATTCCCCGAACCAAACGAATATTTTATAACAACTTGCATACTTTGCGTAAGATTTATAAATACTACCCACAACTATAATATTATCTTAAATTCACACCATAATATTAAAAATTATTTCGACAAAATTTAAATCTTTATTGATAAAATCTGGGGGTCTCACAATCTCCCTCCTTATGGAATTTCGCCCTCGAAATTAGTGGTACGTACACGGTATGATAATAAAGAGGTGAGGATACCTTAAATACCTTTTTCGTTGAAAACATTAAATTCATCTTTGCAATCCTACCAAAGATATTTATTCACAATTCATCTTTGCACTACAGCCAAAGATATACAAATCATAAAACCAATAATGTTGAGACGCACTTAATAGTATCACGACCATTTAATTATCCATGCACCAATCGCCAAGGATATTCGTGTTTTCATTACTGATCATGATTATAGCGAATAATCCTTGGTCATAATCATACCAAGTCTATCAATGCACTACTACTAAAGATGACTTTTACCACATCCATGAATTAATATTTTATTTGAGACTCATTTCAATAATTAATCCATATCATCGAATCATCCCCGCACTATGAGGTGCCAAGGATATTCATTAGCATCACGACCACGAATTATCCATGCACTACTACCAAAGATAATCGTGTATTCATTAGTATTACGACCACAAATTATCCATGCACTACGCACCAAAGATAATTGTGTATTCAATTACTAGTTATGATTATACCGAATAATCCCTCGGTCATAATCATACCAAGTCCATCTATGCACTACTGAGCCACGTATGACTTTCAACATAATATAAAATAATGAGGATTATGATATAAAGAATCAATCAAATGAGATAAAGGATAAATATTAAACATTTATAATATAATTTATCCAGATTCAAGAATATCCCATGTTATCAATCACTTAATAATCTCATAATCTAATATCATTAATATTATAACAATATTTTAATCACTTCTTAAATTTATAAACAATTTATCTCAATTGTTTACACTTTACCATATAATGCATTTAATCATTCAAAATGTCATACTCATAAGATATCATCACCAATGATCAAATCTCTCATCAAAAAAATATGCATATATTCTATATAGGATTCTCTAGCCATAAAATCCTATTTTCAACTTTCATACTTCACATAACATATTTAACTCATATGTTCAGAATTAAACTATTTTCATGAAAAATACCAAATCAGTCCCCAAAATATTTCTTTTCGGGTTTTAGCATAATATAGTCCCATAATGAAAATATATTTTCTCGGAATTTTAAAATTCATTTACTATTTTTCACAAATCAATTTCTAATTAATTCCTTAAGAAATTAGCTACCTCAAGTTTAACTCCAAAAATTCCCAAATCTTGGCAGGACCTTACACATGTTAACGTGAGCTTCCAGTTTAAATTTCATGGTCATCTGAGTTATAGAACTCCGGTTATAGCTTTTTTCAATCGGAAAAACCTAAATATTGAAATAGTCATAACTTGCTCATTTTAAGTCGAGAATGAGCTCATTTTTGGACAGGAGGTACTTTTATACCATATACCTTCATGTCCCAAAAGGCAAGAATTTTTCTCATAATTTAAGTGGCCGAAACAGCCCGTCTAAAATCATGGCAAGCAGTTTTTCGCTTTTTTGCAGCTTTGCACTCCTTTGCTAAAATCAGTCCACACAAAAATCTACAACACCTTTTCCAGTAATTCCACTTGGATTAGTTAGGTAACTCATAGATCTAACTCTAGGACTTGACCACACTCAAAAATTCAAAATATAATAGGAGATATGGTCAATTGAATTTCATATTACGTTTTTCACCAAAATATGATTTTCAACTCTTTGTGATTTCTAAGAAACTTTCATGTTTTCACATACTAACCAACATAACTCATCTTAAAACTTACTAATACTTCATATACCCATGATTTTCATCAGTTCTATACTTTTATTATGACTTTCATCATAATCCACGTAAACAGATCCTTTTAGTTGAAGAAATATTTGAGGGTTTAAGAAATGGGTTTCATCTTTGGGTCAATACAAAATTCGATTTCATGCTCTAGGGTAGGCTAGAAATCTTCAAGAATACGTCAAGAAATTTTATTAATGATAGAAATATCATTCAAAATCGCTACTCTTATCCAAGACTTGGGATGCGTTACATTGATACCAACTGTGACTTTCATCCCAACTTTGGATAAGACGTCACAATGACACCTTACATAAATGTATAGTCAAAACTGTTTTAGAAATTAGAATCTTTGGGAAGTGCTCAAGGAAACCTTCGTACATGGGAGGCCATGCTTCTAGGTTATGATAGATATCATATGGCCACGTAATTATCCTTGGTTTACCCAATAGACCCCAAAGAAAAATGAGAAGATTACTATCATATTCTTCCCAATGGTGAGTCTTCTCTTGATTTATCATTATCTCCATTGCCTCAAATTGAGAATTATACTTCAAACAAACACCAAGATCATATAGGTAGTGCTCAGTAAATATACTTAGCAAGTGGATGAGCACAACCCCGCCATCTTATGATGACACGAGGTTGTATGTCATTAGACATCTTGTATGATAGTGGCAAAACACTCTTCCAACGTTGGGTTGCTCACCCTAGTTGATTCACCAAATATAACTACTAAATGATGACCACCGTTCTATTCCACTGTTACCTCGCTCGACCTAGCTACACTCTTATTACGAAAGGAATTGTGAAGCAAAAGGGTTAATTAATATATCAAATATTATCCTATATACGTGAGACCAATTAAATACTAAATAAATTTAGGTAGGTCATACTAACAAGTAATTCCCGTCTCTCCCTCCTAGTTCTTATCTCACATCTTAGCCAGGATCATATCCTAAGCTCGATATTAACTGATTGTGACGCCCCCAAAATTAGGTATCGTCACCCATCTTGGGTCTCCACTTACATGGTACATAAATTCAAATACAACTTACTTAATATAAGCGTAGGTACAACAATACGACATAAAGCATGAGTTTGAATACAAATATTGTCTACTAGATATTATACAAACTCAAAAGGAGTCCTCATTACTACTATTATCACATTATTTCACGAATAGTGAGGATTACTAATGCTATCCTCCGGACCATTACCCTGCCCCGACTCGTCCAAACTATGTTCTCATTTCAAGAAGAAAAAGTGAAAAAGAAAGGGTGAGCTCAACTAGCCCAAAGAAGAAATATTATGACTAAGATAATGCGAATAATTTATCATTAGCCTTCAACAAAGTGTTAAACCGATAAAATACAATAGACAAACAAGTTTAAGCTGCAGACGGAATAAGCAATCCATTAAAAGAGTCAAGTAGAGAATAAAGTCTACTATCTTTAGGTTTTAAAAGGTTTTTTTCATCTTCATTATATTTGAGACTCAAACTTTAATAAATAATCCACATCATCGAATCACCCCGCACTACTACCAAAGATATTCATCAAATTATCAATGGTCATGACTATACCGAATCACCCCTCGGTCATAATCATACCAAAAACTATCCATCATTCGCATTACTGAGCCACCGAGGGACTTTTATCACATTATTTATAACAAGCCATGATTATACCGAATGATCCTCGGTCATAATCATACTAAGTTCATCTATACACGAAGTAGTCAAGATAACATAATATAACATGAGGATGATGACAATGACATAATAATTCAATAAAACAAGTTCAAGAATTATTTTATCCAGAATTATTAACGTCCAAATTGTCAAAATGATCTTTTGTTTTGTAGAGTAAAATTCAAAATGATCGGAAGAATATTTTCATGAAAAGATATTGGATGAAACGTAAATATCAAGGATATTCTACTAATTTCATGGAGTATATAAGTCAAAGTTTTAACCAATTGGGTATAATAAAGAATGGAATAACAAAAGAAATCACCGCAAATGCGGTACTTTGCGCCATGCATGAGTTATTCCAACAGAATAATAATAACGGAACCGTGTCGGGTGAAATTCACACCCAAGCGAGGATGTTCAAATGAATAATAAAGATGGAACCGGATCCGGTGTAAAACACACAGATAGGATATTCCAGCAGAATGATAAAGACGGAACCGTGTCGGTGTAAAACACACGCATGTGATGTTCCAAATGTAATAATAATAAAAAGGCGGAACCAGTCGGTGTAAAACACATGCATGCGGAGGATGTTCCAATGAATAATAATAAAGAGCGGAACCGGTCGTCGTGTAAAACACACGCAACAAGATGTTCCAACAGAATAATAGAAGAATGTCACCAAGTATAGGTCAATCACAGATACTGAGTTATTCCAACGAGAATAATAAATAATGGAATAACAACAGATTCTCTTCATGAATAAGAAAGAATAACACACCTTTACGGAATGCACGACAAATAATATTCCCTATCTTAGAAGAACTCGAATATTGGCGAGGTGAAATAGCGAGAATACTTTTCTTCTTTCTCTCTATAGTTTTTCTCTACAGAGTTTCGGTGAATTCGTGAAAAATAATGAAGCACTAGGCCTCTATTTATAGAAGATTTCTAGCTTAAGACCGCCATGTGTGAAAAGGCAAGTGGCTGGACGAATCGTGATGTGAAAAGAAAAGTGGTTTATTATTTATAATGTGAAACGACAAGTGGTTCGGACAACAGTAATGTGAAACGACAAGTGGTTCGATCTCAGTAATGTGAAACGACAAGTGGTTCGACGCCTTTGGTAAAGGTAATTACTATCGACGAAGGTAATTACTATTCACAAAGGTAATTACTATCGACGAAGGTAATTACTTATCGACGAAGATAATTACTATTCACAAAGGTAATTACTATCGACGAAGGTAATTACTATCGACGAAGATAATTACTTATTGTGAAGGTAATTACTATTCACAAAGGTAATTACTTATCGACGAAGAGACTCTTAGATGATGACATATGGGCCCCCATAAAATAATCAAACTTACCACAAATGTCTCATAATGTACTCTTTTATATACATCAAGGATTGAATAAATATTACCACAAATCATTTTATTTTTAATCAACACATATTTAATCTTTCAACAATTATTAATTATTTATAACTTGTCGTCTCAATTATTGATTTAATACTATAACATATTATCTGATGATCTTGACAATAATTGAATCAATAAAATAAGAGATATGACAAAGAATTATGTAGCAATAATTGAGCATAGGTGGTGACTTCTCACGTAAGCATTAATAATCAATATCGTGTGCTACTTTATACAACTACGCGATAGACATCGTACTTTTTTACTAGGGTAGTTCAACGGTTTTAACGGTAACACCTCCATAGTTATTTTTATAGAAAGATAATTTTGTCGTTTTCTAACTACGACAATACTTCCGTTAATAGGGTCCATTAATGATTGAGCCATTCGTATTTAATATTCCCCACCAAACGAATATTTTATAACAACTTGCATACTTTTGCAAAATTTATAAATACTACCCACAACTATAATATTATCTTAAATTCACACCATAATATTAAAAAATTATTTCGACAAAATTTAAATCTTTATTGATAAAATCTGGGGTCTCACAATTTCGACGAACACCCGTCGAAATTAAAGTAGTTTCGACTGATTTATCTTCGACTGAATACTCCGTCGGAATATATATTATCTTCGAGGGAATGTGTCCGTCGAACATAGTTCCGTCGGAATTAGCCGGTTTTCTTGTAGTGATTTAGGGGATTATAAATCTAAAACTTAGGGGAATGAATTAGGATTTGTTTTCATCCTCAGTTGTTAGGTTAGTTGGACAATTTTGTTAAGGGTTTTAAGGAACATTAATTAAACAGGACACATGTTAAATTGTGAGAATGACAAGTGTCAAGTTATGATATCATGTACTGTGTTTTAGTATATAAAATAGATTTATGAGTTGAGAGATATTAACCTTAATGGTGATATATTATTTTTTTTGATCAAAGAATTATATATTATTTTAACATTATTCTAATATAAGAACAATCAAATATAGAATTATCGTGTTTAATTAAGACATAAGTTATATACATTATACAATATGCACAAGGATGATTTGTAGAAGTGCATACTGAACAAACAAACACGTTACTATTTTAACGAAGGCAACTAATATTTTTACGTAATCCTATCCTCTTATATGAATATACCCTTCATGTGAAAAAAATTATGACGTATGTTTCCATTGATGAATTATCATAAGAGCTATGTGGACATAAAAATTAAATATAAATATATTTAAATTTTATTTATTTATATTTTTATCCACTATTAGAGTCAAAATACAAATAATACAATAAGTAAAATTTAAATACTACCGTGTCCAATTTTTATAGTAAGAGTTTTTGTTATTATAATTGTATTTCCCTCGCTCCGTGTCGATAAAATACGCAAGCCACAATACTTCGTCATCGACTAATACATACATATGGTAGTTACTAGTTAGTACTTCTATTTATTGATTGTATACGGAGTATTTTATTATCATACACTGTTCACTTTTGTGTATCTACTGGGCGGAGTAGTGTAGGCCGAGGCCAAGCTTCTTCATTTACAGAACCCGACGCGAACATTTGCACCTCACTGTCTATGAAAGATTCCGTTGAAGCTTCAAACACCACACAGGTATAATCTCCATAACACCTCTCTTACTAAACTAATAATAGGTCTTAATAAATTGGTATAATATTTTTCCTTCTCAATTTTCTCATTGAATAGATGAACATTTGTAGGTTGCTGCAGAAGTGACGAGCATTGACAGAATTTGCATGTGCTCACTGATTGAAGGTGGGTACAATTCTATTGTATTCGTATACTAGGGTTTGGATTGATGCTGGGTTAGGTTTTTGAGGTGTTGTTTTCACTTTATTGAAACAAGAGCTTTGTTTGTATATGAGACATGATTGTGGTTTTTTCAACAAAGAAGAGATGGAATTTGATGGGTCTGATTTAGGATTGTTGCATGGATGTGAGAAGAAACCTGGGTTAGGGTTAGATGTTGGATATTTTGGTAAGATACCTAGGGCTGAAAAGATGGATGGTGGGGAGAAAAAACCCACTTCAAAGAGAAGAGTTACGGAAATTGAGGTCAGGCTTGATGTGGAGGACAATGAGCCAATTGGGTCTATGTTTAAGCTGAAAAGCAAAAGAAACCCTAATAAGGTTAAGCTGGGGTTGAATGGTGGTGGGATTAAGGGCAGACATGTTGAATTCGAAGAGGAGAAATTGCTGGTCAAAGATGAGGATTTAGGGGGTATGAATGTTACATTGGCTAATTTTAAGAAGAGGTTAAAGGGTCCTAAGAAGGACACTGGATCTGGCCTAACAACAGGAAGGGATTCAGATGCAAATGTGACTGAGCTATCCAGTCAGTCTTCAACTGGGCTTGTGAAGGACGAGGGTTTGGCTGTAGAATCGATCTTGAAGGTTGCAGATAAAGGTCATATGACTGATGATCAAAGATCTGATGGGACCGTTGATGAAGGGTTTGGAAATTTAGCTAAAGCTAAAAGCAAGACGTGTGCTTCATTGCAGAAAACTCGGCACGACATTGAGTTTGATGATGTGTTGAACAGGCAAAGATCTGGGGATCAGTCTGGAGGTGGATTGAATGAAAATTTAGAAGATTCTTTGTCCGCCTTTATATTTAGGACACAATCTGGTTCAATTAGGAAATCTTGCGGTTCCTTGTGGTCGAAAAAGACAAAAAAACCTCAAGATCCTAATGGTGGTTTGAATCCAAGCTCTGATGGGATTCAAGAAAAAACCAAGATAAATTTCGTTGGTTTAGACCGATATGTTGATGTTAATCCTAAGGAGTTTCTTTGTGTAAAAGCAAAAGACAAGTATTCTGTTCCTAATCAAGAGCCTACATTGGGAATAAAAAGTTTTGCTGATGATTTAAATAATTCTTCAGGTAGGAAAGCATGTGATTTGGGGCATGTTGAAATGCCCAACTCGATATCTGCTCTAGAACAGATGCAGACTGTCAATCAGTTGGATGTGCCAACAGGAGGGTTCAATGATAGTCTGGATCAACGGTACAAGGGTGTTGTAAGAAGCCCAACTTCAAGCACAGACCAAAAAGTTTACTCAACATTTGACAAAGGTAAGGTGCCTTGTCCTGGTAATAATTTGTGGAACAGGTCATGTGATGAGGCCAGTAAACTGATTTCTGGAGAACTTTTAGAGCCATCAGCATCTCGATCTCTCAATTCATTGACATGCAATGAGAAGATGATTGCGACCTCTATACCTGTAGATGAGATTGGTTTTATGCAGTGTCTGAAAGTGTCCCAGTCATCATCGGCTGCTGTTTCATCAAATATTTTCAGCAATTGCATAAGTCCCAACCGAAATCCGGGTATAGCCGTTGAAGTGCCAAACTTTGCTTCAGTTTCTTCACAAAAGGAGGAAGCCTCAGCATCCGATAGTAGGTTATCTCCAGTGTCGCCAAGCGGATTCCATAAACAGGAAGCAAATCACTCCGAGAATTACCAACAAATTGGTGATGAACCTGGTGGCCTTCTTCAACAGGTGCCTGTAAATAAACCTAGCACCTCAATTCTGAGGTGCAGTTCCAGTTCCTATCAAAAGCAAACCTCTAAAGATGTGTCCAAGGGTGTGCCTATTCTAAGTCATGATTTTTCTGGTGATGAAGTGGCTAATGGATCCTCTTCTCCATCCACTACACCAGATTATAATAAAAGTTATGCAGATGATATAGGATCTGTGCCTTATCCTAAAATTATAGGCAATAATCTTTCAGCTTGCCAGCCTCCTGAGCGTAAAGCTAGAAAGCGTAGGCAATGTGACATGGCTTATGAATGGGATGCTGATTGGGATATTTTGCTACATGATCAAAATTTTCTTGTCAGTAATCAGGCTGGAGATGATAACCTCCTTAAACGAGGAGAAAAGCCAACTTCTTCCTTAACCATGCTTTTAAAGGCTGAAAATAAAGGTGCTGCAGCAGTATCTGCTGGGCTGAGAGCTCGTGCAGCTGGTCCCATTGAGAAGATTAAGTTTAAGGAGGCATTGAAGCGCAAAGGTGGCCTTCAAGAGTATCTAGAATGCAGGTTTGTTACTAGTTTTTAATTCTGGTAGTACATATTGTATACATATATTCTGTTGCAAGACAGGCTTCCAGGTGTCTTATTCATGTGGTAACTCATATCTTGTATTTTCACCAACTCAAGGTTGTTTGTTTTTCAAAATCTACAAACTATATTGACATCTTCCTTGCACCCCACTGTGTTGCGGAAAGAATCTCTTTCAAGTTCTTAAGCTGTACTTAGAATTTACATTCACTTTATATGAAGTAGGAATGACATGAATTCTTTTTGCATCATTGCATGTCATAGTAGCTGCACCTATTAATTTTCCCATGAATATGTGGAGGTAAGAAAAAACTTTTATGTGTCACTTGCTCTCATCTTAACTTTTAATCTTTCATTTGTAGTAGGCACCAGCCTTTTTGCTCTTGGTGCCATTTATAAAAAATTCTGACAAAGTTGCCTTTAAGTTTCATTTTCATTTTATTTGAAATTCTGATGAAAGCTTCTTGGGTAGTATGATTACAACACAACACAACATTTGCTATATGGGATTCTTCATATATGTTAGATGATGTTTTTACCCGTAAGAATTTTGCAAGTCCTTTTATTTTTAACATAGTTGTTGCATTTCTTAAATTCCGACTTTATTTGCAATTTTTGCTTTAGTTAATTCTGCCTGGTCAGGATTGTTAATGTTTCATGTGGTGCAGGAATCATATCTTGGGTCTTTGGAATAAAGATGTTAGTCGCATTTTGCCACTCTCAGACTGTGGAGTCTCTGATGCTCCTATGGTTGATGAATCACCATGTGCTTCTTTCGTTAGGGATATTTATGCGTTTCTTGATCGCTTTGTAAGTCTTTAAGAATAACTCTAGTTTACTTTTTGATTCTTCTTTCTTTTCTGCTTATGAAAATTTATTTATTACTATTGCCATCCACCCATGACGCAAGTGCACAAGGCAAAGTTATAATGTGGCAAAAAGACTATAGTAACCCATACTAGTGTCATAATCGTATTGGGCCACTAGTATTGTATTAAAGCCAAATTTCAAGGTAATGTTGGAAGTAAGGATGGAAATATAATTTCTTCTTTCTTATGCTGTCAAATTTTTAGCTTTTTATATTGGTATTTACTTAATGGGCAGGGATATCCCTGTTTGCAATGTTTCTGATAATAACACCTTATTGACAGGGTTACATAAATATTGGAGTTGCTTCTGAGAAGGAAATTACAGTAACTGGTTCAAAGCATAATCTACAACTTTTAAAGGAAAAGAGTTTAGGGGAAATATTTGCCCCCCCTCTTGCTGATTTAGATGATGGAGTTTCCTGTATCCTTGGTACTTTTAAGACTTTTGATACTTTGAAGGAAGAAAAGAATATTGGTATACGAGATGATGAAAATAGGTCGGCAATAGACAAAAGAGACGGGACGTTTCTTGATCAGCAGGCTTTGAAGTTATCAATTCCAATAGAACCTGAAGAATGTGATGATTACCAGGGAAATGGTCACATTGAGGCTAGAAAATCCAAAAGAATTGGCAATATGGATCTATCTAGTTCAATTCCTCTTAGTGAAGTAGAGGATGGTGGAACAGCCCCTGTTATACCTCCAGACCTCACTAAATTTTTTTGTGGTGTCCTATCTGTTGCAGTTGATCACAAAGGGGTAAATCACCATATGCAGAGTGATTCAGAAGTTATAAAGAGAATCATTGTAATAGGAGCTGGTCCTGCTGGCTTAGCTGCAGCTCGCCACTTGCAGAGGCAGGGTTTTCATGTTACTGTTCTAGAGGCTAGGAGTAGAATAGGGGGTCGTGTTTTTACGGACCGGACATCTCTTTCAGTTCCAGTGGATCTTGGGGCTAGCATTATTACAGGTGTTGAAGCAGACGTGGCTACTGAAAGAAGACCAGATCCCTCTTCATTAGTTTGCACTCAGTTGGGCCTTGAATTGACAGTACTTAATAGTGACTGCCCTCTTTATGATACTGTTACAGGTCGCAAAGTTCCTGTAGATTTAGATGAAGCTTTGGAAGCAGAATACAATAGCCTGCTTGATGAAATGGTACTGTTGGTTGCTCAGAAGGGGGAAGATGCAATGAAAATGTCTCTTGAAGATGGTTTAAAATTTGCTCTTCAGAGGCGTCGCATAGTTCAATCTAGAAAAAATTATTTAGAAAGTGATCTGCATACATCAGCAGATAATGTTGATGACAATGTTTCTGGGAGTAACACTTCTAATGCGGAGATATTGAGTCCTCTTGAGAGGAGGGTCATGGATTGGCATTTTGCTCACTTGGAGTATGGTTGTGCTGCTTTGCTTAAGGAAGTGTCACTTCCTTATTGGAATCAGGACGATGTATATGGTGGATTTGGAGGAGCTCATTGTATGATTAAAGGGGGTTACAGCACTGTAGTTGAGGCGCTGGGAGAAGGACTTTGCATACACTTGAACCATGTGGTCACGAATGTTACGTATCACACAAAAGATCTTGTAACTAATGTTGACCGGCATGACAAAGTAAAAGTTTCCACATCAAATGGCAGCAATTTTTTAGGGGATGCGGTTTTGATCACAGTGCCCCTTGGGTGTCTAAAAATGGAATCCATAAAGTTTGCACCGGCATTGCCCCAATGGAAAAATTTGTCCATCCAGCGGCTTGGTTTCGGTGTGCTTAATAAAGTAGTTTTGGAATTCCCAGATGTATTTTGGGATGATTCTGTTGATTACTTTGGTGCAACTGCCGAAGAAACAAACAAAAGGGGCCACTGCTTTATGTTCTGGAATGTCAGGAAAACAGTTGGGGCGCCTGTTCTTATAGCTTTAGTCGTTGGCAAGGCAGCATTAGATGGGGAAAATATGAGCTCATCTGATCATGTAAACCATGCCTTGGGGGTTCTCAGAAAACTTTTTGGGGTGGCTCTGGTACCTGATCCAGTTGCATCTGTGGTGACTGATTGGGGAAGGGATCCATACAGCTATGGTGCTTACTCTTATGTTGCCATGGGAGCATCTGGAGAAGACTATGACATATTGGGTAGGCCTGTTGAGAACTGTTTGTTTTTTTCTGGTGAAGCTACATGCAAGGAGTATCCAGACACGGTCGGTGGTGCAATGCTTAGTGGCTTTCGAGAGGCTGTGCGCATAATGAATATATTGAGTACAGGAAGTGATTGTACAGCAGAAGTGAATGCCATGGAGGCTGAACAGAGACATACGGACAGTGAAAGAACTGAAGTTAGAGACATCATCAAGAGGCTTGATGCTGTAGAGCTGTCAAATGCACTGTACAAGAATTCTTTGGACGGGGCTCGTATTTTGAGGAGGGAAGCTTTGCTACAAGATATGTTCTCTAAAGCAAAAACTACAGCTGGTAGATTGTATCTGGTTAAAGAGTTGTTGAGTCTTCCTGTTGTAGTTCTGAAATCCTTTGCTGGGACTAAAGAAGGGCTCAGCACTCTTAACTCATGGATACTGGTATTTGTTTCCCAAGATATATTATTCCTCCTTTGATCTGAAGAAAATAAGAAATATGCCCTTTGGCAGCTGACGTTTTCTCATGTTCTTTTAATCATTCATAACAGGATTCAATGGGGAAGTATGGGACTCAACTCTTGCGGCATTGTGTTCGTCTCCTTGTACTTGTTTCAACTGATCTACTGGCAGTCCGTTTGTCAGGTATCATTTCCTGTTTTTGGTTTATTTGTTGATTGTAGTTATTATGTAGGGGGGTGGAATTATATGAATATAGCTCTTTAAATACAGAGCTGGATTTGATTATTTCTTCTTATATTATGGCCATTGTAGAGTGTTTTTGTAAAAGAATTTCCATGTTTAATAAGTCGGATGCCAATAAGATGATGTGTCTATTGGCCTGAACCCTGTTGTTGAGGGGGCATATAGTGGCAGTCAACATATTGTAGGTCCCAGTTTTCTTCATTCAGTTTTATTTAATAATAATTTTGTGTCTAGAAAGCCTGTGGCCGCTGTTATTGAAATAGTATTAGCTAGAGGATTTCATCGTGACGGGGCTGAAGTCATTTGTTGTATGTTTTCATGAGATCCTGCCTTCATGAAACTAGGTCAAAATGCATACTCAATATGTATTTAGCCACCCTTCTGATAATGTTTTTATTTACAAAATTACCCTCAATTCGTGCGTTCTTACTAAGATCCTTACTTTATTACGTATGAAATACAAAATAAGATTCTTACATTATTTCATCGTTGTAGGTATAGGAAAAACTGTTAAAGAAAAAGTATGTGTACATACTAGCCGTGATATACGTGCCGTAGCGAGTCAACTGGTTAATGTATGGATCGAAGTTTTTCGCAAAGAGAAGGCTTCTATTGGTGGATTGAAGTTTCTGAGGCAATCGAGTGCTGTGAATTCTTCAAAAAGCAAGATTAATTTAGCTTCAGGAAAACCACCCCTATGCACACACCATGGAGCTCCAGACAATAGAGGAACTGGAACCCATTTACCTTCAAACAGTAAAAAGTGGAACTTCAAGTTGGAAACCAAGACTGACGCCAAATCGGAGATGAAATCTTCAAGGTCTCAAGGTTCAGTAGAAATACAGGATTCTAAGGTGGAGGAGGATAAAGAGCATGCCCTGTCTGAAGAAGAACAGGCTGCCTTAGTTGCTGAAGAAGTAGCTCGTGCAGCTGTCGAGGTTTGTTTCTCTCGTCACTGAAGCATTTTATTTCTATTTTCTTGGTGCTGTAGCAAGATTGATACTTTGCAACCTTGTAAAAGTTTTAATTGATGCTCACCTAAGCTTGAGGCAGTCTGTAGAACTTATGATTTTTAATAGTTTAGGAACCTCTTTCCCTAGATGTACCCCTATGAGCTGAGGAATGATCCAATGCACGCTGCTGCCGTGTGCTTTTCCCCCTGCTCATGAGGTGTATGCTTCATGTGTGTAAATTAATCTCTTCTATTAGTTTTTCAAACATCAAATGGTGGAATTTTATTTTTTTTCTTACTAGCTCTATACATGATAATGTACCTATAAAAAGCAAATAAATTTACAAATTGTCATGATATTTTGTATCATCTTCATAGAGATGCAAACAGACACAGAGACTCAAAACAAGCACTCACTGATATAATGGTTTATTTAAAATTTAGCTCAGATATTGAATTATATTTTTGTGTTTTTAACATAAAACGAAGATTTGGAAATCGCATACTTGATTTTGTTCCTTGAGGTTCTCTCCTTGTTTTCATTTTTGGCGCTGCTTTATAATTTTGCTCACGTCTGTATATTAATAAACGAGGTGTACTTAAACAACTTTATTTGCTCACCTTTACAGTTTGCCAAGTTCATTGGTCTTAACTGTGACATTTAAAAATATTTGAAGAATTCTTTAATTCTTACTGTTTTTTATGATTAGATTGAGAGTTTCGGGAGTTCTGGATGCCTCTGATTACGGTCAAGTTTGAGCAGGATAACATTGGTTCGGATATGAACTTTGATTTTTGGTAGCACCTTATTTACTTATTTGTCTTAGGTGTCCTATGTACTGCATACTATTCTACACCAAGGGTGTGCTTGATGGGAAGGGGCTGAGTGAGGGCTGAGATTGCTTCTTTATGTTTATTTACTTGCTCTTTCTCATGTTTTTTTTTTTTTTTGGGGGGGTGTTCACTGTCTACTACCATCAAACACAAACTTCAGTTTTGCACCTGAGTGTGTTTGATGGGTTGGGTGGAAATTAGGTTAACCGCCATCTTCTTGTTCCATTATGTACCCTTTTACCTTATATTGTAGACGTGTATTACTTTTGACTTTTTTACTTTCAGGCATATGTGTCGTCGGATCCCAGGTGCAACACTTCTCTGCAGCTCCCAAAGATACCATCGTTTCACAAATTTGCTAGACGTGAGCTAGGAAGACAAGATTGTATATCGGAAATAGATTCTAGGAATTGTAAGGTGAGGGAATGGACTGTTGATTTCTCCGCTGCTTATGTCCACCTTGACAGTTCAAAAATGTCAGTCGATAATCTTTCACAGCGTAGCCACTCAAATGAGATTGCATGCCAGTTAAACTTCAGAGAGCACTCTGGCGAAAGTGCGGCTGTGGACAGCAGTATATTTACAAAAGCATGGGTTGACAGTGCTGGTAGTGAAGGGATAAAGGATTGCAGTGCCATTGAGAGATGGCAGTCTCAAGCTGCTGCTGCTGATTCTGATTTCTTCAATCAGACTTTATGATAATGGATGAGGAGTCAAACAGGAATTTAAAACCACCTATGTGGAAGCATGGTGGCTTGCCAAATGAGAGCTCTGTTTCACAAGTGACAATAAACAGGGAGTTGGTTGAGAATCAACCTAGAGGAGCAGAGAAAATTAAACAGGCCATTGTGGATTATGTTGCGTCTCTGCTCATGCCTCTTTACAAAGCAAGAAAAATTGACAAGGATGGTTATAAGTCGATAATGAAGAAAACTGCAACCAAGGTCAATTACTTCTGCCATTTATTTATTTTTTTCCTTTTTTTTATGGTGCTAATATATCATATATTAGTGATCTGTGGCTGTCTTGTTTCACAGCACTCTTGGTCACGTAGATGAGATACATTCGTATGTGAATAAGTTTTGAAGCAACATCACAACTTTCAAAAACTGTACTGTGTTATGAATTGCTTTGGTTTAGTTTACTCTCATGAACTTTCTGGTCTTGTCTCTTTTCCCCATTGCAAATTTCAGGTCATGGAGCAGACAACGAATGCTGAGAAATTAATGGCCGTTTTTGAGTTTCTCGATTTTAAGCGCAAAAACAAGGTATGCTGCATTTGTTTTTGGCAAATACATTAGCCATCTGTATGACTGTATCTTTATGTTTAGGTAAAATCTTATTTTAGAAGTAGGCTTGATAGACTTCACGACACGCTTGCGTGACCGGATCGTTTTTAGCAAAGTTATAGGATGAATTGCTCACAACGCCTTAACCTCTCGCCTATATGTAGACTGTAATCTCGGTACAATTGTTCGCGTTAGGAATTTTGCGTTGACCCAACGACACGTCGACCCCTCGCTTATATTGAAGCGGTAATCTTGGTACAATCGACGATTGATGCGGTAGAAGACGTCACACACTACTATATGTATTGTTGCATGATAAGTCAAACTTGAATCTAAAAAAAAAAACTAAGAAAATAACTTGAGAATTCTTCAAAAAACCAAAAGTAGAGAATAATCTCACAAGAATATGATTAAAATCTGAATTGTATTGAATGTTGTATGAATTACATTAATAAAGCTTATTTATACTAAATATGAAACTCTAGAATCCTATAAGAAAATAACAAGTAATTCAGAATCAAACTCTAATTTAAAAGTAACCTAATTACAATAGGAAATCTGAAAATATATTGAAAATATCTAATTTATTAAGTAAGTACGCGTCCCAAATAACAGTAAACGAGTAACTGAATTTCCTCTGCTGGAATTGTATTGTCTTCATGCTTATCAAGTCGTCGTCGAGTTAGTGGAAAAAATTGAGTCGTTTGGACGACTTGGTCGAAAGCCATAAAGTCGAACGCTTAGCCATGAAAGGCGACGACTTGAACGACTTAGCAGCGACATAGACGATTGAATTGAAAATCGGGCAACTTGAATTTACGAGTCAGGTACCCGAACTTAACTGGGTTTAAAAAAAGAAGTCAGGCAGCTATAACCTAATTGATCAATCGATCGATCGCATCCCACTTGCAAGCCAACAGAGAGGGAGAGAGGGGAGAGCAACAAAGAGGGAACTTACCGTGTCGACTCTAGCAACTTCCAACTTCGGCACCTCATGTATGTTCTTCTTATCTTCTTCACTTCTCTACTACTCTTCTTCTCTTTCCTTTTGTTTTTCTTTTTTTTTTGAGTATTCTTTTTGAGAGAAACCAAGAGAGAGGGTTGTTCTTCTCTATTTCCTCCCGTACCTCAGTTCTGCTCTGTTTTTTTTTTGGTATTCTGGTTTCGGGGTTTCTATTTTCTTATTATTGACTTCTTTTAATTTTCTTATATGATATATGCTTACTTGCTTAAATCATGGTAGTGGTACACGTGCCAATCTTATGACTTTGTTTACACTTGTCCTACTAGCATGCATGAAATTGCTTATTTTAATATATTTTTTGGTATGTTCATGTCTTGTCATTTAACAATTATAGCTGCATTTGTTGTCATTGTTATTAACTATAAAAAAAAAGACATTGTTAATGCAGTGCTCTGTTCGTGGATTAATAATTAAGATTAAAGTGGATCAAAAAATAAGATTAATAATTATAAGATTAAAGTGGATCAAGAGATTAAAGCAAAAAAAAATGTTATGCAGAAACAGTTATAATTCAAGAGATTAATAATTATAAGATTAAAGTTTTTACAAATGTATCACCATTTATATAAATTGAAGTTGGTACAAGTTCAAAAAATTACAACTATAATAAAATTATCATTTTGACTTGATCTTGTCCGCTTATTCTTGTGATTTGATATGCTATAATTTGCATTTTGAATATGGAAAATCATTAGAAATATAAATATATAAATATTCATATAAATTTTAAACATATATAATTTTATATGTATAAAATTTTTGTCGACTTGTGGATGACTAGTCGGGTGCCTTGTCGACTAAGCGCTTAAGCTCCCGGCTGTCGCTTTGTCTTGACTTAGCGCCTTGATAATTATGATTGTCTTTGGGCGCGGCCGCGCTCGACTGGCAGAGAGCCTGTTTCATCAGAGGGCGGGACAGTGCTGCATTTGAACTAGATTAGGGCGTGGCCGCGCCTGACCCAGAAAATTAACTTTCTGCTTCTTTTGTTTCGTGGTTTGGCACGTTCGCTTGCAATATATTCACGGCCTTCACGGGCTTGGAATCCATCTCATTAATCTCTGAACTCGATTCACCCTCATTCCAAACTTCATGAATCATTCCGATAAGCCCCTCCTTGAAGCGTTTAGCCTGAGCTCTCCCCACTGGTTCAACCGGAACTTGCACCGGATCCGCTCCATGATTGCCATTCATTCCTGAGCTAGGGATGTACTCATCAAGGCTTCTCCCTTTGCTTTGGAAAATATGTAAGGTTTAAATTTCTTAGTAGTTTAATGACTTCTTTTTCTTTATATATATATATATATTAATTAAGGATAAATTACACTTGTACCCTTAACATGTCGCTATGGTGACACTTGTTTCCCTGTGAATGCCAAGGATCTCCTCATTCAGATTTTATTGATTGACAAAATCAATAGAACAAATCAAATGTCCGATAAGTGCCTTTTATTTCTATCGTGGAAAAAATCCAATAATTCAAATAATTATTTTTGTTCCAATGTGTTTGTATTTTATTCATTAATGTATTGTGGACAAAATATGTTCCTTTTGAGGTAAAAATAAATCCATTTTGAGTTACTTTTTTAATCATTTTCACTGTAAATATTAAGCTTTACTTGTCATATTCTTTAGGGTTAAATACATTTTTCCCCACTCTACTCGACCTCGGTTTACAAATGCATCACTGAACTGATTTTTTTTACAGTCAACTCATTGAACTATAATTTGTTTACAAAAATTCAAAAAACCGTCTAGTCTTTTAAAATTTTAACGACAGATATATGTGTCATGTGCTGACGAGGAGAGAGAAGCTGAGTTGGATAAATAATTAAATTAAATTCTACTCAATTCTATAACAAATAATTTAAGAAAATATAAATAAAATTAATATACATGACAAATAATTAAATTAATTAATAATAAAATAAATTAATAAATAATTTTACAAATGTATTTATATAAAATTAATAAATTCGTATTTTTTTATTTTTTAAATATTTTAATTTCATTTTAAAAATATAAAATTATCTAATATTTTGAAAATGGGGGGATTATTATTATTATTACTTTCTCCACATAAAAGAAAGAAAAAAAAATAAAAACTTCATCTTCCTATCAGTTCATCTTCCTTTTTCTGCTAGCGGCACCGGCGCCGCCGCCGCCGCCACCACCACCACACCTATACCCTTTTCTACCTCCGACACCACCTCCTCCTCCGCTGTTCAATGTCTATCACCGATCATCCTCTACCACCGATCAGTCTCTAGAACAACGGTGGTGGAGTACGATCAGATCTAGTACATTAATAATCTCTAGATATACCTTTTTCTAGAACAACGGTGGTGGAGTACGATCAGATCTGACACTCCATCGCTTTGGGAACACGTCGAGCAGTTCGTTGTGAATGCAATTGGCCTTTTTTGCCGATTGCGTTTGGGTCCGATTTCAAGTGTAATAGTGATGTTTGGAAGGCCTTGAGGGAAATTCCGGCCGGCGAAAGCAAGGATAACCCTTGGGCTGACTCCATCGAACGATATCCGGTAAAAGTTGACGTTCCCGTGGTTGTATAGACGACGACATAACGGTGGTTAGGTTAACTTGGTTCTTAATTTCTGAGGACAAAGGGCTGGCGCCATGGATTAATTAAGGATGATTGCATATGGATATTGGATGTTACTCCATCTTGTTGCTATTTCTTTTAAAATGACGGATATAATATTTATTTTTTCCGTTTAATGATCTATGGATTAATCAAAAACATGGTCATTAATACACACAGGTGAGAAGCAAAGAAATTATCCAAGTAAAACATCGATTGAATATGAAATGAAGGATAACCCGGACACTTTATAAGATTATAGACACTGTATATTAATGTGCTAACATTTATGGAGTTCCAGTAATTCATATTAATGTGCTAGATTTGATAGATAAATGATTTTTGATGGATAAATGATTTTTAATGTGCAGATCATCATTTGTTTTAATTTATTTTTAACTTTTCTTTTAATTTGTAACATACTAAAAAATTAAAGCTTACTTTTTAGCATATTTTTATTTTTTAATATTTCTTTCTTTTATTAAGCTTAGATTTAATAATTTCATAATATAAATAATAATTATATTAATTTTCAAAAATAAAAATAATAATTAATTTTCAAAATTTTAGTTATATTTGTGAAGTTTGAATTTATTTTTATGTATTTTAATTTTTAATTTGTGTTTATTGTGAAAATACTTATGAATAATGTTAAAGACATTACTCAAATTCAAAATTTACTCAAATTTCTCTTATTTTTAATAATATATGTAATATATTTGAATACAATAAAAGACAAATTTGTCAAAAAAAAATACTAATAATTTTTCATTATTAATGTTGAGGGTATTATGACACTTTGCAAAGAAAAATGCAACAAAAAGTAATTAAATCCATTTATTTTTCAACGTGGCAACAACTAGGATGATAGCACATGACGATTGCATGACGTGGATATTAATTTAAAAGTGACATGGACGTTCCGTTAAAAGTCAACGCATTTAACGGATTTTGTAACGATTTCAAAATAATTTGTAGTTCAATGAGTCGATTGTAAAAAAAATCAGTTCAATGATATATTTGTAAATCGAGGTCGAGTAGAGTGAGGAAAAATGTATGTAACCCGAAGTAATTATGATAAATCATAATACAAGATATAACAGTCAAACAATTAATGCTACAAATTGAAAAGGAAAATATAGAGGTGATGTAAGGCGCATGCCTCATAAACCCAGGTTCTAGAATACAAAACAAATGTGTCTATGCTGCTGCCTTTTCTACCGAGGCGTATTACTCACAGATATCCTGGCAATCTATGACTGCCTTGGCTCAAGGGGCACCCTGAAGATGTATTTATTGGCATTGTATAAATTATAGCCAGATGGTAGATGTAAATGCTTAGCTTTCCCATTATTAAGAGATGTCACATGTTACTCACAACTGGTGGGTTGAGTCATTGCTTTACATTGGATCTGATCTAGTGATTTTCTTTGTTCATATTTAAAGGGATTCCCTAACAAAAGCTTATAATTGTTTTGTTTTATGTTTGAAGCTTCCTGTTGTTTCTAGTGAAGCATGCTTATGTAATAACTTTCATGCCTTGGTCTCATACCATATTAAATCTTGATATTTGGTTTATTTTCCAAGGAACAAGTTTTTCTACACTAGGTTGATGGAGCTATCTGTAACGAAAGCTTATAATATTTTGTGTTATATACTTGAAGCTTCCTGAGTTCCTGTTGTTTTTAGTGAAATATGTTCCTGTAATCCTGGTCCGGCATTGATCTCCTACCATTTTAATCCTTTCTGAATATATTGGGTTTATTTTTTGAGGAGCAAGTTTTTATAGGCTAGCTTGATGGAGATATCCTATTTGTTGATATAAAAATATTAACCATATAGGATAGTGATTTGGCGATGACATTTTAAGCGAGTGGTCACAAATGATTTAATGGGCATGTGCAGGGAGGTTGTGAAGCCAATGAGGGCAGTGGAGGGTGTTGATGCTTATACATTCAGAGAAACTATGAGTTTTGTGAAATTTTCTTTGTTTGGTGCAGGTTGCTATCTTTGGGGTCTGCATGCTTTTTGTAGACCCCTTATGGACTGAGATACCGCCTTTGATGCTGTTTTTGATTTTTCTTCTTTTTCCTTTTTTTAAGAAAAGAAATTATGTTAAATTTTCATATATTTACTCAAAAGTTATATTTTAGTGCAAATAATATATTAGGAGGGTCAATATGGTGATATTACTACTATTATTATGGGTAGAGCTGTAGAGTTAAGAATCTGATAATTTTGGACTTTGATATGGGTATGATGGAAATTTCTTAGTAGTTGGATATGACCTCAGCGCAATCTATTACTTAAACTGAAAGAGTAACCTACAACTAAACAGTTGTACGTCACAGTTATTACCTTTAGCAGTGACTAGTGTGCAGAGTCACAGTGGTCTGAGTCAATTTTTTTTTTGTGATATATCCAATTTTTTACTTTTTTCAGACATATTGTTCAACTCGTAAAGAAGCTCTCAAGTATCATGTCTCCAATGTTTGATTATATCGTCATCAACTTGGATTTACGTGCCGTATAGTTGTTGTAAATATAGATTTTATGATTTTCCTAATGATCATTATATCTTTTAAATTTAAATTTCTGGGATTTTGTGTATGTGAGTTTATTACATGTTTTTTTTTTGGATTTTCTGATATGCAGATTCGAGCCTTTGTGGACAAGTTGATTGAGAGACACATGACAGATAAACCAGGTGTGAAATCTTGATGTAACTGATGATAGACTGGCTGTCAATCTTGAGCTCTTCCATTCCATATGTAGAGAAGTCTGCCCGTCATGGTTCTTAAGCTCTCATGATATACTGGTGGTGCAGAACACCAGACGATGGCACCAAAGTAACTCTCTGTAGTCACCGACTCGAATGCTCTACAGGGATTGAAGGGAGACGGCTCTTGTAAGAATCTCCCAATATGATAGTGATTGGTGGGCCAGTTACAATTTCTCCCAACATTTGGTGGTTTTGTGCGATTTCAAATGCATTTTGTTTTGGATTATGATTAAAGTACCATTTGCGATTTCAAATGCATTTTGTTTTGAATTAGGATTAAAGTTCCATTTTCTGAATGGCAAAAGCCTCCTTCATATTGAAAGTTGGGTGCTTTGCAATGTTATAGACATGCTCATTATGATGATAGGCATATGTTCCAGTTAAAAAATCAATTATCTTTAGGATGGGTGCATTGATTTATATAAGGTTGTATTTTTAGGATCGAAAGTAAAAGCCCCGTAAATTTTTGTTCAAGGATCCCCCATAGATGAGATGTTATATTTCCTTTATTCTGGAGATCTGTACAGCTTAGGATTTGTTTCATGAAAACAATTATACAGAACATTTCTCCTCTTTAAGAAGTATTATCTGCTAAAACTGCTTCAGCTTCAAATACCAAACTTTAAATTTTGTTTGCCACGATATGTGCCAGTATCGGAGCCTGAGTGTTGGGTGTTGCACCCTTTTGTTATGTTTTCTGTTTCTCTCCTCTCCCCCCATTTTTTCTTTGTTTTCGTCTAGCTTTTGATATATATATATATATATATATATATATATATATATATATATATATATATATATATATATATTAATGGACATTTTTTCTCTATTTGTGAGGGTGTTTCTGTTTTAATTATTCCACTCATTTCTTTTAATTATTTATATTATTCTTATATATTTTTAGTTTCTTTCTTACTTTTCTACTTTTATGCTTACATATGGGATTCATTTTAAGCCTACCCCAACTATTTTGATTTATGGAGTAGAAGGTTTTGTTGAGTTGTGGGTCCTCCCTTCCTCTCTCTTTTTTGTTCTGTTTTGCTCAAAAGTTACGAAGTTACTATTGCTTTTCTTGCTTTTTTTTTTTGCAACACCATATGATGAAAAAGTGAGATGTGTGCTCTGCAGTTTTCTCTTAAGTTTGACTTTATATAAGTCAGTGGAGCTCACATTTGTCCCCGTAAACATGGAGGTTAAAATCAATAATAGAAATTGATAACACCTCGTGCATATGTAGTAACAGTTATTTTAATTCTCACATCCACTTTTATCCCGGCTTCTATTTGTGTTGGTTTAACTTTTTTATGGTTTTTATCAGGTGTGGAACTTTGATTGGGAAAAGAATATGGGTCCAACATATTTTCAGTGGTTATGATTTGAGAATCACCGAGAAGTTGATTTAATGCCATCAATGAGAGGATCGCAATTGGTATGAGCTTTTCTTCAGCAATTGTAGAAATGAAAAGTTCCTTGCATTTAGAGATACTTATCTTAAGACTTTCAAGTATTCTGAAAATGCATTCAAGTCGATGGAATTTTTTGTATTTTTTTGTATGCATAAATCAGAGCATGTTATCAGACAATTGACTCGTGCTTAGTAAATGTTGAATACTGCACCCACTTTTATGTTGCATTTTATTTAAAACCTAGCAAACAATATGAATCGAGGCATACAGTCAAATTCTTACTTCAGAATCAGATTATGCCTATTACATTAAATAGATTATGCTAATATGATTATTACCAATCAGATTATTGAATTATTATTATTTAATTTCTATTCATAAAGTAACCAAAAATACCTTTAACTTGTAACTACAAATGGTGATAGAAGTTCATGCTCTATTCCCATTCTAAGAGCTGTTAACATAGGCCTATACTATATATATGGGATTCCATTACACTCTAGGTTGTTAAGGCGGCTTGTTACAATTTTAATTTTTTTCTCGCTACAACATGGGGCCAAAAAGGGGTTGTTGTGGATGGAATTCACACACACACACACACACACACACACACACACACACACATATATATATATATATATATATATATATATATATATATATATACTTGATTGCAAAGTTATTCAACCACCTTACAAGAAAAACTCATTCTACATCAATAAATGTGCACTAGACTGAGTAGTAAATGTTTTCATAAATTTAAAAGACTTGTATCAACAGTAAGTGTAAGTTAAAGACCTAGGAAATAGTAAGGAGGTAAGGAATAAGAGTTTTTCCCAGCAAACAGAAAGAGAAATCAGTTGAAGTTAGGGTAGGAGTATTAAATTTTAATTCATCTAAAAATATGTGGCTTGTTTTTTAGGAGTACATTGTTTTGATTGTTCAAAATTGAGTTATTTATTTACCAGTTGAGTCGAGTTAAATTGAATTCTAAACAAGCCGAACTCGAGTTTTTTTGTTTGTTGGGGATAACCGGTTTGGTTCTTTTCAAATTTATTGTCAAGTATGTGCAATCCCTGTAGTTTTAAGTGTAGTTGCAGTTTTCTCTAAAAGATGAGTTTGACTCTGAATAACATCAGTGGAGCTCATATTTAATCTCTTAAACGTGGAGATTATCAATCAATTATGGTATTTGATATCGCCTGACGTCGTAAAAATTATGTTAATTATCACTTCCATTTTTTTCCCAGCTTTCTACTTGTGTTGGTTTAACACTTCTTCTGGTTGTTTTCAGGTGTGGAACTGTTGATATGGAAAGGAACGTGAGTCCAATATATTTTCAGTGGTTATGCTTTGAGAATCGTGAAGAAGTTGATTTAATGCCATTAATAAGAGGATGACAATTTATATGAAAGTTTCTCCAGCAGTAGAAATGAAAAGTTCCTTGAATTTAGAGGTGCTTATCTCAAGCCTTTTAAGTATTTTGAAATGCATTCAAGTTCATGAATTTTTTTTTTCCTACACAAAATCAGAGCATGTTTTCAGAGGATTATCTCGGGCTTGGTAAATGGTGAAACCTTCTATGTTGCATTTCATTTGAAATCTAGTAAATACTATGAATAGAGACATACAGTCAAATGCTTACATCACAATCACATTACGCCAATTAGATTATTGACAATCAGATTACCACAATAAGAGTATTACCAATCAGATTAGTGCTTTTTTGGGGGGTGCTAGAGTAACCAACTTGTAAAAGGGGTCAAATAGCGAGATTAATGATGGTCTATTCATTTCCAGTACATTGTAAGAACCGTTTTACATAGACCCATTCCAAAATTTAGTAACAATTAAATCATCAAAATAGCCTCTTAGATCTCTGCGGCCTGAATATGTGGAAAGGTTACAAGAGTTTCTTTCTTTTGATATTTGTGGGGTGAATGCTACAAATTGTGTATATATATATATATATATATATATATATATATATAGGGGGAGAGAGAGAGAGAGAGAGAGGAGTGATCAACATCCAAAGTTGGATGTGAGCCCCTATCCATCCAACTGTAATCTAGTCGTCCATTCCAAAATCCTAGGGTTGAGGAAAAGACCGTCCGCACAACAGCGATTATATTCCGCATAATAATTAGGTGGACACCGAGATTCCATTGTTTTTAGTCCTAAATCGCCTGCGATCTAGCTAAACAACCATTGATAAATGGTTATTCTGCTCTATCTTTATGTACATAGTTCACATCTCCACGACAAAGTATAATTTTCAATATTTTTTTACTTTTTTCTTCTTCCCCCAATTTGGTTTAGCGGCAATTTGGCTTAATGCTTAGAATACTTTTGAACATGAGTTAATAATTTAAAACCCATCCACAAACTATGTATCATGTGATTGAATAAAAAATGGTTTAAGCCTAATGTTAAAGCTCCAGCCTCCATGTACCATGAAGAATCAAAAATTTAGATTTTCAGAAAGGAGGTTTCAAATTAAGCCCATTACAAAACCTATCATAAGGATCAAAAGAAAAGGAGGTTTCAAAATTGTCCTCGAAAATTTTTCCCCTAGACCATGTTGATTCCATTTATGATCCTCCGGAGCATTATTTACAGCAAAGATGAGTAAAAAGGCGGCAACGAACTCAATTCGTATATCCTCATTTACTTTTATAATTCCATCCATTCTTCGATTTTTGTAGTGTAATCCCCAATTCTCCATCGGTCAAGATCAATTGCCATTATCTTGGTGTTGAAATAGCATGGCTTCCTATTGGCGAATGTTCAAGAGAGAGATGGGTTTGACCATAAAATGGGAGTGAAATTCGCATTGTAGTATTCCGGAGCTGTTAATACTTACTAGACCTAGCAAGTCTGCTAACAAATTCTCCCTACCACACAACTATTGTGCAGTAGATACTAATCTTTGTGGGTCAGGCTCTGCACAACTGTTTGTTAGGCTCCTAGTAACAGTTGTGCGGATGGTATATTCCTCATCCTAAAATAGACGGATGGATCACAGTTGGATGGATAGGGGCTCCCATCCAAAGTGGGTCACTCCCCGTATATAGGGAAAAGAATGTGTCCTGGACACGCACAAGCTTGCATAAAATCCCAAAAACGAGATAGTTTTGGGAAATTTCATTAATGGCAATTTTGTCATCTTACCATTTTTGTTGGCTTGTGTGTGTTTTAGACACATGGATGTGGATCACTCCTCATATATATATATATATATATATATATATAGGGAAAAGAATGTGTCCTGGACACGCGCATAAAATCCCAAAAACGAGGTAGTTTTGGGAAAATTCATTAATGGCAATTTGTCATCCTGCCATTTTTGTCAGCTTGTGTGTGTTTTAGACACATGCTCCCATTTCCTTTATATATATACACACACACACACACACACACACACACGTTATTGCACTTTAACCACTTTACAAGACATTCATTCGACGTTAATAAATGTGCACTAGACTCGGTAGTTAATGTCTTCATAAAATTAAAAGACTTGCATAAACCGTAAGTTAAAGAGCAATGAATGAGTGTAAGTAGGCAAGGAATAAAAGTTTTTTCTTGCATACGGAAAGATCAATTTAATTTTAGATATAGGATTAAGTTTTAATTTATTTACAAAATATGTCAATTATTATTTTGATGTAGTTTTGATTGCTCAAATTTGAGCTATTTATTTTACTAGTTGAGTCGAGTCAAATCGAACTGTAAACGAGCCAAACTTGAGTTTTAATTTTTTTTGGTAACCAATTCACTTCTTTTAGAAATTTATTGGAAAATATGTGCAAACCCTGTAGTTTGAAGTTTATGGCAAGAGTTGCAGTTTTCTCTTAAAGATAATTTTGACTGTGTACACATCGGTGGAGCGCACATATTGTTCCTTTAAGCATGGAGATTATCAATCAATTATGTTGTTTGATAACCGCCTAATGCATATGGAGTAGTAAAAGTTATATTAGTTGTCACTTCTACTCATCTCCCAGCTTCTACTTGTGTTGGTTTAACACCTTTTCTGGTTGTTTTCAGGTCAGTGGTTTGAATCACAAAGGAGTTGATTTATTGCCATCGATGAGAGGATAAAATATGGTATGAAACTTTCTCCGGCAATAGAAAAAATTCCTTTAATTTAGAGGTGCTTATCTCATGCCTTTTAGGTATTTGAAAATGCATTCAATTTGATGGACAGAAAACTGAGCCAGTTAATGTTGCATTTCATTATGAAAACTAGCAAATACAATGAACTGACTGAGAATGAGAATGAGAATGAGAATCAGAATCAGATGACGACATGTGGATTATTGACAATCATATTATAACATTAAGATTATTAACAATCAGATTACTGCAATAAATTATCGACAATCATGACAATCATATTATTCAAGGATTTTACTAGTATTATTGGATTTGTTTGAGGGTATTTTTGAAAGTTAAAAATGGTCAGTAAGTGATTGCACAATTATGATAAGATAATCACGCTCTACGAAACTTGTGTATCATGCATGTTTTAAACACTTCTACCTACACTAATTAACTTTGTCTATAGTTTCTGTTAAAACTAAGTAGTGCTGCCTGAATTGTTGACATTTTTTCAAATATGTTCAAAAGGTTAACCAACCCCCTCCCTCCTTCTCGTTTTTTTGCTAAATAAAAGTGCGTCTTTGAGTTTGAATCATTGGGACCATCTTTGTGAGTTTCTTGTTAGGCATCTTTCTCATCTTCAATTATCTTTTGTTTTTGTTTTTATTTTTATTTTTATTTATAGTCAATTTGGTGGATAGATTTGACCCAATGGGCAATGAGAGAGTTGTTAGCAATGTAGCCATCTGAATGGTCTCTTAGTAAATTTACCGTCTGCTGCCCGACGTGATGTTAAATAGGATCCTACAGTTGCACATGTGAAAGAGACCAATGATGCATTGGGTTTATGCTTTAAAATCTCGACTGCATACCTGTAGATAAGTTATCTACTGTGGGTTTATGGTTTAAAATCTCGACTGCATACCTGTATTAAAGTTATCTAGTGTGTTGAAGTTTATCCCCCCTTAGCTGAACCATACATGTACTTATTTTGTCACTTGTACTTGCTTGATTTAAGTTATGTTTTTAACTGGATATCAATCTATTCTGATGAGAGGAAGTTGAATCCATGTCTATGAATGTTTTTTCTCATCTTCAGTGATGGCTGTACTATTGCACCTGCAAGTTTTGAAGGCTATAAGAGTAAATGTAGGGGGGGAAATTATGTGCTATGTGGAGAGCCCTACCTATGGTGTAGTTTATGTACCGTGTGACGTGTGTTGTGCCTGAGTAGACTACCTGGAAAACTTAAATACTCCATGAAAATTAGTTGATTATGGTCGAGTAGGTACGAGCCTCTGAACTCACGGAGGCAACTTCATTGTAGCAACCAGGACTACAAGGGCGGGCCAGTTGAAGTTTAAAGTTCTGGGTTGTGGTAATGTATAATGAGGTGCTTACCTCTTGTTTATGGAAAACATTTATTTATTTGAGGTGATGAATTTATTGTTCGTGATACTCTAGAACACAGATTAACTAGAAGAAGGAAAAAAAATGATCATATTTTCAGCTACTTGGGCTTTTGCTCTTATTTGCATTGATGGATTTGGTGCCACACCATGTCATGGTTCCTTTATAGGAATGGATTTTTTTAATAAATATACAAATTTTAATGGTCTACCAAGTATTTGACATTTTTAAAATGAGATGAAATGACCGGTATAAGATCGTTAATAAGATTTCCCATGTCATGTCATGTGTACTAACTAACTAACTAGTTATTGAAAAAAATGCGTCTTATGGTGCTAATAACATAGAGCTAAGTTTAAAGAACTTTCTGAATGGAGAAACTTGTTTCCCTGTTTACTTCGATTGCCAATGGAAGTGATACACTTGAGATATGGGGGGAATGGTAGGCACTAAGCAGCTAAAGCCGCAATTTGTAAAAGAAAAGCCGTCCAAGATTTATCCCTTTTTATTTATTTTAGCTTACTTCATATTCCAAAATTCTTTAACTAATTTGTTATTAATAACTAGATGTTGTTATGAAACTAAATATTAAAATATGAGGTTGTGTTGATATTTTATTTTTATAGAATGCATAAAATAATAATATATTTTAAAGCATTTTTAAAAAAAAATCTTTATATATATATATGGGGGTGGGGGTGGGGGTGGGGAAGGAAGTGATCCATATTAAGTAGGATGACTGTAATATTCGGAAAATAATAAAAATAATAATCATTGCGTCAAATTAATTTCTAACTATTTAAATTTGGGTTTGTCACAAATTATAATAAGCGTAACCTTAATCTATTAAGTTATGGTTTCTCTAAGACTACTGCAGTAAGCAAAGAAAAAGAAGAGGCAAAAAAGAGAGATTAAAGGAGTCGAAAATTAAAAGACTGAGAACAAAATTATTAAAATTAAGTCAGTATAATCTTATTTTACGAATGTAATTATTGGTTCTGTTTTAAATTCAATATATACGTTGTATATTTTTTATTATTGTTATTGTTATTCTGATTGCAATAGAGATTCTAGCGGTCCGTAATGCCATTTGATTAATCTAGTGTGTTGCTTAGTACTGGTTTGTAACTAAGCATCTGAGTTGGTTTATATGTCAAAATTGCGATGTTTGGTGTGTAATAGACCGATCTATAGCAAACGTTGTAAAAAAAAATTTAATCTTACAGCACATCGTGATTTTTCACGTTAAGATCGAATGGTTTAATAAAACTTTCGTCCGCAGTTTAGTTTTCAGTATTCCGCAGTCTAATACTGCGGACGGGACAAATGACCAAAATACCCTCCTTGTAAATGTCTCCCGTTTGCAGTATTAAACTGCTGACGCTAGGTATGACCAAATGTTTTTCGTGCAGATGTCAAATTCAAATTTTTTTTTTCAACTCTCCCAAAAGATCGATTTCCTTCATTGATTCTCTCTTCCTGTCATTCTCAAGTAATAGTAGTATCTCTCTATATACACTGACCCATTTTTTTTGGAAACAATTGAAAAATTAACGGAAGGAAGTACTTTGGATCCGCAAAAAGTTAAAATAGAACAAGACTATGATTTAATAATTCGATCCCTCACTCCCGAAGGAATTTTCGATAGCCGAATCATTCTCCCGAAAAAAATTTCAATAGCCAAATCCTTCTCCCAAAAGAATTTTTGATAGCCCAAAGTAATAGTCCCGGTCTTGAATTCATTTGCACCGAAATTATTTGGCATCCGCAATTTCATACTGTATAGCCTAACTTAGCGTCCGCATGTTAATACTGCGGACAATATTTTTTAAAAAGTGTAACTTTTACTAGAAGGGTATTTTGGACATTTATCTCATTCACAATACTAAACTGCAGAATACTGAAAACTAAACTGCGGACGATCTCACTATTTAAGCGTTTGATTGTCGAATGGAGGGTCGCGATGTGTTGTAAGATTAGACTTTTTTTTACAACGTTTGTTATGTATCGATCCTACACACATATATATAGTATGACACTGAATTTGTGAATGGATTCTAGATCGGGGGCGGGGGAATTTCTAATTCAAATGAGTAGTTAATTATTATAATATAATATAATATAATTTTAACCCAAACTATAATTTTATATAGACAAAATAGGTTCATGTTTGAATAGTGAATTTGTATTAATGCACACGAGTTTTAAGAATTAATAAAATTACATTTATATTATTATAATATTAATTATACTAAATTAAAATGATATTTTTGCATTACTGAATACATTCCTAACTCTAGAAGGTATATGAACTAATATTAAAGCTATTAAATTTATATAAAATAAAATATATAAATTTTATAATTTAATTAATGGTCTTGTATTAATTTGGTAATTATATAGATCAGATTGAAGTATAGTGGATTTTGGCTTTGGTGAATTATTTTATTACTATATTAAGATACAAATTTCGTACTTCGTTTCTTGATTATAGTTATATTCCGTATATCAGTTATGTAATATTTCATCATTTGAAAAGTTATGTTTTTGAGACTTTATTGGTTTGTATTCTTTTTCGTATATTTTTGTTCACATTCGTGAGTATTTAGATTGTTAGTGTGATAGTTAACTATATGTAAGCCCAGAGTTGGTTCTGGATTTTGTAAGGCCCAAGGCAAAAAATTTTAAATGTGCCCCTTTATACAAATTAAATAAAAAAATAAATAAATTATCAACTAATTAATTTTATTAAAATTATGAGAATTTACAAAAGATAAGTAAGAACACTTTAGAGCTTCGTTCAAAAACTTGTTTAGGAAAAATTTAATAGGACAAAACCCTAAACGAAGGAAAAAGAGTACCCTGAATTGTAAACATTGCATTAAAAAACGAAGAATAAGAATCCCAACCAAATTTTCTGTTGAATCAAATAATAAATAAGAAAAAGTTAACAAAGATATATATTACAATTTACAAAATTTTTATATCTAGATTCTATATGTATCTTTAAAAAAAATTACCCTCAAAAAAAGACACTGGTCTAGCTGGTGGATAATTTATTTTTCAATTTTGTTGGAGAAGAGGAGAATCACCGGAAAAAAATTGTTTGCGTTGCGTTTTGAACTTAGAGGGTCGAAGAATTTTTCCTTCTTTTTATGGCTAAGAGTTTATTTTGATTCCCCATATTTATTGATTTATTTTATATTATATTTTATAATTAATATGAGACTTCTTTACTCGGTGCGTTTCTTCTTGAGATTTAGTATATAAATACTGATTAGATTGGTTGGCTTCCATTTTCATTAACATGTATAGGCGGCAATTTTTTTTTTTTTAATACACATATATACATCATTTTAAAAATTTGGGCCCTCCTCAGCTTTGGGCCATAGACTGTAGCTTTGGTAGCCCTGGCCCAGGGCCGTCTATGTGTAAGCCTTTTGATTTTAACCCATTTTACCTTATATTTTGTAGTTCGATCCTTAGTGTATATTTGAGCTAACCAATTGTGTGGTACCACATACATATCCTTTTAACACCGAGGCATGACATCGGTCGTGGTGGTGATCAGTCCACATCGTATCTTTTTTTTTTTTTTTTGCTAAAAACCACATCGTATCCTTTTGTATGCTCTTGGTGTGAGATCTCGAATTTTATGAAATAAAATTATTCAATTTTTCTATTTAGTAAATAGTTAAATTGATAAAAGTTTAAAGTTAAGGGTGATATATATAAAATTTTCAAAATACGCAAGTGGTTATAAAATACTCATTTCGCTTGGGAATATTCGTATGCGACGGTAGCGACCATTTCAGGGCCCCATAATGTAATAAGCTGTTGGATGAAGAAAATGACAAGTTCGAGTTTTATAAATAACGGCATAAATATTACTATTAACAATGTTGGATTACCTGGTGGTTAAAATACGAATGTCGCTGGTTGCACAAGAAATATTACCAGAGAGCAGAGTATTTGAATTATTGATTCTTACGTATATGAAGGCACTACTCAATAATTTTTACGGTAATTATTGCTCAATATTTTATTTTATTGGTTCAATAATTTTTTGCGTTGATATTTTATATTATTGTTGTTTCAATAATTGTCACAAAGACAAGATTTTCCATTATCGGATCAATAATTCATATTATTTGAATAATATTATTAGATAACATTATTGGCAATGTCTAGAAAATTACATCGAGGAGAGGTTTGGTCACCTAATTCTTGCAAGAAGGAGAAATCCTTATCTGAAAGCCCCTTTTTCTGAGGAACCGCCTGGTTGTCATTATTGTGATTACGTAATATTATTTGTGAATAATTATTTATTAATTTATATGATAAAAAATATTTGTTTGATGTGGATATAAATGATAGATTTATTTATGTGGTTATAAATGAAGGAATTAGTGTTGAGGTATTTTATCAAGATTTTATCTGAATGGAGACATTAAAAATCAAATCGGTGTTCTTAAATCTCTATCACATGAAGTTATAATTTTAATCCAAATAGTTGGATCGTTGTGATTTTTGGATATGTTATACATATATAAGTTGAGTATATGTCCACAAATTTTGAACCGTTAAAAATTAACGAATGATTTGTTATAAATTTTAAAAGGTGTTAAAAATCATCCGTTTGTGGATTTCGGATATTTTCTGTCTGGAATTTGGAAAAACTTAAAGCTACAAAGTTGTAGAGAATTTGATTTCGTGTGGACTGAACATAAAATTCGTATTTTCTGATAAAAGGGCTATTTATTATGAATTACTGAAGTTTCAGAAAATAAAATAATTTTTATTAAAATTGGGTGGGACCCACTTTTGGTTGTTGTGGAAGGTGGATGATTTCTGGTGGGCCCCACTTGTGGTGGCTAATATTTGGGTCAAGGAAGCATGCGTAAAAAAAAAAAATATTATTTTATTATTTAGTCTCCTTTGGCGTTCTAGCATTTTCCTATAAATAGGCGCTTAAGTTAGAATTGAAAATCATACTAGAAACAAGTTTTCTTTCTATCTATATTGTCGAGTATATTTTTGTGAGTATTTAGATACTTTGAGAGTTGCTATTCAGTGCAAGTTTCCTTCGACTTTACATCCGATATTCCAGTCAGAAGTACTGCTCTTTTGAGGTAAGGGATTGTAAGGGTTATTATATTTTTCAGTTTCGTAATTTTTCTAACCTTCAAAAATTCTGGAAAAATTTGAAATGATAATTTGATGAATTTTCTAGATTGTGTCAAAAAATAGCGATTTTTGGATGTATAGATTAGGAGTTGTGAATTTTATGGAAAAAAACTATTTTAAAAGTAAACCCTTACAATTCCTTGTAGTTAACTCCAAAATTGGTTAAATTTTTATTGAGAGTACATGTATATAATAGAAGTATACTCAGTAAATTTTAGAATTTTTGGACAAACGTACAGTTTATGATAAATGTCTAAATATTCGGCAGTTTTGGCCATATGAAAAATAGTAAATGAATTTTAAAAATTCCGAGAAAAATATATGTTCAATATGGGACTATATTCTGCTAAATTCTAGAAAAGAAAATTTGTTTGTACTGATTTGGTATTTTTCATGAAAATGGACTAGTTATGAGTAAATGAATTAAATATGTTATGTGAAGTAAAAAAATTGGAAAATAGGATTTTATGGCTTGAGAATCCTATATAAGGTATATAGAGATTTTTTATGATGGTTTTGGTTATTGGTGATGAAATCTTATGATTTTGGCATTTTAGGATGATTAAATACATTAATTAGTAAAGTGTAAACAATTAAAATAAATTATTTATAAGTTTAAGAAATGATTAAAATATTGTTGTAATATTAATAATATTAGATTATGAGATTATTAAGTGATTGATAATATTTGGATTAAGGTGTTATTAACACATTGATTTATGATTAATAATATTAGTAAATAAATTTAATGTTATTATATAATGAATAATATTAAATAGAGTTTAAAAGAGGAATGATGAATTGTTAATATTAAGCTAATTTTAATAATATTAGTAAATGAATTTAATATTATTATATAATGAATAATATTAAATGGAGGTTATAATATAATGATTAATGTTATTATCTTCGTTAAATATTTGTTGAAATATTATTCAAATTATTTTTGATATAATATTATTCTTGAATTTTACTCCACAATTGGTGATCATGTTGACAATTTGGACATTATTGAATTTTGGATAAATTATATTGTTAAAGTTTTTAATATTTATCCTTTATCTCATTTGATTGATTCTTTATATCATTGTCATCATTCTCATGCTTATATTGTGTTGAAAGTCATCTATGGCCAGTAGTGCATAGATGGACTTGGTATGATTATGATCAGGGATTATTCGGTATAATCATGACCGTAATGTTACAAATGATGTGGTAAAAGTCATCTTTGGCCCGTAGTGCATAGATGGACTTGGTATGATTATGACCAGGTGTGAGACCCCAGATTTTATGAATAAAGATTTAAATTTCTCGAAATATTTTTTATTAGGGTGTGGATTTGATATAATATTATAGTTGTGAGTAATATTTATAAATTTTGTAAAGTATGCAAGTTGTCGTATAATATTCGATTGGTCGAAGAATATTCTTTTTGTCGGGGAATATTCGTACGACGGCATATGTGACGCCCCCAAAATAGGTCCATTCCATCCAACCCATTCTGAGTCGCCAAATACATGGTACAGAAATAACTAAAACTTTATTAATACATTTGTCGTGCAAAATAGGACAACATATATACTGTGAGTTTAAATACAATTATTGTTTTCTAGACAACATACATACCCAAATAAATCCTCATTATTGATACACTATTTTACAGAATAGTGAAGACTACTAAAATAACTATCTAGAACAATCACTCCACACCCCGACTAGTTCCTGCTATAATCACGCTTCCTGAGAAGAAAAATGGAACAACAAGGAAAAGGGTGAGCTCAACTAGCCCAGTAAAGAATGTTATGACTAAGATAATGTACAACAAATTATCGTTAGTCTTCAACAGGGAAAAATCTGATAGAATACAATAGACAACAAGTTTCAGATCAATATTCGCAATGAAATAATAATTCATGTAAGAGTTACGTAGAGAATGAAATCTACTATAATCTATGAATTTAATGGTCCATCATCAATATTTTATCCCTCGTAACATCAATCAATATTCATCTCAAATCAAATATTCATCATCTTTGCACTACTGTGCCAAAGATATTCACCAAATGGGTCATGCTCATCTAAACACTGCTCATCTTTGCACTACGGCCAAAGATATTAATCACCTGGTCATGTTCATCTCAACACTGCTCATCTTTGCACCACGGACCAAAGATATTCATCAAGAAATCATTCATCTTTGCACTACGTGCCAAAGATATTCAAGAATATCATCATTTAGGACCGAGGATGATGAAAATATTTTAAAGGAAACGAATCCAAAGGAAACAAAAGAACAATATTAAGGATTCAGTATTTTAAACAATCCAAGTTCAAAAATACTTCATAAGTAATCGAGTGGAGTAAAATTCAAGAATGATCAAAACATGGATACAATCAAAGCTAGTATCCGTAATAGATATTTTGGATAAAAAGAAGAAATTTCATTTTTCTAGGTGAATAAGGTCAGATACGTGAATAAGGCCGTATACGTGAATAGTAACTCAGACACCAAAAGATAGAAATTTCATAAAAAACATCTTCACGCTTTCGTGAATAGTACTCGTGAATAAGAACTTCGTGAATAAGAACTCATGAATAAGAACTCGTGAATAAGAACTCTGAATAAGAACCCGATATGAAAAAGTTCCAAATTTGATAAAAATTTCCAACCAATATTTCTAAGATAATGATATTGAAGAAATAATATCATTTTCGAATAAAATAACATCCCTTACCTCGAAAGACAAGATTTTTAGTCAAAACACAGGATATAAGCTATGACTTGAACTTGCACCAGATATCAACACTCAAAGTATACTCACAAGAATACGCCAAAATATCAGAGAGAGAAATAGAGATAAAACTTCAGGTTTTCGGTATGATTTTCAATTCTAACCTAAGCTCCCTATTTATAGGAAAATGCTTGTAACACCAAAGTAGAAAATTGAATATAATAATATTATTTATAAACAAAATTCTTAGCCCACCTTTTGAAATCTGATTTCAGCCATAGCACATGTTAAATGAGGTTCACAAACTCACCAAAACGCGTTTTTCTCAAAATAATTAATTAAAACTCCCAAAAATCAATTATTTTAACTCCCAAACTTCAATAATTCATAACAAATATCCCTTTTATCGAAAATTTGAATCTCACGAGTTTTTATAGGAAATTCAATTCTCTACAACTTTGCGTAATAAAGTTTTTCCAAATTCCAAATGTAAATCGACCCAAATTCACAAACGGGTGATTTTACTGTGCTATAATCAAATTTCACCAAGAAATGGGTCCACTAACACACAAAACATGTGTTAAACATTTAATCCAACAAAAATACTCTTTCTCCTCATTTATTCATATATCGCACATTCATTATAAAAATATCACCGTTAATATATTATTAAAATAATATATTTAAATGAATTATTTTATCGTAAAAAGATAAAATATTAATTTTCAACAATTGTCACATTAAAATTTTCTCTATCTATATCCACATAAAATCAATATTTTCTCATCATATAAATCAATAATTAATTATTCACAAATAATATTACAGAATCACAAGATCTTGCAACTGTGCCGCTCCTCAGAGTTAGGGGCTTTTCAATAAGGATCTCTCTCTCATCTTGGCGCGCAATTAGTGACCAAGCCTCTCCTTGATGTAACTTTCTAGACATTGCCAATAATGTTATCCAATAATATTATTCAGATAATATGAATTATTGTCTCGATAATGGAAAATATTGTGTAATGACAATTTATCAAAACAACAAAGAATATAAAATATCAACGCAAAGAATTATTGAATCAATAAAATAAAATAATCGAATAGTAATTACCGTAATAATTATCGAAAAGGCTTCTTCACGTAAGAATCAATAATTGGTGCAATACCGCAAAGCCATCTTGCTCAACAACGCCAGACATCGTGTTTTAACCACCGGGTATTCCAACCAGATAATCTGTGAATAATCAAGGCCGTTATTTATAACAACTTATACTTGTGCGTTTTCTTCATCCAATTGCTTTCCGTTATGAGCTCATTAAAAGGTCGCTACCGTCGTATTAATATTCCCGACAAAGAAGAATATTCCACCACCAAACTAATATTTCCCTACAATAATGAATATTTTATAACAACTTGCTTATTCGAAATATTTACGATTTTACCCATAACTAACCACATTAATCAAATCAACCCTTACTATTTCAAAATAATAAATAGAGGAAATTCCATTTTATTAAAAAATTTGGGGTCTTACAACCTCCCTCCTTATGAAATTTCGTCCTCGAAATTGACGACGCATTGTGTGTTTCAAAAGATGAGAATACCTCGCTTTCATTTCCGCTTCCAACTCCCGTGTCAATTTCTCAATAGCATGGTTTCTCCACAAAACTTTAACTTGTGGTATAACCTCGAGACATAGGACTTGTTCTTTCCTATCCAAGATCTTGACAGTACCTCCTCGCACGTTAAGTCTTCTGGCTATCTCGTCCGGTTCTAACTCAATGACGTGGTTCGGTCGTCCACATATTTACGTAACTTCGACACGTTAAAAACGTTATGAACACGCGCCATACTTGGCGGTAAAACGAGTCTATAGGCCACGGTTCCTATTCGATCGAGAATTTCAAATGGATTAATAAATCAAGGTTTGAGCTTTCCTCACCTCACCGATTCTCGCTTTTGAAATAACAACTTCTTGCACCTCCTTCTTCAAATTTATCATTCGGATGCAGTAGCTTGAACAACTTTAACTTTATCGATTAAAGTTGATTATACTCAGATATCATCACGTGGGTACCTAGAGTTTTCATCTCCATCTCTATTATTTGTAAATTATACAAAATTAGTCTTTGACAATATCGCACCGTGCTTGTATAACGATCTTCTACTCAACACGTACCTACCACGCTCGCTTTTCCAGATGGCATGGGCGTAACATGTCTTTGAAATGAGTCTCTCTCGAGTTCTTCAAGCTCTTCCCACAATCCTTGCTCCATTCGAATTTTTTATCTCTACGAGTCAATTGCGTTAATGGAATAGCGATTCGAGAATATCCTTCAACGAATCTCCGATAATAACCAACTAAGCTTGTAAAGCTACGTATTTCGATTACCGACTTAGGTTGTTCTCAATCGTGACTCATATCCCACCTTGGATAAGACGCGTTACAATGACACCTATCGCTTTACTATCGCATCTAATATGGTGTCCCCTACAGAGAGTCGGCGGTGCATTCCACAAAGGAAGTCACCAGATAAAGGCTCAGTACCAAATTTATAGTTGAATTTTAACTCCTCAAGTTCAATAGAGCCATTCGATATGAGATTTTAGAAATGAGTTTTGTACCGGGTTCAAAGTCGATACAAAATTTAATATCAGGCTTTGGGAGTAAACCAAGGAATTCTTCAGGAAATACGTCAGGAAAAATCAATAACAACATTAATATTATTCAAATCTAACGTGTCTTTATTCAAATGCATAACATGGACTAAGAAAACTTGACATCCATAATAAACGAATGACTTCATGGCTTGATATGAAAATGTTTGACTACAATGGTTTGATTACTTGAATTTGAATAACAAAGTTGCTTAGGAATATGAAAACTAACAACCTTACGAAAAGTAATCAATTTTGCATGATGAGTAGTTAACCTTAAAATCACATCAAAAGCAAATATCTCTATAGAAATAAGGTTAACGGTGTAATGTGATAGTGCCAACCGAATCAAGCAAGATTTCTAAACAACGGATGTAATGAAAGTTTCTCCTAACTGAGTCTCCATAAATAGGTCAAAGTCTAATTTCTCCGTAGTCAAGTTCAAACGTTGAGCGCAAGCAAGAGAGATAAAAGAATGGGTAGAACCCAGATTCTAGTAAGGTATAAACTTCGCAAGAATTTATAATTAACTAACCTGCTAACTTCGTCGGGTTCTCGATTTTGACCGGCCACGACAAACGCTCTTCCAGAACCGTTGACTTTGACCTTTCGGGACATCCTTTTGAGTCACCATTCCGCTTGACTGGGTTTTGATACTGCATAATCTCGAGCGATATGTCCTTCTTTTCCACAATTATAACATACCTTAAACTGTCAGGCAGGCCATTTGGTGATATGTCCCTCTTTCCGTGATTTGTAACATACGACCGGTGGTCGTTCTCCTCCCTTAGAACCGATTCTTTCCAAGACCGCTGCCTTCACATGGTCATTGTTAAATCTCTCTTTTAAAATCTCCTCCCGACTCGCTTCTTCTTATTTTCATGGCCATGATTACCACCAGAGTGGTTACCGCTTTTATCCGTATTCTTCTTTCTCCTTGGTTATCGTTATTCGATGATCGCTATCTTGAGTATGATCCTCGTTATGGTCCCTCGGTTGAACGCACTCGTTATCTCGCTTCTAACAATCGAGCCATGTTGACAACATCTCGAATAGAGAGAAAATTTATGAGAAATAAGATATCGACGTACGCGGGGTTTCAAACCTCTCGTAAACATCCGCGTCATACGCTCCTCATTCTCCACCAAATGAGGTGCAAACTGGATAACTCGCGAACTTCGCCTCGTCTTGATCGGGACACCGCCATGTTATTCGCTTCCGCCTAATAAACTCCACTTCCTTCATACGACGAATACTTTCGTGGAAGTACTTTGTCATTGAATCTGCTTTCAAACGTCTCCCACGACATGCCGAGTGCAAATGGATGGGTACGCTTCACGATTCCCACCAAGAATCCGCCTCACCGTTTTAACATAAAGTAGCGAATGGAACTTTCTCTCCTCCGCATCCTAAGACATCGAATATCTTGGTAATTTGTTTGACCCACGCCTCGCCTTTAATCGGATCCGCTTTCCTGCACTCGTGGTCCCACTCTTTCGAATCGTCGGGCCGTGACCACCCGTGAATTGCTATCATTTCCTCCTCAGTATTTTGAACACGAGTCTCTCTCGTGCCCGATTTTGCATGAATCGCAAAAAGCTTCTAAACATCCCCTCGTTCATCATCCGCTTCGGTGGTGTTGTTCACATGAGGTACATTGCCCACTGTCAGACGCTCTCCTCGTTGGTAAAGACAGCATCTCCACGGCCTCATTTACTCCAATCGTTAATATTATCGATCAACATTCTCAAATCATGTTGTGACGCCCCCAAAATTAGGTATACGCCACCCATCTTGGGTCGCCACTTACATGGTACATAAATTTAAATACAAACTTAATTATACATCCGTCGGTAACATACGACAATACATAAACCGAGAGTTCTAATAGAATATTGTCATTTAGACAATATCCATACTCAAGGAGTCCTCATTACATTTATTGTCACACTATTTATCGAATAGTGAGGACTACTAATGCTATCTTGGGACCATCACTCTTTTCCCGACTCGTCCCCAAATTTATATTCTCATTTCCTCAAGAGAAAACGGTGAAAGAAAGGGTGAGCTCAACTAGCCCAAGAAGAAATATTATAACTAAGATAATGCGTAATAAATTATCAATAGTCTTCAACAATGTTAAACCGATAAAATACAATAGACAACCGCTTTAATCTGCAATTGAATATGCAATCCATTAAAAGAGTCAAGTAGAAAATAAAGTCTACTATCTTTTAGGTTTTAAAAGGTTTTCATCAATTTTATCACTAAGACTCGGTTTAATGAATAAACCACAATATCTAATCATCCCCGCACTACTGGCCAATGATTTTCATCAAATTATCAATGGTCACGACTATACCGAATCACCCTCGGTCATAATCATACCAAAATTATCCATCAACGCATTACAGCCACTAAGGACTTTTGTCACATCATTTATATCAAGCCATGATTATACCGAATGATCCTCGGTCATAATCATACTAAGTTCATCTATGCACGTAAAGCCAAAGATAACATAATATAACATGAGGATGATGACAATGACATAATAATTCAATAAAACAAGTTCAAGAATTATTTTATCCAGAATTATTAACGCCCAAATTGTCAACATGATATTGTTTTGTAGAGTAAAATTCAAGAATGATCAAGAATATTTCCATGAAAAGATCTTTGGATGAAACGCAAATATCAAGGATATTCTACTAAATTCATGGAGTATAAGTCAAAGTTTTAACCAACCTGGGTATAATAAAGAATGGAATAACAAAAGAAATCACCATGCATGCGATAGAATCGCATGACAAAAGTTATTCCAATGTAATAATAAATAACGGAACCAGTCCCGGCAGAAACGCATGAGCATGGATGTTCCAATGTAATAATAATAAAGAGGCGGAACCGTGTCGGGTGTAAAACACATGCATGTGATGTTCCAATGGAATAATAATAAAGATCGAACCGTGTCCAGGTGTAAAACACATGCATGTGATGTTCCAATGTAATAATAATAAAGAGCGGAACCAGTCCTGTAAAACACATGCATGTGATGTTCCAATGTAATAATAGAAGAATGTCACCAAGTATAGGTAAATCCGAGACAAAAGTTATTCCAATAGAATAATAAGCAATGGAATAACAACAGCTTCTCTTCATGAATAAGAAAGAATAACACCCTTTATTTAGTACAACAAATAATATTCCCTACCTTAGAAGAAATTTGAATATTGGAAAAGTGAAGTAAGAAAATACTTTTCTTTTCTCTCTATAGCTCTCTAGAGTTTCAGTGAATTCGTAAGAAATAATGAAGGAATGAGCTTTTATTTATAGAAAAACCGAGGGTGGCTTTCGTCTTTAATGACGGTCAAAAATGACTCTTGGTAATATCAAGAGACAACTACTATTCATGAAGGGTAATTAACCTTGGAACAATCAAGAGGCGGTTATCTCTTGGTAATATCAAGGGACAACTACTATTTGCGAAGGGGTAATTACTATTGACGAAGGTAATTACTATTGACGAAGGTAATTACTATTCACAAAGGTAATTTGTGACGCCCCCAAAATTAAGTATACGTCACCCATCTTGGGTCGCCACTTACATGGTACATAAATTCAAATACAAACTTAATTATACATACGTCAGGTGTAACATACGACAATACATAAACCGAGAGTTCTAATGGAATATTGTCATTTAGACAATATCCATACTCAAGGAGTCCTCATTATATTTATTGTCACACTATTTAATGTAATAGTGAGGACTACTAATGCTATCTTCGGGACCATCACTCTTTTTCCCGACTCGTCCAAGCTATATTCTCATTTCTTGAAGAGAACAGTGAAAGAAAAGGGTGAGCTCAACTAGCCCAAAGAAGAAATATTATGACTAAGATAATGCGAATAAATTATCAATAGTCTTCAACAATGTTAAACCGATAAAATATAATAGACAACCGGTTTAATCTGCAGCGGAATATTAATCCATTAAAAGAGTCAAGTAGAAAATAAAGTCTACTATCTTTTAGGTTTTAAAAGGTTTTCATCAATTTTTATCACTAAGACTCGGTTTAATGAATAAACCACAATATCTAATCATCCCTCGCACTACTGGCCAAGGATTTTCATCAAATTATCAATGGTCATGACTATACCGAATCACCCCCGGTCATAATCATACCAAAAACTATCCATCATCGCATTACATACTGAGCCATCGAGGACTTTTGTCACATCATTTATATCAAGCCATGATTATACCGAATGATCCTCGTCATAATCATACTAAGTTCATCTACGACGTAAGCCAAAGATAACATAATATAACATGAGGATGATGACAATGACATAATAATTCAATAAAACAAGTTCAAGAATTATTTAATCCGGGAATTATTAACGCCCAAATTGTCAACACGATCATCGTTTTGTAGAGTAAAATTCAAGAATGATCGTAAGAATATTACCATGAAAAGATATTGGATGAAACGCAAATATCAAGAATATTCTACTAATTTCATGGAGTATAAGTCAAAATTTTAACCATTTGGTATAATAAAGAATGAAATAACAAAGAAAATCACCACGCATGCCAGATTGCATGAAGCAAAGTTATTCCAATAGAATAATAATAACGGAACCGTGTCGGTGAAATTCACACCAAGCTGGGATGATCCAATGTAATAATAAATGAATAATAATAAACAATGGAACTGTGTCCGTGTAAAACACACGCATGTGATATTCCAAATGTAATAATAAATGCGGAATAATAAACAATGGAACTGAGTCCGGGTGTAAAACACATGATGCATGGATATTCCAAATGTAATAATAAAGAATGGAATAATGAAGAAGATCACCAAGTATAGGGGATTCCACGATACAAAGTTATGTATAAGGTATACCACTTTTATAGGTTATTCCAATGTAATAATAATGAATGGAATAATGAAGTTCTCTTCATGAATAAGAAAGAATAACACCCACTTACGAGTACAACAAATAATACCCTTACCAGTAAAAAGTTAACTTTGGATATCAAAGTAGTGAAGTACCGTAATACTCTTCTTCTTTCTCTCTATAGATTTTCTCTCTATAGCTTCTCTCTATATAATTTCTCTCTGTAGTTTCAAATTGAATTCGTAAGAAAATAATGAAGGAATGAGCTTCATTTATAGGAAAATAGAATGCATAGTAATTAATCCATGAACGGTCCAGATTGATTTACTTTTAATTTGACTATCCATATTTTAAGCAAAATCTTTTAAATAAAATATAATATATTCTATTTATATAAAAACATTTTACTATGCAAACACTATGCAACACTATGCAAAATACTACGCAACACTACGCATAATAAAATATAATATATTCTATTTATGAATAACTTTAATAAAGTATTACATTTTATATAAAAGATGTTCTGTTTTATTATGTTAATAATACTGAATAAAAACAAAACGTCATTATCGCTATAATAATTCATATTATTAATCGATAATAATGGAATCAAACCGAAAGTGACTTCTCACATAAAGATAATAATCAATGGTGTGCTACTACGCAACCACACGACACGACATCGTACTTTTACTACCGAAGTAGTTCAACAAGATCAACAGTAAAACTTCCGCGGTTATTTCAATAAAATATTTTTGTCGTTTTTCAATCCGACAATAATTACATTATGTGTGGTCCATCAATGATTGAGTCAGTTGTATTTAATATTCCCCGCTAAACCAAATATTCCCGACCAATCGAATATAATATAACCACTTGCATACTTTGCAAAATTTATAAATACTACCCACAACTATAATATTATCTCAAATTCACACCATAATATTAAAAATTATTTCGACAAAATTTAAATCTTTATTGATAAAATCTGGGTCTCACAATCTCCCTCCTTATGGAATTTAGCCACTCGAAATTAGGTTACGTATTCGGTATGATAAAGAGGTGAGGATACCTTGAATACCTTTATCGTTAAAAATATTAAATTCATCTTCGCAATCCTACCAAAGATATTCATTAACAATTCATCTTTGCATTCACAGCCAAAGATATACAAATCAGTAAAACCAATAATCTTTGAGACGCAAATGACCTAATAGTATCACGACCACGTATTATCCATGCGCACTAATCGCCAAGGATATTCGTGTTTTCAATTACTGATCATGATTATACCGAATAATCCTTGGTCATAATCATACCAAGTCTATCAATGCACTACGACCAAAGATGACTTTTACCACATCCATGAATTAATATTTCATTGTTGAGACTCAGCTCAATAATTAATCCATATCATCGAATCATCCCTACACTACAGGCCAAGGATATTTATTAGTATCACGACCACGAATTATCCATGCACTACTGCCCAAAGATAATCGTGTATTCATTAAGTATCACGACCACAAATTATCCATGCACTACTACCAAAGATAATCGTGTATTCATTAGTATCACGACCACAAATTATCCATACACTACTACCAAAGATAATTGTGTATTCATTAAGTATCACAACCACAAATTATCTATGACTACTACCAAAGATAATCGTGTATTCATTAAGATCACGACCACAAATTATCCATGCACTACTACCAAAGATAATTGTGTATTCATTAAGATTACGACCACAAATTATCCATGCACTACTACCAAAGATAATCGTGTATTCATTAAGATCACGACCATAAATTATCCATGCACTACTACCAAAGATAATGTGTATTCATTAATATCACGACCACAAATTATCCATGCACTACTACCAAAGATAATCGTGTATTCATTAGTATCACGACCACAAATTATCCATGCACTACTACCAAAGATAATTGTGTATTCATTAAGTATCACGACCACAAATTATCCATGCACTACTACCAAAGATAATCGTGTATTCATTAAGATCAAGACCACAAATTATCCATGCACTACTACCAAAGATAATTGTGTATTCATTAAGTATCACGACCACAAATTATCCATGCACTACTACCAAAGATAATCGTGTATTCATTAAGATTACGACCACAAATTATCCATGCACTACTACCAAAGATAATTGTGTATTCATTAGTATCACGACCACAAATTATCCATGCACTACTACCAAAGATAATCGTGTTTTCAATTACGGTTATGATTATGCTTTTAACAATCCTCGGTCATAATCATACCAAGTCCATCTATGCACTACTGAGCCACGTAGATGACTTTCAACATAATATAAACATGAGGATAATGATATAAAGAATCAATCAAATGAGATAAAGGATAAATATTAAACATTTATAATATAATTTATCCAGGATTCAAGAATATCCCCATGTTATCAATCACTTAATAATCTCATAATCTAATATCATTAATATTATAACAATATTTTAATCACTTCTTAAATTTATAAATAATTTATCTCAATTGTTTACGCTTTACCATATAATGCATTTAATCATTCAAAATGCCATACTCATAAGATATCATCACCAATTATCAAATCCCTCAAAAAATATGCATATACTCTATATAGGATTCTCTAGCCATAAAATCCTATTTTCAACTTTGTTACTTCACATAACATATTTAACTCATATATTCAGTAATTAAACTATTTTCATGAAAAATACCAAATCAGTCCCAAAAATATTTCTTTTTCTGGGATTTAGCAAAATATAGTCCCATAATGAAAATATATTTTTTCTCGAATTTTAAAATTCATTTACTATTTTTCAAAATCAATTTCCAATTAATTCCTTAAGAAATTAGCTACCTCAAGGATAACTCCAAAATTCCCAAATCTTGGCAAAATCTTACACATGTTAACGTGAGCTTCCAGTTTAAATTTCATGGTCATCTGAGTTATAGAACTCCGGTTATAGCATTTTTAAATCGGAAAAACCTAAATATTGAAATAGTCATAACTTGCTCATTTTAAGTCGAGAATGAGCTCATTTTTGGACAGGAGGTACTTTATACCATATACCTTCATGTCCCAAAAGGCCAGAATTTTTTTTCTCATAATTTAAGTGGCCGAAACAGCCCCTCTAAAATCATGGCAAAGAAACTTTTTAGCTTTTTTGCAGCTTTGCACTCCTTTGCTAAAATTAGTCCACACAAAAATCTACAACACCTTTTCCATTAATTCCACTTGGATTAGTTAGGTAACTCATAGATCTAACTCTAGGACTTGACCACACTCAAAAATTCAAAATATAATAAGAGATTTGGTCAATTGAATTTCATGTTACGTTTTCACCAAAATCGATTTTCAACTCTTTGTGATTTCTAAGAAACTTTCATGTTTTCTCATAATAACCAACATAACTCATTATAACACTTACTAATACCACGTATACCCATGATTTTCATCAGTTCTATACTTTTATTATGACTTTCATCATAATCCACGTAAATGATGATCCTTTTAGTTCAAGAAATATTTGAGGGTTTAAGAAATGGGTTTTCAGATGGGTCAATATGAAATTCGATTTCACGCTCTAAGTAGGCTAAGAAGTCTTCAAAAATACACCAGGAAATTTATTAATAATAGAAATATCATTCAAAACTGTGACTCTCATCCAAGACTTGGATAATACGTCACATTGATACCAACTGTGACTTCTATCCCTTAACCTAGATAGCACCTCACAATGATAACTATCAACTTGTAATAGTCATTCACGACGTCGCCTACAGAAAGTCTGGCTTCGGTGCATTCCACACAAGGAAGTCAACAACGAAAGGATCGGGGCTCTTTACTTATGGCTTGATATAATGTTGATTAACTTTAGGGTTTGGTTACTTTGAATTCAGATAATGGTTGGTTAGAATATGAAAGCTAACAACCTTACAAAAAAGAATAATGAGTAGTTAATCAATCGCTTTCAAAAAAATTACCTCAAAGGCAAGTATTTTCAAAGAGATAAGATCGTGAAAGTGTTTATTTGAAACAACAAGATTAATAAGCGATTGGAGGTAACAAAGGTTTCTCCCAACGAAGTTTCAATAGATAAATCAAAGTCTAATTTTTTTTGAGTCAAATTTAAACGTTGAACACAACTAGGTAAAATAAAAGAGTGGGTAGAACTTGTATTGAATAAAGTATAGACTTCGTAATAATTTATAATTAATTTACCCGTAATAACTTCGTTCGGGTTTCTTAAATAAACGCCTCGCTTAAATTACCGAAGTTTGACTTTACTATATAGGTACATTCCACCCTTAAGTGCTTCTTCACATTCCCGATCCATGATTTGAATCATTATTCTCCGATCCATATGAATCGGGGACCGCTATGCATTGTGGTAATTCAATTCGATGTTGGGTTCTCCCAATCGTTGTCCAAAAGCAAAGTCCATTTCATCTATTTTGGCTTTATTCAGACGGACGTCTCTTTTACTACACTATCAACGCGTTGTGCGACTTTTTACCCATGCACGCTTTATTCTCCTTCGTTCGATTGTTTCTTCTTTCTTCGGTGATCTTTGATTTTTAAATTCTCGATTCCAACTTTAATATCTTACACCTCGCCAAAGCGTGATTTTGATCGAGCATCACATATCGGGTAACCCAATTTTGAATTGTTGTATCCCTTTGTTCCACGATAGTTGCCGTTCTTTAACTCGTTTCTTCTAGCTCACGAACACGATTTTGTAATTCTAAGTTTTGATCATAAACTTCTTCTAACCAATTCTCTTTAGGTTCCTCTTCTTCCTCTTCTTCCTCACTCTCACTGCTACCTCCGCAACTAGCTGGGAGCAACAATTAGTTCTTCATTCACTACGTGGATATCTCTAATTTGTTCCTCGTCTCGACCTTTGCATTAACACGATTAGTGATTAAAGGTGTCACAACGGTCACATTCACTCCATTGTGAATATTTTCAAATGCCATTTCCAAACACTGCCACAACACAAGGGTTAATTAATATATCCAATATTATCCCTATACTCGATGGACCAATTAAATAACAAATAAACTTAGGTAGGTCATACTAGCGAAGGAATTCTCTCGCTCTCCCTCCTAGTTCTTATCTCAAGATCTTAGCCGAGGATCATATCCCTAAGCTCGATACCAAGTTGTGAAGCCCCAAAATTAAGTATACGTCACCCATCTTGGGTCGCCACTTACATGGTACATAAATTCAAATACAAACTTAATTATACATCCGTCGTGTAACATACTGACAATACATAAAGCGAGAGTTCTAACAGAATATTGTCATTTAGACAATATCCATACTCAAGAGAGTCCTCATTACATTTATTGTCACTATTTATTTAATGAATAGTGAGGACTACTAATGCTATCTTGGGACCATCACTCTTTTCCCCGACTCGTCCAAATTTATATTCTCATTTCCTCAAGAAACGGTGAAAGAAAGGGTGAGCTCAACTAGCTTTAGTAAGAAATATTATGACTAAGATAATGCGCAGAATAAATTATCAATAGTCTTCAACAATGTTAAACCGATAAAATACAATAGACAACCGGTTTAGCTGCGGTGAATATCGCAATCCATTAAAAGAGTCAAGTAGAAAATAAAGTCTATTATCTTTTAAGTTTTAAAAGGTTTTCATCAATTTTATCACTAAGACTCGGTTTAATGAATAAACCACAATATCTAATCATCCCTGCACCACGGCCAAGGATTTTCATCAAATTATCAATGGTCATGACTATACCGAATCACCCTCGGTCATAATCATACCAAAAACTATCCATCACCGCATTTACATGTGCCACCGAGGACTTTTGTCACATCATTTATATCAAGCCATGATTATACCGAATGATCCTCGGTCATAATCATACTAAGTTCATCTACGCACGTAAGCAAAGATAACATAATATAACATGAGGATGATGACAATGACATAATAATTCAATAAAACAAGTTCAAGAATTATTTAATCCAAGAATTATTAACGTCCAAATTGTCAACATGATCTTTGTTTTGTAGAGTAAAATTCAAGAATGATCGGAAGAATATTTCCATGAAAAGATCTTGGATGAAACGCAAATATCAAGAATATTCTACTAATTTCATGGAGTATATAAGTCAAAGTTTTAACCAACCTGGTATAATAAAGAATGGAATAACAAAGGAAATCACCGTGCATGCGATTGCTTGATGTATGCAAGTTATTCCAATGTAATAATAATAACGGAACCAGTCGGGTGAAATTCACAATCAACAGGATGATCCAATGTAATAATAAATCTTTGAATAATAATAAACAATGGAACTGTGGGTCGGGTGTAAAACACATGATAGGATATTCCAATGAGAATAATAAATGCGGAATAATAAACAATGGAACCGGTCGGTGTAAAACACATGCAGGATGATATTTTCAATGTAATAATAAAGAATGGAATAACAGAAGAAGATCACCATGTATAGGGGATTCAGCGTATCTGAAAGTTATGTATAGGGTATACCACTTTTTACATGTTATTCCAATGTAATAATAATGAATGGAATAATGAAGTTCTCTTCATTAATAAGTAAGAATAACACCCCTTTAGGTACAACAAATAATATCCCTACCGTAAAAGACACTAGATATCAAAGTAGTGTAGTACTAGAATACTCTTCTTTTCTCTCTATAGCTTCTCTCTATAATTTTCTCTACAGAGTTTCAAAGTGAATTAAGTAAGAAAATAATAAAGGAATGAGCTTCATTTATAGGAAAATAGAAACGCATAGTAATTAATCCATGAGCGGTCAGATTGATTTACTTTTTAATCGGCGACGGTTCATATTTAAAACAAAATCTTTTAAATAAAATATAATATATTCTATTTATATAAAAATATTTTACTATGCAAACACTACGCAACACTATGCAAAACACTATGCAACACTATGCATAATAAAATATAATATATTCTATTTATAGAATAACTTTAATAAAGTATTACATTTTATATAAAAGATATTTCGCATTTTATTACGTTAATAATACGAATAAAATAAAAACGTCATTATATTTATAATAATTCATATTATTAATCGACAATAATGGAATCAAACTGAGTGACTTCTCACATAAGCATCGATAATCAATACAGGTAATGCTTCTTATGCAACCACACGACATCGTACTTTTACTACCGAAAGTAGTTCAACAAGATTATCAAAGCAGTAAAACTTCCGCGGTTATTTCAATAAAATATTTTTGTCGTTTTCTCAATCCAAACAATAATTACATTGTGAGGGTCCATCAATGATTGGTAGTTATATGCGAATATTCCCTCGCTAAACCGAATATTCCCCACCAATCGAATATAATATAACCATTGTATACTTTGCAAAATTTATAAATACTACCCACAACTATAATATTATCTCAAATTCACACCATAATATTAAAATTATTTCGACAAAATTTAAATCTTTATTGATAAAAATCGGGGTCTCACATAATTACTTATTCACAAAGGTAATTACTTTATTCACAAAGGTAATTACTATTAACGAAGGTAAATACTATTGACGAAGGTAATTATTATTCACAAAGGTAATTATTATTCACAAAGGTAATTACTTATTGGACGAAGGTAATTACTATTCACAAAGGTAATTACTTATTCAAAGGTAATTACTATTAACGAAGGTAAATACTATCGATGAAGGGACTCTTAGATGATGACATATGGGCCCCCCATAAAATAATCAAACTTACCACAAACGCCTCATAATGTAGACTCTTTATATACATCAGGATTGAATAAATATTACCACAAATTATTTTATTTTTAATCAACACATATTTAATCTTTTAACAATTATTAATCATTTATAACTTGTCGTCTCAATTAATAATTTAATACTATAACATATTATACGGATGATAATTGTGACAATAATTGAATCAATAATATAAGAGATATGATCAAAGAATTATCTGAAAGCAATAATTGAGCATAGGTGAGTGACTTCTCACGTAAACATCAATAATCAATATCACGCTACTTATACAACTACATGGCAGACATCGTACTTTTACTAAAGGGTAGTTCAACAGCTTTTAATGAGAACACCTCTGTGAGTTATTTTTATATAAAAAATAATTTTGTCGCTTTTTAACTACGACAATACTTAGTTAATGGGGTCCACTAATGATTGAGTAGTCGTATCGAATATTCCCAAACAAAAAGAATATTCCCCAGACCAAACGAATATTTTATAACAACTTAACTTACTTTTGCAAAATTTATAAATATTACCCACAACTATAACATTATATCAAATTTATTCCATAATATTCAAAAATAATATTTATAAAAAAATTCATCTTTATTTATAAAAGTGAGGTCTTACAACCTCCCTTCTTATGAAATTTCGCCCTCGAAATTAGTGGTACGATACTGATATGATAAAGAGGTGAGGATACCTTGAATACCTTTATCGTTAAAAATATTAAATTCATCTTCTTGATCTCTACCAAAGATATTCATTAACAATTCATCTTTGCTTTCTGGTGCCAAAGATATACAATTGTAAAACCAATAATCTTCGAGACGCACTTAATAGTATCACGACCACGAATAATCCATGTACCATCTTGACCAAAGATATTCGTGTTTTCAATTCTACGGTCATGATTATACTTAGAATAATCTTGGTCATAATCATACCAAGTCTATCAATGCACTACTACCAAAGATGACTTTTATCACATCCATGAATTAATATTTCATTCTTTGAGACTCATTTCAATAATCAATCCATATCATCGAATCATCCCGCACTACTGTGCCAAGGATATTCATTAGTATCACGATCACGAATTATCCATGCACTACTACCAAAGATAATCGTGTATTCATTAAGTATTACGACCACAAATTATCCATGCACTACTGACAAAGATAATCGTGTATTCATTTAGTATCACGACCACAAATTATCCATACACTACTACCAAAGATAATCGTGTATTCATTAGTATCACGACCACAAATTATCCATGCACTACTACCAAAGATAATCTTGTATTCATTACGGTTATGATTATCTTAGAACAATCACGGTCATAATCATACCAAGTCCATCTATTCACGTAAAGCCACGGATGACTTTCAACACAATATAAGCGTGAGGATAATGATATAAAGAATCAATCAAATGAGATAAAGGATAAATATTAAACATTTATAATATAATTTATCCAGATTCAAGAATATCCCCATGTTATCAATCACTTAATAATCTCATAATCTAATATCATTAATATTATAACAATATTTTAATCACTTCTTAAATTTATAAACAATTTATCTCAATTGGTTACGCTTTACCATATAATGCATTTAATCATTCAAAATTCCATACTCATAAGATATCATCACCAATTATCAAATCCTCATCAAAAAATATATGATATACTCTATATAGGATTCTCTAGCCATAAAATCCTATTTTCAACTTTGTTACTTCACATAACATATTTAACTCATATGTTCATAACTAAACTATTTTCATGAAAATACCAAATCAGTCCCAAAAATATTTCTTTTCTGAGATTTAGCATAATATAGTCCCATAATAAAATATATTTTTCTAAGAATTTTTAAAATTCATTTACTATTTTTCAAAAATTAATTTCTAATTAATTCCTTAAGAAATTAGCTACCTCAAGTTTAACTCCAAAATTCCCAAATCTTGGCAGGACCTTACACATGTTAATGTGAGCCTCCGATTTAAATTTCATGGTCAATGAGTTATAGAACTCCGGTTATAGCATTTTTCGTCAAAAAAACCTAAATATTGAAATGGTCATAACTTGTTCATTTTAAGTCAGAATGAGCTCATTTTTGGACATGAGATACTTTATAACATATATTTTCATGTCTCAAAAGGCCATAATTTTTCACATAAATTTAGTGGCCAAAATATCCCTTAAAGTTTCTAGGCGTTAGCGTTTTTGTAATTTGCAGCTTTGGACTCTTTTGCTAAATTAGGTCCACACGAAAATCTACAAGACCTTTTCCGGTGATTCCACTTGGATAAGCTACAAAACTCATAGATCTAACTCTAGGACTTGACCACACTCAAAAATTCAAAATATAATAGGAGATATGGTCAATTGAATTTCATGTTACGTTTTACCAAAATCGATTTTTCAACCCTTTGTGATTTCTAAGAAACTTTCATGTTTTCACATAATAACCACATAACTCATCATAACACTTACTAATACTTCATATACCCATGATTTTCATTAGTCCAATGCTTTTATTATGACTTTCATCATAATCCTAAAAATGAGATCCTTTTAGTTGAAGAAATATTTGAGGGTTTAAGAAATGGGTTTCAGATCTTTGGGGTCAATACAAAATTCGATTTCACGCTCTAGGGTAGGCTAGGAAATCTTCAAGAATATGTCAAGAAATTTATTAATGATATAAATATCATTCAAAGCTCGCTACTCTTATCCAAGACTTGGATAAGACGTTACATTGATACCAACTGTGACTTCTATCCTTTAACCACAGATAAGACCTCACAATGATACCTATCAACTTGTCATCGCCATTCACGACGTCGCCGCCTACGAGAAAGTCCGGCTTCGATTGCATTCCACACAAGGAAGTCAACAACGAAAGGATCGGGGCTCTTACTTATGGATTGATATAATGTTGATTAACTTTAGGGTTTGGTTACTTTGAATTAGTGATAACAGGTTGGTTAGGAATATGAAAGCTAACAACCTTACAAAAAGAATAATAAGTAGTTAATCAATCGCTTTTCAAAATTACCTCAAAGGCAAGTATTTTCAAAGAGATAAGATCGTAAAAGTGTTTATTTGAAACAACAAGATTAATAAGCGAGTGGAGGTAACAAAGGTTTCTCCCAACGAAGTTTGATAGATAAATCAAAGTCTAATTTTTCCTTGAGTCAAATTTAAACATTGAACACAACTAGGTAGAATAAAAGAGTGGATAGAACTTGTATTGAATAAAGTATAGACTTATGATAATTTATAATTAATTTACCCGTAATAACTTCGTTCGGGTTTTTCTCTAAATAAACGCCTCGCTTAAATTCCGAAGTTTGACTTTACTATATAGAGGTACATTCCACCCTTAAGTGCTTCTTCACATTCCGATCCATGATTTGAATCATTATTCTCCGATCTATATCGAATTCGGGTTGACCGCTATGCATGTGGTAATTCTCGAATTCGATGTTGGGTTCTCAATTCTTTGTCCAAAAGCAAAGTCCATTTCATCTATTTTGGCTTTATTGGATCGGACGTCTTTTTCTACACTATCAACACGTTGTGCGCCTTTTACCCATGCATCGCCTATTCTCCTTCGTTCAGCTTGTTTCTTCTTTCACCGATGATCTTTGATTTTTAAATTCTCGATTCCAACTTTAATATCTTACACCCCCGCCAAAGCGTGATTTTGTTCGAGCATCACATATCGGGTAACCCAATTTTGAATTGTTGTATCCCTTTGTTCCACGATCAGATTCACTGATTCTTCAACTCCGTTCTTCTAGCTCACGAACACGATTTTGTAATTCTAAGTTTTGATCATAAACTTCTTCTAACCAATTCTCTTTAGGTTCTCTTCTTCCTCACTCTCACCGCTACTGCAAGACTAGCTCGGGTGTAAACAATTAGTTCTTCATTCACTACGTGGATATCTCTAATTTGTTCCTCGTCCCCGACAATCGCATTAACTTCGATTAGTGATTAAAGGTGTCACAACGGTCACATTCACTCCATTGTGAATATTTTCAAATTGCCATTTCAAACACCGCCACAACACAAGGTTAATTAATATATCAAATATTAAATATTATCCCTATACTCGACCGACCAATTAAATAACAAATAAACTTAGGTAGGTCATACTAGCGAAGAATTCCCGTCTCTCCCTCCTAGTTCTTATCTCAGATTCTAGCAGGATCATATCCCTAAGCTCGATACCAATTGTGACGCCCCCAAAATTAGGTATCGTCACTCATCTTGGGTGCATTGTGACGCCCCCAAAATTAGGTATACATCACCCATCTTGGGTAGTCGGATACATGGTGCGTAATTTAAATACAACTTACTAATATAAGCGCATGGTATACAATACTGACATAAATCATGAGTTTGAATACAAATATTGTCTACTAGATATTATACAAACTCAAAAGGAGTCCTTATTACAATTATTATCACACTATTTCACGAATAGTGAGGACTACTAATGCTATCCTCGGACCATTATTCCGTTCCCGACTCGTCCCACCTATATTCTCATTTCACGAAGAAACGGTGAAAGAAAGGGTGAGCTCAACTAGCTCAAGAAGAAATATTATGACTAAGATAATGCAGAATAAATTATCATTAACTCAACAATGATGTGTTAAACCGATAAAATATAATGAACATCAAGTTTAACTACGGTGAAGAATGAACCAAAGAATCCATTAAAGCGGTCAAGTAGAAAATAAAATCTACTATCTTTTATGATTTAAAAGGTTTTCATCATCTTTATTATAAATTTGAGACTCACTTTAATAAATATTCCACATCATCGAATCACCCCGCTTTCTACGAGGAGGATATTCTTTAGTATCACGACCACAATTATTCATGCACTACGGGCCGAGAATATTTGTGTATTCATTAATAGTCATGATCATGCCAACAACTCTCCATCAATGCACTACGGCCACCGAGGATTTTACCACATCATTTGTAACATTACGGCCGTGATTACACAGAATAGTCTCTCGGCATAATCATACCAAGTCCATCTACGCACTACTACTGGGCCACAGATAACTTTCAACATAATATAAACATGAGGATGATGACAATGATATTCAATAAAACAAGTTCAAGAATTAATTTATCTAGAACCAATAAAATCCAAATATCAACATGATCATCGCTTTGTAGAGTAAAATTCAAGAATGATCAGAAGAATATTTCCATGAAAAGATATTGGATGAAACGCAAATATCAAGGATATTCTACTAATTTTAAGGAATGAGCTTCTATTTATAGGAAAATAGAATGCATAGTAATTAATCCGTAAGCGGTCAGATTGATTTACTTTAATCTGACGGTCATATTTAAAGCAAAATCTTTTAAATAAAATATCATATATTCTATTTATATAAAAACATTTTACTATGCAAAACACTATGCAACACTACGCAAAACACTATGCAACACTATGCATAATAAAATATAATATATTCTATTTATAGAATAACTTTAATAAAGTATTCATTTTTATATAAAAAGATGTTTCGCATTTTATTATGTTAATAATACTGAATAAAACAAAACGTCATTATCGCTTCTAATAATTCATATTATTAATAAACAATAATAGAATCAAACCGAGTGACTTCTCACATAAGCATCGATAATCAATATCACGTGTCTTCTTATGCAACCACACGTACATGTACTTTTACTAAAGTAGTTCAACAAGATCAACCAGAAACTTCCGTCGTTATTTCAATAAAATATTTTGTCATTTTCTCAATCAAATGATATTACATTGTGGGGTCCACCAATGATTGAGTAGTTGTATTAATATTCCTCGCTAAACCGAATATTCCCCGAACCAATCGAATATAATATAACCACTGCGATACTTTACAAAATTTATAAATACTACCCACAACTATAATATTATCTCAAATTCACACCATAATATTAAAAATTATTTCGACAAAATTTAAATCTTTATTGATAAAAAACGGGGTCTCATGTACCACTATACGTGGTACATAAATTCAAATACAAACTTAATTATACATCCGTGTAGGTATAACATACGACAATACATAAACTGAGAGTTCTAATAGGAATATTGTCATTTAGACAATATCCATACTCAAGGAGTCCTCATTACATTTATTGTCACTTAGTTATACTGCATTATTGCTACAGTAATTGCACTAGTAGCACACGGTATTGATTATTGATGCTTACGTGATAAGTCACTCAGTTATACTGCATTATTGCTACAGTAATTACTGCATCATATGTCTCATATTATTGATTCAATTATTGTCACAGTATCATGTGCATAATATGCTATTTTATTAAATCAATAATGGAGACGACAAAGTTATTCATATTATTAAATTGCAATATTTACAATGTCTAGAAGTTTTGTCAAGGAGAGGTTTGGTCACCTAATTGCGCGCCAATAGGGAGAAATCCTTATTGGAAAGCCCCCTCTTTCCTGGAAACAACCTGGTTGTTAAATATTGTGAGTTATGATATTAATGATGGATATGTTCGTGTTGATTAAAGATGAATTTGATAGTTTCATTGTGTTGGGATTATTTGTGATAATTGATGTCTGGAGGTTATATTATTCAATTGAGTTACTATTCGCAAGTTACTATTCATGAGTTACTATTCACGAGTTACTATTCATGAGTTACTATTTACGAGTTACTATTCATGAGTTACTATTCACGAGTTACTATTCATGAGTTATTATTCACCCTGATTATTATTCACTCTATTATTGTGCATTTGGGTATTTGGGTACAATATTATTCCGTGAGGAGATGTCTTTAATTTTTCGTAGTTGGTTGAAATTGTAATAGTAAATCAATATGGATCGTTGATTTAAAGTCTTAATAGTAACTTGTCCTTTCAATATTACCAAGAGTTAATTGCCCCTTCGTAAATAGTAGTTGTCCCTTCAATATTACCAAGAGTTATTTGCCTCTTCGGTGTTCCAAGAGTTACCCCTTCATAAATAGTAGTTGTCTCTTCAATATTACCAAGAGTCATTTTGACCCTTCGTTAAGACCAAGAGCCACTCTCAGTTTTTCTATAAATAGAAGCTCATTCCTTCATTTATTTCTTACGAATTCAATCGAAACTACTAGAGAGAGAAATTATAGAGAGAGAAAGAAGAAGAGTATTCGCTACTTCACTACTTCTATATCCAGCTTTCTTTTACGGTAAGGGGTGTTATTCTTTCTTATTCATGAAGAGAACTTCTGTTATTCCATTCTTATTTATTCTGTTGGAATAACCTGTAAAAGTGGCGTACCCTATACATAACTTGTATACGCGGCATACCCTATACTTGGTGAAATCCTTATGTTATTCCATTATTTATTATTATGTTGGAATAACCTGTATGCATGGTTTACCCTATACTTGGTGGAATGACCTGTATATGCGGTTTACCCAATACTTGGTGATCTTCTTCTGTTATTCCATTCTTTATTATTATGTTGGAATAACACTGTTTAGCTGCAAATCCGCATACTTGGTGAAATTCTTTTATTATTCCGTTCTTTATTATTCTGTCAGAATATCCTGTCGGTGTGAATTTCACCTGACCTGGTTCCATTATTTATTATTCCGCATTTAATATTCTGTCGGAATATCCTGTCGGTGTGAATTTCACCTGACCTGGTTCCATTATTTATTATTTCATATTTATTGTTCTGTTGGAATAACCTGTTTATGCGAAGTACCGCATGCATGGTAATTTCTGTTGTTATTCCATTCTTTATTATACTCAGTTGGTTAAAATTTTGACTTCTATACTCCATGAAATTAGTGGAATATCTTTGATATTTGCGCTTCATCCAGTATCATTTCATGGAAATATTCTTCTGAGCATTCTTAAATTTTACTTTACAAAGAAGTATCATGTTGACAATTTGGACGTTATTGGTTCCTGGACAAATTAATTCGTGAACTTGTTTTATTGAATTCTTATATCATTGTCATCATCCTCATGTTTATATTTTTGAAAGTCATCTCGTGGCACGTAGTAGTGCGTAGATGGACTTGGTATGATTATGACGAGGATTATTCGGTATAATAATGACCGTAATGTTACAAATGATGTGATAGAAGTCCTCATTGGCCCATAGTGCATTGAGGGACAGTTGTTGGCATGATCATGACCATTGATGAATACACGAATATCCTTGGCCCGTAGTGCATGGATAATTTGTGGTCGTGACCCTAAAGAATATCCTTGGCCGTAGTGTAGGGGTGATTCGATGATGTGGATAATTTATTAAGCTGAGTCCCAGCGATAAAAACGGTGAAAAATCTTTTAAATCATAAAAGATAGTAGATTTTATTCTCTACTTGACTCTTTTAATGGATTTCTTATTCCGCTGGAGTTAAACTTGTTGTCTATTGTATTTTATCAGTTTAACATTGTTGAAGGCTAATGATAATTTATCCTGCATTATCTTAGTCATAATATTTCTTACTGGGCTAGTTGAGCTCACCCTTTCTTTCCTTTATTCTCTTCAAGAAATGAGAACGTAGCAGGACTAGTCGGGGGATGGAGTGATGGTCCAGATGATAGTATTAGTAGTCCTCACTATTCTGTTAAATAGTGTGATAATAAATGTAATGAGGACTGAATTTGAGTTTGTATACTGTCTATGAGGACTCCATTGAGAATGGATATTGTTTAGAAGGCAATATTCTTGTTTAAACTCTCAGTTTATATTTTGTCGTATTTTACACGACAGTTGTATAATTATGTTGTATTTGATTTATGTATCATGTATTTGGCGACTCAAGATGGGTGATGTATACCTATTTTGGGGGCGTCTCAGTAGGGTTTATTCGATATAATCATGACCGTAATGTTACAAATGATGTTGTAAAAGTCATCTTTGGCCCGTAGTGCATAGATGGACTTGCTATGATTATGACCAGGGATTATTCGGTATAAGCATGACCGTAATTGAAAACACGAATATCCTTGGCCCGTAATGCATGGATAATTCGTGGTCGTGATACTATTAAGTTTGAGTCTCAAAGATTATTGGTTTTCTGAGTTGTATATCTTTTGGCCTATAGTGCAAAAGATGTAATATTGGTTATTGGTTTTATAGTTGTATATCTTTGGCCCGTAGTGCAAAAAGATTATTTCGTTGATTATTGGTTTTTCGGTTGTATATTTTGGCTGTAGTGCAAAGTTGAATTTGTTGATTTACTTGATTATAAATATGAATTGTGATTTAATTATAATCTGTGGTGCTTGGTGAAAGACAGTGATGAGAGTTCTCTTTGTCTCGAGTATAAGAAAGAACTGTTGATGAGTATTACAGGAATGAAATATTAACGATGAACTTTTAATCTAGAGGAGATAGTATACATTATGTTCTACTTGACTCTTCTAATGGATTGCTTATTCCGTTGCAGTTGTTGATCTAAAATTTGTTATCTATTATATTCTATGAGTTGTTATAGTGGTGAAGATTAACGATAATTTGTTATGCATTATCTTAGTCATAATATTTTTTTACTGAGCTAGTTGAGCTCTCCCTTTTACTTCACCACCCCTTTCAGGTAATAAAAGGGTAGCTGGGACTAGCAGAGAGAACATGGGTATAAAGTGGTGATACGAATTAGTCACAAGCCTAATCAAATTATGAAACGGTGTGACATAATAATCGTACTGAGAACTTAAAATGTGTGTGACATATTTTATACATCATTGGATATTTAATTTTGGTGAACAACAATAGGGTGAGGTGGATCAGAATTTGGAAGCGTCAAAGGTGCACTCCATTAGAATGAGGAGAACATATATCTTCTCGTGTCCCTTCGGAGACTTGATATATTTGCTACTGTACTTTATATGGCATTGTAATAATTTAAATATAAATATTGTCGTATTATATACGTAACAATATTTGTATTGAAACTCACAGTATATATATAAGAATTTTTGAGTTTGAATACTGTCTAGAAGACAATATTTGTATTAAAACTCACAGCTCATGTTGTATATTTAAGTTTGTATTTGAATTTTATACCATGTATCTGGCGACCCAAGATGGGTGGTGTATACCTATTTTGGGGGCGTCACACTGGGTGTGAGTTTTGACCATTTGATATGGTTGTTCATGATACGTATGTGTCGACACAATTTTTGATTTGATTTGTTTGTTTGGTGGATTAATGACGTATGCGTCGTTCGTACTATCCGATTTGATTCACACACATCAGATATTGATGTATTTGTTAATATTTGACTATTTGTATTTGAACTCAATATAAAATTGTCACCTTATACACACGTGATTCAACTTTCATCTTGTTGGAATCTTTTAATTATACTTGTTCAATTTAATAGTGTTCGTCGTTTATATATAGTCTCACTAATTTTGAAAATATAATTGTTCTATTTTTTTAATATTTTATAGATGGATGTTTTAGGCCTATTTTGACATTTAATTTTAGAAGTAAAAATTATGTTAATGTGAAGCTTTTTCTTTTTATAAAAATATATTTATTGTACTTTGTGCGTGACATCTTCTTACTTTGAGAAAGGAAGGGGGAGGGGGGTTACACGGACTTGATAGATTTTAACAGACTAGCTAAAATGAAAGTCCGAGGGTAAAACAGTTGGTGTACTCGAATCTCAGTCATTGATTTTTATATTGCGGAGATTAGGACAGATACCGAAAGGAGGGCCAATCGATCGACAATTTTCTCCCTAAGGAGTGGATATCAAAATAAATTTCTCAGATCCGATCCGATCCGATCACTTTATTTCTCTGCAGATCTAAAGCATTAACAATCATCTAATCATGTCTTCTACCTTCAGCGGAGATGAAACGGCACCGTTCTTCGGCTTCCTTGGGGCTGCAGCTGCCTTAGTCTTCTCCTGTAATCTAAATCCAAATCCTATTTTCGATCACACTGTCTATATAGATCTAGAATTTGAGATATAAATTATTGCTTGATTATAATAGGTATGGTTCTTTGTTGTTGTAGGTATGGGGGCTGCTTATGGGACAGCCAAGAGCGGAGTGGGAGTTGCGTCTATGGGAGTGATGAGGCCGGAGCTGGTGATGAAGTCAATTGTGCCGGTGGTTATGGCCGGAGTTTTGGGTATTTACGGTTTGATTATTGCTGTCATTATAAGTACCGGAATTAACCCCAAGGCTAAATCTTATTATCTTTTTGATGGTTACGCTCACCTTTCTTCTGGTCTTGCTTGTGGACTCGCTGGTCTTTCTGCTGGTATGGCTATTGGAATTGTTGGTGATGCTGGTGTTAGGTACTCTTCTATCTTTTGCTATCCGTGTATATATATATATATATATATATATATATATATGTATATTAATGTGGTTTTGTAGAAACATTGATACTTTTTATAGCTTGATTCTTTAAAGGATATGCTTTTTTGCTTATATATCGGATAAGATTATAAATTATTTGATCCCAGTTGTATCTACTTTTCTTTACTGATTATCATCAAGTTTGAGTATCAATATTTGATTATTTATTGTTTTAAGATATGGCATTGCTTGATTTGAGAGTTTTTATTTTTTTATTGAATTTTAAAGATTGCAACTGCTACTTACTTAACAATGCTACATAACTGGCTTGTATAAATTCCATAAATTGTCGGAAGAAAGACTGCTTTTTGATTTTGTAATATTGCACTATTGTGTGGAACCCCTGGATTCTCATATAGTTCTAAGTTTTAAGTTGTACGATGAGTTTTTTCACTCGAGCTATGTACTAGATATCGATATTGATGATTCACTTATCACTCTACAAATACATGTCCAGATATATCCACACACTTTTAACACTATTGTTAAATTGTTAAGACATGTTAAACCTTTTGCCAATGTTCTAAAAGGCGCTAGGCGGGAGGCGGAAGGCCGGGGGCCTAACGTCTAGCCGTCTAGGGGCCTAGGCGGAATTTTTTATTTTAAGCCAATTTTATTTTCTCTTACATATATCCAAACAAAACAATAATATAAAGCAAAACAATTTATAATAAAGGTAATAAAGGCCTTTACTTAAAGTTCAAACATATATCCATATTGCCAATGTCAAAATTCAAACACAAACATTCAATTGTTGAAAGTTCAAACATATCTTTAACGTATTAGTTTTATTCATAAATAAGATTTTTATTAAATAATAAAATTTAAAATTTCAAGAATTCAATTCAATATTAAAATTTAAGAAAACTAAACATAAATTTAAAAATTATATTGAAATAAAATGTATCATCATTTATATAATTTGAAGTTGGTACAAGTTCAAAAATTTACAACTATAATAAAATTATTCATTTTGACTTGATATTGTTCACTTCTTGTTGTGATTTGATATGCTACAACCTGTATTATGAATATGGTAAATTATTAGAAAAATAAATATATCAAGATTTAGTTTGGATAGTTATTAAAATAAAAAAAAAAACCTCTCCGTTTAGACCCCACCTAGGCTCCGCCTAATTTTTTGAAGAGATATTTTTGCCGCCTTGGGCCTAGGCTAGGTGCTAGGGGGCCTAGCGCCTAGGTGGGACCTAGGCGGGGATTTTTAGAACATTGCCTTTTGCTCAATCTGTAGTGAGCCTACTGATATAGGTCTTGAATTCTATACAATGAGATTATATGGTGTATGTGACATGCACGCGGTGGTTTATCTAGTGCGCACACCAAGTTTGGTGGTCCACCGTAATAAAGAAAACGTTAAGTCCTGATTCGTTTTTATGCCAGAAAAAGGTGTAATCAATAGAAAGAACAAGAAAATATGCTATACAAAAGTATGACAAAGAAAAGACTCCATTAAATGAATTTCGCATAGGAGGAAGACAATAATCTCCATAAATGTGTATGTCTACCAAGTACCAATGTCCTGAAACAAAGTGTAGTACTCTGATTTTAACTTATTTCTTTGAATATAAAGGTTTGCATAAGGCAGCTTTACAATAATCATTTGTTGTGATCATCTCAGTATTGAACTTTAAATATTAAATCTAACATTGAAAAGATATTGTTGGAAAAAATTATGTCAAAGTGTTTCATGTGAAAACTATAATTTCAGAAGAAGTCAATAGAAAAGTAGTATTCCTCTTTTATGATGGATGGAGTAGTAGTTTTAATTAAAAAAGTCTCGTATCAAAATCTCATGTCTAAGGCTCAAGCTGTCAAGCTTATGTATGCATTCTTTCCACTTAAGAAATGCCATAAATAAGACGATCCGTAGCTAAGTGATTCTGGTGTTTGGCTGACAACTAATATGAACAAAGTTTACTGTAACTGTTACTCTTACTCTTGGGTGTGACAATTGGCAGAGGCATTTTGGAATAACCTCGATGTTACTGGTTCCAGTCCTCATACTTGGGCCAAATTATCTTTCAACATCTTTTTATTGACCAAACTTGCTAATTTTCTTGAATTGGAATTCTGATAGAGTCCCCTAGAGTATTTTACTTTTGATGGTTATGGTACGAGTTTTATGATATGTTTGCCATATCCTATAATTATTCTCCAATATTTGCCTTTATTCCTATAAATTATATCTAGTGTAACTTGGAATTTTTGTTGCTGTAAGTATGCTGATATTCTTGTGTGTTTTCCAGAGCCAATGCACAGCAGCCAAAGCTTTTTGTTGGGATGATTCTCATTCTCATTTTCGCTGAAGCTCTGGCTCTTTATGGCCTTATTGTCGGCATCATCCTCTCATCTAGAGCTGGCCAGTCTAGAGCAGATTGAAGGAGCCCCAGTTTACTGCTTAATATATGGTTTTATCAATTTGGTCGAGTATTATTATGGTTGGTATTGAAATTCAAAGACTATGCCCTTTGTGTTCCTATGCTGAGTGGTGGTGGTTGCTCGGAGATTGTAGATTAGACACTCTTAAATAAATTTGACTTTATTTTTTAAATTTTTGGGGGTCTGTATTTTGAAAGACTAGGTTGGATGCCATTGTACGGTTGTTATCTTACCAAATTCGGTTATTCCAGAATTTAATTTTATTTTGCCTTTTGGCAAGAAATATGCTGTTTGTGTCCAGAGTTTTTGGGCCTTGGATAATTGCTTATTGATTATTGTCTTATCTTTGTTTGTAATTTGTTTTTTTTTTTTTGTTGTAAAAACATACGACTGTCATACATTGCTAATACAATTCTGATTCAAGTTGTAGTGGAATTGGATGCAATGGGTTGCTAAGACAATAGAAGCATTCAAGGCTCCTCAAACATTCTAAAGTTGACAATTTTCAACTCCCACTCCCTTTTTGTTGGGCTGAATGGAACTTCTGTATCTCTAATTTGTCACCAACTTTTAAAGTCGTTCATAAAATTTAAAATGATACTACCTCAGTTCCTAAAAGATTGTCGTTTAAGGTTTGACACATGGATTAAGAAAGTATCAAATTTGTTTGAAATTCCATAACTACCCTTTTATGGAAAATTAAAAACTATTAATACAAGAAAGAGAATTTTTTGGGACAATGAGATAAGGTAAGAGTAATATAGAAAGGCAAATAATTTATTCTCCTCTAAAGTTGTAAACAACAAACATTTTGAAACAAATTTTTTCTTCTAAAACGATAATCTTTTAAGAACGAAGATAGTATTTTTAAGAGTTTTCGTCCCTTCTACTCGATTCGACCCCAACATGACTCATTTTGACACAACCCGACATAGTTTGACCCAACCCTAATTTTTAATATTTTAAAATAAAATAAATATTTTAAATATTTTAAAATAAAATATTATTTTTAAAATAATAATTATATTTAATATTTTAAAATAATTATTACTTTTAATATTTTAAAAGAAAATATTATTTGAAAAAATTAAATAATAATTTAATTTAATATTTTTTAAAAAATATTTTTTTAAATAATTTGAAAATAATAAATATTTTAAATACTTTAAAATAAAATATTCTTTTGAAAATAATTATTTTTTATATTTAAAATAAAATAATATTTTAAAATAATTATTATTTTAAGGAAAAAATTAGAAACTTTTATTTTTTTCAAAAATGAGTAAAGTTCATAAAATATAGATTTTAAAAAAGTAAAAGTTAATTTTTTTTAAATCTTAATTATTTTTATGAAAATTTACACATCTTTAAAAAATTATTTTGTTTTATGAAAATAAATTTAATTTTTTTGAATATATATTTTATAAAACTTTATTTTTTTTAAAAAAATGAAATTTTCCAATTTTTCCCTGAAAATAATAATAATTTTCTAAATTTTTGAATTTATTTTTTAAATAAAAATTGAATCAATTTTTATTTATCTTTTACTGTTTCTTCAATTTTAATTTTAATTTTAGTTTTTATTTTTAAAAATTCTAATATTAAGAATACATATAATAATGGTAAAGATATTAACTTTTTTATGAAAATAATTTTCTACATAAAAATTAAAAAAATAATTTTTTAAAAAGAAAGTATCTATATTTTATGAAACTTTACTCATTTTTGAAAAATATAATTTCTAATATTTTTTCCTCAAACTAATAATTATTTTTACAACTTTTTAAAAATAATATTTATTTTAAATAAAAAATAATTATTATTTTCAAATTATTTAAAAAATATATTTTATTTTAAAATATTAAATATAATTATTTTTTTAAGAATAATATTTTATTTTAAAATATTAAAATTAGAATTGGGTCAAACTGGTCGGGTTGAGTAAAATTTTGGTCAAAATAGGTTGGGTTGTGGTCAAATCGGATAGAGGAAACGGAAACGTCAAAAGAATATCACTTTAAGAAACCTTATTGACAAAAAATAAATTTTAGTGACGACTTTGAAAGTAAGTGATAATTTAGAGGGACAAAGGTGTCATTCAACTCTTTTTGTTAGGAGTGCTCATTGATAAAAAATAGATCCGGTATCCAAAATACCAAACCGGTACCGGATCGGTATCGATCCAAAAGTATCAAAAAAGTAAGAATTGGTATCGCTTCGGTACAAAATCGGTACCAGTAGGGCTGAGCAAGGAATCAAATTAGAATTGTAATTGCACCAAATATTGCATAAACCGCACCAATGGTTCTGGTGTATGTGGCGGTTTTAGGTGGGTTGAAAAATTAAATTTACGGTTTCGATTTGGTTACTAGTCAAAACCGCACGCATAAAACCGAAGCCGCACCATGTGTTTGTGTATGTATGCAGTGGCGGATAGAACTACATTGTGATACAATATAACATCTTACCTGATTAATGAAATTGAGCTACATGGTGATACCAAATATTTAAAGTAAAAATTCTTATCTATCCCCCCCCCCCCCACCCGCACCCTCACCCTCACCCTCACCCTCACCCTCACCCTCACCCTAGTCTTTGTTATGGTTTGTATGATAAGTGCATGATATTTTTTTGCAAGCTGTATAAAATATAAGTGTTGGTAGAGTAACTTATAATGTTTTTGACTCTTTGTATAAATGGTGGAGAAAAGTGTTATATAGGAGTCTATTATGTAGACAATATATTGTTCCCTTTTGGAAAGAAAAAATAAAAATATGGGTTGACCTTTTGGGGATATTCAGATGCATGATTTTGATGTCTTTAAATGTATGACTTGTAATAAAATTTTGTTGTTTCAATTGGATTTGGAATTGAAACCGCACCACACAGTTTAAAATCGCATCGCACCAATCATAAGGGGTTTCATGTGCGGTTTTGAATTTTTTTAACCACACCTAAGCAATTTCGGGTGTGGTTTGAGTTTCAAACCGCACCATGTTCACCCCTAGGTACCGATTTTTTCGATTCGATTTTCGGTTATACCTCATGATAATATATATAATTATTAATAATAATTAAATAATTTTTTTATATATTAACAATTATATATATAATTTTTTATATAATATATATATATATATATATATATATATATATATATATATTCTTCGATCAGAATAATGATGGAATCGTCTATACTTGGGAGACTTTTCAAGGTCTATTTATCCTTCTAAAATTCTAATGAGTATAAATTTTGGTATTTTCGATATTTCAATTTTTATCGAATTTAGAAAATTTCTTACCTATTTATCCTTCTAAAATTCTAATGAGTATAAATTTTGGTATTTTCGATATTTCAATTTTTATCGAATTCAGAAAATTTTTTATTGTTACCGGTACCGAAAAATATTAAATTACCGAAAAATCGATAATAAAAAAAATCGATACAGGTATCAACCGATTCAATAAAAAATCAAATATTTTGAGCAGCCTACTTTTTGTTGTTATGATTATCTCAACTTGGCTGCCAAGAGTTACATTATCAAATAAAGGATTAATTAAAGAAAAAGTAGATGAAAGAATTACATTATCAAATGGGACATAAGCTAAATTGTGCCAAATTTATCTTTACCAAGTCCTTAGTAATATTCCATCTATTTTTATAGGGCTAATGTCAATCAATAAATTGAAACAACTTCCTAAATATATCATTAATATAGAAATAGAAAGGTTCTGATTCGGGTAAGTTTTTAATTTAAAAGGAAATTTTGTTGGAATTAATAAAAATCTCTGTAAAATGAATTATAAACTGTTTGGGTTTGATTCGTACTCGCTCCACTCGAAATATAAACAATTGAAATGTGAGCAAAAATTTAAAGTTTAATAAATTATTCGAACCTTTTTAAATTTTAATTTTTTATTGATACTTGGATCATATTTGCTCAAAAAATTTAAATTGCTCGGGTCCAATTGAAAATCGTGCTCGACTTAGTAGATAAACGAGTCTCAATCAAACCTTATTTCATACTTAATAAATTTTATCAATTTAACCTGAACAATTCAATAGTTAGCTCGACTCGACTCGACTCGGTTCGTTTACGCCCTTAATTCCTCTGAATAACATTAGGCCAAATTATACTGATCTTAATTGTTTTAATGGGTCTTTGTTTGAAAATTTACAAGTACGGTTAGTTTTCAAACACGATATCATATGCAAATTATTTAAATAGAGAATTGATATTTTCATAAATAAAAATAGTTTTACAAGTTTTATTTCACATGAATAGTAAATAAATCTCACACTTATGTGAGAAGAAATTTATAAAAATATCAATTTTTACGTATGAAAACAACAATTCTCTTTAAATATTTTTAATTATTTAGGGTTTTATTTACTCTTAGGGAAACATTTTTAGTAGATGAGTTGAATATAATTATATACATGGATTTATCGCACATCAACGATAAGCCTAAAATGTAAATACTTAATCCTTTATCCAAAAACTTTCCTTTTAATTTATTTTATTTCTTCCCAAATCCATACTAATTCCTCTTCTTGCTTCCCTCCTAAAGTGTAGAAATAAAATAAAATGAAAAGAAAAGGACTAATGGAGTCCCGCTACTTACGTCACTACAAACGCAGCTGAATTCTAGTTGAATACTCCAGGTAATAGTATTATACTTCTTCGATCGCCCGGTCGAGTAAATCTAACTTTAACTTATTATTGCATTGGCGACGATCGATGGCGCGCGGAACAAATTAGCTCCGCCTCTACTACATCAACAAAAGCATGCAGTGGTGAAGAATAAATCTTCGTCACTATGGCCATCCGTTCTCCGATGGATCCCTACTTCCACCGACCACATCATCAGAGAAACAATGGAGACTGGAGACCCAAAGATAGAGAAGAAAGAGAGCAAAACAAGTTCAGAGAATTCACTATGGCCATCCGTTCATAATGCTTGCATTTGTTTCTGTTTCATTTTGTTATGACTATGATTCTCCTGAATTTTATAATGGTATCACTAATACTACTTGTTTGGAGATTATTTACGAATTCCCAAAATAAGTTTATTTGATTATATAGTTGTTTGACTCATTTGGTATAAGTTTGAAGCCCTACTCTTCTGGTTTTGATTTAGTTTTGAATTTGGATTTTTATGGTAGTAAGCAACAGTTCTTGTTTTAGTTATCTATCTGTCTGACAAAGATGGATATTTCCATTTTTATGGGGCATCTTAACTAGTGATGGTTCTGTTATGTCCATCGCCGGTCATTTCGTGTAATTGGATCTGGGTTGCTGGTTCATTTGTCCTGCTCCGGATCTTTATGGATATGAATTTGATGTTCATGGATGGTTCATCACTGATTTATGTTTGCAATCAATTTATCTCCTTATTAGATTGATTTGTTGCTTTATCCTTAAATCTGTATGTGATATGTATTCGATTTGGATGACCGAACTTTTTTTTTTTTTTTATTTCCTGGTTCTTTGGTCTTGATTTTGGCCCGTGGCGGAACCAAAATAAAATTTTGAGATTTAAGGGAGGTATGGAAGAACGACGCAGTAGGTTGATATGGTAGAAAGGCGGAGTTAATGTCTTTGGGTTTGATTTTAACCCAGATTGAAAAAAATAGAAAGTATATTAGCGGCCCAACAAAAAATCAATTAATTGAAAGAACTCCAACATCCAATAGTAGTTACTTTGCGATTTTCTATCTTTCAAACCGCACATCCAATATAAACCAACTTTTAATATGTTGTAGAAGGCATATCATACTATTTTTAAAAAAAATAAACCAACTAAAACAAGCATCTTAGATAGGTTTTATAAGAATTTAAAACTGCCTAACTGAAACAGTTTTTCAACAGAGCCTAACTCATTCAATTCTTACAAACTTGTTTTGGCTCACCCAACCAAAACAAGTTGACTTACTTTATAAAACATGTATAAAAAATTTCTTAATCACAAACTTGACCAAATCCTCTTATTTATGCTTGACAACCTCTTAAAGAACATTTATCAAACATAACATGTGCACAACTTTAAAAGACAAATTTCACACATACCGGTACATGGTTCAGCCATGTATTTTTATCCTTATTCCTCCGCACAACAAATGCAACATCCCATCAATCATGATGACATTTAACAGCTCAAACACAACAGTTCTATCATTTTACAGCAGTTGATGCAACCTCCTTACACCTCAGTTGCTAATTTCAGTTCTTTTTTTATGAATTTAGATAGTTTCATTGCTTACGGAATGAAAGCCTAGTAGTCTGAACTCCACAAAAACAAAACCTGTTGCAGACAGAGCCAGAGGCACGGAAGACTTAGACCGAAGAAGAAGAGCAGAAGACTGAGTCGCCGACTAGCCGAAAGCTGGAAGGCCCGAAGCAGTCAACCGTGGCTGGCTGGCCGCCCCCCCCCCCCCCCCCCCTCCCCCGCCCCCGCCCCCTAGTTCCGCCTCTTATTTTGGCCTTTCTACAGATTATGGTGATGGTTATCTCGATTAGTTTTGGTTCACAATTACTGATCTAGTTGTTGTATTCCCATGATTTTGGTTTTTATTAATTATGATCTTGTTCTGGCATCGACATTTTGGGTTATTTTTTAATAATCAAATTTGGTTTGTCTATTCTTCTCATTGTCGAAAACCATGTCTTGCTCTGGGCTGACAGGGATGGTCACTGTTGTTTGGATCTAATTATTGGTGTCCTTGTCGGAAGTAATCTGAGCCTAGAATTTTTTTGCTCTCAAATGTTGTTTGTGATCAAGAGATAAACTGATGAAATGCCGGTTGATGAGAAGAAAGAGAGCCATTATTACGGTCATCTGCCACGTAATGGAAGACATGTCAACTGTACTTTCCGTCACTTTTTTGGACGGAAATTTAATTAGTGACTATTACCTCCGTTCCTAAAAGATTATCGTTTAAAATTTTTTCATATGAATTAAGAAAATACTCCCTCCGTTTATGGATTGTCGTCCCTAATTATTTGATGTTTTAGAGATGGACACAAGAATTAAGATAATGATTGGAAAACATTAAATATATAGTACTCAATTGTCTATAATACTCTTAAATCTTTTGTTGGGATAAGGAGAGTTTTGTTGGGATAAAGAGAGAGAAATAGTTTAATGAGGGGTAATTTTAAAAAAGTTATCATTAATTCTCTTAGATTTGAACAAACGTCAAATAATTAGGGATAAATAAAAAACTCTAAAGCGTCAAATAATTAGGGACGGAGGGAATATCATTTATCAAGTAAAATTTGTTTGAAATTCCATCACTACCCATTTATGGAAAGTTGAAAATTATTAATACATGGAAGAAAATTTCTTGGGACAATGAGAGAATGTAGGGGTAATATAGGAAATTAAATAATTTATTCTCCTCGAAAATTGTAAACGACAAATATTTTGGAATAAATTTTTTTCTTCTAAAACGACAATCTTTTAAGAACGGAGGGAGTATTTTATAAATTTTTTGAAGTATAATAATGCGATTGTAACAAAAAAAATTCAGTAATTACAATAAAAATTGAATCATAGTACCGTGATTAAAAAGTCAATTAACCTAACATTTATGTATATATCTGTAGTGTACATATCCGAGTGTAGAGGAATCATTCTTTGATTTTCAACTTAAATATATGTGTTGTACCTGTACCTGACCATTAGACTGATTTTTCATGAATGTTGGTTTTTGCATTAGGAAATAATTCGAGCATCTATAAAATGAGAGTGGTTAACATGAAGTTAGTTTTTGTCGATTAATTAATACAATATCGACATTTATATTAGGAGGTGATTTATCTCTCAGTACGTTAGTATTGTATTGATCAATTAACTAACTTATCATAAAATTAAATTATGGTAGCCGGATCGAAGTTTGTACCTTTGTGAGTACGGAGTAGGAGGAAGGAAGGTGTGAGAAGTGGAGGCGCAAAGCCTAATAATATTATATTTGTTCTTAAAAAATTATTGTTTTAAATTTTTGTACATGAATTAAGAAAGTCGTTTAATACTACTCCCTCCGTCCTTAATTATTTGACGTTTTAAAATTTTTTATTTGTCCTTAATTATTTGGCGTTTGTTCAAATCTAGGATAATTAATGACAATTTTTCCAAAATTACCCCTCATTACTCTTCCTATTTTTTTGATACTTTAAACTCTTTCTCTCTTCTTATCCCAACAAAACTCTCCTTATCCCAACAAAAGATTTAAGGGTATTATATGTTAGTTCGATGGGCATGATAGATCTGAAGGGAAGGGAGGGGAGGGGGAGGGGGTTGAATAGATCCTTAGAGTTTCAAAATACTTTTTCGATTTATTTTGTATTGCTAATAATTTAGCATGTGACAAACATAAGAATCTTTTCAAGCACAATGGAATAAGTAAAAGATCCCTTCATTGATATATTCATAATCATACATACATTTGTTAGTAGAGTTAGTTCATTGGTAAGCGGTTTAAAATATACATAACAGATTATAGTAGGTTAATGTACATAATGTAAATGACATAAAGTAAAAGACACGAGGATTTTAAGTGGTTCGGAGACTCAAGCTCTAATCCACTCTTACGCTTTCAACTAGCGAGGATTTCCACTAAGGAAGGCGGCACCACGAATCACTAAGATTCCTTGAGGCCGTGACCTTGGGACTTCAATTCATCGAGAACTCTTGAGGCGGTGAGCCTTGGGACTTCACTAGTTCCCTAGGAACTCTTCAAGCTCAAAGAGGCTTGGAATTTCGTTTAGTCCTCCGAGACGAGGACCCTCGTGCCACAGCTTCTTGTTGTTGTAGTTGTTGTTGTTGTTGTTGGTGGTGCTGAGCTGCTAAGATGTCATTAAGCTTTGAACATCTTTTGTACTTAGCAGCTTGGTATGGTCCTCTTTGCAGTCTTCTTTAAGTCTGGACCACATCTTCTTTGGTGTAGCTGATCTTCATTCTTTTCTGCTCATCTTCATCTGGTATCAGCTTTGCACGATCACCATCTGGGCTTGCTAAGTCTCTGTGCTTTTAGTAGACTTTGTCTGGCACTTAGTAATCCCTGAACCCTTCTTGAATGCTTTGCAGATATTGTTCTGCACTTGTTCAGTTTCAACTTTCGATTCATGGTGATTCGTAGAGTGGCTCTCTTGGTCTTCTTTGTACTCAGCCACTTTTCTGAATGCTATCTGTTTGGCCTTCTCGGCTCTCAGCTTGGCTGCCATCTTCAGTGGCATTCTCATCTTTGTTGAGTGAAGCTTCTATCTGTTTGATTCCTTCTTTAAAGCTGTTTCACTTCCACCTTGATAGTCTCACTGTCACTAAGACTTGTTCTATTGATCTTTGGTGGAACTCGTAGAGTCAACAATAGCATTCACCAACTCAACGATTCTGCAACTACATAATTATCAGCAAATCTAGATCTTTGAAGCTCTGTTGATTTATACTACTTCCCAATCTTCTCATTGGAAAGTAGCCATTGGAAGCTATTCAAATTGCCTCGTAGATCTCGAGTTATTTGGTGCAGACTGCAGATGTGACATGACATCTTTTTCTGACTTTCTGACACTGCAGTTTGCTGTTTCACCAACCCTGTCAGATATGTCACTTTAATATCTTGGGCAGATCGACGACTTTATTTCACCCTTCTGATTTTTCGATCAGAGGTTGTCCTTACATCGATGCTCTCAATAAGCTATTATCCGAATATTACCCTTCAGATTGAATTGTTGCCAATGCTTCAGTCTTTAGCTATTCGAACTCTACGATTCTGATGCATATCTTCATGGACCTGATCGTAGTGTCTTGTTGACTGGTAGAGACAACACTACGATCTTGAAGAGTGTTGATTGGATCTTGATGTAGAGCACCTCTTCCTTCTCTCTTGCGAAGGCTTCATCTCTTCATTCGCCTCGACTATTCTCAAATCTTGATGGCTTAACTTGCTACGGCCCTTACGAATAACAAGACACTTCATATTTGTGGCGTGTCCAGCTCGCTTTCTCCTTGTGATCTCCCGTTCACTTATCATCAATGGACTGACCCAATACTTAATCACTTTAGCCTTGTTATTAAGAGGTTGGCCAGTATCTTTGAGTATACTTCATCAGTTTCTTCTTTGTCTGGCAAACACTACGATCCTGGTGACTTCCAAGATCGTTGTCATATTTCTTCTTGACAGCCCTTGCATTTACTGACTTTTCTTGGTCAGTTACAGAAGTCTTCTTCTGATCTCCTTTTGGAAGACTTCATCTCGAATGGCTTCATAACTCAAACTTGATGCTGATTGAGTTGGTGCCTAGATCTTTTATTAGCTTGCATGCCATTCGTTGAGTGTTCTCTGGTTTTCTTCAGGTGGGACATATCTATGCAGTGCCAACCAGAGGCTTCATTCCTTTGGATATTCTGGGAGTGCTCATTCATTGAGAATCGTATTTGCTTTACGATTCTGCCTTGACATTGTGAGCACATTTGTTGAGGTCTTAGTTCTGCATTCTACGATTGACTTTGGCGGTCTGCGGTATACTTCGACTACGAGATCGAGATCTTGACACTCTACGATTTCTGTCGTTGTGCTTGTTGTCTTTATCTTGCTCGACTATGATCTCTGCCTCTGGTATGATCAGTAGACTCTATGACTCTGAGTGTAGTCTACGATTCTTGACTTAGCTCTGGCAGATACTCGGTCAGCTCGTAGGCAGGCTGTCTTTACGATTCTAAATATGACTTCCTCAGCAAACTACGGCTTTGAGGAAGTTCTCCTCGACACACTACGATCATTCCTCGTCTCTCCTGGAAGTCTACGAACTCCGAGATCTATTATCTTGCAGACTACGATTCTGCCTCGATAGCTGTCGAGTTTTCCTTGACTCTCCTGGCAGACTACGATTTCTGGTGCAGTGTTCGACGATCAGACAAGCCTATCTATTACATCATAAGATCAACCTAACATGCTTGATCTTTCTATATTTATAGTCCTTGTACATCATTTTTTAAGGACTTTACACAGCTGTTTTGCTTATGTAGGATCAACCTAACACATTTAATCAATTCATTCTAAGTCCTTGTACATATGTTTCTATTATCTATCAAAGGACTTTACAGTTGTTCTTAATGCAAGCATACTTGCATATTCATTCATATATATATATCATATTCAAATCATATATAAATAGGAATATCATTCACATGTTTATTTCTGACATTATAGACAATTGAGTACTATATTTAATGCTTTCCAATCATTATCTTAATTCTTGTGTCCATCTCTAAAACGTCAAATAATTAGGGACGGAGGGAGTATCATTTAACAATTACTCTCCCCGTTCCTTAATATAGGTCGTTTTAGACATGTGCACAATAATTAAGAAAATGATTGAAAAACATTAGCTATATTATCAATTGTCTATAATACCATTCACCTCACTTATCTCATACTCTCTTTTCAATAACAGATTAATAATTTACTCCTAAAAAACTTAATAGTCTCATTTACTCTTAGGGGGGTGTATTCAATTAAGATTTTTAAAGATTTTTTTTAAGTGACATACTTTTGTAGAATTTATGGGATTTTAATGACTTTCAAAGACTTTTTTAAAATGACTTTTATAGACTATGAAATAAGTAATAGACTTTTATAAACTTTTTATCAAGACTGTGATAGACTTTTGTATACTTCTAATATATCTTGCAACTTATATTAATTGTTAATTAGCCCATGTGTATACAACATCTCCTCTTTTTTATGAACTAGAGTAAATCTCATTATATTATTGTGGCATGAGATTTTATATATGTTGAAAGCGTTCATATTATTCTACTCATTTCATAATACGTTTGGATACTCGAATACCAATAAAACTTTAGAAACTACAGATGCAATACAAAAATTAAACTAACTTTTCATTGAGCTATATATTTTTTATGTATATCGTCATCGCTTTTATTTGAAATTATTGTTTTTCATTCTGGTCTACAAAAGTTTTCATTAATACTTATTTACGTAACTAGCAATTAAAAAATTAATATAAACATGTGCAATATATATCAATTTTCATTCAAATATTTGAATATTACTCGTCTTAGTATCAAAATTTACAAATAAAAATAATATATAATTGTTTTATGTATATTTTAAAATAGCAAGTTTATTTTTTAAATAAAAAAATATTTTTTATTTATATTCTTTTTAATAAATTTTTAGTTTAGTAATGTAACATATAATAAAATGATGATAAAAAGTTTGAAGAATTTATATATTTTATACAACTATATATCACTATAAAAAGCATCTATCTCTATATAAATAACTTTTTCTCCCTCACTTTTTTTTTCTTCATTTAACTCGATTAAGTTAATTTTCAAAATTATAAAATATTGTGTATTTATTTTATTTTTGAAATAATAATGCGTGTTTATTATTAAATAATAAATAAATTCAAAATTTAAAAAATTTTGAATTTTATGCGTTGACTACAAAAACAAAATAAATGTTTTATTTTTGTGGAGTGCAATGAAGTATTAATTATTCTAAATTATAAAGTAATTAGAAATATTGAATTCATGTGAAGTAATTAGAAATATTGGATTCATGTGAATTGTATTTTAAATTTATTTAGCTTATTAAGATGAGTTATGAAGTTTTTAGAAATATTTAGAGATGAGATCAGACTTTGGATATGGGTTGATAGTTATAATTCTTCTTCTAAAGTCTGTCAAACTCTACCATTTAATAGAAATCTGAAAAGTCTATGACTTTTTGAATACCAAAATACTTTTATGACTTTGTAAAAATCTTAATTCAATACCACCTAACTTTTAAAGACATTAAAAAAATTGTAATTGAATACCACTAAATTTTTATAAACTCTTTAAATGTCTTGATTAAATAAAATCAAACGTTTAAAATCTTTCTTTAAAAATCTTAATTAAATACACCCCCCTTATTTTCTTTCCCTTTCTCTCTCCCCATAAAACATTTTAATTATCAGATTTTTAAAGAAAAAATATGAAAGAATTTTGTTGGGAGGAGAGAAAGGCTTAAAAGTATAGGAGTAATATAAGATAATGATAAATATGGATCAAAAAATTAGGTGGAGTAATAAGGAGCAATTTTGAAAAAAATATTGATCAATTCTCCTCGATAACTACAAATCACAAATAATTAGGAATAATAAAAAAAGTCTAAAACTACCTACATATAGGAATGGAAGGACTAAAATTTATTTAAAATTCAATCACTATCCTTTATGAAAAGTTAAAAATTATTAATACAACAGAGAGAATTCTTTAAAATAATTATTTTTTAAAAAATGATAATCTTTTAAGAACAAAAGTAGCAATAAATAATAGCAGTAGGGGGACTGTTGCCTTTACAACCGGCACTGGGGATGAGCGTAGAGTAGAGGGCAGCCTTTTTATTTTTACCTGATCAGGTTAATGCGGGTATTATATTGCCTTCTTTTTATTTTTTGGCTAAATGTTATTAGTACTACTACTTACTAACTAGGGTAAACTCAGTGAGCCATCACCTCAGCCAAGTACGGCCAGACTGGAAAAATAGCCTGTAGTATGACATTTTCTGCATTAATGCACTCACTCAATTCACAAGACTAGTCTCGAAAAGCCCTTGCCCAGCTCTGCTCTTTGCCAAATTATTAATGAGCACAACCCTCTTCGTTTCGTGACCTGCAGTTTTTTATGTGTTGTAAAATTGGTGGGACCCTAAAACCTTACCACATACGTGCAATCTCATTATGGGCTTCAAGAAAGGTGACACCCACGTGGCTGATCAACACCATCGGGAGGTCTCCGACGTGGAACGGGGAGCGGGTTCCTGAAGCCCTAAGTAAGGACGAATCTTATCAATGAAGTTTCAGTTGGATAAGACAACAAATTTACCAATTCAGGCGCCTACTCTACCTTTTCCAATATGGTATGGTCTGCCCTGCTTCGCTTCTGCTCCGCTTACACCAACGGCTACTTTCTCCACTATAGAGCAATTTAAATAGTGGCGACGTGGCTTTCTAGGGTATCAACCCCCCCTCCCCTTCTCCTTTTTAGGCGGGGATTTGTTTGGGAGTTCGGAAGTAAATACTCTATAACATTAAATATAATATCAATTGTTTATATTATCTTTGTATTAAAAATATAATGTTATTTATTGAACAAAAAATAGTAAGAGAACAATTTTCTAAAACAAATTATATTAAAAAACGGAAGGAGTACTTTTTTACTTTCAACCTTGAAATTTTTTTTTGTTTGATTTAATCGTTGTGTCGATCTCTCTCACTGGTGATCGATGCTATAGTTTTGTTGTTGTTGATTTTATATGTTGGATGACGGATGCTTCATTTTATACTCGTAACAATGAGTCCATCTCTTTGGTCTTGTCTTGGATGTTAACAATTATTTTCTTTGTTTCATATATTTGTAAAAAGAAGCATTTTTTTAAGGGATAACCTTATTATCACTCGACTATAAAAGTAGTGGTTGCGGTAAGATAGTACTCAAATTAATCTATCAAATCACTAATTTTCGAACAAAGCGTTTATAAAGAGCTCATCCTTTTCCGGTACTAGCATTTATCCGTGAGTTAAATGTCAAAAGGAGGGCAAAAACTTGATGGTTAGTTGGTTAGATTGAATAATTTTTCAATCTATAAGCACATCTTAAGGAAGCGAGACCAGGAATAAAGATAAAATATGTGAAAAAGAAAAGGAAATATATAAATGAATAAATGACAAGAATATTGTGAACACACAAGAATGAATTCATCTAAAAAGTGATCATTTTTCAGGTTACATTCTCAGAGCGGTGAAGTAGATGTAGGATCAGCCGGAGATGGGATGTCCGGTCCAATTCGGCAGCCTTCAAGCATGAACACAACATCTGTCATTGATGGCCTTTCAAGAGGGTCTGTAGTTGTGCAGAGTAACCCAACTTTCAATCCGAGCATGAACTCTTCCCATTCTGAAGATTCGGGATCAAGCTCAAGCAATCCTGGCTCGAGCAATTCTGATATTTGGCCTCTTTGTAACTGCCTTTTCACCCACTTGACAATGTCCTCATCTTCCGTAAACATCACTGGTTTCCTTCCTGTTAATATCTCTAACAACACAATCCCAAAACTGTAAACATCGGCTTCTCTAGTTGCTTGACCGGTCAATGTTACCTCTGGGGACACATAGCCTAGTGTCCCAATAGGGGTGGAAGAAGTGGAAGCTTCTGCATTAGGTACTGAGGCTAATTTTTGTAGCCCATAATCAGAAAGATGAGCCTCAAAATCAGCATCAAATAGCACATTCTGCGGCTTGATATCCCCATGTACCATCGAAGCAGAGTGCAGGAATGCTAGACCACGCGCAATGCCAAGTGCAATCAGGTGGCGCATTGGCCAATTGAGTACATGCCCATCTTGGTGAGATGCCTCTTGGAGGAGAGTCGATAAGTTACCATTGGGCATGTAATCATAGACAAGAAGTCGAATATCGTGTCCTCCAATATAATAACCACGAAGAACTGTTAAATTTCGATGCTTCACCTTGCCTAGGTACTCAGCTTCTATGCGAAAGGTGCCTTCACTAACGGATGCATCAGGAAGGCGGCGTATTGCAAGCACCATTCCATCTGGGAATGTGGCTTTAAATACAAGACCATATTTCCCCCTGCTCAAGACATTTTCCTCGTCAAATTGCCTAGTTGCTTCAACCGTTTCTGCATACGTTATTTTGTTGTTGAACATAATAAGTTTTGGCACTCCATTTTCTCCACTGCCACGGCCCCCTTCAGTTCCTGAGCTTCCTCCTGACGGGCTTCGCTTCTTCTCTCCAGTAAGCCCTGTCCTCAACTTTTTGCGCCAGCGCAAGAGACCAATTATATATCCACAACAGCACAATGCCAGAATGCAACTCCCTACTGCAATCACAATTATTAATAAAATCAACTTCTTCCTCTTTTTCCTTTTATCATTCTTGCACTCTTTCTTCAATGGCTTTCCACATAATCTTTTGTTCCTCTCAAACACAGAAGGATCATTAAACTGTGAACCCAATCTGTCAGGAATCTCGCCCTCGAGATTATTATTGGACAAATTTAAGTATTTCAAGCCAGGAATGAGGGAAAGATTCTCTGGAATGGCTCCACTCAGATTGTTTGAAGAAAGATTCAGCGCTGTAAGGTTTGATAATCTTGACAAAGAGTCTGGTATCTGACCTGAAATATCATTTGCATCCAATAACAAAGAAGTAAGCAATGAGCAATTGGAAATGTTTTCAGGTATTCCACCAGTTAACATATTTTGACCCAAATCAAGATCCCTCAAAAGAGATAAGTCGGAGAATTCATCTGGGATTTGGCCTGTCAAACGATTCCCACGAAGCTCTAATACTTGAAGAGTAGAACAGTTACCCACTTCAACCGGTATTAATCCACTGATATGATTATTGGACAAGGATAAATCAATTAGTGAAAGTAGAAAGCCATATTCAGCTGGAATCTTGCCCGAAAAGGCATTAGATGACAAATTCAAATATTGTAAACTTGACAAGCTGCTAAAACCTTCTGGAACATCCCCAGATAACATGTTATCCTCCAAAGCAACAACTCGTAAACTTGGCAACCCAAAAAGCTCAATTGGCAACTCTCCAGACAAATTCTGCTTACTCAAATCAAGAATTGTGAGCTTAATCAAATTTCCAATACTGGCAGGAATCTGGCCAGAAAACCCACAACCACTCATATTCAAAACCAATAAGCCCTTCAAATCATCAGCACCAATAGGAACTTCGCCTGAAAATTTGTTATTACTCACAGTCAAAGTAGTCAAGTTGCTAAGCTGCATTATTTCTTCCGGCAACCTTCCAGTTAACTTATTTCCACTTAAATTCAACAATTCAAGCTCATAAAGACTTCCTAAAGTTGGAGGAATCGAACCGCTGAACTGATTTCTTCCCAAAGAAAGCGTCCGTAAGCTCTTTAAATCCCCGAAAAATTCAGGAAGTAAACTTGAAAAGTCATTTCCCTCCAGATCAAGCACTTTTAACAAACTACATTGTCGAATGCCATTAGGAATTTCACCGCGCAGGGAATTATTTGCCGCTCTAAACTCCTCCAACTTGGATAAATTTCCAATTCCATCTAGTAAAACGCCGGAAAATAGATTTCCAGAAAGATCCAAACTCGTTAGTGTGGATAAATTTGTCAACCAATATGGAAAAATATCATCAATGTGATTGTCGTGAAGGTCTAAAACTTCTAAAACACTAAAACAGGGCACATTTGACGGCTTAACTACTCCCGTGAATGCATTAAACCCTAACTGCAAAATTCTTATCGATGGAGAATTTAATGAGACATTACAGAAGAGAGATGCGGGGACCAAACCGGAGAGTTGATTACTCGAAAGCGACATCACTTGAAGCTTCGGAAGCGAGCCGATACTCGCTGGGATCAGTCCTCGGAGTGAATTATCTACGGCGCTGAAATGCACGAGCGATGAACAATTAGAAATCGCTGACGGAAGAGTACCATACAAATGATTTGAGTCGAGCCATAAGTACTCGAGCTTTGGTAGGTCTCCAATACTCGCCGGAATCTCGCCGGAGAATCGATTGAATGATAAGTTAATGAGTTGGAGCTGACGTGAGCCGGAGAAGTTGGAAGGCGTATCGCCGGAGAAGGAATTTGATGAGAGATCGAAGTACCGGAGTCTCACCGGTAGGTCGCCGGGGATTAGTCCAGATAGGAAGTTGTGAGCCACGTTTAGGACCTGAAGGTTCGTGAGGTTGGAAATGCCCTGCGGAAGCTCGCCGGAAAAAGAGTTATATTGGAGGTAAACGGCACGGAGAAGAGGGAGTGTAGAGAGAGAAAGCGGGATTGAGGCGTTGAATGCGTTGGTGTGGAGGCTTAGCTTGCGCAGCTGGCGCAGTTTAGCGAGCTCATGAGTGAGTGGGCCGGCAAGTTGGAGACGAGGCAGGCGGAGTTCACGAACTCGGCCGTCGAAACAGTAAACCCCACGCCAATCGCATGGAGCTAGCGGAGTGGAGGAATCCCAGCCGTCCAGTGCTCCAAGCGGGTCGTTAAGGTTGAGCCTAAACGACGTAAGCGCTTGAATCTCCGTTATGTTATCTGCGGCAGCGGCGGAGATAGTGGTGGCGGCGCATAGAAGCACGGCGAGGTAGAAAAAAATAGCCGTTGGCATGGATGAGGTGGTGACGTTTAGCAGAAGCAGTTGAGGAGAGGAGTGTAATATGTTATTGGTATGTATCAGACATCAGCTGGAGAGAATTAGAGTAGAATAACTAGCATGGCCATATGCCTGTGTTTATTTTTATGTTTATGTTTATGTTTATGTTGCGCCAAATAAGGGAGAAGTGTAGGGTTACTTACTCACAGTGTCTCTTTGTTTCCCTCTTCCCGATAAAACATTTTAAAAGAGCCTGCCTGCCTGCCTGGCTGGCTGGCTATATTTCTTCAACAATATTAATACTAATTCGTTACTTAATATAATTCGTTTTAAAATTGTGCATAAATATTAAAAAAATAATTATAAAATATTAAATATAATAATAATTATCTATATTGCATTTATATTAAAAAAAATATTATTTATTGGATAAAAAATAGTGAAAGAATCAAAGTTATATTTAATATTTGGGATAATATTAGAAACCAAATAATTAATACTTACTTGTACTAAGGAACAAAAATATTTTTCTAAAACGTCTTATATTAAAGAACAGATGGAGTACCACATAAAAAAATTCACACACACATATATATTGTGGGTCCACGTCTGACATGTGATGTGACGCCCCCAAAATTAGGTATACATCACCCATCTTTGGTCGCCACTTACATGATACAGAATTTAAATACAACTTATTAACATAACTTTCGTGTACAATACGACATAAACTGTGAGTTTAAATACAAATATCGTCTCACTAGATATTATACAAACTCAAACAAAAATCCTCATTCTGATTATTATCACAATTTATTTTACGAATAGTGAGGGACTACAAATCTTATCTTCGGGACCATCACCGTTTCCGACTCGTCCCAGGATATATTCTCATTTCAAGAGAAACGGTGAAAGAAAAATGAACTCAACTAATTTCAAGAAGAAATATTATGATTTAAGATAATGCGAATAAATTATCAATAGTCTTCAACAATGTTAAACCCGATAAAATACAATAGACAACCGGGTTTAAGCTGCGGTGAATATCTAATCCATTAAAAGAGTCAAGTAGAAAATAAAAGTCTACTATCTTTTAGGTTTTAAAAGGTTTTCATCATCATTGTTATAAATGAGACTCGAACTTTAATAAATATTCCACATCATCGAATCACCCCCTTGACTACTACTAAGGATATTCTTTAGTATCACGACCACAATTATTCATGCACTACTGGCCAAGAATATTTGTGTATTCATTAATGGTTGGTGATCATGCCAACAATTTGTCATTAATGCACTACGACCATCGATAATTTTTATCACATCATTTGTAACATTACGTCGATGATTAATCGAATAGTCTCAGGTCATAATCATATCAAGTCCATCTACGCACTACTGTGCCACGAGATGACTTTCAACATAATATAAACATGAGGATAATGACAATGATATAAAATTGATAAAACAAGTTCAAGAATTATTTTATCCAGAATTATTAACGCCCAAATTAGTAAAATTCAAGAATGATCGGAAGAATATTTCCATGAAAAGATCTTTGGATGAAACGCAAATATCAAAGATATTCTACTAATTTCATGGAGTATAAGTCAAAGTTTTAACCATTTGGGTATAATAAAGAATGGAATAACAAAAGAAATCACCACGCACGCAGTCTTGATGTAGGCGAGTTATTCCAACGTAATAATAATAATCGGAACCGGTCGGTGAAATTCACAATCGGCGGGATGTTCCAACAGAATAATAAAGATGGAACCGGATCCGGTGTAAAACACACGAGATAGGATATTCCAACAGAATGATAAAGAGGCGGAACCGGTCGGTGTAAAACACATGCAGCAGGATGTTCCAAATGTAATAATAATAAAAGAGCGGAACCAGTCGGTGTAAAACACATGATGGATGTTCCAACAGAGAATGATAAAGAGCGGAAACCAGTCCGGTGTAAAATACACAGGATGTTCCAGCAGAATAATAATAAAGAGGCGGAACCAGTCCGGTGTAAAACACATGCACGTGGATGTTCCAATGAATAATAGAAGAATGTCACCAAGTATATAGGGTAAATGGCGTATCTGAGTTATTCCAATGAATAATAAGCGATGGAATACGAATAAACCCCAAAATAGGTCCATTCCATCCAACCCATTCTCGAAGTCGCCAAAATATATGGTATGTAAAACAACTACAACTTTATTACAACAATTGTCGTGCAAAATATACAACAACACATATCTTTGTGAGTTTGGATACAAATATATACCAACTGTGAAGACGTCACAATGACACCTTACATAAAGGTATAGTCAAAACCTGTTTTAGAAATTAGAATCTTTGGGAAGTGCTTTCGAGAAACCTTCGTATACATGGGAGGCCATGCTTTTAGGTTATGGTAGATATCATATGGCCACGTAATTATCCTTGGTCAACCTAATAGACCCCTAAAGAAAAATAAGAAGATTACTATCGTATTCTTCCCAATGGTGAGTCTTCTCTTGACATATCATTATCTCCACTGTCTCTAATTGGGTATTATACTCCAAACAAACACCAAGATTATATAAGTAGTGCTTGTAAATATACTCAATGAAGTGGATGAACACAACCATGTCTTATGATAACACGAGTTTGTATGTCATTAGACATCTTGTATGATAGTGACAAAACACCCTTCCAAGTTAAATTCACCTCACCTCAACATCTATAGACCACCACTATATTCCTCGCTATCCCCCGCCGACCTAGCTACACTTTTATTACTTCGAAAGGAATTGTGAAACAAAAAGGGTGAGCACAACTAGCTTCAATAAAGAATATTATGACTAAAGATAAATAAATTATCAATAGTCTTCATCAAGAATAAATCGTAGATTTAGAACATATGGTAGATGATAAAACTTTTCAACCATAGTTGCGGTAATGAATGAAGCAATCCATTAGAAGAGTCAAATAGACTATAAAGTCTATTGTCTTCTCCACGTTAAAAGTCCACCAACAATATTTTATCCTCGTAACATCAATCAACAGCCTTTCCACAATCATATGAATAACTCATAATCATAATTGTGATTCTAAATTCCTCTTCTCATCCAGACGAAGATAATTTTCATCATTGTCTTTACCGAAACATCAAAGATCATGGTTATACCAAATCACAGCCTGCTCATAATCATACTAATAAATTCATCTTTGCACCACTCGCCAAAGATATTCATCAACAGTTCATCTTTACACTACAAAGCTAAAGATATTCAACAACGGGTCATCTTTGCATTCTAAGCCAAAGATATTCATCAATAATTCATCACCTACAAAGCAAAGATATTCAACAACGGGACATCTTTGCATTACAAGCCAAAGATATTCATCAATAATTCATCTTCAGACTACAAAGCAAAGATATTCAACAACAAAGTCATCTTTCATTCACGAGCAAAAGATATTCATCAATAATTCATCTTTGCACTACAAAGGTAAAGATATTCAACAACAAGTCATTTTTGCACAACGAGCCAAAGATATTCATATATCAAAGAAATACATAATCATTTCGGAAGTTATATAACAATAATTATAACCATGTTGATCAATTCACCTTTTGCACTTAAGCTAAAAATATTCAATTGTAAATTCAATGGTCATGATCATACCAAACCAACAATTCAACTTTTGCACCATCGCCAAAGAGAACCTATGGTCACGATCTTACCAATAATCTACCCATCTTTACACTCAAGTCAAAGAGAAATATCATCATTAGGGTTATAAGAATGTTATATAAAATAATATAATCAAAACATGGTTTTAATTTCAAGAGTAAGATTCATAAATCAACGATAATTTGGTCGGAGAAGAAACCAATTTGTTGTGAATAAGACCCGATTAAATACATAGTCCCAAGATATCGTGCATAAGTAACCTCGACACGAAAAGATAAAGTTTCATAATAAAATTCATATCCATATTTATAACACCTTAATCCAAATGTTATAAATCACTTAGAAATCTCATAATCTAATATTATTAATATTATAATAATATTTTAATCATTTCTCAAACTTATAAACAATTTAATTAAATTGTTTACACTTTACTAATTAATGCATTTAATCATCATAAAATGCCAAACTCATAAAATTTCATCACCAATAACTAAAACCCTCATCAAAAATCAGATATACCTCATATATGATTCTCAAACCATAAAATCATATTTTCTAATTTTCTTACTTCACATAACATATTTAATTCATTTGCTCATAACTAGAACATTTTCATGAAAAATACCAAATCGGTTCTAAAAATATTTCTTTTTCGGGATTTAGCATAAAATAGTCCCATATTAAACATATATATTTTCTCTAAATTTTAAAAATTCATTTACTATTTTTCATATGGCTAAAACCATAGAATATTTAAACATTTATCATAAATTGTACTTTTATCCAAAATTTGAAATTCACAGTAGTACAATCGATATTATATAGATGTACTCTCAATAAAAATTTCATCAATTTTGGAGTTAACCGCAAGGAGTTATAAATAGTTACTTTTAAAATAGTCTTTTCTCATAAAATCCATAACTCCTAATCTATACATCCAAAAATACCTCAAAATAATCATAGTGATGTAAAATTCGAGAATGATCAAAAATATATGATACAATCAAAGCTAGTATCCGAATAGATATTTTAGAGCGAAAAGAAAAATTTTCATTTTTAGGTGAATAATGCCGTGATTCGTGAATAGTCAGATATCGTGAATAAGGCCAGTATACGTGAATAGTAATCTCAAACACCAAAAGATAGAAATTCCACAAAAAAAACATTTTCACGCTTCGCTTAATAGTACTCATGAATAGTAACTCGTGAATAAGTAACTCATGAATAGTAACTCGTGAATAAGAACTCATGAATAGTAACCCGACATGAAAAAGTTCCAAATTTGATAAAAAGTTCCAACCAATATTTCAAAGATAATGATATTGAAGAAATAATATCATTTGAGAAGAAAATAACATCCCTTATAATCCCTTTACTATCCCTTACCTCAAAAAAAAGAAAGACTTCCGACGGGATATCGGATATGACATTTCAAGGAAACTTGACCGATGAATATCAACTCACCAAGTATCTAAATACTCACAAATTACACTCAATAATCTAGAGAGAGAAAGAGAGAAAGCTTATGTTTACGGTGTGATTTTCAATTCTAACTTAGCCTCTATTTATAGGAAAATGTTAAGACGTCAAGCCGAGACTTGACTCAGAATCTTTGATGGCTTTACCTGCTACTATTCCACCCACCAAAAATCAGCCATCTTCCCCAACAACCAAGAGTGGGGCCCACTCAATTCTAGAATTTTCCACCAAAATCAATTATAACCCTACTTTCCGAATCAAACACCTCTCAAAATTTATAACAAATCATTCGTGCATTTTTAACGGTTCAAAATTTGTAGACATATACTCAACTTATATATGTATAACATATCCAAAAATTACAACGATCCAACAGTCAATGATTAAAAATTATAACTCACACAATAAAGCTGTAAGAAATAATCGATTTTATCTTTTAATACCTCCAATCGACAAAATCATCGATAAAATACCTCAACATTAATTCCTTCATTTATAACCACATAAATAAATATTTTCTTATCATATGAATCAATAATTAATTATTCCCAAATAATATTACAGAATCACAATTATGACAACAGGCGGTTCTGGGAGAGGGGGCTTTCCAATAAGAATTTCTCTTCTTGGCGCAAGCAATTAGGTGACCAAACCTCTCCTCGATGTAACTTTCTAGACATTGCCAATAATGTTATCTAATAATATTATTCAAATATGAATTATTGATCCGATAATGGAGATATCTTGTGCGTTGACAATTATTGAACAACAATAATATAAAATATCAACGCATCAATTATTGAATCAATAAAATAAAATATTGAAGCAGTAATTATCGTAACAATTATTGAGTAGTGCCTTTCACGTAAGAATCAATAATTCAAAAAATCTGTAATACCGTGTGTGCCAATGCAACAACGCCAGCGTATTACTTTATTTTTACCAACCGGGTATTCCAAGCAAGTGTTACTTGTGAACGATTACGTCGTTATTTATAAAAACTTAATTTTGTCATTTTCTCATCCGACGCTTATTATTACATTATGGGCCCCCCTGAATAACAAGGCATTGCATTTAATATTCCACGACGTAAAGAATATTCCACGACCAAACAAATATTCCCCCGACAATAATGAATACTTTATACCCCCTTGCGTATTTTGAAAAAAATTCATATATCACCCTTAACTTTAACTTTTATCAATTTAACCATTTCTTCAAGAGAAAAATTGAATACTTTTATTTCATAAAATTCGGGGTCTTCTGAGAATAACAACAGATTCTCTTCATGAATAAGAAAGAATAACACCCCTTACTTTTGGTAGGAGATTGAATCTCTATGAAGATTAGTAAGAACAAAATACTCTTCTTCTTTCTCTCTTATTCTTTCTATACTTTCTCTCTATAGCTTGAATGAATTCGTGAAAAATAATGAAGCCTAGGCCTCTATTTATAGAAGATTTCTAGCTTAGCTTTTCACCGTGTGAAAAAGGCAAGTGGCTTGACGACTAATGATGTGAAAAGAAAAGTGGTTTGGCGTCGTCAGAATGTGAAACGACAAGTGGTTCGACCTTTGTAATGTGAAACGACAAGTGGTTCGACGCCTTTGGTAAAGGTAATTACTATTAACGAAGGTAAATACTATTGACGAAGGTAAATACTATTCACAAGGGTAATTACTTATTGACGAAGGTAATTACTTATCGACGAAGGTAAATACTATTCACAAGGGTAATTACTATCGACGAAGGTAAATACTATTGACGAAGGTAATTACTATTCACAAAGGTAATTACTATTATTGAAGAGACTCTTAGATGATGACTATATACGAGCCCCCATAAAATAATCAAACTTACCACAAATCATAACACATATTTAATCTTTCAACAATTATTAATCATTTATAACTTGTCGCGTCTCAATTATTGATTTAATACTATAACATATTATATACGGATGATCTTGTGACAATAATTGAATCAATAATATAAGAGATATGACGCAAAGAATTATCGTAGTAATAATTGAAGCATAAAGTGAAGTGACTTCTCACGTAAGCATCAATAATCAATACCGTGTGCTACTATCGCAACCTAATGCAGTATTCGTACTTACTTTTACCACCGGGTAGTTCAAGCGCTTTTAACGGTAACACCTCCGCCGTTATTTTTATAAAATATTTTTGTCGTTTTTTCAATAAACAATAATTACATTATGGGGTCCACCAATGATTGAGTCAGTTATGCGAATATTCCCAAAAAGAATATTCCCGACCAAACGAATATTTTATAACAACTTGCATACTTTGCAAAATTTATAAATATTACCCACAACTATAACATTATATCAAATTTATTCCATAATATTCAAAAATAATATTTATAGAAAAATTCATCTTTATTTATAAAGTTGGGGTCTTACAACCCCCTTCTTATGAAATTTAGCCCTCGAAATTAAAGGCACGATACACTGGTATGTCGAAGAGGTAAGGATACCTTGATTTCATTTTGATTCTAACTCCCAAGTCATTTCCTCAACATCTTGGTTCCTCCACAAAACTTTGACATTGAGGTATAACCTTGGAGCGTAGAATATGTTCCTTCTTATCCAAGATTTGAACAGGGAACCTCTTCATACGTCAAATCTTCCGCTTATTTCGTCCGGTTCTAACTCAATAATGTGGTTCGGGTCTTTCACATATTTACGTAACATGGATATGTGAAAATGTTATGAACACGAGAGACATATTTGGCAGAAAGTGAAGAGTCTATAGCCACAGTTCCTACTCGATCGAGGATTAAAATGGACCAGATGAATCGAGGATTAGGTTTTCCTCTCTTTCCAAATCTTGTAACTCCTTTCCATGGAGCAACTTTTAACAACACATGATCTCCTATATCGAATTCCACGTCCTTTCGATGAAGATCAAGATAACTCTTTATCGATTTTGTGAGGTTTTTATACGTTGTCGGATCGTTTGAATCTTTTCCGTAGTCATACACGTACCAACTCCCGGTCCCAACAACGTTGCTTCACCCACCTCATCCCAAATCATCGGGAGAAGCGACACTTTCTTCCATACAACGCTTGAATGGAGCCATGCCAATACTTGCTTGATAAGCTGTTGTTGTAGGAAAACTCCACCAATGGTAAGAACTTGTCCCAACTCCCTTGAAATCAAGGACACAGAGTCTTAATAGATCTTTAAGAGTTTGAATAGTCCTCTCCATCGTCCGTCCGTCCGAGGATGATATGCCGAGCTAAACCGTAAGTCTGTGCCCATAGCTTTTTTGCAAACTAACCCAAAATCGTGAAGTGAATCTTGGGTCTCGATCGAAACTATGGATACCGGCATACCATGCGATCTTACAATCTCGTTTATGTACATACGAAGAAGGCGTTCAAGTGTATAAGTTTCTCGTGTCGGTAAGAAATGAGCAGACTTGGTCAATCTATCAACAATGACCCAAATCGCATCAATGCCTTGAGAAACCTTAGCAAGAGGCCGTGAATGAAATCCATGGTAATGTGCCCCACTTCCATTCGGAATTTCAAGTGGTTGCAATGGACCTTTTGGTACTTGATGCTCCGCTTTAACTCGTTGACAAGTTAGACACCTTGAGATAAGCAAATATATCTCTCTCTTCATATTGCTCCACCAAAATGTATGACCGAATATCATGATACATTTTGGTACTCCTGAGATGGATTGCAAATGGTGTGTTCATGCGCCTCCATCATGATATTATACTTTAAATCGTGGTCGTTAGGAACACAAAGTCCGGAGTCGACTCAAGTATTCCTTCTTCATCGATTCTTTGCTCCCAAGATAGCACCTTCTTGCACTTTCTTCTTCATACGCGACTTATCGACTGTGTGCGTAGCTCGAGCAACTTTAACTTTATCGATTAAAATCGGTTCTACTCGTATACTTGCTATCATCACACGCGTCCACAGAGTCTTTAACTCTATCTCCATCCTTTGCAAGTCACACAAAATGGGCCTTTGCGTTGACAATATCGCACTCGTACTTGCATATGATTTTATACTCAATGCGTCAGCTACCACGTTCGCTTTTCCAGGATGGTATTGGATGGTATGATCATAATCTTTCAACAGTTCAAGCCAACATCGTTGTCGCATGTTGAGTTCCTTTTGAGTGAAGAAATATTTGAGGCTTTTATGATCCGTAAAGATCTCCACTTTCTCCCCATACAAGTAATGCCTCCAAATTTTAAGTCTGAAGATAACAATTGCTAACTCTAGATCATGAGTAGGATAATTCCTCTCATATTCTTTGAGTTGTCGCGAGGCATAAAGCTATAAATTTTCCATGTTGCATAAGAACACATCCCAACCCTTTGCTCAAGCATCACTTTGTAGATGACAAATCCTCCGAGCGGATGGTATTGTCGAGCAGTCTTTGAAATAAGTCTCTCTCGAGTTCTTGAAAACTCTTCTCACATTCTTCGCTCCAACCGAACTTTGTATCTTTCCGAGTCATTTGAGTCGATGGAGTAGCGATTCGAGAAAATCCTTCCACGAATCTCCGATAATAACCAAATTTAAACCGAGAAAGCTACGATTTTGGTCCATCGATTTAGGTTGTTCCCGACTTTGAATAGCTTCAATCTTTCTTTGGGTCAACAGATATTCCATGACTTGATACCACGTGCCCAAGGAATGCTACTTCTTCTGCCCGTAACTCACATTTCTTCAACTTGGCATAAAGCTTATATTCACGAAGCTTTTGGAGTGTCGACCTCAAGTGTTGCTCATGATCTTCACGGCTTTTGGAATAAATAAGGATGTCATCAATAAAGACGACCACAAAGTGATCTAAATATTCCTTGAATACTCGGTTCATCATATCCATGAAAGGTAGAGAGCATTAGTCAATCCAAAGGACATGACTAGGAATTCATAATGCCCGTCTGAAGTTCGAAAAGCCGTCTTTGGAATGTCGTGGTTCTAATCTTCAATTGGTGATATCCTAACGAAGATCAATCTTTGAAAAGAATTTGGCTCCTCTGAATCGGGTCAAAGCAAGTCATTAATACGTGGCAATGGATACCTATTTTTGATGGTGACATGATTCAACTCCCGATAATCAATACAAAGTCGCATACTCCCATCTTTCTTCTTCACGAATAGAACAGGAGCACCCCAAGGAGAAGTACTAGGACGAATAAAGCCAATGTCTAACAATTCCTGCAGTTGGGTCTTTAACTCATGAAGTTCAATAGAGCCATTCGATATGGGGCTTTGGAAATAGGTTTTAAATCGGGTTCAAGGTCGATACAAAATTCAATTTCACGCCTCTGGGGTAGGCAGGGAAGTTCTTGGGGAATACGTCAGAAATTTATTAACAATAGAAATATCGTTCAAAACCGGCGTATTTTTGTTTAAATCGTGACATGAGCTAAGAAAGCTTCGACATCCGCTTTTCAATAAACGAATAGCTTTATGGCTTGAGATGACCGTGATTGATTTTAATGGTTTGGTCGTTTGAATTCAAGATAATAGGTTGATTAGGAATATGAAAGCTAACAACCTTACGAAAACAATCAATTTTTGCATGATAAGTAGTTAACCAATCAATCCTAAAATCACGCGTCAAATGCAAGTATTTTTAATGAAATAAGATCGACGTGCAGCAATGTGAGGGTACCGATTTGAACCAAACAAGACTTATAAGCAAGTGGATGTAATGAAGGTTTCTCCCAACGGAGTTTCCACAGATAAGTCAAAGTCTAATTTCTCCCGAGTCAAATTTAATCGATGAGCGCAAGTAGGAGAAATAAAGAATGGGTAGAAGCCGGTATCAAATAAAGTATAGACTTCATTAGAGTTTATGATAAGCTTACCCGTGATGACCTCATTCGGATTCCTTGCTCTTTGGGAGGTCACAACAAACGCCTCCCTCTTGACTACCGGTTTTGAATTTTCAGGATGGCCTTAAGTGCCTCCATCCTATTGAATTTGTCTTGATGAAACGCACAAAATCGAGCTAAGTGACCTTCTCTTCCACAATTATAACACGCTTTGGACGACGTGACGCAGCTTTGATCGATGTGTCCTCTCCTCCGCATTTGAAGCATACGAGGTGGTCTTTCTCCTTCCTTAACAATGGGTCTTTGGTCTTTGACGTCTTTCCATCATTGTTGAATCTCCTTTTCTTGAAATGTCCATTCTTATTGTTTTGCCTCGATTACCACCAAAGTGGTTACCATATCCGGCCCGTTGATTCCTCCACGCTTGTTGTCCACCGCCGATGACTACTCTCACCGGTATTATAATTATAATTTTTAAATTGCTCTTTTAGTTCGTTGACTCATTATCGCGCTCCACTAATCGAGCCCTATTTACAACATTTGAATACAAACACGGTTTATAAGAAATAAGATGTTGACGTATCTCCTGGCTTCAAACCTCTTAAAAACATTCGCGCCATTCTCTCTTCATTATCCACCAAGTGGGACGAAACCGTGATAACTCCGTAAATTTTGCCTCGTATTGCGACACGGTCATATTGTTTTGTTCCAACTTGATAAACTCCACCTCCTTCATGTAATGGCGAATACTTTCGTGAAAGTATTTGTCGTTGAACAACTCCCCTGGAACTTCTCCCAAGATATCTTCAAGACAAAGAAGTTGAGTACGTTTTACCGATTCCCACCAAGAATCCGCCTCTCGCAAGCAACATAAAGGCGTGAAGGAACCTTTTGCTCCTCCTGAGCATCCCAAGACATCAAATATCTTGTGTCTGCTTTATCCATGCTTCCGCCAGAAGTGGTTTTGCTCACCCTTAAACTCCGGTGGTCCCGGCTCCTTGAATTGTTTAAGCGGTGGCACCGAGAGTTTTCCATGTTTCCACCTACGTTTTGGACAGAGTCGCTCTCGCATTCTTTGTTGCATAAATTCGCATAAAGCCTCCGAACATTTGATCATTCATCATTTGGTCAAGTGTTGTTGTTTTGCGTGAGGATTGTCGCCTCACGATGCACATTATCTCGATTATTGATATGTGGTGAATCAACGATCGCTCAAGGCTCCATTCTTATTCTCAACATTCTCGGATGTCATTTTCAGAATCGCCACAAAATAAAAGGTTAATTGACACGTAACAAATTATCCCTATCTTCCGCCAACCAATAAAATAAAGACATAAACTTAGGTGGAGTCATACTAATGAAGGTATTCCCCGCCTCTCCCTCCTAAGTATTATTCTCACATCTTAGCCAGGATCATATCCCTACGCTCGATACTAACCGCGACGCCCCAAAATTAGGTATACATCACCCATCTTTGGTCGCCACTTACATGGTATGTAAATTTAAATACAACTTATTAACATAAGCGTAGGTATGCAATACGACATAAAGCGTGAGTTTAAATACAAATATCGCCTACTAGATATTATACAAACTCAAATAAAAATCCTCATTATAGCTTATTATCACACTATTTTTACAGTAATAGTGAGGACTACTAATGCTATCTTCGGACCATCACTCGCTTCCCGACTCGTCCCAAATTTATATTCTCATTTCACAAGAGAACGGTGAAAGAAAGGGTGAGCTCAACTAGCCCAAGAAGAAATATTATGACTAAGATAATGCAGAATAAATTATCAATAGTCTTCAACAATGTTAAACCGATAAAATACAATGACAATGGGTTTAAGCTGCAATGAATATACGCAATCCATTAAAAAGAGTCAAGTAGAAAATAAAGTCTACTATCTTTTAGGTTTTAAAAGGTTTTTCATCATTTGTTATAAATTTGAGACATCACTTTTAATAAATATTCCACATCATCGAATCACCCCGCACTACTACCGAGGATATTCTTTAGTATCACGACCACAATTATTCATGCACTCACGGCCAAGAATATTTGTGTATTCATTAATGGTCATGATCATGCCAACAATCGGCCCACCAATGCACTACGGGCCATCGAGGATTTTTATCACATCATTTGTAACATTACTATTCGTGATTAATCAATAGTCTCTCGGTTATAATCATATCAAGTCCATCATGCGCCATGTGCCACACGATGACTTTCAACATAATATAAACGTGAGGATGATGACAATGATATAAGAATTCAATAAAACAAGTTCAAGAATTATTTTATCCAGGGAATTATTAACGCGTCAAATTAGTAAAATTCAAGAATGATCGGAAGAATATTTCCATGAAAGATCTTTGGATGAAACGCAAATATCAAGGATATTCTACTAATTTCATGGAGTATAAGTCAAAGTTTTAACCAATTGGGTATAATAAAGAATGGAATAACAAAAGAAATCACCATAAATGCGATGTCTTGATGTATACGAGTTATTCAACAGAATAATAATAATCTTAAGGCAGGGTCGGGGTGAAATTCACACGCAAGGCTGAGGATGTTCCAACAGAATAATAAAGATGGAACCAGGATCCGGTGTAAAAACCTTTGCGATAGGATATTCCATGAGAATGATAAAGCGGGAACCAGTCCGGTGTAAAACACACGCATGAGGATGTTCCAACAGAATAATAATAATAAAGCCGGGAAGGTCCGGGTGTAAAACACATGCATGAGGATATTCCAATGTAATAATAGAAGAACGTCACTAAGATAGGATAAGCCCCAAGCGATATCTGAGGTTATTTCTTAGGAAGTGATTTAATATAAATTAAGAAGAAAAAAACCAGTCGGAGCATAAAAACATTCATATAACATATATCCATATGATTAAGGACAATGTCAAGTAATTGCATTTAACTTCTCTTTATCAAATGCTACAAATTAGTCCTGAATAGAAACTTAACCGTCTGTCAATTTTTTGGCCAATAATTAATTAAATTTTGTAGGGTATGGAGTAGTATTTACGGCTTCATTTTGGATATATATATATATATATATGCAATTTCTGTTCATTACTCCATTAATTCATGAAGCAATTAGAAAAAGAAATGGTCATTGTTGTACTAACACTTTGATTTTAATAATTATAGTATAATTGACCTTAACGTCATATACAATTTTGCCACCTGTAATAAGTTTGATTTGGCCAATTTTGGATTAAACTAACCAGTCTTTTTGGTCTCGTTAGTTTAATTTAATTTTGTCAAAGCTTGGTGGTTTGATCTTAGGACCTTGATCCTAAAAACATGCATGTTTATATGGATATTTTTGTCTCGAAGCTCCACTTTTTTAGCTTAATTGATTAGCAATGCATAATAATAGTAAAATTTTTGGTGTCAAATGTATATGGAATACGTAAAAGTTAGTATTTCAAACCTATCTTAATATTAACTACTCTCTCATTTCTATTATATAAGTTGGTTTAGAAGATGTTTTTTTTTTCATAATATTATAATAAATATAAGACATTTTACATATATTTTAAGAGGAAAAAAATAATTTTTCCTTAATAAATAGATTAATTGAAAGAGAAAAGGAAAAATAATTTATTAATACATGAATAGTAATAAAATTTCAAACCAACATTAATTAATTAACATTAGAATGAATACGATTTCTTAATATGTTTTATTATGTTTTAAATAACTTATATAATAGAAAGGAGGGAGTAATATTTATAGTGACATATATTTTTAAGACATATTTAAATCAATAAATCTTGGGTGACCGAATTTTGGGGACCGGTCTTGCGACAATTATACTTTTCTTTTTTTTCTCTCAAAAATATATAATAGTATAATTCTATTTTTTATCTGTATCCAAATTATACCTAAATTACTGAATTCGTAAAAAAATTAGTTGAAATAAATATTATATATTTTTTGAGAGACAAAAAAAATTGCCGATTGCAATACCGGTCACTAGACCGGACCGGTCGACGTAGAAGAACTGTATTCAAATTGCAATTAAATTACTAATATAATTCCAAGTGTACTTGTAGTATATTGTAAAATCATTTATCTTTCTATTATAGTTTTTAATATTTATTACTCTCTCGATCTCAAGATAAAATTTTTTTTATTATTATTTTTGATAGTCCCAAGTTAAATGTCTACTTACCTTAAATGGTCTATTTTTTATAATAATTTATCTATAATACCCTTATTATTAATTGTTATATTTCTATTCTCTATGCATATTTATGGAGGAACACTAGTAATGTATAAAAATTATGCAATTAAGTGAGAATTTAAATATGAATAATTTTGTCATTTTATCCACTTTCTTAATAGGCGTAAAAAGTCAACCAATACTTTTTATTCGGTAGATTTTATGTATAAAATAAAAATATATAATTGTAATAAATATAGAATCTAAAAGTAGTAAAAAAAAAATTTGGTCGCACCAATTAATCCTCAAAGTGAGAAAAAAAACAAGGGTTTAAGATTAGAAGAATTTTTATTTTTTTTAAAAAAATAATCGTAGACAACTCCTTTTCTCGTTTTAGGGGAGTGCATTACACTAACAAGTAAATAAAATAGAATAGAAATAATTGCTGTATTTTTATTAAATCACGAGTGATTACATGGAGATTTTCTAATCACAAGTGTAATAAATCAAACTACTATAGTAAATCGTACGCAATAATTGTAAAACACGTTTACCTAGATACAGAATGATATAAATCATTTTTTGGTGGAGATTAGAGGAAGATGCGCGATACACCGGAAAGTGACAGAGAAGGGAAGTGAGTGACACAGTAGGGCTTAGGGTAATCTAAGTCTCCGACGAAACTACGGCGGCAACAACCCTCAGATATGGTACGTACGTACTCTCTCTCTCTCGTTTGTCTTTGGTGTTTTTGAACATTCAATTTCTAATAATTACTGGATCTCTATAATTTTGAAGATAAAATTTCTAATTAGCGATTGTAATAATTTGGAAGATTTGTTTGTACTATTAGATGAAAAATATATAATAAAAAATCTTCAAACAATTTTAATTACTTTCTAAGTTCAATTTTGTTGCAGAAATATATCTGGTAATGAATTATTTATTGGGATAAAGTGTTTATAATTTTGTATTTGTTTGAATTTAAAGAAATTTAAGGTTATATATGTTTGTTTGCAAGATTATACTTGGATTGAATATTAATCCCAAGGCCATTTTGTTTGCAAGGATTATAGTCCATAGCAAAGACTATTAATTCTAGATTTGCAAGGATTATAATCCATGGATTATGGATTATAATTCAAAGACTATTAATTCTAGTCACATGTTTGTTTTTCATGAGATTATTCATTGGATAACTTAAAATAATTTCATGGACATGATTATTTTTTTCAGAATTATTTAAAGGATTGGATAAAAAAATATTGTTTGGACTATTATACCTTTACCAATAATAATATATTTTAAACTATAATTTAAATTTGTTTTTCCATTAAAAATGATGAACAATTAATTAGAAACTTTTAAATAAGTGGTATATTATTCAATCAAATGCTCACCGGTACTAATATAAATTTAACTTTCAATAAAGTTATAATTTTATCGAAATAATTTATGTAGTACACACGTAATTTAAATTAATGAAAGTATCAAAGTACTATCGTTTAAGTTTTAACATTTGTCATAGTCTTGGATTGTTTTATTGAAATTTATTTTAAATAAATTAGATAATCATATCATTTTTTAAGAATCACATTTTGAAAAATCTGCCTATCCTTATTTTTCAATTTTCATTGAAGAGATATTGACTTTTTAAATATCAATTTGATACATTTTTAAATATAAATTGGCATCATTTATTGAAAATTTTAAAACCATAAAATGTCCTATTTAGTGGGTAATATTTTTTAAATTTACATTGACAAAACTTATAAAATTAACAATTTAAAACGAAGTGATTAGTCATTCATATAATTTTGGTCATATTAAATACAGTAAAATTTCTTAAAGAGAGTAGCTGTCCATTTTTTTTATTTTATTATCCTTTTTTCTAGGACATCCGTCCCTGAAGTCCACAAATTTTAAACCCAGTACCAGCAGGACAATAACAATAGCGGAGATTGCAGGATTACGATCGATCTAGAAGTTTTAATTTAACTTATATAATTTATCGTATATTTTTTCACTGATAAACGGATAGAACATGATATTATGGTCATTTTAAAAAAAGATTGAGGTTAATTTTGTCTAGCAATTTTTAATCTCAAATGGCAAGGATTATAATACACATGATATTTAAATAATCCCACATCTTAAAGGTATTTTATAATATCATGACTAATAGTCCCAAGCTCAAATTTAAAAATAAACAAACATTTATGATTAATAGTCATATCTGAAGTATAATCTTTGTAAACAAATATAACCCAAGTTTCTTGTTTGTTTCCAAGTTGTTTCTTGTTTGTTTTCAAATTTAGACTTGGAACTATTAGTCAAGGGATCATAAAATGGCTTAATAGTCTCGGGATTATAATCCTAAAATTAATAGTCTTGAGATTATAATCATGGATTATAATTTCAAGATTATAATCCTTGGAAACAAACATAGCCTTAGTGCCTATCCCATCTTCATTGGAATTCTGATTTGTATAAGGGTTTGATCACCAATGTCTTTGTTTTATTATCAGGCCATTCTCCCTTTGTGCAAGTGCAAGGCTTGGGTCAATGATCGGATTAGTGATCTAAATCTTATTGTTACGATGCTGAACTTCATCATCCTAACTTTAGCAAGCTGTTTCAGTGGGCTTGCTTGGACAGCTTTTCCTGTGGCTGTTGTTTATTTCATTGGAACTGTTTTAGCAATAATAGTGAAGAAGAAAAGGCCAGGAAAGAGTGAATTGATTGATGTTTTGATCTCACTTGTTACAATTGGGTTTGCAGGAATCATAACTTTTAAAAATGATAAAGCTACATTTACATTGAAATGGTGATTGCTTCACTTTCTGCTTATGGTTTATGCTTAATTAGGGTGAATGTGCTCCAAGATAAGCAGTATTTACTGGTGGTAGGCGATGGAAAACAGGTGCCACTTTCAGTGAAAAGCAGGGATGGGGCAGTAACCATATTGGAAGTGAGCATGGAAGCACAAGAACGACCAATGTTTGTTGGAACGTGGTCTGCATTTGATGATGATGATATCTACTACTAAAACACAAGACGCTGTAGGGATATCTTTACACTTTCAAACGGGCTGCAGCCGGGTAAAACTACCAAGGTTTTGATGGGCCGAAAATGTAAGCCCAAAGACCGCGGGTTCACGGGCGGGGCGGCCCGGCCTGCGGGCCGAGGATGTTTGATGCCTATTTTTGACTTTTTTTTGGGCTTAAAGTGAGCATCTACGCCCAAAAAGCGCTTTGTTTCGTATTCAGAAAAATGCGGCCAAAGTTTCGCTTTTGGCGGGATGGATAGCCGACCACGCTTTTAGGCCCGTTTGCCATATCTTTATAGAAGTTCTTATAGTTTGGAATCTCTTAGAACCTAAATGTAATAAAATTAAGTTTTACTGAAGATCTTTAGATAAACAACAAGTTGTTTGTTTTATAAATGATTTAGTAGTATTGTAATGTTTAAGAATTTAGTACTAAGTTAGAATTTTGATATTTGTGCATTTATAGGTAAAATAACAAAGAAATATTTTTGTATGCTAAATTTATAATATTTGTACTTAAGAGTATCATTTTTTTCGGTTTGCTTGGTTAATGAGTGTAACGGGTAACTCTGAGCACAACTAAAGATGTAGGAAAAAGTCGTAGTTGTGTTGAAATATTTGGTACGATGGTACCCACAATGCTTGACTTTTACACACTAGGGACATGTTTGTTTGTAAAAAGTAAGTTTAGAATTGGACTATTTATCTTAATTTAATACTACTTCGCACTATTTAATCATTTGATAGCTTAAAATATGTGGATTATTAATCTCACATCTATCATGACCTCATAAATAGCTTTGGGAATGACAAAAAATAATAAGATTATTTAAAGGACTATTAATTTCTCATCATAGAATAAAATAGTTCAAAATAGTGTTAAATTAAGAGAAATAGTCTAATCCCAAATATGTTTTTTTTACAAACAAACATGACCTAGATAATTACTTTAATTGAAAATATGTTGTTGGAAAATAGTATTTGTATGCAATTTTTGTGCTAATTCAATTTGGCGTATTTTGCTACTTATGACATAGATTGTAAGCATTTTACTTTGGAAACTTCTTAGCTTTATCATCTACTTAAGCTGTGATGGATTGTTTAACCCCTCCCTCTCTCTCTTGAGCCATTTCTAATTTAGCAAATAGAAGAGCAGGCTCTTATTCATCCATTACATTCTTTTCCCTTCCTGCTTTGTTATCAAAAACTCTATGTGGAATACAAATAAGTTAAATTCAAATACACTCATGTTTAATTAGAAGAGTTACTTTGTTTTTCACTGAGATTGATGGAGTAACATAAGGTATAAGCATTGTATCAATTTTGAATTTAAAAAACCCTCAAGGTCAACATTGTTCTTTTATTTGGAAGAAACTGAATAAACACAATTTCAAGTTGTATAAAATGCAAAGAGATCTAACAAGAAATTTATAGCCAATATCTTTATTGAATGGAATTAAGTTAAAAGCATTTAAAGAATGCTTTGCAAAGTGATTGGTATCAGACCTATACAAAAACATAACAAACGGACAAGTTTTACAATGTGGAGTCCCCCTCTAAATATGACACAACTTGAAAGTAGTATAATTATGTGCACATTGATATGTCTGCAACAATAAAGTTGCATTTACAGACCTTATGCATTACAAGAATTTTTGAATATTAGTAGTTTCTGTCTGTAGTCTCACACTTATACCTGAAAATCAGGTGATAGAAGAAATTTCTGTCCTCATTTGTCAGACACAAGCTTTTAATAAGGTGCAGAACTGCCTCTTCTCATGGAAGGCATGCTGTGTTTCCAACTAAAGGACCCAAGTGTCCTGTGTTGGGGGGCAAAGCTAAGCCCAAATATTTCCTTTGGTGCCAGGCCTGGCTCTCCAACCAGTTTTGCAACCAGCGCAGCACTCTCCTTGATATGTTCCATGTTTTCGGTATCCTTCCATAGTTGGCGGCACAGTTGTTGCCTCCTCTTCTTCGACTTCAAATCGATGCCCCATTTTTGATATAAGGCCTCCCTTTGTTTGGTCGAAAATTTCTGCTGAATTTGTCTGCTCAGCATACCTCTCTCGCGATTGAGAACCCTTGAACTGTATTACTCCCAAGGGAGCAATGACAAGATTTTCTCTTTAGCAGTGAAGGAAAACTCAAGCAATATACTGTAACAACTTTATAGCACAAATAATATAATACTCTTACAAAATAACTGGGAGTAAGAATTTTGATTCCTCTAACAAAAATAGAAAGAAAAAAGCTACCCATGTTCTTTTATTAGTTAAAATAAGCCTACCTTTCTTTTTGTTATGGAAAAAAGTTTGGCATTTTAATGATCTTTTATCAGAAGACAAGATCTGAATTTCATTCTAGAAACAAAAGAGTTGGCCATTTTAATGATCTTTTATTAGAAGACAAGATCTGAATTTCATCCAGAAAGTGCTCATCTGGTTTAATCTGGATTCCCATACTTAGCCTTCTACCATCACAACATTAATTACATTATTTACATCATAATGTCATTTTAAATCCTCTTGCAGAAATTGAACTGAAGATGGAACAATTCCACATCTGTCGTATTTTATTCTGCCTTTGAGAATTTTTGATCTCTCTCCATAAACCAAGTTTGAGGAAGCAAATTTACTATTATAAGAAATTTTGTCTTCTGTTTTTATTTTTTAGGTTTTTATAAAGTACTGCATATCAGTTTGAAGCAAGAAAATGAATGCTACAAGTTAAAGTATAAAATCTTCTGAAACAATAATATGCATATGAAGCCGATTTGTATTGAGCCAGTTTCAAATAATGTTTATGTTGGAAAAAGGATCCCAACATTTACCTTTACACCAGTAAAAGGCTAGGAATCTAACATTTGGAAACTATAAATCATTAGCAGCCTTCACCTAGCAGAAGATATTTACAATAAAATAAAATAAAATATTGGTTCACATGCAAATTTGAGATTTTACTTCTTTGCTTGCGCAAGTACATGCATTTGCAAGGTTTTCATGAACCTATGTCAAAAGTCCAACATGAATTGCAGAAACAAATAGGAGGAAATGAAATTACCTTGTCCCAGGAGAATTCGTCTGCATGAGAAAGGACAACCATCTGAACTCCACCTCCATGTAAACGTTGTCTGACTGGTCTCCTTGGAATAAAAGGAAAAAATAGGTTCTGTGAACCAATGGTATGTAGCATGAATCCCAAAGTTGAATTATCTCCTTCCTCTGCCTCTCAAATTGTAGGGACCAATCAGAAGAGCTGTTTTGAGGACCATGCACTTGATGCAAATCATCCCCATCTTTAACAATTTTCCTCGACTCATTTTGGTTTGGTTCAGGCTCCTGTACCTACCATGTATCAACATTACAGGATATGTGAAAGATACCTTGGCCAATATTCAGACAATAAATAGCTCTATTTGCATGGGGAAAGAGATATTCATAATATGAGCAATATCATCAGTTTGAAGGCTATAAAACTAACTCATTTACATACAACAACTATAGGGTCTCCAACTGAGATGAGAACTTCACATTTAGCTATGCAAGGTTGGTCCTATAACCATCATATCATAACTAGCAGTTGTTTACATAGTCATTTAGGTCATGTTTGATTGTTAAAAAATATGCTTGGGATTGGACTATTTTGTCTTAATTTAACACTATTTTGGACTACATAATCTTTTGATGAGGGACTATTAGTCCCTTAATGTGGGACAATTCATGGAATTATATAATCCCTCATAAATAGCATTAGAAATGACAAAAAATAATACATAGGACTATTTAAAGGACTATTAATCCTCCATCATGGGATAAAATAGTCCGACGTACTATCGAATTAAGACAAATAGTCAAATACCAAGTATGTTTTTTGCAAACAAACATGACCTTAGAGTTTACGATAAAACATAAAAGTCAGGAATAGCAATGTAAAGTAAGAATTTTTATTGACTTTTGCTCTATTGAGGCACAAACAAAAGAAAGAAGCATCTAATAAAACTCATAATAATTATAACACTGAATCTTAATATTAAAAAAATATAAAATTAACATAATACTGCATGCACAATGTACTCAACTCAGTTAAAAAGACCCTAAAATCCAGAAGAAAAAAAAAACATTATTTATTTATTACTGTTTCAATGAGCAAATGTATGACTTTATTTTTAGCGGGAGAGAGATAGATCCTCACCGTATTATCACCAAGTTTCATTTCATACTCGTGTTTGAGAGTTTCACTGTGTCCCGAGGCACAATCAGTATCATCTTCATGTGTCATTTTTGTATTCTGCTCCTTTTCGTCCATGGGGTCACTCACATCTTGGGGGTCAATTGTCAATAACATTTTACTATTGGCTTCAGGCTTTGATATATAGGCTTTAGATGTGAAGTCGATGTCAACTTCATTTGTTATAGCATTTTGCTCCAAGTTCTCAGGCAAATGAGGCGAGGACATAGTCGTATCAACTGCTCTACAACTTTTGCTTTCAAGTAAATAGATGCTTTCGGAGTTAGATACATCAGTACCAGAAGAACAAGGAGTTTGTTCTACAGGGTAATGGCTGACATAACCGTCATCAATGGTTGTTTGCATGTCCTGAATCTTTTGCTTTGAAGCTTCGATAGTATCATCAGAATGAGTATGTCCCAAATCTCCATCTCCTTTACGTGGAGATGATGCCACAGCAGTTTTAATGTTTTTATCCATGCTTGGTTCTATTTCAATACATCGAACTTCCTTACAGTTATCTTCAGAACTCTCATAATTTTTTTGAGTATTTTCCTCCCAACCACGTGATAGATCAGGCCCAAAATATTTATTCATAAACTCACTTGGAGAACTACCATCAGACAAAAAGTGCTCTTCTGAATTGTCAGGAAGCTGCGGATCATGCCTGCTAGTGTTAGGGCCATGAGATCTGTCAGAAAGGTGAGATATATTGGATGCAACGTCTAAGCGAGGATGATCAACAACCTCGGATGAATCTGATACTGAATTTTCATATTGCCATGAACTTCTCTCATGAGTATCTGAAAGCTGATCAGCTTCAACCTAAGTAAGAAAAGAAACAAGATCAGAATCACAAATCATGTAAATTTAACACCAAACTGCACGGTAAAAATTACTCCACATACCCACGTCCTTGAAACTTGATTATCACTAGTTGATCGTAGCATTTCCTGAACACGAGATTGAGCAAGATCTCGTTGCTGAGTTAAATCTCTTATCTCCGAATCCATCTGGAAAAATCAAATTAAAAGAAGGATGAGGAGAGCAACAATGGCCATAAACTTCATGTGACTTGATATGTGACATGTTAGCATACATCTGCGATGTTGTTGAAGTTAAGCTGATAAGAGCGCATGAAATCAGTTCTCATTTCTCAACCACATCAAAACTCAAAATTCTGTAGTCTGCATCGCCCAATATATCCAAGTTGCACGCTTTTCAAATGAGTTGGTGACTACTAATCAATATTTCCTGGGATGAGTTCAACCCCCATGTTCTTAAAATTAAAAGTTCATTCATGGTTTCCACTATTCAAACCTCCCGAGAGCTTCAAAGTCTAAGGCCAACTGAAATTATCTGATTATCTTATCTAATAAAAAGAGTTAAAGAATATGATAACCATCCTGTTAAATAAGTTTTAGAGAAATTCCATAATGTTCTATATTACAAGTTACCCATGTTTTTAGTAGTTCATTATAACCTTGAAAAGAAGAAGACAAGAAAAGGGATTTGACAGTAGTGAATTATGCTAAATATATGTAGTGATTATATACTAGCTCGAAAATTTGTTTCATCACCTTTTCAATGAGACGTTCCTTCTCTTTTAATATTGATGCAGAATCTCCTGTGCCAGAATTTGATGCTAAACTCTTCAATTCATTCTCCAATTTTGCCAATTCTCTTTGCAACCGCTTTACTAACGCCTTTTCTGACATCACTACATTGACCTGTGCATTTATACTGACCTGCTTAGCACACACGGCAAACAAGAGGGTATTTCTTGACTGCTCAACATAACTATGTGCAGGGCTCATAGTACAAATCATTGCAGTTCTTGCATTGCCTCCTAGAGAGTTTTGTAGTATGCGTGTCAGCTTGGAGTCCCTGTAAGGTATGTGTCCATTTTTTCCTTTGCTGCAACCAGGAATAACAATAAATTAACAGTGCAAAAACATAGACTTTAGTATGACCACACAGCCCAAACGACGGGGAAGAGATACACTCCTATAACTTCAAAAAGTAAAAAAGAAAGAAAGAGAGCAAAACTCAAAACTAGTGAACCCCCCCACCCCCACACCCCCACCCCCACCCCCACCCCCACCCCCAATGCACAATAAAAAAATTTAGGAATGTCATTAGGTTATCAGGATTCAGGAGACAAAAAGGTGAGTAATTTTGATAAATAAAAGTGAAACATGAATACTGTAGTGTAGAAGGAAGTTCAGAACTGGAGGAGTTTGTAAAAGTCGTCTTAATTTAAATTCTTTTCTTTTTTGGGGATGTTTGGATGGGGGTGGTCTTGTATCAATATCTTAAGATCTAAAAGGAACCTGACTTGGTGTTGCTAAAAGATGAAAGCATCTAATGTAATCAAACTTAAGAAGGGAAAATCTTTCATTTACTTTTCCTGAAAACTGTGTTGCTAATTTTTTAAGTATGAAAAAAGGGCTATATCTTTAATCAAAACTAAAGGTGTCATAAGATCATCTCGCTGCAGACGCTACATGACATGATTTCAACATTTAGCTATGATATTAACTGTCACACACTCACACTACATGGGTTGCTAGCAAGCTGACTCTTGATGGAATATATTACTCAAATGAGACCAGCTCGTGACCTAACATACTGAAGTTTTGGTATTTCTCCCTACCAGGTATCAACTTTTGTATAGGATATAATTGTAACTTGAAGCTACTATGGAGTGGATCAGGGTTGATATCATATCTCTATCTCAATATATGACATTTCTTGCCGCCACCCAATATTTAGATTGAAACAATCAAAAGGAAAAAGGAAAAGGAAAAGAACAAAACAACAACCTTAACTTGCGAATAACAGTTCCTAGTGTCAGTAAACTGCGATTTATGTGGCAGCCTTCTTTTAGTCGTGAACCAGCTGATAAGGTTTGAGAAGCACGCTCGCTTCCTGCAAGATCAATAAAATTCTGTACAAAGAAAACCAACAATATTTTTATTCCTTCGTTTAATATGCATAATCTATTACAAATTAAAAAATATGAGTAAAACCTTTAATCTTAATTATCATAACCCTTTCTTACCGTAGTAGCTGCAAGAGTGCTCGAGTTTTCAGCACCTAAAAATTCACAAGCAGAACTTTCAACTGTCTGCAGGAATCCATTTATTAATCAAAAGGTAAGCAAAGAAACTAAGTAAACAATCATTAATATGGGGAAAAAAATTTCATTAAACAATAGCTGGCATACCAGTCGAATAATTTGATGAGATCTGGAGCTCATTTCATTTAAAGAGGTCTCCCCAATTTGTCTTTCAGCTGCAAGAATGACAGCACTTAGAATAAATACATGTACTTGTTTGACCAAGAATAATAGAATAATCTTACCTTTACAGACAGCAAGGAGCTCCTTTAGATGACTCCAGTCTCTCAAAGCCACCTCTGTAAGTTTTTCAACAACAGTACCTCTCTGCAGGAAATAAGATTATTAAGCTATTAGAGGCCATCCAATTGACATTGAACTTTCACCAAGTAGGATATTTACCTCTGGATCATCTAGGAGCCTAAGTGGAGTACTATCCCAGCCGAGGAGGTCCCTCACTGATTCATTGTAGATCTCCATGGCAGAGAATTTCAATACAAAATCTCTATCATTTTGCTATAAACAAGAAAGGAGGAAAGGAAAAAAATTATAATGACAATGGGATAAAAGTCCGAAGAGGATAATGATATAGATTTTATTGAAGGAAAGTTCAATCGTTTCATGTACCCTGTTTATGTAATCATATATATCAGCCATTGCGTATTCAGTGATTCCACACATGGTGTATGTCTTTCCGCTGCTTGTCTGCCCATATGCAAAAATACTTGCTGGAGAAAACATTAAATTGGTGAAAATTGATCAAATTAGTGCGATAAAAGAATAACAGGAAAAAATAATTCGAGGACAATAATAATACTTACAATTAATGCCACTGATAACGGAAAGAGCAACTTTTTTGGGTCCCTCCTCATAAACCTGCTTCGTAGAGCACTCAGACGCAAATACTCTGTCTATCTGCCAAAACATTTATCAAAAGCGAAGTATAAGTAACATGAAGACAAAATTCCAATAAAACTATTGAATATCAGTTATCATGAGCTTTTCTCACCTAACCAACTACTTTAAATGAGCATGTAATCCATGACGGATGAAACAAATTATAAAGGCTGTGCTATAGTTTGAAGGATGCAAGTCAAAGTCATATCATATAATTATGCATTTGATTAAGATCCTAATCTTTATTAGTGAAGAAAGACATTCTTGAAAAGAGAATGACTGCTCGAAGCAAGTTTATTCAAAATGTTGACCAGAGAAGCTTAAACACAAGGCACGAGTTCTGTAATCAATATTACACAAAAACACGAGGATCTTATATGTTTTTTACTTGTTTTATTTGGGTGGCACAGTCAGATCTGTGTATGACAGCATAGACTTGAAGGATAAATTTAGAACTTTGCAAAATGAAGAACTAAAACATTGCTTACCAAAAGTATAGGCAGTTGGAAACATAGATCTTTCCTGTAAGCCATTTTTATGCATGATTGTATTGTTGTTGATGCATTCCCATTCTGATGCATCATTCCATGCTGCTTCTTTGTCATTCAAAGGCCTCAACCTCACTGCTACAAATATCTTCTCATCGTGTGCACTTGACCCTTGTGTATCCCATTGTGTTGACTCATCGCCACTAATTGACCCCATCTCTTTTGTCTCTTGAATGCACTTGAAGAGAACAAGGTAACCATAAACTGTAACACTGTTTTTTATCTCTTGTACAATTGCGAGAGGAACCAACCTTATAAATTACTTGTGCCAAGAATATATCGAAAGCCCCTTGCAGTTCTGTTATCTGCAATACAAGAATTTTCATGGCAACTTGTTACCTCCGAATTTGTCAGCCCTTTTCAAATAACTTTGCCATTAATTTTGCAACTCAACCATTTATTATGATTTTGTCTGGTAACTTTCAGCTTGAAAAAATGTTTTCTGCTGCTGTCCTAAAATCCCGACTGTAACAACGAAACCCTACAAGAACTTATAATTTTGCGATATTAAGAAAGCTAGCTTACCAGTTCCAGTCACAGAAGAAATGCATAAAGATTCTTCAGTTACTATAACTTAAGTTTTTTTTTTGGTAGGGTTCTACTCTTAACTGATGAATAACGATTAGCCATGATAAAGAAGTGATCCATCAACTAACAATGAAAACTTATATGAACATTCAGATGAGCAACTAACAAATTACATAAATGAAAGTTATGTCTGAACCTGTATAAACAATTTCTTTGATTCCCTAATATCTTATAAATGTTGTCGATGCATCTCTGAAAACAAATCAATTAAGGGACTATAGGTTTTTAAGATACTCAATATATACGACAATATAGTAACTTTACTTGCATAAATATGTACTAACCCAACAACGAAACTCCTACATCAAACTGAAGAATAATTCAATTCAGCAATAAAACAAATTAAATCAAACATGCTTTCATTAACTAATGATCTCCGGTATTGCTTTGGTAATCATTGAACTTTAAATATATTGACTTGGGCTTTTTGAATTTCCAGTCATTTATACAGAAAACCCATGGTACATTTAGTTTATGCAGTAAGTAATCAAGATAAGATATGCTAGAATTGTTTTCTTAACTAGGAATATTCAATGAGTTACAATTGTCTTGGAGGATTCTAATATTAAAAGTAAAGTTACTCTATGCCCAATTGCCCATGTCTAACCATCTTGATAACATGGCATTAGTAGATTTTAATGAAGTATTTTTTAAACCCTAAATATTTTTTTCAAAATTTTCAGGGGAGGTCCTTCTGGACCACTGGTAAGGTATACATAACATAATAAATTTATACCCCCTCAACTCTACAATAAGAATCCCATTTGCAAACTTTACAAATGGGATTATTTTTGTGGAACAGATGGAGTATAAAATTATAGAGGGAATAATGCAGCACAAAATTGTACAATTTATTGGTCAAAAAACCTTTCCAATTGAACCTGCTTGACATTCTAACATGCAATAAGAAACATATTCAGCACTTCAAATTTAAATTTAACCTAACTTGATTGTTATCCTGATCTTGATCAAAAACCTTGTCATTCAAAAGCACAATTTTTTTTAATACAACTCCAGACTTGCTTCTCTCAAATGTATGCATGAACATGGATATAAAGCCTTCTTTTCAAGCATTAAAAATTTACATACATTAATTAGATACAAAAAATTGATTCCGAACCTTTATGTGGGGGTTGGGGGGTGGTGGGGTGGGGGTACACTCTGCCTACAGAAACGAAAATCTTATAATTTTCTTTAGTTTGAGGAATGCACCAAATGATGAAAAGCAAAATCGACCCAGACAAAAAGAGACGAATAAAATGACGGAAAAAATGGAGAGTTTGAGAATAGGGAGGGAATGTCGGACAAGGCTCCTGAAAGGACAGGTTTATTTTCGGTTCTTTCAAAAGATATACATTTATTTTGGGGAAAAAGAAAAAAAAAAACTTGAAGACTTTTTCTCTATTAAACCAACCTCATATTAAAATTTAAACGTTTATTTTTTAAATGACACATAAATTAAAAAGTGAGCAAAAATATACATATTTTAAAAATAGACAATTAATTTGGGACAAATAAAAAAAAAAAGTAGGTGTTTAATATTGGACAAAGGGAGTAGTTTTTACTATTTGAGTTTTCATTTGCAACTTATTTTTTAACGTATAAATTAATTTTTGAATAGTAACAATTTTTATTTTTCAAAACTCACTTATAAGTCATTTTAAAATAAGTTAGTTTGATCAATTATAAAAAATTATTTTGTATTTATTTTACTAGTCTTTACAACTTATTTTAGCATATAACTAAACACATTCACAAATTTGCTTTATCTAAAATTTTAACTTATAAGTTAAAATGATGTCAAACATTTTATTTATAAATCACAACTAAAAATAACATTATAAGTGATTTAAAAATAAATTATTCCCAAAACATGCTCTTACATTTGCAATCACCATTAAAAGTGCTTTTAATTCAATATTCATACTCTTTAAAAATGTTTAAACACCAACAATATTTTCACTTTTAATGTACAAGTATTTTCCCACTCAAAAGGCGCTAAGCCTGATACTTCCTACGCGCATAAAGAAAAGTTTTATTTGAATTTAATCCCAACTAGTTTATAAATTTCAAAAGTTTAAATAGTAATATGAATTTATTTTAATTTATAAAATAATATTTTTTTAGCTATTTATACTTTTTAATTAATTATAAATCATTGTATATATAATTTTTTTTTAACATGAATATTTGATAAATTATTATTGAAATTATCCTGCTTATTGCACGAGTAATGTTGAAAGTCAAAGAATATAATTATAAGGCCAAATAAAACTTTTATCCCAACTTGAAAATCAATAATAGACAAATAAGAATTGAGTAGTAATGATTAGAAGTTGTAGACTTGATCATAATATAATTATGGACCAGACCACCTTTACTCTATTCAATTAACCAACCCGTGTATGATGAGAGCAGATTCTTTGTCCTTATTTTTTATGTTTTATTTGTGTTTATTACTTAAATTTTGACATTTAACCTCTTATTAATACTAATTATTTCTAAAATTAAATAACAGGTAAGGTGTTAAAATTTAAGTGAAAGACATAAAGAATCATAAAAAATGGGGACAGAGAATCTGTTGTCGTTACTCTATAATGATGGTACAGTTAAGGGTGTAAACGAACCGAATCGAGTCGAGTATTGAGTTGTTCAGATTTGGTTCACAAAATTTATCGAGTATAAAATAAAGTTTTATTATGGTTCATTTAACTATCGAGTCGAACACGATTCCGAATCGAGCCCGAACAGTTTGAACTTTTCAAACGAATATGATTCAAGTATCAATAGAAAATTATAATTTGAGAAGGTTCGAGTAATTTATTGAATTTTAAAATTTGCTCATATTTAACTCATTTATATTTCGAATTGAGCACGAATCGAACTTTTAGTCGAATGAGTACGAATCTAGTTCAAATTGTTTGCTAATTTTGCAGACTACACTTAAGTGCACATAATCACTCAACACCTAATTTTGGAGTATTTTATTTTTAGTATTTCTAGTCGCCAAATACAGCTGTCACTGCCCATTGCATTCAATGATCTGGTGTAATTAATTAGCAAAAATAATTAGTAATAAAAAAAAAATTAAACTCCACTTGAAAAAGATGATGACAGAAAGAAAGTTGATTATCGTGGGGAGTGGGGGACTGCCGAGCCCCCACCATCACCTGCCATCATCATCATCAGACGCGACAAAGCCCTTTTCACCTCCAGATCTAACAATGAAAACCTAGCACCTCCAAAACCCCCTATTTCGTACCTATCCTTTTTTCTTTCCATTTCTAGGGTTTCCTTTAATCAGCCAGGCTTCAAATTCTACCCCTAACCCTACATGTGTGCATTTACAAATTGAATTTCCCTTTTCTCTTCTCTTATCCACTGTTCTCGTTCTTTTTGAAACCCTAATCTAGTTTCAAACCCCTAACATTTTTAAATGACCACACGAGGCAGCAGATCAGAGAAGGTAAAGACGATATTCGATCAATTCGATGGCAACCGTGACGGTGGCCTCAATCGAGAAGAAATGGCGGCGCTCGTCGTCGCCGTGAATCCTAGGGTTAAATTCAGCGACGAGCAAATCAACGCCATCCTCGACGAGGTTTTCCGAACGTACAGCGAATTCATCGACGGGGAAAAGGGACTTACTTACGACGGCCTTCTCCGGACTTATGATGATGGCGCCGGCGACGTCGATCGAGATTTTGACGCGCTAGGGTTAGAGCTGAAGCCGGATATCATTGAAGAAGCATCTTCGTCTTCAATTGCGGACGAAAGACTGGTGATGGAGCCGCAGAAAAAGCAGCGGACGGCGGCTTGGGCGGCATCGCCGAACCATGGCATTGTTTTCGATGATACTTGGAAAATTGTGGATGATTTGGAGGTACTGATAAAGAGATTGAAAGCTAAGCAAATGAAAGATGGGAAACTCAAAGGGGAGAATAATTTTGATGCTTATTCTGATGCTGGTTGGTCTAGGGAATTAGGCCCGTCCACTGAGATTTCGGATAAAAGAATAGTCTGGGAAGAAACTGGGCATGCTTATAATGCGTTCATTAAGGAATTGGGTGTTTTGAGGGCTAGGGCTGATGGTGCTAGGTCAAGATTGGAGGCATTTGATGGGCAAATGGCAATTGGCAGGGTTTTGTACGAGCACCAGTTGTTTAAAGAGGCTTTGGTCAGTTTTAAGCGTGCTTGTGAATTGCAACCTGCTGATGTGAGGGCACATTTCAGGGCTGGTAACTGTTTATATGTACTTGGGAAACAAACCGATTCAAAAGAGGAATTTTTGATGGCATTGGATGCTGCCGAGGCTAGTGGAAATGAATGGGCTTACTTGCTTCCTCAGATTCATGTGAATTTGGGAATTGCTCTTGAAGGCAAAGGTATGGTTATTAGTGCTTGTGAACATTACCGAGAGGCTGCAATTTTATGTCCAACTCATTTTAGGGCTTTAAAACTTTTGGGCAGTGCTCTTTTTGGGGTAGGGGAGTATAAAGCAGCTGTTAAGGCTTTAGAAGAGGCTATTTATATGAAGCATGATTATGCGGATGCACATTGTGATTTGGCTTCTGCTTTGCATGCTTTGGGTGATGATGATAATGCAATTAAGGAGTTTCAGAAAGCTATTGATTTGAAACCTGGTCATGTGGATGCTTTATACAATTTGGGTGGGCTTTATATGGATATGGGTAGGTATCAGAGGGCTTCCGAAATGTATACTAGGGTTTTGGGTGTATGGCCGAATCATTGGAGAGCACAACTCAACAAGGCAGTCTCATTGTTAGGAGCTGGGGAAACTGAAGACGCTTAAGAAAGCTTTGAAAGAAGCTCTGAAAATGACTAACAGGGTTGAACTGCATGATGCTATGACACACTTGAAGCAGCTACAGAAGAAGAAGTTGAAGGGGAATGGGGTGGCAACGGGAGCAGGCCTTTATTGTTGTGGAACCTTCAAAGGTTAAGATGGTTGGTGAAAAGACTACGCCGAGGCAGGAGTTAGCTAATGCTCTCGATGTTAGAGCTTTTCAGAGGATCACTAGGTTCAGTCGTTGCGATGTTGATCTTCTAAAGAAGGAGATGAATGACAAAAATGCTCCGGTGTCCTATTCTGGTGGTGGTGTTCCTGAGAAGTCTATACGCAAGGCTTCTTTGGAGGGAATTCTTCGCAGGTTACTTAGTTTTTTGAAGCCGGAAACCTTTGTGGGAGCTGTTAAAACCATAAACCAGAAAATCCTCTCTGTTTTGGATGAAACAGAATCAGGAAGGGTGGATTTGGGCATGTTTTTTTCTGTTCTGGCCCCTATCTGCAGTGGTCCACCAGACAGGCGAAAGCGGGTTGCATTTGATGCACTAATGTGGTGTTCTGTTAATGAAGATACTGTACAGATTAAGAAAGTTGATGCTTTAAGGTACATCAAATTGTTAAGAGCAATCTATATTCCTTCTTACGGGATTAGTGAAATGCTGGAAATCCATGGAGAAACAGATGCCTCGATGGTTTCTTTGACAGAGTTCCTTGTAATGTTTGATGATCCTGACTGGGGTTTTGGTATTATGTCAACTTTGTTGAAGCTTGAAACTGGGGATAGAAATCGTCATGGCAGACACGCTTGCAGCATATGCCGCTACCCTATCATCGGTTCTCGCTTTAAGGAAATGAAATCTCACTTTAGCCTGTGTAGTCAATGTTACAGCGAAGGGAAAGTGCCTCCAAACTTCAAGAAGGAAGAATACAGATTTAAAGAGTATGCTAGTGAATCTGATGCAATGAAAGATAAGTGCATGTGGTTTAATTTGCAATCTAAAACTTCTTCCCCTGTTGAACCCCCTAGATAGTTAAGTGTTCAGTATTTGGATGAACCTGTAATATTCAAGTACAAATTTAGTTGTTCAGTGTGATGAAATATAGCTCATGAATGTGTTCAGTTGTTTGTTCCATGTTTAATAAATCCTTTCAAGTGACTGGCTCCAAATTATGTTCAAGTACCTCTTGTTATATTTGTTGTTGATGATTAAGAGTTAAGATGATGCAACTTAACCTCCGGAAGGAATGTAAAGTAGTAGTTTTTTTATATTATTTGGGCTGCCTGGCCTGGCTGGTGACAATCCACAGCTTTTACGGCATAATGCATGCATGCCCACATTCGACTTGCCAGCCACTAAACTTGGGTCCTATGAGTTATGCCTCAATTTGTCCTATGAGTTTTGGCCTTTTATTTGCTTATTGGTGGTAATGGATTCTGAATGAACTTGTAGTCTTAGTTGGTATATACAAGCAGAGAGATTCTTTCCTGATCTTTGGAATTAAAAGCTCTTATTATCACATGCTATCTCTGTGGCGGCTAATATCTATAATAACAACACAATCATAATTGTCGTAGACATAACTGGTTGGCAAGATATTGCTAATTCGCTATGAATTTGGACCCTGTTATGATTTGTCTTAGCTTGCTAAACAAACAAGAAAAAAGAGAAGAAATGATTCTTAATCTTGTATATGTGAAAGCTGTCTAAGGTTGGCAAATGGAAAATTAGTAAGCTCTCTTATTAGCAGCATAATCAACTAGTTTATTTTTCTTTGCTTGCCTAATGTATTGAATTCAAAACAAAAGACAATGATTTTGTGAGACATGGCCATAGACCACAGTGACGCCACAATGGCAAAACAACTAAGCAAAGCATACACACCATATAAAAATAATATTTTTACGTATAAAAAATTGATATTTTCACATGATCATTTAATGGATAGATTCTACGTTCACATTTAATGGATAAATTCTACGTTCACGTAAATATATTAATTTTTAAATTAATATAGCAATGTTAATACTCTCAAATGACATGATATTGGACCAGACGACCCAACTCCTACTTTATAACCTTATTAATTATAAAAGATGGTATTCAATCAATATAAATATATAATGCAGTTATTTCATTTGAGAGCATTATTCAAACTAATACCATGACAATGCGATAAAAGCTCCACACAAGCAGCACACAGACGTAACTAGTCATAGAATCTCAGACGTGTTAAAAAATAACCTAGTGAAGCAAAATGTTTATATTTATATATTTAATAAATAAGATTATAATAAATTCATGTTTTATAGACTTGTAGTCTAGTTAGTCAGGAGTTTGATAAAATTGAATGAAATAATTTTAAGGGAGTGTTTGATAAAAACTGAATGAATCTGAATCTGAATGAAAAAAATTGTTTGATAATTGACATGTCTAAAATATTTAAATAACATATTTTTATTATTTTTCTCTAAAAAAATTCAAAAAATTGTTGTAAATTTATTTAATATTACTTATATAATAGTTAATATTGTAAAAAAAAAAAGAGTTCATTCAGCCAAAAAAATTAGACTAAACTATTCAGCTCAAAATTGTCTCGAATGGTCAATTTGGTTCACCATTCGCATTTATTTTTTTTCCAAAATAAACGCATCGATTGGCTAATTAATCTACGCCCATTCAAATTGCAATCAAACAACTCCTTAAATATTTAAATAATCTAAATGAAGCAGAATTCTGAATAAAAAAAATTATTTGATAATTAACATGTCTGAATCATCTTAATAACAATTTTTTATTATTTTTGCCTTCTAAATTTTTTTTAAAATTGTTGTAAATTTATTTAATATTACTTAATATAATAGTTAATATTATAAAAAAATATATATATAAAATACTTCATTCAACAATCATTCAGCCTATTCAGTCAAAAAAAATTACACTCGCCATTTACCCCAAAATCTAACTAATTCAGTCATTCGATTTTTATTCAAAACAAATGCATTAGATGACTGACCAATTTAACCATTCATCTCCAAACAAATACCAAGAATATTCTCGGACTTCATCTTAGTGGCCCGGGTTCAAGTCCTGGCATCGGAATAGCTTTTTCATCCTCTTGGTGTTTTTATTGGCTGGGCTGCACTTAAAAGAACCGACTTGATAGTGTTTTTATGGGCCATTTTTATGTGATACACATTCATGATTCTTCACGGTGCCTGAGACAACCATCGAAAAAATACATATAAAAGATTTTCACTTAAAATTGATATTTAATTAATACTTTTGGAATTTAAAGTTCGTATAGGTTAGAAAGGTCACAAATACACAAGTCCCTTTAGAAACTTTACTTTCTAAATTGTGTGATAATTTTTTTTATATAAAGCTCTGTTAGAATGATGTTAAATTTATTATCTATATTAATATATAACAAGACAAGTATCAAGTCATTTTGGTTGATTCTGAGTTAGTAATTCAACTTTAGTGACTCGATGGCTCAAAAGATTTTTTTTATTGTTGATTTTCATGTTTTCTAATTGGTCATAAGTTTTGATATTCTCAAAAGATATGTTTCTTCACAAAATTTTAGTACACATTTATTATTAAAGATATAATATACAATTTGTCACTAAGAATTGTGTAGGCAAGTACCAAATCATTTTGGTTGGTATTTGAATCAATTCACTGGTCTAACTTTGGTGACTCGTAGTTCAAAAGGTTTTTTTTTTTGGGGTTAATTTTCATATCTTTTAATTGGTCATAAATTTTGATATTCAAAAGTTATTTTTTTGACAAAATTTTAGTACACATTTTTTTATCAAAGAAACAATATACCATTTGTTACTAAGAATTGAGTAAAGATAAAAAATAAAATCAATTAAAGTCGTTTTTAAGATTAACCGGTTATTAAGCTTGTATCTACTGATTGAAGTTTCTTTTGTAATTAGCATTAGCATTAGCATTAGCATTAATCCCCTAGGGAGTAAAATTAGTGCATATGTTTCCTACCAAACCTCTGATCAGATTACTTGCTAAGCCCTTAGCGAATATGTTAATTTATTTTATGTGTTACCCTGTTAGTAAAACAAAAATAAACTGAGTTGCCATCCACTTATTTCAATTTAGCATACAAGAACAAATAACTCACTGAAAACAAATCTAGCATGCATGTAATTAACAACTTGCATAAAGTATTAGAAGAAACATACATACATACATACATACATACATACATAAAGTATTCCGTTCCTTTTCTTCCTTACTCGATCTTGACCGTGTTGCTTCCGCTTATATATGCAGCTCAGTTCTCAAGCTAGTCTCATCCTTCACCTTTTCTGTAGCAGATTTTCTACTGCGCGGTAGAAAGTCCACTGGAAGCTTTTCTTTTCCTTTTGCTGGGGGGCATGCACTCAAAGCTCCAGCAATACTTTCAGTCAACTTCTTGTTTCTCCTTAATATTTCTGGAACTCTAATTTTCCCCATGCACTACTTTCTTGTACGTAGAACAACCGCATCGATCTTCATCTGGACTCTCATTTTCATACTTCTCAGCAGCAAACTCCGGTGAGACTAACATCTCATAAAGGAAAAGTCAAAAGCTACAGTACTAACATCTACAATTACAGAATTCACTTTTTCATCATAGCCAAATGACACAACAAAATAAAATTCGAGACCTAGCTAATATATGGAAGGAAGGACATCAAGATGTAGAATAATAATCTAAGGATCGATCGAACTGAATTAAGGCTTTCAAGAATCTTCACAGTGAGCTTGTTTTTCAGCATGTTAATTCTCTCTATACAAACTTATTTATTATATATAAGCAACTAGTGTCGTTCTGGTATGCAAGCACTGTGTCAGCAAGCAAGGGATTTGTGGTCTCCCCACAATTTAGTAACTTATTCCATACCAAATCCCAAAATTTTATACTCCCAATAAAAGAGACTCTTCTTATTTGTAAGTAAAAATATAATAATAATAAAAATTTGAGAAGCACCAGAGGCTTTGCAACCCATGAACTCATGCTGAGTCCCAAAAAAAAAAAAAAACTATTCATATCCGAGAACATGTTGTGATTCTGTATTCATCTATCTCCCCTCTTCCCCAACATTTTCCAGTAATGTCGGATACTTGATGTTAACTTCTGACCTCAGTTTCAACTGTTAAAGGACAGTCATTTCTGAATTCTAAGAGTAAATGAGAACTGAAAGCCAGGTCCTAAATATATGTGATGAGAATAAAATATGTTTTGTTTTTATCCCTTAATACTTGATCTTTTGTATTTATTTTGTGTCTAAATATTTTTATTATTCTTATATTTTTATTTTAGGTGCAATTAAAGCATTTTGTGACTTTGGAAATACTCCAGACAGATCATTATTTAGATTTAAAATAAAACTGGGAGCAAAATTATAATTACAGTAGCATAGGGCGGCGGCGCAACGTCAAATTTATATAGGTATTGCACCAATTATTGATTCTACGTAAAGTTATTACTTTACTCAATAATTATTACAAAGAATTACTATTCAAGATTTTATTTTATTGATTCAATAATTGCTGCATTGATATTTTATATTACTGTTGTTTTAATAAATTGTCATTACATAGTATTTTCCATTATCGGAGCAATAATTCATATTATCTGAATAATATTATTGGATAACATTATTGGCAATGTCTAGAAAGTTCTGTCTAAGGAAAGGTTTGGTCACCTAATTGCGCGCCAGTAAGGAGAGATCCTTATTGGAAAGCCCTCTTCCTGGGAACGGCCGGTTTGCCAAGATCTTGTGATTCTCAGAATATTATTTGTGAATAATTAATTATTGATTTATATGATAAGGAAAATATTGATTTTATGTGGATATAGATGGAGAAAATTTTTAATGTGACAATTGTTGAAAATTAATATTTTATCTTTTTCTGATAAAATAATTCATTTAAATATATTATTTTAATAATATATTAACGGTGATATTTTTATAATGAATGTGGGATATAGAAGTATATGAGGAGGAAGAGTATTTTGTGGCATTAAATGTTTAACACATATTTTGTGTGTTGGTGGACACAATTATTGACCGAAATTTGATTATAGCTTGTAAAATCGTCCGTTTATGGATTTCGGTCAATTTCTGTTTGGAATTTGGAAAAACTTTCTTTTGCAAAGTTGTAGACAATTGAATTTCCTATAAAAAGTCGCGAGATTCAAATTTTCTGATAAAAGGGCTATTTATTATGAATTATTGAAGTTCCGAAATTCTGAAATAATTGATTTTTGAAAGTTTTAATTATTTTTATTTACAAAAACGTGTTTTTCATTTTGTTTCCCTCATTTAACATGTGTAGGAGCTGAATTCAGTTGGCAAGTGTGCGTTGGAATAAAAATTATATATAATAATATTTAATAAATTTTCTGCTTTTGTTTCTAAAGAATTTCTATAAATAGGGTGCTTGGGTTAGAATTGAAAATCATTTAAATCGAAGTTTTCTCTCTCTATATTATCGAGCGTATTCTTGTGAGTATTTTGAGTATACTTTGAGTATTGTTATATGGTGCAAGTTCAAGTCATAGCTTTATATCCTGTTTTAATTTAAAATCTTGATCTTTCGAGGTAAGGGATGTTATTTTATTCGAAAATGATATTATTTCTTCAATATCATTATCTTAGAAATATTGGTTGAAATTTTTATCAAATTTGGAATTTTTTATGACGGGGTTACTTATTCACGAGTCTTATTCACGTAAGCGTGAAGATGTTTTTTTGTGAAATTTCTATCTTTTGGTGTCGGGTTACTATTCACGATACTCAGACTATTCATGATATCTGACTATTCACGAATCTAAGATTATTCAGAAAAGAAATTTCTTCTTTTTGTCCAAAATATCTATTCGGATACTAGCTTTGATTGTATCCATGTTTTGATCATTCTTGAATTGTACTCCACCGATTACTTATGAAGTATTTTTGAACTGGATTGTTTAAAAATACTAATCCTTAATAATTGTTCTTTTGTTTCCTTTGGATTCGTTTCCTTTAAAATATTTTTCATCATCCTTAGTCTTAAATGATGATATTACTAAATATCTTTGGCCGTAGTGCAAAGATGAATGATTTCTTGATGAATATCTTTGGCCGTAGTAGTAGCAGCAGATGAGCAGTGTTGAGATGAACACGATGATGATTAATATCTTTGCCCGTAGTGCAAAGATGAACATGTGTTTAGATGAACATGATTAATCGATAAATATCTTTGGCTCAGGAAGCAAAGATGAATATTTGATTCGGATATATATTGATTGATGTTACGGGGATAAAATATCGACGATGGACTTTTAAATTCATATATAGAAGATAGTAGTTTGCATTCTCTACTTAACTCTTCTAATGAATTATTATTTCATTGCGAAGATTGATTTAAAAGCGGTTGTCTATTGTATTCTATTAGATTTTTCCTGTTGGAGACTAACGATAATTTGTTGTATATTATCTTAGTCATAATATTCTTTCTTGGGCTAGTTGAGCTCACCCTTTTCCTTGTTGTTCCATTTTTCTTCTCGGGAGGCGAGAATGTAGCGAGTACTAGTCTGGGGTATGGAATGAAGGTTCTAGAGAGAGTTGTTTAGTAGTTCTCACCATTTTTATAAAATAATGTATCAATAATTATGATGGGGATTTATTTGCGTATGGATATTGTCTAGATGGCAATATCTCGTATTTAAACTCATGTTTTTATATGTTGTAATAATAAAGTTGTAGTTATTTACATACCATGTATTTGGTGACTCGAGAATGGGTTGGATGGAATGGACCTATTTTGGGGCGTCATGCATGTGATGTTCCAAATGAATAATAAAGAATGCAACTGTGTCATGCGTAATCCGCATGCATGACGAGGATGTTCCAGCAGAATAATAAAGAATGGAATAACAATGAAATTCACGGGCATGCGATAGGCCGCATGCATGGGATGTTCCAACAGAATAATAAAGAATGGAATCAGTCATGCGTAATCCGCACGAGCATGTGATGTTCCAATAGAATAATAAAGAATGGAATAACAACAGAATTCACGAGGCATGCGATAGGCCGCATGCAGACGAGTTATTCCAATGTAATAATAAAGAATGGAATAATGAAGAATTTCACCATGTATGCAGACTGCATGTATGAGCGGAGTTATTCCAACATAATAATAAAGAATGAAATAACAACTCTTACGAGTATTGAAATAAAATAACTCTCTTCATGAATACGAAAGAATAATACCCCTTACCTTAAAAAGAAGAGTATTCTGACGGGTAGGGCGGGGATATACTTGAAGAAAACTTGCACTATTTCTACGCTCAAAGCTTTCTTAAACTCTAAAAAAATACGCTCAAGATTATAGAAGAAGAATTCTCTGAACTTCTGGTGTGTTTTTCAATTCTACTAAGCATCCTATTTATAGGAGAATGGAAATGATACTATGCAATAAAATATAATATATTATATTTATAATTATATAATAAAACAAAATTTTTAATATATATATATATATATTATTTAAAATCTAATAAAACAAATAACTTTATAAAAGTATTTTATTTTATATAAAAAATTTTACTACGCAGAGCACTATGCATATTAAAATATAATATATTCTATTTGTGACGCCCCAAAATTAGGTATACGTCACCCATCTTGGGTCGCCACTTACATGGTACATAAATTCAAAATCGACTTATTAATATAAGCATAGGTATACAATACGACATAAAGCGTGAGTTTGAATACAAATATTGTCTACTAGATATTATACAAACTCAAAAGGAGTCCTCATTACAACTATTATCACACTATTTCACACGAATAGTGAGGACTACTAATGCTATCCTCCGGACCATTACTTCGTTCCCCGACTCGTCCCCACCTATGTTCACATTTCTGAAGAGAAACGGTGAAAGAAAAGGTGAGCTCAACTAGCCCAAGAAGAAATATTATGACTAAGATAATGCAGAATAAATTATCATTAGCCTTCAACGATGTTAAACCGATAAAATACAATAGACAACCGGTTTAATCAAGTATGGAATAAGCTATCCATTAAAAGAGTCAAGTAGAGAATAAAGTCTACTATCTTTTAGGTTTTAAAGGTTTTCATCAATTTTATCATTGAGACTCGATTTTAATAAATAAACCACCACATCTAATCATTCATGTATACACGGTCAAGGATTTTCATCAAATTATCAATGGTCATGACTATACCGAATCACCCTCGGTCATAATCATACAAAAACTATCCATCAACGCATTTACATGTGCCAATCGAGGACTTTTATCACATCATTTATAACAAGCCGTGATTATCTTTAGAATGATCCTCGGTCATAATCATACTAAGTTCATCTATGCACGTAAGCAAAGATAACATGATATATCATGAGGGATGATGACAATGACATAGTAATTCAATAAAACAAGTTCAAAAATTATTAAATCCATAAATTATTAACGTCCAAATTGTCAACACGACATTGTTTCGTGAGAGTAAAATTCAAGAATGATCGGAAGAATATTTCCATGAAAGATCTTTGGATGAAACGCAAATATCAAGGATATTCTACTAATTTCATGGAGTATAGAAGTCAAAGTTTTAACCATTTGGGTATAATAAAGAATCGAATAACAAAAGAAATCACCACGCACGCTAGATTTTGATGACAAAAGTTATTCAAATGTAATAATAATAACGGAACCGTGTCGGTGAAATTAACACAAGCGATGGATGTTCCAACAGAATAATAAAGATGGAACCGGATCCGGTGTAAAACACATGATAGGATATTCAAGCGAGAATGATAAAGGCGGGAACCGGTCCGGTGTAAAACACATGCAGGATGTTCAGCAAGAATAATAAAAATGGAACCAGGTCGGTGTAAAACACACATGACAGGATGTTCCAAGCAGAATAATAGAAGAATGTCACCAAGTATAGGTAAATGGCAGATATCTGAGTTATTCCAGCCAGAATAATAAGCAATGGAATAACATAAGGATTTCACCAAGTATAGGGTACGCACAGCGTACACGAGTTATGTATAGGGTATGCCACTTTTACAAAAGTTATTCAACGTAATAATAGTGAATGGAATAATGAAGTTCTCTTGAAGAAAGAATAACACCCTTACCGTAAAAGAGGCTGAATATAGAAGTAGTGAAGTAGCGAGAATACTCTTCTTCTTTCTATAACTTTCTCTCTATAGCTTCTCTCTATAATTTCTCTCTCAGAGTTTCAATGAATTAAAAGAAAATAATGAAGGAATGAGCTTTATTTATAGGAAAATGGAATGCATAAGAATTAATCCATGAACGGTCCAGATTGATTTACTTTAATCTAACGGTCCATATTTAAAGAAAAATCTTTTAAATAAAATATAATATATTCTATTTATATAAAAACATTTTACTATGCAAACACTATGCAATACTATGCAAAACACTATATCAAAACACTATGCAACACTATGCATAATAAAATATAATATATTCTATTTATAGAATAACTTTAATAAAGTATTCTATTTTATATAAAAGATGTTTCGTTTTATTACGTTAATAATACGAATAAAACAAAACGTCATTATCGCTATAATAATTCATATTATTAATAAACAATAATGGAATCAAACCGAGTGACTTCTCACATAAGCATCGATAATCAATCTACCGTACTTTCTTAAAACCACACGTATTCTTTACTTTTACAAACGAGTAGTTCAACAAGAACTACTACGGTAAAACTTCCGCCGTTATTTCAATAAAATATTTTGTCGTTTTTCAATCCGACAATAATTACATTATTAGGGTCCACCAATGATTGAGTAGTTATGCGAATATTCCCCGCTAAAAGAATATTCCCACCAATCGAATATAATATAACCACTTGCATACTTTTGCAAAATTTATAAATACTACCCACAACTATAATATTATCTTAAATTCACACCATAATATTAAAAAATTATTTCAACAAAATTTAAATCTTTATTGATAAAATCTGGGGTCTCACACTATTTATAATCAAATAAAATAAAACTTTATAAAAAGTATTCTGTTTTATATAAAAAGTTTTCTGTTTTATTACATTTATAATAATAATAATAAAAAATTTATATATATATATATATATAAACTTTCGTGACTACCCAGATTCCACCCCCCCCCCCATTTTTCTTTTGTGGGCCCCACATGTGGCCCTTACATATGGGCCCACATTTTAAGAAATTTCTACCGCTTATTTTGAAAAATGGGTAAATGGGGGTCCAACAAATACTTCATAAAAATTCCCTCAATATTTTTAACAACATTTATCACATTTATTATAATTCACAATATTAATCGACCAGGTCGTTCCCAAGAAAGAGGGGGGTTTCCAATAAGGATTTCTCCCTATTGGCGCGCAATTGGGTGACCAAACCTCTCATTGACAGAACTTTTAGACATCGTTAATATTACAAATAATAATATTACAATAATTTTGTCGTCTCAATTATTGATTTAATAATATATAAAATATTGACAATAATTGAATCAAATAACGTGAGATACTATGCAACAATTACTGTAGCAATAATTGAACAAAATTAAGTGACTTCTCACGTAAGCATCAATAATCAATACCGTGTGCTATTATGCAACCACGCGTATTCATTACTTTACTACTAGGGTAGTTCAACAGTTTTTTAACGGTAACACTTTTCGTCGTTATTTTTATAAAGAGATAATTACGTCGTTTTCTAACTACGACAATACTTCCGTTGTGGGGTCCATTAATGATTGTCTTAGTCAAATACGGATATTCTCTGATAAAAAAGAATATTCCCCGACCAAACGAATATTTTACAACAACTTGCATACTTTGCAAAATTTATAAATATTACCCACAACTATAACATTATATCAAATCCACACCATAATATTTAAAAAATTATTTCAAGAAATTTAAATCTTTATTCATAAATTTGGGGTCTCACAATCTCCCCTCCTTATGAAATTTTGCCCTCGAAATTTACGTACGTACCTGGTATGCCGAACAGATGAGGATACCTCGTCAGATTCTAACTCTTGAGGTATAATCTTTGAGCGTTGAATACGATCCTTCTTATCCAAGATTTTAACACGTATCTCCTCATACGTTAAATCTTCTGCTATATCGTCTAGTTCTAATTTAATAATGTGGTTCAGGTCATCCACATATTTACGTAACATTGATACGTGAAAAACGTTATGAACACGCAACATACTTGGCGGTAAAACGAGTCTATAGGCCACAGTTCCTACTCGATCGAGGATTTCAAATAGACCAATAAAATCAAGGGTTGAGATTTCCTCTCTTCATCGAGTCTTGCTTCTAGAATAACACCCTTTTGAACCTTCTTCTTCACATTCATCAGCTCCGGGTGTGTAGCTTGAGCGGCTTTATCTTTATCGATTTAAAGTCGGTTCAAATCGTATATTCGATATCTTCACGTGGGTCCCTAGAGTTTTTAACTCTATATTCATCATTTGTAAGTTATACGAAATGGGTATTTGTGTTAACAACGTCACACTCGTAACTGCATACGATCTTCTACTCAACGCGTCAGCTACCACGTTCGCTCTTCCACGATGGTATTGAATGGTACGATCGTAATCTTCAACAGCTCGAGCCAACGTCTTTAGCGCATATTACGTTCATTCTAGGTGAAGAAATATTTGAGGGTTTTAGAAATGAGTTTTGTACTGGGGTCAATACAAAATTCGATTTCACGCTCTGGGGTAGGCTAGGAAGTCTTCAAGAATACGTCAGGAAATTCATTAACAATAGAAATATCATTCAAAACTGTGACTCTCATCCAAGACTTTGATAGCACATGAAATGAAGGTTTCTACTAATGGTGTGATGCCCCCAAAATAGGTATACATCACCCATTCTGAGTTGTCAATACATGGTACAGAAACAACTACAACTTTATTAATACAACATAAAAACTGTGAGTTTAAATACAAATATTGTCATCTAGACAATATCCATACCCAACTAAGTCCTCATTACAATTATTGAAATATTATTTTACAAAAATGGTGAGGGCTACTAAACAACTCTCTTCTAGAACCATCATTCCATACCCCGACTCGTACTCGCTACATTCTCGCCTCCTGAGAAGAAAAATGGAACAAAAAGGAAAAGGGTGAGCTCAACTAGTCCAGTAAAGAACATTATGACTAAGATAATATAAAATAAATTATCGTTAGTCTTCAACATGGAAAAATCTGAGAGAATATAATAAACAACAAGTTTTAGATCAATATTCGCAGAGAAAATAATAATTCATATAAGAGTTACGTGAGAATGAAATCTACTATTATCTATGAATTTAACGGATCCATCATCAATGATTTTTATCCCCTGTAACATCAATCAATGCACATCTTGAATCATATATTCATCTTTGCATTACATGCCAAAGATATTCATCGAGAAAGTCGTGTTCATCTCAACACCGCATTCATCTTTGCACTACACGCCAAATATATTCATTATATAATCATCAATCTTTTTGCACTACGGGCCAAAGATATTCAATAATATCATCATTTAGGATGAGGATGATGAAAAATATTTTAAAGAAAAGCGAATCAAATTGAAACAAAAGAATAAATATTAATGATTCAGTATTTCAAATTTATTTAAATGTCAAAAAATACCCCATAAATAATCATAGTGGTGTAAAATTCAAGAATGATCAAAACATGGATACAATCAAAGCTAGTATCCATAATAGATATTTTGGACGAAAAGAAAAATTTTTTTTTTTATGAATAAGTGTCGTATTCGTGAATAAGGTCAGAGTATCGTGAATAAAGGTCGATATCGTGAATAAGAAACCCAAACACAAAAGTTCCAAATTTGATTAAAAGTTCAAACCAATATTTCTAAGATAATGATATTGAAGGAAATAATATCATTTAAGAAGAAAATAATATTCCTTACCTCGAAAGAATAAGATTTAGTTGAAACAGGATATAAGGCTATGACTTGAACTTATATCAGTATAGCAAGAACACTCAAAGTATTAAAATACTCACAAGAATACGCTCAATATATCGAGAGAGAAAAGAGAGAAGTCTTCAATTTCGGTGTAATTTTCAATTCTAACCTAAGCACCTATTTATAGGAAAATGCTTAGAACACCAAAACAAAAAATTTAATAAAATATTAATATATTTTTATTAAATTCCTACGCACACAATCCTCAACTGAACTCAGCCCCTAGCACATGTTAAATGAGTCTCACAAAATGTAAAAAACCTTTTTCTTAATAAAAATAATTAAAACTTCAAAAATTAATTATTTCGGAGCTTCGGAACTTCAATAATTCATAATAAATAGCCCTTTTGTCAGAAAAATTCAAACCACATGTCTTTTCCATAGAAAATTCCATTCTCTACAACTTTGCAGAAGAAAATTTTTCTAAATTCCAAATGTAGAAATTGTGAAATCCACAAAGCAGACGATTTTCGTTTATAATCAAATTTCAGTCAAGAAATGGGGTCCACCGACACACAAAACATGTGTTTATCATTTATTTAGAAAAAAATACTCTTCATCCTCGTATACTCATATATCCCACATTCATTGTAAAAATATCACCATTATTATATTATTAAAATATAATAATATATTTAAATAAATTTTTATCGAGAAAAAGATAAAATATTAATTTTCAACAATTGTTACATTAAAAATTTCTCCATCTATATCCACATAAAATCAATATTTTTCTCATCATATAAATCAATAATTAATTATTCACAAATAATATTACTGTAATCATAATCTCGATAACAGTAGTTCAGGGATGAGGGGCTTTTCGATAAGGATTTCTCTTCTTGGCGCCGCAATTAGGTGACCAAACCTCTCCTTAGATGTAACTTTCTAGACATTGCCAATAATGTTATCTAATAATATTATTCAGATAATATGAATTATTCGCTTCGATAATAAAAAAAAATCTTTGTGTAGTGACAATTATTGAAACAACGGTAATATAAAATATCAACGCGCAAAGAAATATTGAATCAATAAAATCTTGAACAATAATTATCGTAACAATTATTGAGTAGTGCTTCTTCACGTAAGAATCAATAATTGGTGCAATATCGTATCTTCTTGTGTTTTAACCACAAAAGTATTTTAACAAAGATTAAGCAGTAATAACAATCTTAGTTATTTATAACCAACTTATTCTTGTCGTTTTTTCATCCAATCACTTTTTCGTTATGGGGCCCACACAAAGGCTGCTGGTAAATGCATTTAATATTCCCGACAACAAGAATATTCCACGACCAAACAAATATTCCACAACAACAATGAATATTTTATAACCACTTGCTTATTTGAAATATTTGTGCATTTTTACCCATAAATAACCACATTAATCAAATCAACCTTTACTATTTCAAAATAATAAATAGAGGAATTTAAATTTCATTTATTAATAATTTGGGGTCTTACAAATGGAGTTTCAATCGATAAGTCAAAGTCTAACTTCTCTAGAGTTAAATTTAAAGGTTTAGCGTAAGCAAGAGAGATGAAAGAATGGGTAGAACCAGTATCTAATAAGGTATTGACTTCGCAAGAATTTATAATTAACTAACCCGTGCTAACTTCGTTCGGGTACTCTCGCTGAGAAGTCACGAAAACGCCTCCTCCCGAAACCACCGACTTTGTTTTTTCCGTATCCGCATTTGGTGCCACCGTCCCAGCTGGACTTGACTTTGGTGCACGATAAAATTGGGCTAGGTGACCTTCTTTTCCACAATTGTAACATGCTTTAGACTGCATCACGCAGTTTGAACTGATATGTCCCTCCCCTCCGCATTTGAAGCATATAATTGGTGGTCGTTCTCCTTCCTTGAAAACGGGTGTAAGTGTTGTTGTCTTTCCATCGTTGTTGAACCTTCTCTTCTTGAAATTTCCACTCCTATTATCTTGGCCATGATTACCACTGAAGTGGTTACCATTCTTGGCATGATAATTTCTCCCACGATGGTTATCATTGTTCCAATGGCCGTTGCCACCGGTATGATTATTATCGTGTTGTTAGTCGTTGCCTTTTGGTTGTGCTGACTCATTATCGCGCTCCAATAACTGAGACTTATTCACAACATCTAAATATAAACAAAGTTTGTGAGAAATGAGGTATTGACGTATATCAGGTTTTAAACCTCTTATAAACATTCGCGTCATTTGTGACGCCCCTAAAACAGGTATACATCACCTATTCTGAGTCGCCAAATACATGGTACAGAATACAAATACAACTTAATTATATAACAGTCGTATAAAATACGACATAACATAATCTAAGAGTTTTAATAAGAATATTGTCATCTAGACAATATCCACACTCAATGGAGTCCTCATTACATTTATTGTCACACTATTTAACAGAATAATGAAGACTACTAATGTTATCATCTGGACCGTCACTCCGTTCCCCGACCCTGCTACGTTCTCATTTCCTGAAGAGAATAATGAAAGCAAAAAGGTGAGCTCAACTAGCCCAGTAAGAAATATTATGACTAAGATAATGCAGAATAAATTATCGTTAGCCTTCAACAGTGTTAAACTGATACAATATAACAAACATCAAGTTTAACTACAGTGAAACAAGCAATCCATTAGAAGAGTCAAGTAGAGAATAAAATCTACTATCTTCTATGATTTAAAAGGTTTTTCATCACTTTTATCGTTGAAACTCAGCTTAATAAATAATCCACATCATCCCTGCAATATGGCCAAGGATATTCATTAGTATCACAACCAAAAATTATCCATGCACTACGGGCCAAGGATATTCGTGTTTTCATCAACAGTCCTGATCATGCCAAAAAACAATTCATCTTTGCACCCTTGGCCGAAGAGAATCCATAGCCATAATCACAACAAAAACAGTCCATCAATGCACTACGGGCCAATGAGGACTTTTTCCACATCATTTATAACATTACAGTCATGATTATACCGAATAATCCCTGATCATAATCATACCAAGTCCATCTATGCACTACAGGCCACAGATGACTTTCAACATAATATAAACATGAGGATGATGACAATGACATAATAATTCAATAAAACAAGTTCAAAAATAAATTTTAAAGATTTATAAATTAATTTATCCAGGAACCAATAACGTCTAAATTGTCAACATGATACTGCTTTGTGGAGTAAAAATTCAAGAATGCTTAGAAGAATATTTCCATGAAAAGATACTGAATGAAGCTCAAATATCCAGGATATTCTACTAATTTCATGGAGTATAGAAGCCAAAAACTTTAACCAACTGAGTATAATAGAATATATGAAACTGCAAATGGATTTTCGCCCGCCATGCGGTAATCCACATAGACAGATCATTTCCACAAGTTAATAAGGAATGAATCTGAAAGGATCATTCACCGTAAATGCGGTAATCCACATAGGCGAGTTATTCCAACAGAGTAACAAAGAATGGAATCGAAGTCGTGCAGAATCCTTACATCTGAGGATATTCCAAAAGAAGAATAAAGAATGGAACCCGGTCACGCCGTAATCCGCATGCATGGATGTTCCAACAAAATAATAAAGAATGGAACCGGTCACGCGTAATCCGCATGCAGCGGATGTTCCAGCAGAATAATAAAGAATGGAATAACAACGAATTCACTAGGCATGCAATAATCCTTACAGACGGAGTTATTCCAACAAAATAATAAAGAATGGAATAATGAAGAATTTCACCGTGTATGCGGTGCAGATTAAGATAGTATGAGTTATTCAATGTAATAATAAAGAATGGAATAATGGAAGAATTTCACCGTGTATGCGGTACTTGGCATAAAGCGGAGTTATTCAACATAATAATAAAGAATGGAATAACAACCACTTACAGTATTGAAAGAAAATAACTCTCTTCACGTGAATACGAAAGAATAATACCCCTTACCTTAAAAAGAAGAGTATTACATTTTATATAAAAAGATTTTACTATATGAAAAACACTATACGTGCACTATGCAAATACTATGCATAATAAAATATAATATACTCTATTTATAATCAAATAAAAACAAAACTTTATAAAATGTATTCTATTTTATATAAAAATATTTTACTACGCAAATACTATGCAAACCTTACGCAAAACACTATGTATAATAAAATATAATATATTGTATTTATAATCAAATAAAACAAAACTTTATAAAAAGTATTACATTTTATATAAAAAGTTTTCTATTTTATTACATTTATAATAATAATAAAATAAAATTTATATATATATATATATATATATATATATATATATATATATATATAAACTTACGTGACTACCTGCATTCTCCCCCCATTTTTCTTTCGTGGGCCTCAAATGTGGCCCCATATGGGCCCACCTTTTAAGAAATTTCTACCGATTATTTTAAAAATGGGTAAATGGGGTCCAACAAATACTTCATAAATATCCCTCAATATTTTTAACAACATTTATCACCTTTATTATAATTCACAATATTAATCTACCGTGTCGTTCCCGAGAAAAGTGGGCGCTTTCAATAAGGATTTCTCCCTATTAGGTAGCTTAATTAGGTGACCAAACCTCTACTGAGCAGAACTTCAGACATCGTTAATTAATATGCAAATAATAATATTAATAACTTTGTCGTCTCAATTATTGATTTAATAATATAAAAAATATGACTATAATTGAATAAAATAATGTGAGATCTTGTCACGACAATTACCGTAGCAATAATTGAACAAAAAGCGAGTGACTTCTCACGTAAGCATCAATAATCAATCTGGTGTGTTACTTATGCAACCAGCGTAGACATCGTATTTTTTTACTACGGTGTAGTTCAACAGTTTTAACGGTAATACTTTTCGCCGTTATTTTTATAAAAAGATAATTTTATCATTTTCTAACTACGACAATACTTCTGTTGTGGGGTCCACCAATGATTGTGCCGTCGTACGGATATTCCCCGATAAAAAGAATATTCCCCGACCAAACGAATATTTTACAACAACTTGCATACTTTGCAAAATTTATAAATATTACCCACAACTATAACATTATATCAAATCCACACCATAATATTTCGAGGAATTTAAATCTTTATTCATAAAATTTGGGGTCTCACAATTTTGTACTTAATTTTTATAATTGATTCGTTTAATTGCTAGGATGCATACTAGTTTATTATTCTTTGCAATCTGCAGTTGAATTAGATATCAAATTCGTAATTGTTTGGTCACTCTAATTTGATAAGCAACTAAAATTAATAATATAGTCCAGATCAAAAGATTATTATATCTTAGGAAAAGTACCCAACTAAATTAAATATAACTACATGTGCTTGTGTTGTTTAGTTTCATCGATCTTTCTATTGCTTAAAACTGCTACTAGATTAAATTTTTAGCGCGTGTCTAAGGTTGTTTATTAGTTAGGGTTATTTAGATCGCTTGTTTCTAATTAACTATAATTAAGTAAGGAAAGATAAGAAAATAATTCTAACGGTGAATATTCAAAATACTAATTGATTTATATGCTAGAGTCGATGATTAATGTAAATGTCTAATTGTGGATGTTAACTTAATTCAAGGCTTGTTATTCTAAGTTATTTCGTTAGATTACTCTATGTTAGTTGCATATTTGTTTACTTTGATTAACATTATTTAAATTGCCTTTGTTATTCCAACACTTACTTACTTACAGTAATATATAAATATTTTTTACAGTAAGCATCTCCAACAGCTAGACTATCTGATGGACTATATTTAGTCCATATGACATCAGTAAATGTTCTTTAGTCTCCCATCTTTCCAGCAGATGGACTATCTCGTGGACTATAATATAAAAAGATTAAAATAATCTATGAATTCAAAAAAGCTGCAATTTCCTTCCACTCTCCCATTTAAATATAATTAAAATTATAGTCCATGGACTATCAAGTTCCTAAATTTAGTCTTGCTGGTACTTCAAATATAGTCACAGACTATATTTAGTCTACCTGCTGGAGCTGGAAGATAAATCCTAGAATAAATATAATCTAGGATTGTGCTGCTGGAGTTGCTCTTAAGACTTTAATTTTGGTTGTCTGTGACCTAGGTGAATGAATTTAAAACAGTCATGGGTTATTTTGAGCTGAAAAACTGATTTGTCTCATTCAAATACTTCCAATTACCCGTATACAAAAGTTTTTCTCACCAAATCAAACTGCTCATCCAAAAGGTGGGGAACTCATGGCTTCTCATCAATCACTCTCCTCCTACATCCTGATTCCTGCATGAAGTATTTAAAAGAATATAATCCCTTGATCTTTTCTCATTTATCCATTGGTAATATATACAAAGTATAAACAAATATTATGCATACAAGTTAGGCTAAGAATAAGGAAACGGTATGATTTTACAACAGAATAATATCCTAAAATATTTACAATAATAATGAGAAGAATCACATATATATGTTTGTGTGAGCGAAGAGGGAGGCTCAGCAGGGGAAGTGGACGGCTGAGTCCGTAGATCTAATGAGGTAGGGGCATGCAATTAATGAAGAATATGGGGATGCAAACCATCATCTAAAAATTCATAGGAGGTAGGAGAGGGAGTATGAAGTGTCGAAAAAGGAAATTTAGATTCATCAAAAAGAACATGTCGGGAAATAATAATTTTCCGATTCGAAATATCATAGCATTTATAACCCCGATGGTTTAACGGATAGCCTAAGAAGACACATGGAGTCGAACGGGCTTGTAATTTATTGATGGTGGTGGAAGGAAATAAAGGATAACACAAACATCCAAAAACTCGAAGATGGGTATAATCTGGAGTTTTTCCATAAAGAATTTGAGTAGGAGAGTAGTAACGTAATGTCTTGGAAGGAAGAATATTTAGAAGGTACGTTACCATTTCGAGAGCATGAGGCCAAAAGGAGGGTGGCATGGAAACATGAGCAAGTAAAGTACGAACCATGTTATTGATAGTTTTTATTTTTCGTTCAGCTTTACCATTTTGAGGAGAGGTGTGGGGACATGAGAAGCGAAAATACATACCATTTAATTCACAAAATTTCCGAAATGGACCATTGTCATAATCACGGCCATTATCACATTGAAATTGTTTAATTTCTTTTTCGAATTGAGTTTTGATATATGCTCTAAATGATAAAAAAAAATGGAATAAACTTGTGATTTTCTGTACATAGGAAAAGTCTACAAGAAATTACTATAATTATCAAGAAAAAGAGCATAGTAACGATGACCGGATGAACTTAATATAGGAAATGTCCATAAGTCACTGTGAATTATATCAAATGGCATAATAGTAAAAGAACGAGAATCATTAAATGGCAACTTAATGTGTTTTCCAAGAGGACAAGATTCACAAAAAGAATTGCAAGCCTTATTATATTTAATAAAATTGCTACTACGAAGAGAATTCAAAACGGCATTTCCAGGGTGCCCTAAACGAGAATGCCATAAATCAAAAGAAAAGAAACAGGAAAAGCGAAGGTAGAAGTGAAGGTGGTGTGCCACGAAGTTTGGTGAAGGATAGAGATCGCTTGAGTTATCACATCTCATTAGGTGTTTCCCGTCATAAATCCTTCATGAGAAAATCCAAATGGGTCAAATTCAATGCAGACACCATATTATCATTAGTAAATTGACGAACTGAGATGAGATTTTTAATAAGTTTAGGTGCATGCAACATATTTTTAAGCGTCAAAGGTGGATTTGTTTGGGTTAGTGAGGCACTTCCATAACCAAGTATTGAAATTGTATGACCATTACCAATAATAATGCGATTATATTTGTTCAAATTAAAATAAGACGAGAAAATACCATGATTAGCAGTCATGTGTGAGGTGGCACCGGTATCCATGTACCAATTGTCATCCCGTTGATGGAGGGAGAGAGTGTGCATAGCCGCATCAATGTCTGTAGGTTCGTAGTTCACACTTGGGCTGCTGCCGTGTAGTGGGCTTGGGAAGGTTGAGGCCCAAGAACTCCTTTTATAGAAGATTGACGGATATGCCCTGTAGTGGGAAATGGGCAAGGTGGGCTAGCCCAAGTGGGAGGTGACCAAGGAGCTCAAGGAGGCATGGAAGCCCATTGTTGCGGCCGACGGTCTTTGAAGGTCGTTCTTGTCGTCCCCACCACGAGATCCACCACGGTTTGCCACTACTTACCACCACGACCATCACCATGAGTCTTGGCTTTAGCACTACCACCACCATAATTTTATTATCAGAATTATTATGCCCATTTGCATTTGCTTCTTCTTTGTTTGGAATTATTGCCACCGAAACATTATCATTAGTTGAATGCATAATGCAAAGCGGAATCGAACTCGATTCAAGAGCTAAGACGTTGTTTCATGCTTTCTCTTCTAATGAAAGCATCGAATCAAGCTTGTCTGAAAAGGCTCAAGAGGACGGTGTTAAATGATGGTGACGAACCCGCGTAAGCTTTCATCAAGCCACGAATCATTTTGAGAACCATGCGTTAAATCGGATACTTTTGCTCCCACGTTGGCGATTGATCATTGACACTTTAAGTCATTGGCAATATGCAAAGAACATTGGGAAAGTCTCGAAGGTGAGTGTTGGTGAATTGGGTTTCAAGGTGAACGACCCTCGTATTCTTGTTGACTTGGAATAAATCTCCTACACTTGCCCCAAGCATCTTTTCTTTGTATCATTCGGATCAATGATAGTGTTGAGAATATCCAAAAAACCGTCTTTATAAATCCATCGCGTGATAATGGCATCGATCCTCCGCCAAGTCATTTGTTTTAATCCGTCTTGTGACGACGACTTCCGTGGGAGGGATGAGGTGGTCAAGGACGAGGTTAAGCTGCAGCATGGAGCTTGAAGAGAGTTGCCCAGTTGTTGTATTGGCCGCTTTCGAGATCGAGAGTGATGGGGATGACTGTTTTGATATTGGTGACAGTGGTGGCGGGATGGAGTTTTGAGTCAGCCATTGATACAGGGAAGAAGAAGATGGCAAAAGGTAGGGAGGAAGAAAACTGGGGCTCTGATACCATAAAAAAATATAATCCCTTGATCTTTTCTCATTCATCCATTGGTAATATATACAAAGTATAAACAAATATTATGCCTACAAGTTAGGCTAAGAATAAGAAAACGGTATGATTTTACAACAGAATAATATCCTAAAATATTTACAATAATAACGAGAAGAATCACATATATTCTATCAGTATTTGACTTCTCCACAAAAAGAGTTGAACAAAATTTCTTGTGCTCTCAACCTTTTCCACCCCACCAAGCTCAACTTATCAAGTTCTACATCTGGTGGTTCTTCAGGAAGAATGGCATTAATCCCAAAATCCTCTTCCAAGTCCTTCACATCAGAACCAAATCGCGACAAATCACTGTCATTCAAAAATGCAGGATCAACCACTTTCTGGATCCTGACACAACGCAACGCTGTAAATTAATTAACTTCTCAGAGGAAGCACCATTAATTCACCTTAGAGATCAGATCAATTCTAGGTGTGTCATATGCCTGGCGAAACATAGCACATTGTAGTTAATTTCATAAAAATTCCTCAGAATCAAGACATAACAGAACTCAGATCCTTCGATCATAAAAATAAATAATTAAAGCAGTAAGCACTTGCAAAAGAAAAGATAAGTCAAAAACTAGTTTTTTGATTTTAATAGCAGATAGTAAATATTCTGTTTGCTTTTCAACTTCTTATCTTATAGATAATGAAAAACTATTGACCCCAAGTCATGCTGGATAAAGTCAGTGGCACAAATGGCAATGAATTGTGTTGCATTCCGAGTTTGGAAACTTTCAAGCTGATGCAGGACGAGAAGCTAGACTTGGTTGAACGGTAAGAGGCTTTTTTAAGAACAATATAGTACATCCCATAAATGCAAAAATCATCATAATTAGCATATAAGTGAGCATGCATTTGTTGATCAGTATTGAGTGTCACTCCATAGAATCAATATAACTATTTTAATTTCTAATTTTTTTTAAATAAACTCTATATTTCCCTTTTTTCTTTTGATCAGTTCAGAAATTAATAGTCAACCAACCTTCACATCATTCTGTGGCTGATCAAGTTTTGCCTTGGGGTTTTGATAGTGCACGGAGCCACCTCCAGTGTTCTTGATCTCTCTCAAATGAGCCAAATAATTATATATATCCATCATCTGGAAACCCTAGCTCCAGTATTTCCCTCCTTACATGATCTGGGAATGATGGTGCCCCTCTAGACAGCCAAGATGGCTGGTTGGAGACTCCACCTCCAACTTCATCTTCGTCATCGTAATCATCAGTACCGTCGATCGTCTGAAACAGTATCATTGAAGCTGTCAATAGAGTAGGGATTGTCATCAACTCTTATAAAGACTCTGTCACAGGATGGTCCATCATTGTTATTAGGATCGATCAGAGGTGTCTCGAGCTATCAACTGGAAAGTTGCCGACTTTTTCTTGTCAATAAATTTCTTCTTACCCACTAGATCAAGTGATAAACCTCTCTATTATAAACACAAAACAAAAAAGAAAATTTGAAATAAATAAATATCTACCAAGAATAATGACAGCACTGCCAACTTGGGGCCAAACTTACCTACCCAATAAAACATAACAAGAATACTACCTCCGTCCTGAAACGAGAATACTACCCTTTTGTTGACTTTTCCCCCGAATACAAAAGTTTCCATTTAACAAACTTGCATGTAATCTTTTCTTTAAATTTAACTCTTTCAAGTTTAATATTGAGAAAAAAATCATCCACAAAATATGTCCAACTTTGTCCATGCAAGCCTGAATAATAATAATAAAAAAAAAGAATCCAGATTGAGGGAATACTAATAAGTAATACACTGTATGTAAAAGTAACAAGTTATAATGGGAATACAAAATAAAAATCCGCTTTTCTGGGTACAGCAGCCTAACCTAAGTTACAAATTCTGTGCCCGAACTCAGAAATTAGAAATCATATGCTGTTAGTTATTAGTAGCTAGCAATAAAAAAAAAAAATTCAGCAATAGATAAAAATTACATCACAGATGAAAAAATATATCCAGACAGAGGAGGGAGAAATCTAATAGAAAGTTGGTACTCCCTTCGTTCCTTAATATAAGTTGTTTTAGAGAAATATTTTTGTTCTTAAATATAAGTCGTTTGAGAATTTCAAGTAAGCATTAATTGCTTAGTTTCCAATATTACCCCAAGTAATAAATATAACTTTGGTTTTCACCATTTATTTTTCTTGCAATAAATAACACTTTCTTTTTCAATCTGAGAGTAATATGTACAATTGATAGTATATTTAATATTTTACAATTATTTTCTTAATCTTTGTGCGTAACTACTAAAGCCTATATTAATTAAAGCGGAGGAGTAGTTGAAAAGAGTCGGTTGTTGAAATTAGAATTTGCCTTCAATTTTTCCAACGCCAACGCCGCAATGATTCATTGAGCGCTAGCTTAGAATAGAAGTATAGAACCCTCCCGACGGGTAACAATTGTGTTTAATTATTTCATAACACTCCTAGGTATTTGTCAATGTTTTCATTCTGAGCCACCCAACCAACATTATTATGAGATAAAGCATTCTCAAATTTTCAATATTACTGAAATCATATTGATCAAGAAAAATAAAATAAAATGCTAATCATATACGTAATAGTATGTGCACATTGAATCATCATATCATGATTCAAAGTGTTTTGTGAGTATTATTTAAATAAATTTAAAAAGTTCATAACAAATTTAATTTCTTGAATTTGGGTCTCATTAATCTTGAGATGATATTTCATATTGTTGTTTCTCACATAATTCAAGCTCATAAATTTTGAAGTAATATCTAGAGATGATATTTCATACTGTTATCTTACTTTATCTACTACTAGTATTAAGATAAACGAGTCAAAGTTGTTCAAACCTTTTTTTTTATTATATATGCTCGTTAATATTTGAGCTTGATTAGTTCTAACTTGGCGAAGTAAATTCTTAAAAAGCTACTTGAGTTCCAATTTGATCAAAACCTACTAAAAATTCATTAAAAGTCGCGCGAGTATGTTTTAGTACGGTTTGGTAGAATTTTCCTCTAGTTTCAGGTAGGGTGAAAATGACCGTACAAAGTTTCCATTTGTGAATCATGAAAAATGATGGGATTGGGATTGGGATTGGGATTGGGATTGGGATTGTCACATTTGGGAAGGCAATTTCCTGAATTGGACAATACAAAACAAAACCCATCCCAATTTGTCAATCTGCACTCCTTACTTGACCTCTTATCACCTCCATCCTTTCTGCAGTGTCACAGTCCCACCAAACATACTCAATTCTAATTACCAAAAGACTTGTGCTTTTTCTATCTGTCATTTCTTTTCCTTCAAATCCCATTCTGTTGGATATCTTGAATGCACTTTCACTTGTGATTGCACTAGCTTAAATTTGGGAATCATTGTTCTCACATTTCATGGTATTGAACATAAAGAGAGATATTTACAGAAACAAAAGATGGCTTGCAGCTTGGAAGTAAACGGAACAAAACAGATAAGCTGATGAAAACTAAAACCCCATTTGAACTGGAGAGCAAAGACAGGTGAAGAAAAAAGTACTCCTATAAACTACGCAAAATTGAAAGGAAAAAAAAACCTAAATGAAAGAAAAAGTAAGCAAGAGAAATACAAAACCAGACCATCAAGTTTAATGATGATTGATACTACTACCAAAAAGTTCTGGTTCTCTTGGAGGCAACAGAGGGAGGGCTGATCTGGGGTACAGTGAAGACTCCATCATCTGTCCATTTTCTGCTAGATTTGATACTTGTAGTAGCTTCCTTTGGGTCCTTGAAACAAATTTGCCCACCAAAGGCCATGTTTGAAGAAGGGTATGATTGTTGAGGTGGGTGCATTGGGGGTGGAGCTTGAGGGACCCAAATCCCCATATTTTCAGAGGAGAAAGAATTCAAATTTCCCTCTAGATCATCATCCCAGAAGGGAAACCCATCATTCTCACCGGTCTACAGCCCATCAACAAAAACAAAACAAACTCGGATCAAACCAAGAACCCATTTTTATTCTTCATAAAAATTAGTGATCAACATCAAGAAAATGCTAAAAGAAGATGAGAGCAAAGACAAACCTTACAGAATCCACTAGAGGCTGAAGTGGAATCAAGAAAGTCTTCAACATGCCAGCCTGGTAACATCTCCATCAGGTACTCTGATATGCTACTTGCGGATCCATTACTACCTTCAGTCATGATCATTTGAGGATTAGTATTCTTACCACCCTTTTCACCATTTATTAACTTTGCAGCCTTTGGGATGGAAGGTGGATTACTAACTTGGGTCGGAACAGTAATTGGTTTGATGATTGAATTTTTCTGAGAATTGTTAAAATTAGGAATAACATCACAACCATTATTAGTGACAGTGGCCGCAGGGGATGATGATGAATATACGGCAGAAGTTGCAGAAAGCTTAACCCCGGTTAGTAGAAACCTGTTATGATTCTTGGTGTGTTCATTGGCTTTGTGAATTGGAATATCACAGTCTTTACAAAGCATTGCTCTGTCCTGTTGACAAAACAAAAGGGCCCTTTTCTCCTACACAAACACGGAGTCAATTTTAGCGACACAAATCAAGATAGTATTTAATTAGTCAAAAACAAGATTTAGTTTTTCTTTATACTCCCTGTGTTTGATATGGGAATACTATTATGTACCTGGCAGATGTCACAGAGGGGAAACTGTTTAGAAGAAGGTCGAAAGAGAGAGAAACGTTGGTGTTTGCCGGCGAGTTTATTGGCGTGGTGGACGCGGTGGTCACAGGCAGCGCAAATGGCGGCCTCGTCGGCCGAACAAAAGAATGACGCTTCGTCTTTATTACAAACGTCGCACTGGATCTTCATTTGATTGTGAAGCAGAGGAGAAGGAGAAGAATAAGGATAGACAAGTTATGGCTTATGAAATGGGAAAGAGATTTAGAGAGAGAAAAGGGGGCGTTGAAAGAGTAAGGAGAGATATTTGTGCTTTTTTACTGCTGCTGCTGCTATAAGCCTTTAATAATTAATTAGAAAAGATGAAGTAATAAGATACGGTTAAAAATATGAACAGTGAAAGTGTAAACAGAGTCAGACTGGAATGAATCTAGAGACATTATTGTGTGCGCGTAGTATGGGTTTGGGCACGTTAGTGAGTGCGACATGGGCCCGGTGCTTCTTCCGGGTTTCCCAATCATAAGTACGTGTATTATGCTGCATCTAAGGGATATTGTCATTACTACTTCTCCCGTCCATGACAAGAGTTACATTATAGGAAATCACTACTAATTGTTCGTTTATGAAAATACGACGTAATAAAAAAAAATTCAATAATATAAAAATTAGAATAAATTTGAACTGTTCTTATATTTTTTTGTCCAAATTAATTAGACTAAATTTTATTTTTTTTGTTCAAATTTAAATTGAATTCTATCTTGTTATTATAGATTTATTTTAAAACAAAATTTTCAATTTACAGACCAACTTTCACTTTGAGATGAGGACAAAATAAAATGAAACCTGTAGTATTATTATTTTAAGGGATCTAAATTACTAGCTAATAATTTTAGGACGGGGAAGAGGCGCCCATCCCGGGAGGAATTTAGCTATACCCCAATGTAAGTCATCAATTATGACAGCCGACTCGTACAGTGGAGTTGACACTAATACATGTGCGACTGAAGACTGTATGAGCCATCACCATTGTACACGTTGTAGGAAATTATTTTTTAGTAAGTTGGTTAATTGGCCAATGGAATACTAACACACATATAATCTAATCTCACCTGCTTGTCAGTATTCTATTGGTTAATTGACCAACTTACTCCAAAATAAACTGCATACTAACAACTTCCTTTTTTTACTATAGCAAAAGGGAAAAATAGTTCAGGAATTATTTTTATAATCACTCAAATAATTAATATCTATAAATGCATCTTGTGGTATGTGACGTGTACTATTTTCTTTCAACAATTTTATTTTATAAGATGTTGATGAAGGAATGTATAATTATAAACTCCATTAACGTTGGAGAAAATAGGATGTTTGAAATTAAAAGAAAAAAACAAAACTATAATTGAAAATTAAAAAAATGAAGTAGTATTTGTTTTGGCACGTGTCGAGTGAATAGGCGATTTAGTTGTATCCGAATTCAGTTGGAACTTCAGATGAAGCTTTTTCATGAGATGATAGTTTTGAAAATCTTTTACTATTATATACTATATACTCCACTAACAAATGTTTAAATTTTCTAAAGCCTAAAGGTATATATTAATTCATTCAGTCGGATTGAATTAATGTTTGAAGTTTAAACTATGCTCCATTAACACTAGATGGGTCATGCTCACTCAGTTCCCATTATTTTATAATTAAACAAATTTTCCCATTTAATTTTGGTGGACCAAAGCACTAGCCTTTACAGGTATGGTTTCTGGATTTTCGTATAAAGAGAAATTCTCTTATCTAGCCTTCATTCTTAAATAACATTCTTTTAAAAAAAATTACGTTTTGGGTTTTTTTAAAAAAAGCAAAGTGGGAAGTAAAGTGGGTGGTATTTTTACAAATAAAAGAAAAAAAGTGGGACCACTCTCTTTTAAAAATCTTCAAAACGACATAGTTTTAATAAAGAAGTGTTATTTAAGGAGAAATGTTAGATAAAGGGAATGCTCTTGATCCTTGTTCAATATATATATATTAATTAAATGAATGCTTTCCTAAATGCATGCCATTCCCAAAAAATATGCCACCATTCTTCAAGAAAGATTCACAACTTGGCATCTGCTTTAATTTCTACAGCCTACCCAATCTCTACCTTGCTTAGGCTAAGACTCACTTGTGTTGATTAAGATTTGTTAATTAAGCATAGGAGTCTGGCTTAGTTATTTCAAATCCCTTCTTCTTATCATATATGAATCTATCTGAGCCTTTAATATTTTTATTTTATTTTTTATAGATTGTGTACCCATAAAATTAAACCCCAGACCCCAAGGTCCCTGTAAGCTAGGGTGAACCCATAAATTTAGAAAGTCAAAATTAGAAAAAGGTAGAGAAGACATGGGTAACTGCATTTTGTGGTCCTGTTAGTATAGTAGTCTTAAAATCTTAATTATTTTGGTTGGGGCATCAAAAACAAGAATAAAAATAGCCAGTCTTTCACTCTTATTGAAAGGAAGAAAAGGACAAGAAGTAGTAGTACCATAAATCTAATACTAGTATAATTCTCTATGTACGTGTGTTTTGTGTGTGTGTGTGTGTATATATATATATATATATATATATATATATATATATATATATTCTTCAATAAAAGAGGTCCCTCTCAGCAACTAGCTAGGGAACATGGGGCGCTAGCTTTTAAAAATTGAAGTGCTCCTAATTGTTTAATTATAGGAACGATCGCGTAGGCATATTAACAGTGACACTGAGGTTTTCTTTTATCTCGAGTAGTTTTGGCTATGCATGGTGGCCTGGTGGGGGTTGGGGGTGGGTTTCTCATATAAATGTTCATCTCTCTTGAACAAGAAAACTTGGGTGTATGCTAGCCTAAGCACAAGTTGCGCACTCCTCCCATAAAAATTTAACCTTATAAAGGGTGCACATATTATGGGCAGATAAACGGACACGTGGTGTGTAACTTTCATCAAAATATCTCTATTTAATTTAGTAGAAAGTGCAATTATCATCTAAAATCTCTATTACTATAAGAGTTGCGTTAGCTTCCGGAATGGAATAATATTCTGGTGACAAAACAACGGTTATAATTAAAACATGAATATAGAATAATATGGTTGGTTATTATCATTAAATGTAAATTATCAATTAATTACAATTTATCACATTCTTTAATTTGTAAGTTATTTTTTGTAACAATACTCATGCTTTTGATATGTGAATAATTCCAATTTTTTATTTTTTTACAACTTACTGGTATAAATTCAAAAGAGAAAAGACTTGATTTATTTGCAAAATGCAATTTAAACCTCAACTTCTTTCAAGCAGAAAACTGAATTTTGAAGTAAAGTAAATAGATTGATCAATTTTGTCTTTAAATTTGCCGAGTTGACTAAGATAGCGGAAGGGTTAAAATGTAACTTCAAGTATTATGAAAAATATATACGTCTTAAAATGAGAAAAAAATTCTAGTTCATGGCTTAAATTTATTTAAAAAGTTAAATTGACTTAGTTAAGTCGTGTACTTTAGGGTTCAAATAGGGTTTTTTTGATGATTCTTGGCCCAGCGATGATCATTGTCTTATAATTTCCATGCAGTTAAGGGTTCAATTCTTTCAATTGTTGGGTGTGTGAGTGTTTTGTGTTGGTGCGGAAAAAAAAATAAGGTTTTTAAATTTACAAAAGTATTAGGGTTTCTTTGCATTAAAGTCAAAACTATAATAAAATAATAATAATATTTTTTTAATTAATAGAGAAGAGGACCAAAACATGACATTGATCAAAGACTTTACTAGATAAAGATAGTTTTCTACTGATCCGTTTGATCTTCGGATGAAGGGTCGCAATGTATTATAAAATTAATTAAATTTTTTTTATAATATTTGTTATGTATCAATCTCTCTATATATATAAGAAGCGCATAAGTAATCATTATCCAGTTATCCATCCACATAATATAAATGGATAACTGGATAATAAGCGCCTAGTCTCTATCTAGTTAATAAACAATTATATTAATCAGAATATAAAATTGATGAATCTAATAAATATCATTAATTAAGAAATAAAGGTGGTGGGGTTGAACGTGAAGCTAGAACCATCTATATCTTACACACAAAAAAGAAGACAATAAAATACCACTTTTTGTATACAATGATTAATTTGCATGATGTTATTCTCTTTAATTTTATAGAATCTCAGTACTCCTTTGCATTGCAACATAACATAATTAAGATACTAAGATCGTGGTGTGTGAACTCAAGGAGCGAAGGAGGTGCGGATCCAGAATTTTTTTTCAATAAATGCGAATTCTAATTAATTTTTTTAAAAATTAATTAAAGAAAAATTAAAATAATTATAATATTAATTAATCATAATAATGTTTATAAATTATAAAAAATATTCATAATCTAAATTAAAAAATAAATTTTAAATAAAAAATATTTAGACACAATTAATAAACTAACTTCAATTATTTGTCATAATTCAATTGGAATAATTTTCCACATTCTCAAAGCCTCAAATCAAATATGTTTTCTATATTCAAACAAAATCGTAACAACTAGAAATGAGGGGCTAATAATGGCTCATAATTACTTTCCATTTTTCATTTCCAATTATAAAATAGGCAAAATCATTGTAAGTTCTCACAATAAATGACAGAAACTACTTAATTAAAATAATTCTATTTTTAATTGAAGATCAAACAACCCAAACATACAATAACCACAGTCAACCAAATCAATAACAAAAAAAAATTGAAACTTGAATCAAACAATCTCTCACAGTTCACATGCTGATGAACATTCAAAACCAAAAACTGTACAAAAAGTATTTCTAAGATTTCACCAACTAAGAAAACTTTTGTATTTGTATTCAGAATTGATTTATAAATTTTTTTTGTTATCTCCAAATTTAACTCTTTCATTAATCTGCTCCCTTAAATTTTTTAATTTATATATCTGTCCTACCCACCTATAAAAAAAAATTAATCAAAAACATACTGCCCCTTATATGCATCCGCTCCGGGCGAATATTTTGCCCATAGCTGCTGCTGGATTTCATTTGAATTTTTATTCATTTGGACTGCATTATTGGCCCTGTGCTAACGAGAAAAAGGAGGAACTCGAAGAACTAGCTCTATTATCTCGCCGAAGAGCCTAACCATACAGTTTAGAGCCTGATTAAGAAAGTTTTCATCGGGAAATAATATTTTTTGTTCATAAACAAAATGATTGTTAGGTTGTATGTCATAATTAATTTACTGGACCAACTGTAGCTTAATATATATTTAGAGAGACGCAAGAATTTATGGGTAAACATATTTCTAACAAATTAAAATTAAATGATAACTTACTTAAGTAGATTAATGGAGTACTATCGTATTATCACTACTAAATTTTTAACAAATGTTTGAGATATGATTGAAAATATTATTTTATTAAGAATTGTCATTTTAAAAATATATTTTAATTTTAAAATGGAGAGAATATAAATGTATATATGTATCATAAATACAATATACTAACACAGATCCGTCCTTGCACACACACATATATACAGAACGAATCTTAAACATACTTTTTAAATAATATACCTCTCTTAAATAGCATACTTTTATTAAAACTACGTCGTTCTGAAGATTGTCACATTATTTATTTTGAAAGGTTATTTTGATAATGTAAAATATTTCATTTTTCCATTATCCTTCCAAATCTTCCCACTTTTGAGGGGAAAGTTTTGAGCCAAGAATAAAATTAATTTTATCTCCAAATCCCTTCCTTTCCTCTCTAAAAAATTCATAAATATATATTTGGAGGAATTTTAATTATTTTCCCTCTCTTTCTCTTCCCTTCCCTTCCCTTCCCCTCAAATAAAAACTTATAAACACAATGTAAGGGGTTCACTAATTTGTCAAGGAGTTCTACTTCTTGATTTCTTAGATTATAGATCCATATTGGGGTGAGCCTTTAACATTGTTTGAATAAAAATTTAATTATTTAGTCTCAATTGACGGTAAACAGAATCGAAAATACTTTTATCATTCAACTAAAAAAATTTGGCTTACCATTGGACTGCATGTGGCTTATTCTTCCGGCAATCATCTGTAACCACCCACCCCATGTTCATCTAAAAAATAATAATAAGACTCCAAATGAAAAATGGTATATAATAATAAAAGTCTTTAAATAAATTAAATAGACTGGGCCTCTAAGATCGTCTCGTCTGAGGAGAAATTTAGTTATTTAATCTCAGTTAAAGTTTTGTTATTTAGTCTCGCGTAAACTAACCCGATGATACCATTACTGTTCCAACAGAAAAAATGGCTTACCTTTAGACTGGATGTGGCTTATTCTTCCGACAATCATCTGTAACCACCAACGTTGATCTACTAAAAAATAATACGAAAGATGGTATATAATAATATATGTCTTTAAATAAATTAAATAGACTCTCCGAATGAAAGAATAAGATGGTATATAATAATATAAGTCTTTCAATAATTACTTGTGATATTAACCGGTGAAGTCAAAATCGCACCTGAAATCGCTTGTGATTGGTGTGGTGCGGTGCGGTGCGGTTTTAAAGTATACAGTGCGATTTTAATTGGTGCGGTTTCGATTCTAAAACTAATTAAAACAACAAAAAAAAGTCTAAGCCTTCAATAAAATTTAACATAAAACTTACATCGAACAATTAACTTAGTGATAGAGTCGGCAATGGGAATTATATCAAGCAAGCTTTAAAACTAAAACATACGTTATATAAAACAACGGAGACCATATATTCGATAACAAGCAAGAATGTTTATCTAGTTTCCCAAAATTAAAAAGTATATCTTGGAGATAGAATGAAATTTATCTCATATATATGAGGAGGACTTATAGAATATAATCCTAACTATACCTAATTTGAAAAATAATCTATTAGACTATTACTATTATAGCATTGACATTAACCAATGCATCAAGTGCTCAAGTCCTCGCCTATAAGCCCTCCGATAACGTATCAAACAAATTGAAATTTCAAAACCCAATTGCTTAATTTTTGACTCTATAACCTCTAACATCTTCTTTCAATTGGTGAAAAAAAATGACAATGCAAGCTGGGGTTTTCTCGAAGCGTATTCAAGTGAAAAGTAACTTTAGAATTTACTAGAGAAAAAAAAAAAAAAAACACACACACAATGGGGGGGTTTTGGTTTTTTTGTGGGGGTTTTAGCTAGTAACCAAACCTAATCGTAAATTTGGTTATTCAACCCACCTAAAACCGCCACATCTGCCGGACAGTTAGTGCGGTTCGTGTAATTTTAGTGTGATTTTTGCCCAATTTGGTTACTTGCTCAGCCCTATTACTAGTTGATCCCATCACCTTTTTCCACCGCCGACCAAATCTGTCCAATCCTCATTAATGCAATGCAGGATATCAGTCAACAGTTATCTAAATCATCATCACCGGTCAAAACCCAATTTAAACCATTACATTCCTAATGGTCAGGCCTAATGATCCGGCCCAATAATTTCAGGATCCAACAGAAATAACCCAACGGACTTGGACCAAAGGTTTGGCCAAATGTACATAAAATATCATGGCCCAACATTACCCCCTAATTTTCTATTAAACAAACTATTTAATAGAAGACTGTAAACGACCCAAAGTAAATATAACTGAGGCCCAATTGATAAGAAATTAAAACGGTAAGACAAACCAGAATCGGCAGCCCAAGTTGAAAGTCCAATTCAATTGATATCTTTTCAAATTCACCATCACTATTGTTTATTAAATGCGCCGCCTTCGTGTTCCATGAACAGCTGAAGAGTCAGCCACTATAAGAAACCCTTTTCCCCCAATTTTAAAATTTTTACCTGTCAATTTGAAATTTCAGACTCTTGAGCTCTCGTTTTCTCTCTCTCTCGAACTCTTACTCTCTCTGCAAACTTCCAGCAATAACGTCCCAAGAACCCGACCAAGATATTCCTCTTGAGGTGACCCCCCTCACCTCTGTTCCTCCTAACCCAAGCCCACAGTTGAGAACAAAGTTGAGGTGACCCCTCTCACCCCTCGAGGGACGGAGGAGAACAAAATTGAGAAGCCAGCCCACAGTTGTTCCACAAAAGTTCTTGTGTGAATTGAAAAGTTCTTGTGTGAATCTTGAAAATGCTTTAAAACATGGTGATGTTTCTGATGTTGATGCAAGAGACTTATTTTCAGAATTACAGGTGTTGCAAGTGATGTTACCAAAAGAAGCATATGAAACAGTTAAACCATGGACATCCATTAAAATTCTTGAGTTTGTAAAGAATGTGGATATGTTTCCTAACGTAATGGTTGCTTATCGGGTATTATTGACTATACATGTGACTGTGACATCTGCTTAAAGAAGATTTTCTAAATTAAAATTATTGAAATCTTACTTGCGGACCACCATGACTCAAGATAGGCTAAATGGATTAGCGATATTATGCATTGAAAATGATATGTTAGAAAACATTAAATATGATAGTATAATTGATGATTTTGCATCTAAAAGTGCAACAAGAAGACATTTTAAATGATGTTTTGTGGTTCAGAATTCATTGCTATTTTTTTTTGTAGGTACATGTGATGATTCTTTGCTTCGATTAATTGTGGAGGATGAAAATAAGATTGATCAAATTAAGAAATGCTTATGGAGATTCAGAAGGAAGCATGTAGACTCAAATATGTAGTTTTCGTTTTTTAATGCAATGTTTACAATCTGGAGTACTCAAATATTAGTCTCGCTAGAGAATCTTAGTTCTAAGAATTTCCACTTAAAATTAAAACAAAATTGCATTTCGATCCAAATGAAGATTTAACCATCATACAAAAATTCCACGGTGTATAATCTAACACGGTTCCACGTGGGAATTGGAATGTCCAAGAAACAAGTCAATAATTTGATAAAGTCAAGCAATCAAAAGAAATAGTATAAATTATCAAAATTAAGGATGACCAGTGTTGGGCCGAATTCTTTGGTTAATCCATTGGGTAATTTTTATTGGGCCCAGTCAGTTGGGTCAAGGTAATGTGTTAGCTTTTGTTGGGCCTTTAAAGTATTGAGCTGGATCAGTGGATTGACCCATCAGATGACTAAATATCTACATCTTTGAGCTTTGATCGGTAATGATGAGAAAAGATAACAGTTGACTATTATCTCTGCCATGCATTAATGTGGATGAGATCTAGTCGGCTGGCGGTGACAAATAGTGATGGGATGTAACAGGTGAGCTGCATGCAGTCGGCTGAGGTCACCGGTAATGGGAAACTGTGTCAGGATGAGTGGGTGGCACGGGAAACCGAGCGTAAGAGTATATGATAGCAAGGGTGGCATTCGGTGGAAGGTAATTGATATTTCTCTCTCTCAATACACTAGATATTAATTTTCCTCCATTGTTAACTTTGGTGATCGCTTTGTCTTGACTCTCGCCGGGTATTATCCCTGACGGTCGGGCCGAAATCAAACTTTTGGGGTTGTCGTGTTTACTATGCAGGATCGAACACTACAAAAAAATAGGTCATTGGCGACGGGCTCATTAGAGACGGCAGTATCCCCGTCGAGAATGACCTCATTATTGCGACAGCATAAATAGTGCATGATGTCTTCCGTCGAGAATGACCCTTCCTCGGTCCAAATTTGGTGGGAATTTTTTCGCAGCGTGGGGAAAAGGTTATAAGCGACGGCTTACCGTCGGCTTTATTGAGTCACATCTGATTGCCGTCGAGAATGATGTTATATTTAATCCCTAAAATTCATTTTCCTTTCACATTCTCTTTCTCTCTTTCTCCCTTTCGACTCCTCAGTACCTCGTAGTCAGCCTCTGCACCTCTGTGAAGTCGCCTTTGCACCATCCTACTAAATGCGCGCGTCAGCCGGCGCCATCAACGTTGCTGTCCACCTCTCCATTTCTTGCTCCTACCGACTGGGCTTCCCCTTTCTTGCTTCCCTTTCCTTGGCATGTGACCTGCTGCCTCCACTGAGTCCCTCTTGGTTCGGCTAGTTCTCCATTTCTTAGAGAACAATTAGTAAGTTAATTTTTTTTTCTTATGATTTAATTTGTAAGTTCCAATTTATTTATATATGTTAGGGTTTAATTGGGTCTTCAATTTTCTTATGTTATCAGGCTTCTATTATTGTCTTTGTTGCTAAGTAATATATATTCTACCTTTTTTGAGCATTATCCATCTCTATTATATATTAGCTTACAATATATACTAGTGTAGAATTAATTATGTGTTAGCAATTTGTAATTTGTGTTGTGTAAAATGGTTCTGCAATTTGTAAATACATCAGCTGCAATTTTTGGAGGATATATAGACTCTCTACTGTCTAAATACATCAGCTGCAAAAAATTGCTAAAATAGTTCATATTTAGGCATAGTTTTAGCTATAACTTCCTAAAACAGTCCACATGTAGTTAAAAGAAACCTTTAGATACGCAAACAAATCTTAAAACATGATTATAACATAACATTATATCTATAAACATGCTTGCACTAGTTAGTTAACTTTCTAATATCAAAATAGTCCATTCAAGGCATTTTGGGCATAGTTTAACACTAAATCACCATAATGACCTTCAATCTTACAAACGCATGAGGGTTATCACAACATGTACTTGTTATATCTATGTGTTCATGGTTTAAAACATATGGATGCAATGCCTTAAGATTTTTTGTTCAAAACAAATTGACCTTGATAGGCTTTAAACTCACATGAAAACATGGTTTGATAACTTTGGTTGACAAAATAGTATGGTTAGCAAAACATATGAGCTTTGAGTAATCTTTTACACAACATTTAACATGCATAGCATATATCCGGATGGCACAAAATAGACTACAAATTAACATACCTCAAGTCATTTAAGCTAGTTATTCAAGCTCTCAAAACAATGAAATTGGTTCCGCGGCTGTTTCAAATAGGCATAAACTACCATGTTTTAAGTCATTTACCAATTTGAGAATGCTATCTTAGAATTTGTATACTTAGCCTTCAAGTTCTAGTACATTAGACCCCATGCTTTAGCATATAAACCATATTAATATCAAGGAAATCAGTCATTACCTAGCTTGCTAACACAATCATCTTCTAATTAATTTAGCTCACACATGGAACCATAAAACTTCCAAATTACTCACACTATATCATGTCATATATAGCCTATAAGTATTCATGTCTTTATTCGATTATTAGCATGATAACATAGACCTTGGTATTAACTGCACAGTTAGTACCTCATTATCTCAAATCAGTTCTAACGTAAACATTTACTTAAACAGTTGGAGAGCGTGATTTTTGGTTTATATGAAATACTCATTTTCTTAACCTTGCTATACTTTTAGAGATTTGATGCCAAATTCTTTTTGTCCCTTTTAGACGAGCCCTTCCCCTATGTCTATCTAATTATTTGCTATTATATTTTTAGAACTCAATTAAACATAAAACTTAAGCGATTTTGGGGACATAAGCTTGGCCATTTATATTTGAGCTTATCGACAATCATTAGCTCTCTGATTACTCTCTCACCCGGCCCTACATATATTTCCTTTTTAAAGCTATTAAGCTTCTATAATAGCTTAAATAGTTATTTTAGGTTACTATTTATGTTGTATCCTTTTAGGTTACTATTTATGTTGCATTATTTTAATTGATATCAGATATGTTATCCTCTTTCTTCTGCATTCACAAATATAGTATTTACGTATATATACATACATATGATTTGACAATTATATGTTATCTTCTTTTATCGTATGTCATGTATGTTATCCTCTATGTTATCCCTCTTTTACTGTATGTTACATTCTTTTAGTTGTATCAATATAGTATTTTTTTTTAGTTTTGGTGGTATACATACATATGGCGCGCACACCACACGGCGATCGTGGTGGGCGTGCAGGTCGTGGGGGCCGTGGCGATTCTAAGTGTGATGATCAAGCCGGATCGTCAGGTATAATTACATATTTTATTGGGATACATCTTATTATTTTATATTTTATATTGTATTGTCATTATATTCGTTTATATAAATATTGATGTATTTCACTAAATAGGTGATCGACGTAGGCTTCATGGGACTAAAGACGTTGCTTGCTGCTGAGGGAATCCCCCAGCGCCGCGCTTATATGTCGTGTTGGGACTCATAGGTAATTTCATAATCCTATATAGTATTACTATAATATAAGTATTTAGTTCTTAATTATATATTCTTTGTAATTTGCAATGTATTAATTTTAATTGTAGTATCCTTGACGCCACACCAAGGAACATGTTGCTTGGGATCGTCCGCAACCGATTCTTAAGCCCGTGGATGAGGTGGGCGGATGTGGATGACCGCACATGTCAGTTGATTATTGCTGAGTTTAGGGTAGGATGTCAATCATTCATATGCTAGTTTTATATTCCATTTGAATATACTGTTACCTCTTTGATTTATGTTGTTTACTAAGCTTCTTAATGTGTAATGTGCAGAGATATTATCGTTTTGAGGATGAGGCGAGGAAGCCCCGGTGGCATCGTTTTACCACGATACTAGAGATGAATTGGCGCAAGTGGATTCTACGTTGGAAGAAGAAGGCCCAGACGAAGATGGTGATGGATGGACACTTAAGCATGTCGGCCGATTTTATATATCTAACTGCGGTGTGGGACCGGATGTGTAAGATTTGGGACTCGGCGAGGCCTTCAAGAAGATGTAAGCCTGAGAGTTCATTTGCCCGACAAGCAGAGTCGTCTCCCACATCTGACTGGGTCTCGATCGTCGACTATCTGGGAGAGACTTGAGGTGAGTTTAAAGCATACACCTCTCGCTTGGAGTTTTGGTGGCACGCCCACCCGAAAGAAAGGTGACGGTGGTTATATCTCACGAGATGTAACGCATTCTTTGTAAGTTATTTAATTCTCTTATTTAGTATATATTTAAAATTCGGATATTCTTTTGAATTATTTCATTTTATACTTTGCGTATCATCTACTAATATGTTTTTTTTCAGCGACAGTTCGAGGATCTTGCAGTGGCGGGAGGCGAAATGCCAGAGGTGACACTCCAAAGAGATTTAGTCAGCGTCGTGATGGACGAGAGATAGAGGACTGGCTGCAGGCTTTAGGGGGACCAAAGAAGGGTAGAGTTGTGGGAATTCCCCATGTCGCAGCTTACACCCTAGTCCCTGCTCCGAGATCTCGGTGACGCCCACCCACTGGAGGTATTGGTGCAAGTGGATTGGGCGCCGTCCCTTCATTATCCGACGACTTCTTCCGACGGATCATAGAGGAGTGCATGGCGAGCGGAGATCAAAACCCGCCTCGGTTGTCCGAACGACACGCAAACACACACGTAGCACCGCATAGGCATTAGACACATATTGAAACTTACGGGACCCAATTTTGACATACGGAGATCGAGTTATCACCCAAATTGCGAAACTCGCCAAGAGTTAGGCAAAAAGCCGAAAAAGAGACCAAAACCCGCCTCGGTCGTCCGAACGACACGCAAACACACACGTAGCACCGCATAGGCATTAGGCACGTGTTACAACTTATGGGACTCGATTTCGACATACAGAGATTGAGTTATCGCCCAAATTGCAAAACTCGCAAACAGTTAGGCAAAAAGCCAAAAAAGAGACCAAAATTCGCCTCAGTCGTCTGAACGACACGCAAATACACACGTAGAACCGCATAGGCATTAGGCATGTGTTGCAACTTACGGGACTCGATTCCGACATACGGAGATCGAGTTATCGCCCAAATTGCAAAACTCGCCAACAGTTAGGCAAAAAGCCGAAAAAGAGACCAAAACCTGCCTCAGTCGTCCGAACGACACGCAAATACACACGTAGCACCGTATAGGAATTAGGCATGTATTAAAACTTACGGGACTCGATTCTGACATACGAAGATCGAGTTATCGCCTACATTTCGAAACTCGCCAACAGTTAGATAAAAAGCCAAAAAAGAGACCAAAACCCGTCTCGGTCGTCCAAACGACACGCAAACACACACATAGAACAACATAAGCATTAGGCACGTATTAAAACTTACGGGACTCGATTTCGATATACGGAGATCGAGTTATCGCACAAATTACAAAACTCGCCAAGAGTTAGACAAAAAGCTGAAAAAGAGACCAAAACCCGCCTCGGTCATCCCAACGATACGCAAACACACACGTAGCACCGCATAGGCATTAGGCACGTGTTGCAACTTACGGGACTCGATTCCGACATACGGAGATCAAGTTATCGCCCAAATTGCAAAACTCGCCAACAATTAGGCAACAACCCGAAAAAGAGACCAAAACCCGCCTCAGTCGTCCGAACGACACGTAAACACACACGTAGCACCGCATAGGCATTAGGCACGTGTTGAAACTTACGGGACTCAATTCCGACATACGGAGATCGAGTTATCGCCCAAATTGCAAAATTCGCCAACAGTTAGGCAAAAAGCTGAAAAAGAGACCAAAACCCGCCTCGGTCGTCCCAACGACACGCAAACACACACGTAGCACCGCATAGGCATTAGGCATGTGTTGCAACTTACGGGACTCGATTCCGATATAAGGATGCCAAGTTATCGTCTAAATTGCAAAACTCGCCAACAGTTAGGCAAAAAGCCGAAAAAAGACCAAAATCCGTCTCAGTCGTCCGAACGACACGCAAACACACACGTAGCACCGCATAGGGATTAGCCATGTGTTGCAACTTACGGGACTCGATTCTGATATACGTAGATCGAGTTATCGCCTAAATTGCGAAACTCGCCAATAGTTAGGCAAAAAGCCAAAAAAGAGACCAAAACCCGCCTCGGTTGTCCCAACGACACGCAAACACACACGTAGCACCGCATAGGCATTAGGCACGTGTTGCAACTTATGGGACTCGATTCCGATATAAGGATGTCGAGTTATCGCCCAAATTGCAAAACTCGCCAACAATTAAGCAAAAAGCCGAAAAATACACCAAAACCCGTCTCAGTCGTCCCAACGACACGCAAACACACACGTAGCACCGCATAAGCATTAGGTACGTGTTGTAACTTACGGGACTCGATTCTGATATAAGGATGCCGAGTTATCGCCCAAATTGCAAAACTCGCCAACAGTTAGGAAAAAAGCCGAAAAAGAGACCAAAACCCGCCTCAGTCGTCCGACCGACACGCAAACACATACGTGGCACCGCATAGGCATTAGGCACGTGTTGCAACTTACGGGACTCGATTCCGATATACGGAGATCTAGTTATCGCCCAAATTGCAAAACTCACTAACAGTTAGGCAAAAAGCCGAAAAAGAGACAAAACCCGTCTCGGTCGTCCCAACGACACGCAAACACACACGTAGCACCGCATAGTCATTAGGCACGTGTTGCAACTTACGGGACTCGATTCCGATATAAGAATGCCGAGTTATCGCCCAAATTACAAAACTCGGCAACAGTAAGGAAAAAAGCCAAAAAAGAGACCAAAACCGGCCTCGGTCGTCCAAACAACACGCAAACACACACGTAGCACCGCATAGGCGTTAGGCATGTGTTGCAACTTACGGGACTCGATTTTGACATACGGAGATCGAGTTATCGCCTAAATTGCAAAATTCGCCAACCGTTAGGCAAAAAGCTGAAAAAGAGACCAAAACCCGCCTCGGTCGTCCCAACAACACGCAAACACACACATAGCACCGCATAGGCATTAAGCATATTTTTCAACTTACGGGACTTGATTATGACATACGGAGATCGAGTTATCGCCCAAATTGCAAAACTGGCTAACAGTAAGGCAAAAAGCCGAAAAAGAGGCCAAAACCCACCTCGGTCGTCCCAACGACACGCAAACACACACGTAGCATCGCATAGGCATTAGGCACGTGTTGCAACTTACGGGACTCGATTCCGATATAAGGATGCCAAGTTATCGTCCAAATTGCAAAACTCGCCAACAGTTAGGCAAAAAGCCAAAAAAGAGACCAAAACCCGTCTCAGTCGTCCGAACGACACGCAAACACACACGTATCACCGCATAGGGATTAGGCACGCGTTGAAACTTACGGGACTCGATTCTGACATACGTAGATCGAGTTATCGCCCAAATTGCGAAACTCGCCAATAGTTAGGCAAAAAGCCAAAAAAGAGACCAAAATCTGCCTCGGTCGTCCGAACGACATGCAAACATACACGTAGCACCGCATAGACATTAGGCACGTGTTGCGACTTACAGAACTCGATTCTGATATACGGAGAAAGAGTTATCGCCCAAACTGCAAAACTCATCAACAGTTAGGCAAAAAGCCGAAAAAGAGACCAAAACCCGCCTCAGTCGTTCCAACGACACACAAACACACACATAGCACCATATAGAAATTAGGCACGTGTTGCAACTTACGGGACTCGATTCCGATATAAGGATGCCGAGTTATCGCCCAAATTGCAAAACTCGTCAACAGTTAAGCAAAAAGCCGAAAAAGAGACCAAAACCCGCCTCAGTCGTCCGAACGACACGAAAACTCACACGTAGCACCGCATAGGGATTAGACACGTGTAGACACTTACGGGACTCGATTCCGACATACGGAGATCGAGTTATCGCCCAAATTGCGAAACTCGCCAACAGTTAGGCAAAAAGCCAAAAAAGAGACCAAAACCCGCCTCGGTCGTCCCAACGACACGTAAAGACACACGTAGCACCGCATAGGCATTAGGCACGTGTTGCAACTTACGGGACTCGATTCCGATATAAGGATGCCGAGTTATCGCCCAAATTGCAAAACTCGCCAACAGTTATGCAAAAAGCCGAAAAAGAGACCAAAACCCGCCTCGGTCGTCCCAACGACACGCAGACACACACGTAGCACCGCATAGGCATTATGCAAGTGTTGCAACTTACGGGACTCGATTCCGATATAAGGATGCCGAGTTATCGCCCAAATTGCAAAACTAGCCAACAGTTAAACAAAAGGCCGAAAAAGACACCAAAACCCGCCTCGGTCATCCCAACGACACGCAAACACACACATAGCACCGCATATGCATTAAGCACGTGTTGCAACTTACGGGACTCGATTCCGATATAAGGATGCCAAGTTATCGTCCAAATTGCAAAACTCGCCAACATTTAGGCAAAAAGCCGAAAAAGACACTAAAACCCGTCTCGGTCGTCCCAACGACACGCAAACACACACATAGCACTGCATAGGTATTAGGCACGTGTTGCAACTTATGGAACTCGATTCAGACATACGAAAATCGAGTTATCGCCCAAATTGCAAAACTCGCTAACAGTTAGGCAAAAAGCCGAAAAAGAGACCAAAACCCGCCTCGGTCGTCCCAACGACACGCAAACACACACGTAACACCGCATAGGTATTAGGCACGTGTTGTAACTTACGGGACTCTATTCCGATATAAGGATGCCGAGTTATCGCCCAAACTATAAAACTCGCTAACAGTTAGGCAAAAAGCCGAAAAAAGACCAAAACCTGCCTCGGTCGTTCCAACGACACGCAAACACACACATAGCACCTTATAGACATTAGGCACGTGTTGCAACTTACGGGACTCGATTCCGATATAAGGATGCCGAGTTATCGCCCAAACAGCAAAACTCGCCAATAGTTAGGCAAAAAGCCGAAAAAAGACTAAAACCCGCCTCGGTCGTTCCAATGACACGCAAACACACACTTAGCACCGTTATGCCATTAACTTCTTAAATAATTATTCTTCCTTTTATGGTGTGACCCTTTAGGTTCTCCATATTAAACCGGTTGTGAATAAATCAATTAGAACAATTCTAATCTCATTAAATAAATAAATTAAACAAATAATTTATTTAAATAAATAATATTTATTCTACAATAGGGATAAACCTCCCTAGCGATCAACGACTTTCCGGATAATATAGATTTCAACATTAATCATAAAAGAACCTTTGAGTAAATAGTTACCGTACAATTCAATCCTTCCACCATACTGATGTCCCAATTAAATATAAGACATGGAATTCTTGTCAAGTCTTATTTTATTTAATCATATGTATTTCGATTCCTAAATGCTGACTCCTAATGAATGCAAATTAGAAACTACTTTCTAATTTCATTCCACCTCGCCAAGGATTCACGGGTTGTCATTTATCGAATCACATAGACATTCTCCTTTTTACTAGAAGTGGTAGATTCTTTATTGATCATTCATTATCTTCATATATAACTTATTACACCCAAGCATACCCTTTGATATACTCTAAGAGTCTTAAGGAATAAGTCAAAGTGCAATTCATTATATATAAGATCTTATGATGATCTCAAGTCTAAGGATCATTTGTCTACTACTATCACTTCTGAGGAATTCCTATTGATAGGTAAGTAAAACTCCATTAGGTATTCCTTAGCGAGTCACGTTCGGTGAACTTATTCTCTAATAAGCACCTACATACTTGCTTTAGTGTCTCCACACAAATGATCATGAGATCAATCATCCTCATCCAATGAAGCAAGTTAAGCGTATGTACCAATCTATCCAGGATTCACTAATCCCCAATTTAGTAATCCAATGATTGGGAACTATTTTAGTTTTAAGCTTTCTAAGAATTTAGATCTCATTAGAATGATCATCATCATTATTCTAAAAGCGTTGCTTAAAACTATGGGTTTATCACATATTATTAAAAAGCGACACCATGTAGATAATAAATGCCTTTAATAAATAATTCTTTTATTAATAAATAAATAAGATTGATTACACAACGATTATATGCTTTATCATCATACATGATTGGCTTGTATGTATAATACTTTCAATCTCCCACTTGCACTAAAGCCAATCGTAGTGGTATCTCATACCCATCTTTCTAAGTGACGATCAAAGCTGGCTTTGTTGTGTTAGCGCTTTAGTAAATGGATCTGCAATATTGTCTTGAGAGTCCACACGCTCGAGGGGTGGCGTCTCCTCTTTCAATGATCTCTCTCGATCAAATAAAATCGTTCTGAACACGTGTTTGGATTTACGATGAGACACGGGTTCCTTAAGGCAGCAATGCGACTCCAAGTGTTGTCCGCAGAATAAAGGCCTTTGGTCCTTTAATGCTAGAAACCACACCAAGTTCGGTAATGAACTTCTTCATCCAAACGACTTCCTTTGCGACTTCACTTGCAGCCTATATCTACTCGCCTCATCCTTTGAATCAACAAGCTGTTTCTTTGCTTGGAACTTTTCAACTCACTGCGCCACCGTTTAAGGTAAACACATACCCAAAGCGGATTTATTGTCATCTTGGTGCTTTTTGAAAACTTGAGTGCGTGAATCCTCTAGTTTTAATTCGGACCCACCGTAGACAAAGAAATACATCCTTAGTTCTTCTTAAGTACTTTAGGATATTTTTCAACGCCTTCCGGTGTTCTTCTCTCCGGATTCGACCGATATCTGCTTGTTACACTAAGTGCATGGCGACATACGGTCTAGTACATATCATCAAGTACATGATAGATCCTATTCTTTGAAGCATAAGGAATCTTACTCATACGGTTTTTCTCCTCAGTGTCTTTGGGGCTTGTTTCTTGGAGAGATGTATTCCGTGGCTCATCGGCGTGAGACCTCATTTGGAATCTTCCATGCTAAACCTTTTTTGCATCAAGTCGATATCGTTCCTTGGGACAAGCCAAGCATCCTATTAGATCTATCTCTATAGATCTTTATCCCTAAAATATAGGATACTTCTCCCAAGTCCTTCATGAAGAAGTGTTTAGATAACTTGATTTTAATTGTTCATAAGATAGGAATATCATTCCCTATCGGTAATATATCATCAACATATAATACAAGGAATGAAACAGTAGCTCCCACTAACCTTCTTGTACACACATGGTTCATCCTCATTTTGATAAAATCAAACTTTTTGATTGTCTCATCAAAGCGGATGTTCCACCTACTGAGAAGCTTGCTTTAATCCATAAATGGATCGTTGTAGCTTCTGAGACTTGATTTGTTCCAACCTTTGAAACAAATCCTCACGGGTTGTGTCATATACACATCCTCCTCAAGTTTCCCATTGAGGAAGGCCGTTTTCACGTCCATCCGCTTGATTTCGTAGTCATGGTAAGCTGTGATCGCAAGCAAAATCCGAATGGACTTGAGCATTGCTCTCTTGGTGAGAAGGTTTCGTCATAGTCGACTCCTTGTCTTTGTTTGAAACCTTTTGCAAACCGATCGGGTCTTATAGGTCTCTACCTTGTAAAGTCTGCTCCGATCTTTCTTTTAAAGACCCATTTACACCCAATAGGCTTAATGCCTTGGTGGTGAGACCAAAGTCCATACTTGGTTCTCATACATGGAGTCCATCTCGGATTTCATGGCTTCTTGCCACTTCTCCGAGTCTTTCTTACTACATAGCTTTGTTAAGTAATTCAATGGATCATCATCATCTATGATCGTACCTCATTGTCATCTTCTATGACAAGTCCATACCTGTCTGGCATCTTTGGTACTCTTCCAGATTCTGAATAGGGTGTGATGCATGTGAAGGAATCTCTACTTGGTTAGGTACCTCACTTTGATCGTAGTATTTTGTGGTTCTTGAACTTCTTCAAGATATATCTTACTCTAGTGACCCCTTCAAGGATAAACTCCTTTTCCAAGAAGGCAACATGTTTCGTAACAAACACCTTTTGATCAGTTGGATGATAGAAATAATACCCGATATTTCTTTAGGGTATCCCACAAATCTACATTTATCGGATCTAGTCTGCAGCCTTTATCGTTTTCAAATTTTTTGACATAAATTTGGACAACCCCAAGTCTTAACATGCTTAAGATTTGGTTTCCTCCCCCATCCATAACTTCATATGGGGTCTTGGGGACGGATTTTGTAGGTACCTTGTTAAGTATGTATGCGGTGGATTAGGGCATATCCCCGGAAGAAAGCGGAAGGTCGGTAAAGCTCATCATAGATCGAACCATGTCCAACAATGTTCGATTTCTCTTTTCGAGATACACCATTCATCTCGTGGCGTCCACTGGTGGAGTCCATTGTGAGATTATACCATTTTCTTTGAGACAATTGAGAAACTCACCACTTAAGTATTCTCCTCCTCGATCGGATCGAAGAATCTTAATACTCTTACTAGTTTGCTTCTTAACTTCACTTTTGAACTCTTTGAACTTTTCAAATGATTGATTTGTATTTCATTAAATACATATCCAAATCTTGAGTGGTCGTCGGTGAATGTAATATAATAAGAATACCCTCCTCGATGCGATTCGTTGTCGTAGGTCCACATACATACATGTGTACCAACGCTAACAACTCTATAACTCTTTCTCCTTTTCCACTAAAAGGAGATTTAGTCATTTTACCCATGAGACAAGATTCACAGGTTGGATATGATTCATAATCGAGATAGCTCAAGGAGCCCATCTTTATGCAACTTGGATAATCTTGTTTCATTAATATAATAGAGTCTACGATTATACGTGAAGGTATAATTAACATCATCTCTTTTACTTTTCTTAGTTTGTTCAATTTGAAATATATTTTCATGCAAGTCAGTATATAAAGTCCATTTCGCAAATTACCAACACCATATAAAACATTATCATTATAAATAGAACAACTGTTGTTGTTCTTTATTATAATATTAAAACCATCCATATCAATACGAGAGATAGAAATAATGTTTCTAATGATATTTGGAACAAAATAACAATTATTTAAATTAATGAACTTGCCGTGGCGGTCTTAAACAATAAGTCCCTACGACTAATGTCGTGACCTTTGCTCCATTTCCCCACTCGTAGGGCGACCTCATCTTGCTTTCGACTTTCTACTTGACGACCAATCCTCGCATATTATTACATATGTGAGAACCACATCCGGTATCCAATACCCAAGTAGAAGATTGACTTTCGGAAAAATTAATTTCAATCATAAACAAACCTTGATTAGGATTGAAGCTTCTCCAAGCTTCTTACGCTTTTTCTACGCTAGATAATCCTTGCGGTTCCTCTTTCGATGACCCGGCTTATTGCAATGGAAGTAAATTCCTTTTGCTATTTGGATCAGTTTCTTTGATCCTTCACTTTTCGCCTTTCCTTAGCCTTCTTGGATTTCTTCTTTTCGAGAAGATACCTTGGGTCTCTTCCTTTTCTTGGAAGAATCATCTACCGAGAAGACATGGTTCTTCTTGGATGGGAAGTGACCTTGACGATTTTCAACATGTTAAGTAATTCGACATGTCGACATCCAACTTATTCATGTGAAAATTTACAACAAATTGTGAGAAGGTGTGCGGGGTGATCTGCAAGACTAAATCTTGACTCAACTCCCCATCCACGACGTGAACCCAAGTTGTCCAAGGCGTTCAATCAGTTGATCATCTTTATGACATGATTTTCAGCGGTAGTGCCCTCGGTCATCCAGAGATCGGAAGAGCTCCTTAGATATTTCATATCTAGCGATCTACTTTGCTCACCATACAACTCTCGAAGGTGCAGAAGCATAGTAGAGAGCATCCATGTTTTCATCTTGTATTTGAAGCTCGTTACTCATGGATGCGAGCATGATGCATTGAGCCACAGATGCATCATCTTGCCCTTTATTTAAAAGTAGCAATCTCTTCCTCGGAGGTCGTCTCTGCAGACTTTTTGCGATGCAGGCGAATTTAGAATGTAAGAATCTTTTTCAAAGAGTGAGAACAATTCTCAGATTCCTTAACCAGTCCGTGTAGTTCGCTCCAGTCAGTTTGTTAGCATCAAGTATGCTACGCATTGAAATTAGTGAATGTGACATTTTCAAAATTCTGCATGTACAAAGACAATATTTTAGCAAACATTCATTTAATTAATTACCAAAATAAATTAGGTCTTATTTTATATTGGCATCTCCCACTATTTTCTTCAAACTATATTACCCTCATTTTATATAGTTGGCAAAATCTAATTAAAGTTTTTGCTTTAGTGAGAATAAGGATCCCATTTCAAATATATATAACCTTGTGGTGACACAACAAACTATATATAAATAAATAGGTAGACAACTCCTTGTCAATTACATCAACATGTAACTCCTTATGTTTTGCCTCTTAGATTATTTTGATCAGTGGTGGCACATCCAGAATCAAAATTATCTAAGTTAAGTCCAACCTAGCACTTCCATATATTCAAAAAGAAAAATATCGCCTTGTGGTGACACAACAAAACAATATTGTTCAATTTTCTTTATAAGCATCAAATGTGATAAATTAACATCTTAAATATTTAATACTTGCCTTGTGGTGACACAACAAACTCATATTAAATATTTAATACTCTATTAATTTTATCATGCTAGAAAGCGACGTTCGATATTTTAAATATCTTTGAACGCTACGACTTAATAAAAAAAAAAACTTTGAGGATTTATTATTATTTGTCTCATCTTGTTTAAGCGCGTATGCAAAAATATATATATAAAATACGCGTCATATTATTAAACATGCAAAACATGTTTGCATAATATATAATATATATAATACTAGCATGCACATATAGAATACTATATTCTACCCGGATTGATTATAGACTTTTATTCTAGTTTGGTTCTTTAGAGCCACCAAGTGAAGAAAAAAGGTCAAACTCCCTAAGGTGCTGAAAGAATAAATATTTAAATATAACTATTACATTTAAAACCGGGCTCCATTACAACCCGGGTCTTCAAGCGCTCCTTGATCTTTGATCTCCGGTTCTTCAAAAAAAATTCTAACTAATCCTATTACATTAAACTATTTAATTTAAATAGAAACCTTGATCGTGATCGAGGGAAGTACATAGGGAGAGATAGAATTTACATCGAAAAAACCGAGAAAAAGACGCAGTACTGTGAGACCCCATTTAATAAAACCCATTCATTCAAACATCCAACTAAAATAAATCCAATTATATTAATCGATTATCCATAATCAATCCCATTTATTATCATACATATCATCATATATATCAATAAATAAAATCATTCCATATATATATAAGTATCATTTAATGGGCAATTTTATGTTGCATGAAATCCAATTTCAAGATTAAAATAAACTATTTATTTTAATTATAAAATTATTAAAATAATATATTACCAAAGCGGTTATATATATATAAATAATATATATACGCAAAAAAAAAAACATGATGAAATGCACAGCAGTAAATGTAGTATATATATATATATATATATATATATATATATATATATATAATATATATTTATAAGTACTAAAATATCATATATAAAATATTAGTACTAATTGAAGATTCTCATGTAATCACAGCCACACAGATTCACCCAAAAAAAAACACACGGAATCCGCCGCAAAATATAATAATATATATATATAAACCGTCCAGCAAGAAAGAAAAAATAGCAGGTATTACGGTTTTTATTTTTTTTTCTTTCGGCGATCATGCCCCTTAAAAAAAATTGATTACCCACGAAATCATAAAAAAAAAAAATCCGAAAACAGTTTTTCGGTAAAATAAATTTTTTTTTTCATAAAATAATAATTTTATACAACAAATTATGCCCAATAAATTATTCTAAATACATACCCATACATATATGTAATCAAAATAATTAATAATTCGCATAAAGTTTGGCTCATGATACCACTGTTGGGTTATGTGAAAATCAAAGTAGCAATCAAATTGAAAAATTAGCGGAAGCGAAATAAAATTAGATTTTAAAATTTTTCACAAACCAATTACCCGGATCATCCTTTATGCATATTATTAATTAAAAGAAGAATAAGAAATTATGAAATCATACCCTTGAGAAGCGAGCTTCCTCTCAGTGCGAGTTCACCTCCTACTACTTCTTGATCTCCTTGAATCTCCGGGTAGATTCCTTCCTTTGATCAATGTAAGCCACCCAAGTGTATGGCCTCAGAGGTGATCCACCAAAGAAGAAGAATTTTCAAGAAGAAGGGTATTGGCTCAAACCCTAGTTTTTCCTATCTGTATAGAAAAAGGAGGCGTCTTTCTCCAATTATAGGAATTACATTATATTAGATATACGATATAAGACTCCTCTTATAAAGATATCATGTAACCTATTTTAATTAAAATAAGGTATTATTTATTTAATTAAACTCTTATAATTAAATGGGCTCCTAATCTTATTAGGGGTAATTAATTAAACTCCTTTAACTAATTTTCTTTCCTAATCCAATTAGGAATAAATGAGAGTACTTATATTAAATTAATTCCTAAACCTTTTAGAAATTAAAATAATAATAATTGTAATAATATTAATAAGACTCCTCTTATTAATTTATATTTAATATTTCTAAAATATTAAATAATAAATATTAAGCTATTTAATTTATTCTATCACCATAGATTAAATTAAATATACTTAACATATTATTACAATTATGCCATTAACTTCTTAAATAATTATTCTTCCTTTTATGGTGTGACCCTTTAGGTTCTCCGTATTAACCGGTTGTGAATAAATCAATTAGAACAATTCTAATCTCATTTAAATAAATAAATAATTTATTTAAATAAATAATATTATTCTGATAGGGATAAGCCTCCCTAGCGATCGGCGACTTTCCGGATAATATAGATTTCAATATTAATCATAAAAGAACCTTTGAGTAAATAGTTCCGTCAATTCAATCCTTCCACCATCTGATGTCCCGATTAAATATAAGGCATGGAATTCATCACAAGTCTTATTTTATTTAATCATATGTATTTTGATTCTTAAATGCACAACTCCTAATGAATGCAAATTAGAAACCACTTTCTAATTTTATTCCACCTTGGCCAAGGATTCCTGGGTTGTCATTTATCGCATCATATAGGACATTTCTCCTTTTTACTAGAAGTGGTAGATTCTTTATTGATCATTCATTATCTTCATATATAACTTATTACACCCAAGCATACCCTTTGATATACTCTAAGAGTCTTAAGGAATAAGTCAAAGTGCAATTCATTATATATAAGATACTATGATGATCTCAAGTCTAAGGATCATTTGTACTACTATCACTACTGAGAATTCTATTGACATGTAAGTAAAACTCCATTAGGTATTCCTTAGCGAGTGCGTTCGGTGAACTTATTCTCTAATAAGCACCTACATACTTGCTTTAGTGTCTCCACACAAATGATCATGAGATCAATCATCCTTATCCAATGAAGCAAACAGCGTATGTACCAATCTATCCGGATTCACTAATCCCCAATTTAGTAATCCAATGATTGGGAACTATTTTAGTTTTAAGCTTTCTAAGAATTTAGATCTCATTAGAATGATCATCATCATTATTCTAAAAGCGTTGCTTAAAACTATGGGTTTATCACATATTATTAAAAAGCGACACCATGTAGATAATAAATGCCTTTAATAAATAATTCTTTTATTAATAAATAAATAAGATTGATTACACAATTATATGCTTTATCATCATACATGATTGGCTTGTATGCATAATACTTTCACCTAATTTTGGCATGATAAGGAGAAATCCTTATTGGAAAGCCCCTCTCACGGGAACAACTTTGGTTACTAAATATTGTGAGTTATAATATTAATGATGAATAAGTTCGTGTTGATTAAAGATGAATTTGAATCAACAAGGTTTATAAACAGTGGAGGTAACGAAGGCTCCTACTAATGAAGTTTCAACCAATAAGTCAAAGTCTAACTTCTCAGGAGTCAAATTTAAACGTTGAATGCAAGCAAGAGAGATAAAATAATGGGTAGAACCAAGGTATCTTATAAGGTATAGACTTATGAGAATTTATAATTAACTAACCCGTGTTAACCGTTCGGGTTACTCGCTTTGAGAAGTCACAAAAATGTTCTTCTGAAACCACCGACTTTGTTTTATCCGTTTCCGCCTTTGGTGCCACCGTCAATTTGGATTTGACTTTGGTGCGCGACAAAAATCGAGCTAAATGACCTTCTCTTCTTGAAATTTCCACTTCTATTATCTTGGCCATGATTTCCACCGAAGTGGTTACCATTCTTGGCATGATAATTTCCCCCACGATGGTCATCATTGTTCAGATGGCCGTTACCACCGGTACAATTATTATCGTGTTGGTCATCATTATCGCGCTCCAATAACTGAGCCCTATTCACAACATCTGAATATAAACAAAGTTTATGAGAAATGAGGTATTGACGTATATCGGGTTTCAAACCTCTTAGAAACATTCGCGTCTTTTACTCCTCATTATCGACCCAATGGGATGCAAACCGGGATAACTCCGCAAACTTAGCCTCGTACTGCGATACGGTCATCACTTTTATCGCTGAGACTCAGCTCAATAAATAATCCACATCATTAAATTATCCCTGCACTACAGGCCAAGGATATTTATTAGTATCACGACCAAAAATTATCCATGCACTACGGGCCAAAGATAATTGTGTTTTCATCAACGGTCCTGATCATGCCATAAAACAATTCATCTTTGCTCCCTTGGTCGAAGAGAATCCATACCCATAATCATAGCAAAAACTGTCCATCAATGCACTACGGGCCAATGAGGACTTTTTCCACATCATTTGTAACAATACGGTCATGATTATCTTAGAATAATCATTGGTCATAATCACACCAAGTCCATCTATACACTACTGGGGTACGAGATGACTTTCAATATAATATAAACATGAGGATGATGACAATGATATAAGAATTCAATAAAACAAGTTCACGAATTAATTTGTTCAGGAACCAATAACGTCCAAATTTGTTAACATGATACTTCTTTGTAGAGTAAAATTCAAAAATGCTCAGAAGAAAATTTTTACATGAAAAGATACTGGATGAAGCGCAAATATCAAAGATATTCCACTAATTTCATGGAGTATAGAAGTCAAAACTTTAACCATTTGAGTATAATAAAGAATGGAATAACAAAAGAAATCACCGTGCATGCGGTGCTTGGCATAGACGAGTTATTCAACGAGAATAATAAAAAAGCGGAACCGGTCGGTGTAAAACACACGACGAGGATATTCCAGCGAGAATAATAAAGGCGGAACAAGGTCGGTGTAAAATACTGTGATGCAGGATATTCCAGCGAGAATAATAAAGAGCGGAACCGGTCAAATTGTAAAACACGACGAGGATATTTCAATGAGAATAATAAAAGCGGAATAATATAAGGATTTCACCAAGTATAGAAGTCCACAGCGTATCTGAGTTATTCAACGAGAATAAATAAGAATGGAATAACATAAGGATTTCACCAATCTGAGGGTATCTGGCGTATACATGTTATGTATAGGGTATCACAGCGTATCTGAGTTATTCAATCGAATAATAAAGAATGGAATAATGAGAAGTTCTCTTCGTGAATAAGAAAGAATAACACCTTACTTACAGGTACAACAAATAATATCCACTACCATGAAAAGACACTTTGGATATCGAAGTAGTGAAGTGGCAAAACACTCTTCTTCTTTCTCTCTATAATTTCTCTCTCTAGAGTTTTAGTGAATTCGTAAAAAATAATGAAGGAATGAGCTTCTATTTATAAAAAAACTGAGAGTGGCTCTTGGTCTTAATGAAGGGCCAAATACATGGTACAAAATTCAAATACAACTTAATAATACAACTTTCGTGTAAAATACGACAAAACATAATCTAAGAGTTTAAACAAGAAATCGCCTTCAGACAATATCCATTCTCAATGGAGTCCTCATAGGCGATATACAAACTCAAATTCAGATCCTCGTTACATTTATTGTCACACTTTATTTAATGAATAGTGAGGACTACTAATTCTATCATCTGGACCGCTCACTCTGGTTCCCAGGACTCGTCCCATTTATATTCTCATTTCACGAAGAAACGGTGAAGGAAAGGGTGAGCTCAACTAGCCCGAAGAAGAAATATTATGACTAAGATAATGCGAATAAATTATCATTAGTCTTAAACAATGTTAAATTGATAAAATACTGATAGACATCAAGTTTAAGCTGCGGTGGAACAAGCAATCCATTAAAAAGTCAAGTAGAGAATAAAATCTACTATCTTTTATGATTTAAAAGGTTTTACATCACTTTTATCATTTGAGACTCGACAATAAATAATCCACATCATCGAATTAGGTGACCGAACCTCTCCTTGTGAGAACTTACAGACATTGTAAATATTGCAATTTAATAATATGAATAACTTTTGTCGTCTCAATTATTGATTTAATAATATATCATATAATGCGGATGATCTTTGTGACAATAATCGAATCAATAATATGAGAGATATGATGCGCAATTCTTGTAGCAATAATTGAGTATAAGCGAGTGACTTCTTACGTAAGCATCGATAACCAATATCTGAGTGTGCTTCTTATGCAACCACACGTATTCGCATCTTTATTACTCTTTGGGTAGTTCAATAGTTTTAATGGTAACACTTCTAGTAGTTATTTTCATAAAAATATTTTTGTCATTTTTTAACTACGATAGTACTCGTTGTGGGGTCCACCAATGATTATCTAAATCGTAAATCGAATATTCCTGAATAAAAAAAAAATTCCCGACTGAAACGAATATTATATAATAACTTGCGTACTTTGCAAAATTTTTAAATACTACCCACAACTATAACATTATCTCAAATTCACACCATTATATTAAAAAAAATATTTCGAGAAATTTAAATCTTTATTTATAAAATTTGGGGTCTCACAATCTCCCCTCCTTATGAAATTTCGCCCTCAAAATTTACGTACGTACCTGGTATGCCGAACAGATGAGGACACTTCATCAGATCCTATCTCTTGAGGTATAACCTTTAAGCGTAGAATATATTCCAGGATTTTAACAGGTACATCTTCATACGTTGAATTATCCGTTATCTCGTATGGTTCTAAATCAATAATGTGGTTTGGGTCGTCCACATATTTACGTAACATCGATACGTGACAAACGTTATGAACACGTAACATATTTGGCGGTAAAATGAGTCTATAAGCCACAGTTCTTACTCGATCAAGGATTTCAAATGGACCAATAAAATCGAGGGTTGAGATTTCCTCTCTTCATCGATTCTTGTTTCAAGAATAACGCCCTCTTGAACCTTCTTCTTCACATTCATCAGCTCAGAGTATGTAGCTTTCACGGCTTTATCTTTATCGATTAAAGTCGATTCTACTCGTATATTTGATCTCACCATGTGGGTCCTTAAAGTCTTTAAGTCTATCTTCATCATTTGTAAGTTATACGAAATGGGTTTTGTGTTAACAACGTCACACTCGTAAATGCATACGATCTTCTACTCAACGCGTCAGCTACAATGTTCTCTCTTCTACAATGATATTGAATGGTATGATCGTAATCTTCAATAGCTCGAGCCAACGTCTTTGGCGCCTTATATGTTCATTTTGGTTGAAGAAATATTTAAGGGTTGAAGAAATGGGTTTTGTACTGGGGCCAATACAAAATTCGATTTCACGCTCTAGGGTAGGCTAAGAAGTCTTTAAGAATACGTTAGGAAATTTTATTAACAATAGAAATATCATTCAAAACTGTGACTCTCATCCATGACTTGGATAGTACGTCACATTGATACCTATCAACTTGCCATCGTCATTCACGGCGTCGCTTTATAGAAAGTTTTGGCCGGTGCATTCCACACGAGGAAGTCGACAACGAAAGGATCGGGCTCTTTACTTATGGACGATATGATGATGATCGACTTTTAGTGGTTTGGTTGCTTGAATTCGCATAACTTGAGTTAGTTAGGAATATGAAAGCTAATAACCTTCTGAAAAACATGATGAGTAGTTAACCAATCGATTTCTAAAATTACATCAAAGGCAAGTATTTTCAAAGAGATAAGATCGACGAGTAGCGTGAAAGTGTCGATTTGAATCAACAAGATTTATAAGCGATTGGAGGTAACAAAGGTTTCTCTAACGAAGTTTCAACCAATAAGTCAAAGTCTAATTTCTCGGAAGTCAAATTTAAGCGTTGAGCCTTGCAAGAGAGAGATAAAATAATGGGTAGAACCGGTATCTAATAAGTCATAGACTTCCCATGAATTTATAATTTAACTAACCCGTGCTAACTTCGTTCGGGTTACTCGCTTTTAGAGGAGTCACGAAAAACGTTCTTCCTGAAACCACCGACTTTGTTTTGTTTGTTGATGAGTATGAAATATGTTATATTTTTATTCCTTAATATTTAATCTTTTATATTTATTTTGTGCCTACATATAATCATTATTTTTATATTTTTATTTTAGGTACAATTGAAGGGTTCCGTAATTTTGAAGACAAATTGAGCATTTTTGGACCAAGGGATTAACACTTAAGTATTACAAGCTCGTGGGCCTGTTGAAAATTCATCCATGCAAATCAAAGCAAAAGCAAATCATGTGGGTTTAAAATTGTGACATGAAAAGGAAAGCTATTCTATTGGGCTAAACATACCAAACTTGTAATCCTAGAAATTATGTCACGTAAGGCGGCATCATTGGGATGGATAAATATTAAGTGAATTTATATGATATAATCATGTGGACCACGGTAAATGCAACAAACTTGCAATCCTTGAACTTATTTCACGTGGCTGACATGGGGCGAGTATTATTCTAGCGATTACGCAGATTTTAACATCCAAGCAATCGGCAAATTAAGTTCTTAAAGGAATCAGAAAGAATTGGAAATTATTCACGTGGCAATTGAAGAATCCGAAGGCGGCTTGGGAAGTTTTACACAACAATTGTATTAGATTTAGAATTTACTTTATACTAAGATTTATTTCCAAATTGAATTCTATTTCTTTATGGAAATTAGTATAATTTGTAATTCTTTTGGGATTTGGATTTCTATTTCCTATAGGATTGAGGACTTTGTCTAGCACTATAAATAGAGGATAAGAGTCATGGTTTTATTCATTCAATATTCAATTATCCTCTATTGGAGTGAAGGCTCAAGAGCATGCCAGGCTAGTTCTTTTCATTCAGTTCTAAAGGGAGGTGAATCCTTGTAACAAGTAATTGATTAATTGAGTATTATTATTTATTCCTTCTTGTGTGAAATTTCTTCTGATAATCTGTTTTCATTGATTGCATGCTAATTGATTTAATTAATTTAATATGGCCAATTGAGTTAATTTGATCATTATCATCTGCTAGATTAAGATTGGTATTACGTGTAATTGATATCTTTCTTCATTACAAGTAGCAACTTGGTAATAATAATTGTGGACAAGCTTTTGTTTATTACTAAGATTATTAGAAAACAAGTTAAATAAATCGAGTTTATGTGTTTGTTGCTTAGATTAGCCAAATTCTCTATTTCTTAATGCTTCTATCATATTAAATCTAAAGAGCTTATTCTAGGTTATATGCTAGTTAGAATCTGGTGAAGAGCTTGTTTCATACAGTGATACTCTAAGGAGAATTTCGGATAGCAGAGCTTATTTTTATCTAGGGCTAATAATTTCATTGAAGGGAAAATAATAATTACTTGATTAATTGATTGTTGTACTTGGTGTGAAGGCTGAGAATCAAGTTTTTATATATTTGGTTAACTTCATCATTAATTCTTATTCTCTTAGTTTAAAATAATTTTCAAAAACCCCCATCTTTATTTTACTGTTGAAATAGTAGAATAATTATAAAACAACTTTACTCTCTGTGGGATCGATCCTTACTTATTACTGTGCTAATTATTATAAATTGTGAAGTGAAAGTAACGTTAATTTAGGAGTGTAAACGACAGCTCCCATCTGTATCCGGCTTTGGTGCCACCGTCCCAGTTGGACTTGACTTTGGTGCATGACAAAATCGAGCTAAATGACATTCTCTTCTTGAAATTTTCACTTCTATTATCTTGGCCATAATTACCACCGAAGTGGTTACCATTCTTGGCATGATAATTTCTCCCATGATGGTCATCATTGTTCCGATGGCCGTTGCCACCGGTACGATTATTATCGTGTTGTTGGTCATTACCTTTTGCTTGAAATTTGAATCAACGCCTCGTGTGCTTCATTGCTTATCTCGGCATTTTCGGATGCCATTCTCAAACTTTGTCCACAAAACAAGGGTTAATTAACATATCACATATTATCCCTATACTCTACGTGAGACCAATTAAATACCAAATAAACTTAGGTAGGTCATACTAGCGAAAAAAGAATTCCCGGCTCTCCCCTCCCCAGTTCTTGTCTCACATCTTAGCCAGGATTATATCCCTAAGCTTTGATACCAAGCTGTGGCGCCCCAAAAAATAGGTATTCATCACCCATCTTGAGTCGCCAAATACATGGTACAAAATTCAAATACAACTTAATAATACTGACTTTTCGTATAAAATCGACAAAACATAATCTAAGAGTTTAAACAAAAATCGCCTTCAGAAAATATCCATTCTCAATGGAGTCCTCATAAGCGATATACAAACTCAAATTAGGTCCTCGTTACATTTATTGTCACACTATTTAACGAGAATAGTGAGGACTACTAATCTATCATCTGAGCCGTCACTACGTTCTCCAGGCTGCGTCCAAAATTTATATTCTCATTTCTTGAAGAAACGGTGAAGGAAAGGGTGAGCTCAACTAGCCCGAAGAAATATTATGACTAAGATAATGCAGAATAAATTATCATTATTCTTCAACAATGTTAAGCGATAAAATCTGATAGACATCAAGTTTAGCTGCTGGTGAATAATGATCCATTAAAAAAGTCAGTAGAATAAAATCTACTATCTTTTATGATTTAAAAGGTTTTCATCACTTTTATCATTTGAGACTTCGACAATAAATAATCCACATCATCGAATCACTTACGCACTATGGCCAAGGATATTCTTTAGTATCACGACCACAAATTATCCATGCACTACGGGCCGAGGACATTCGTGTATTCATCGATGGTTATGATCATTCCAACAGCGTCCATCGATGCACTCACAGGCGATGAGGGACTTTTACCACATCATTTGTAACATTACGGTCATGATTATACCGAATAATCTCTGGTCATAATCATACCAAGTCCATTTATGCACTACAGGCCACAGATGACTTTCAAAAAAATATAAACATGAGGATGATGACAATGATATAAGAATTCAATAAAACAAGTTCACGAATTAAATTATCCAGAAACTAATAACGTCCGAATTGTCAACATGATACTTCTTTGTAGACTAAAATTCTTGGTGAAATCCTTCTGTTGTTCCATTCTTTATTATTCTGTTGGAATAACCTGTATACACGGACTCCCTTATACTTGGTGAAATCCTTCTATTATTCCATTCTTTATTATTATGTTGGAATAATCTGTAAATGCAAAGTATTGCATACATGGTGAAATTCATCTATTATTCCATTCTTTAGTATTCTGTCGGAATATCCTATCTGTGTGTTTTACACCTGACCTGGTTCCATTATTTATTATTCCGTATTTATTCTTCTGAGCATTCTTGAATTTTACTCTACAAAGAAGTATCATGTTGAAAATTTGGACGTTATTAGTTCCTGGATAAATTAATTCGTGAACTTGTTTTATTGAATTCTTATATCATTGTCATCATCCTCATGTATATTATGTTGAAATTCATCTGTGGCCTGTAGTGCATAGATGGACTTGGTATGATTATGATCAGGGATTATTCGGTATAATCATGACCGTAATGTTACAAATAATATGGAAAAAGTCCTCATTGGCCCGTAGTGCATTGATGGACGATTTTTGGTATGATTATGGCTATAGATTCTCTTGGCCCGAGGAGCAAAAGATGAATTATTTTATGGAATGATCGGACCGTTGATAAAACACAATTATCTTTGGTGCGTAGTGCATGGATAATTTGTGGTCGTGATCTTAATGAATATCCTTGGCACAGAGTGCGGGGATGATTTAATGATGTGGATTATTTATTGAAATTTGAGTCTCGGCGATAAAAGTGATGAAAACTTTTTAAATCATAAAAGATAGTAGATTTTATTCTCTACTTGACTCTTTTAATGGATTACTTGTTCCGCTGCAGTTAAACTTGATGTCTATTGTATTTTATCAGTTTAACATTGTTGAAGGCTAATGATAATTTTATCCCGCATTATCTTAGTCATAATATTTCTTCATTGGGCTAGTTGAGCTCACCCTTTCTTTCAACGTTCTCTTTAGGAAATGAGAACGTGGCTGATTTCCAGTCTGGGAGCGGAGTGATGGTAGGATGATAGTATTAGCTAGTAGTCCTCACTATTCATTAAATAGTATAAAAATAAATGTAATGAAGACTTATTCGAGAGTGGATATTATGCAGAAGACAAGATTTGTATTTAAACTCACAGCTCTCTTGTTGTATAATTAAGATTGTATTTGTCTTACATACCATGTATTTGTGACTTCGAGAATAAGTGGCGATATACCTATTTTGGGGCGTCATGATATATTATACCCAAAACCGAGTGAACAATACTAGAGTGAATAGTAATCGTAAATGCAAAGTACTTTTTGGCATACCAGGCACGTACGTAAATTTCGAGGGCAAAATTTCATAAGGAGGGGAGATTGTGAGACCCCGGATTTTATGAATAAAGATTTAAATTTCTCGAAATATTTTTTTGAATATTATGGTGTGAATTTGAGATAAAGTTATAGTTGTGGGTAGTATTTATAAATTTTGCAAAGTATGCAAGTTGTTATATTATATTCGATTGGTGGGAAATATTCTTTGTGTGGGGAATATTAAATGCTGACGACACAATCATTGGTGGACCCTACAACGGAATTATTGTCAGATTGAGAAATCGACAAAAATATTTTATGAAAATAACGGCGGAAGTTTTACCGTTAATACTTTTGAACTATTCGGTAGTAAAAGTACAGTAATACGCGTGATTGCATAGTAGCACACGGTATTAATTATTGATGCTTACGTAAGAAGTTACTCAGTTATACTCAATTATTGCTACAGTAATTGCTGCATCATATCTCTCAAATTATTGATTTAATTTTTGTCACAGTATCATCTGCATAATATGTTATATTATTAAATCAATAATTGAGACGACAAAGTTATTCATATTATTAAATTGCAATATTTACAATGTCTAGAAGTTCTGTCAAGGAGAGGTTTGGTCACTTAATTGCGCGCCAATAGGGAGAAATCCTTATTGGAAAGCCCCCTCTTTCCTGGGAACGATCTGGTTGATAAATATTGTGAGTTATAATATTAATGATGAATGTTATTAAAATTAAAGTTGTGCTCAGAGTTGAATTTGGAGACGCGGACGTGATATTTGAGTCCGGAGCGATGAAATTAGTAAAAATAGACTATAAACACAAAATTTTCTGGTTTTTACTATTTGGTCCAAAAATCAACAGTTGACTTTTTCGGAAAAAGTCAAAATTCGAAATTTCAAAATTTGTATTTTTGATAAAAATAGTTTCATTGTGTTGGAATTATTTGTGTTAGTGAAAATTGACATTTATTTCGATAATAATTGATGTCTGAAGGTTATATTGTTCAATTGGGTATTCGGGGCACTTTTCGGTGTCAGAGTACTATTTACGAGTTACTATTCACGAGTACTATTCATGGGGTACTATTCACCCGAACAATATATTTATTTTCGGTCCAAATCATTTTGGGTACAATATTATTCCATGAGGAGATGTCTTTAATTTTTAAGACCGTTGGTTGAAATTATAATAATAAATCAATATGGATCATTGATTTAAAGTTTTAATAATAACTTGCCCCTTTCGGTTTTCCAAGAGTTATGTGTCTCTTGATTGTTCCAAGGGTTAATTGCCCCTTCATGCAAATAGTAGTTGTCTCTTCAATATTACGAGAGTTATTTGCCTCTTGATTGTTCCAAGGGTTAATTGCCCTTCATGAAATAATAGTTATCTCTTCAATATTACCAAGAGTCATTTTAACCCTTCGTTAAAACCAAGAGCCACTCTCAGTTCTTCTATAAATAGAAGTTCATTCCTTCATTATTTCTTACGAATTCACTGAAACTCTAGAGAGAGAGAAAGAAGAAGAGTTTTCTATTACTTCACTACTTCGATATCCAATTTCTTTACGGTAAGGGATATTATTTGTTGTAGCCGTAAGGAGTGTTATTCTTTTGTATTCATGAAGAGAACTTATGTTATTCCATTCTTTATTATTACATTGGAATAACTGCATACACGGACTCCCCTATACTTGGTGAAATCCTTATGTTATTCCATTCTTTATTATTACATTGGAATATCCATGCATGCGTTTCTGTGGGAGGACAGTTCCATATTTATTATTACATTGGAATAACTTGTATCGCGGACTCCCCTATACTTGGTGAAATCCTTATGTTATTCCATTCTTTATTATTATACGTTGAAATATCTCTTCATGCATGCGTTTTCTGTGGGACTGTTAAAATCTTTAGTATTACATTTGAATATATCACATGCATGCGTTTACATGAGACCTAGTTCCGTATTTATTATTACATCATTGGAATAACACGCTTGTCTTATCTATCATATGCACGGTGATTTCTTTTGTTATTCCATTCTTTATTATACTTAGTTGGTTAAAGTTTTGACTTCTATACTCCATGAAATTAGTGGAATATCCTTGATATTTCAAGGCTTCATCCAAAGATATCTTTTCATGGAAATATTCTTACGAGCATTCTTGAATTTTATTATACAAAGAAGTATCATGTTGACAATTTGGACGTTATTAGTTCCTAGATAAATTAATTCGTGAACTTGTTTTATTGAATTCTTATATCATTGCCATCATCTTCATGTTTATATTTTTGAAAGTCATCTGTGGCCTGTAGTGCATAGATGGACTTGGTATGATTATGACCAGGGATTATTCGGTATAATCATGACCGTAATGTTACAAATGATGTGATAAAAGTCCTCATTGGCCCGTAGTGCATTGATGGACAGTTGTTGGCATGATCATGACCATTGATGAATACACAAATATTCCTGGCCCGTAGTGCATGGATAATTGTGGTCGTGATACTAAAGAATATCCTTGGCTGTAGTGCATGGGTGATTCGATGATGTTGTTTATTTATTAAGCTGAGTCTCAGCAATAAAAGTGATGAAAGTCCTTTTAAATCATAAAAGATAGTAGATTTTATTCTCTACTTGACTCTTTTAATGGATTGCTTATTCCGCTGCAGTTAAACTTGTTGTCTATTGTATTTTATTAGTTAAACATTGTTGAAGGCTAATGATAATTTATTCTGCATTATCTTAGTCATAATATTTCTTACTGGTCTAGTTGAGCTCACCCTTTCTGTGATGCCCCCAAAATAGGTATACATCACCCTTTCTGAGTCGTCAATAACATGGTACAGAAATAACTACAACTTTATTAATACAACCCATAAACTGTGAGTTTAAATACAAATATTGTCAACTAGATAATATATATACCCAACTAAGTCCTCATTATAATTATTGATACAATACTTTACAAAAATGGTGAGGACTACTAAAATAACTTCCTAGAACCTTCATTCCGTACCCCGACTAGTACTCGCTACATTCTCGCCTCCTGAGAAGAAAAATGGTACAAAAAAGAAAAGGGTGAGCTCAACTAGCCCAGTAAAGAATATTATGATTAAGATAATATAGAACAAATTATCGTTAGTCTTCAATGAGGAAAAATCGATAGAATCTGATAAGCAACAAGTTTCGGATCAACAACGGAAATAATAATTCATAGATGAGATTCGTAGAAAATGAAATCTACTATTATCTATGAATTTAAAAGTCCATCGTCAATATTTTATCCATGTAACATCAATCGATATTCATCTTGAATCAAATTTTCATCTTTTTACTTCTGAGGCGAAGATATTCATCGATCGATCGTGTTCATCTCAACACTATTCATCTCTTTACACCACGGGCCAAAGATATTCATTCTAAAATCATTTATCTTTTGTACTACTGAGGCAAAAGATATTCAATAATATCATCATTTAGGGCGAGGATGATGAAAAATATTTTAAAGGAAAGCGAATCCGATTGAAACAAAAGAATAAATATCAAGAATTCAGTATTTTTGACTTTTCATGTCCAAAAATACCTCATAAATAATCATAGTGAAGTAAAATTCAAGAATGATCAAAACATGGATACAATCAAAGCTAGTATCCATAATAGATATTTTAGACGAAAAGGAAAAATTTCATTTTTGATGAATAATGCTAGTATCGTGAATAGTAACTTGACACAAAAAGTTCCAAATTTGATTAAAAGTTCAAACCAATATTTCGGCATAATGATATTGAAGAAAATAATATCATTTAAAAAGAAAATAACATCCTTACCTCGAAAAAATAGTACTTAGTTAAAAACAGGATATAGGCTATGACTTAAACTTTGCATAGTATAGCAACACTCAAAGTATTAAAATACTCACAAGAATACGCTCAATATAGAGAGAAAAGAGAGAAGATTTAGGAGTTTGGTGTGATTTTCAATTCTAACCTAAGCATCCTATTTATAGGAAAATGCTTAGAACACCAAAGCAGAAAATTTAATATATTATTATTATATTTACAAAATTGTCAAGCCCACCTCTTGAATCTGAATTCAGCCACCTTGCACATGTTTAATGCAGCCCACCAAGCAAAAAAAAAATGTTTTTGTAATTAAAAATAATTAAAACTTTCAAAAATCAATTATTTCGGAACTACGGAACTTCAATAATTCATAATAAATAGCCCTTTTATCAGAAAAATTCAAACCACTTGTCTTTTTCATAGAAAATTTCATTCTCTACAACTTTGTAGAAGAAAGTTTTTCCAAATTCCAAAAAGAAATTGACCAAAATCCACAAACGGGCGATTTTACAGGCTATAATCAAATTACGGTCAAGAATTGGGGTCTACCGACACATAAAACATGTGTTAATCATTTAATGCCACAAAAATACTCTTCCTCCTCATATACTCATATATCCCACATTCATTGTAAAATATCACCATCAATATATTATTAAAATAATATATTTAAATGAATTATTTTATCAAAAAAAGATAAAATATTAATTTTCAATAATTGTCACATTAAAAATTTTCTCCATCTATATTCACATAAAATCAATATTTTTCTCATCATATAAATCAATAATTAATTATTCACAAATAATATTATAGAATCACATTACTGATAACCAGGCAGTTCCCAGGAAAGAGGGGGCTTTCCAATAAGGATCTCTCCTTACTGGCGCGCTTTTAGATGACCAAACCTCTCTTGAATGAGAACTTTCTAGACATTGACAATAATGTTATCTAATAATATTATTCGGATAATATGAATTATTGCTCCGATAATAGAAAATACTATGCAATGACAATTATTAAAACAACAGTAATATAAAATATCAACACAACAATTATTGAATCAATAAAATAAAATACTGAACATTAATTACTGTAACAATTATTGAGTAGTGCATTCTTACTTAAGAATCAATAATTGGTGTAATATCTGGTGTCTTCTTGTGTTTTAACCGAGGTATTCCAACGGTATTAGCAGTAAATAACTACAATGCAATTATTTATAACCAACTTATTCTTGTCGTTTTCTTCATCCAATCGCTTTCCATTATGGGGCCCACATAAGGCTGCGCCGTCGTACGAATATTCCCCGACAGTAAGAATATTCCACGACCAAACGAATATTCCTCGTCAACAATGAATATTTTAAAACCACTTACTTGTTTGAAAAAATTTCGCATTTTACCCATAACTTACCACATTAATCAAATCAACCCTTACTATTTCAAGATAATAAATAGAGGAAATTTAATTTCATTAAATAATAAGTTGGGGTCTTACAACCTCCCCTCCTTATGAAATTTCATCCTCGAAATTGATGTACGTACCTGGTTTTTCGAAAAGGTGAGGATACCTCGCTTTCATTTCCGTTTCCAACTCCCAGGTCATGTCCTCTATAGCATGGTTCCTCCACAAAATTTTAACTTGTGGTATGACCTTTGTGCGTAGGACATGCTCATTCCTATCTAAGATCTTGACAGGTACCTCTTTGTACGTTAAGTCTTCGGTTATCTCGTCTAGTTCTAACTCAATAACGTGGTTTGGGTCTTTCACATATTTACAAAGTACAGATATGTGAAACACATTTTGAACACGAGACATACTCGGAGGTAACGCGAGTCTATAGGCTACATTACCTACTCGGTCAAGAATTTGAAATGGACCAATAAATCATGGATTGAGCTTTCCTCTCTTCCCTAATCTTGTAACTCCCTTCCATGGGGCAACACGCAACAATACATGATCCCCAATACTAAATTCCACGTCCTTTCGATGAAGATCCGCATAACTCTTTTGTCGATCTTGTGCCATTTGTATACGTTGTCGAATCATTTGGATCTTTTCCGTAGTCATACGTACCAACTCGGGTCCCAAAAATGTTGCTTCACCCACCTCGTCCCAACATATTGGAGAGCGACACTTTCGTCCATACAATGCTTCAAATGGGGCCACACCAATGCTTGTCTGATAACTGTTGTTGTAGGAGAATTCCACCAATGTTAAATACTTATCCCAACTCCCTTTGAAGTCTCAGGACACGAGTCTTAATAAATCTTCAAGAGTTTGAATAGTCCTCTCGATTGTCGTCCGTTTGAGGATGGTATCTTAGAACTAAATCGTAAATCCGCGTTCGTAGCTTTTTGCAAGCTAACCCAAAATCGTGAAGTGAATCTTGGGTCACGATCCGAAACTATGGATACTGGTATGCCATGCAACCTCACAATCTCATTCATGTACATACTAGCAAGACGTTCAAGGGAATAAGTCTCCCGTATCGGCAAGAAATGAGCAGACTTGGTTAATCTATCAATAATAACCCAAATAGCATCGATGCCTTGAGAAACCGTAGGAAGACCCGTAACAAAATCCATGGTAATGTGTTCCCACTTCCATTTCGGAATCTCAAGTGGTTTCAATGGACCCTTAGGCACTTGATGCTCCGCCTTTACACGTTGACAAGTTAAACACCTCGAGATAAACGTTGTAATCTCTCTTTTCATATTGTTCCACCAAAATGTATGTGGAAGATCACGATACATTTTGGTACTTCCAGGATGGATCACAAATGGTGTATTGTGTGGCTCCATCCTAATCTTGTACTTCAAATCAGAGTCGTTAGGAACACATAGTCTGGAGTGGACTCGAAGTATTCCTTCTTCATCGATTCTCGCTTCCGGAATAGCACCTTCTTGTACTTTCTTCTTCATACGCATCACTTTCCGGGTCGGTGGCTTGAAAGCAACCTTAACTTTTTCTATTAAAGTTGGCTCTATCATATATACTTGACAAAATCGCTTTTCGTTCTCGCATATGATCTTCTACTCAATAAATCGCCTACCACGTTCGCTTTTCCGGGATGGTATTGAATAGTGTGGTGGTAATCTTTCAACAACTCGAGCCAACGTCGTTCTTGCATGTTGAGTTCCTTTTGAGTGAAGAAATATTTGAGGCTTTTATGGTCTCAGATATATCTCCACTCTCCCATATAGATAGTGCCTCCGGATCTTTAGCATGAAGACGCATCGCGCTGCTAAACTCTAGATCATGAGTAGGATAATTCCTCCTATATTCTTTAAGTTGTTCATGAGGCATAGGCTATGACTTTCGTAAGACCCCAACTTATTATTAATGAAATTTAATTTTCTCTATTGATTATTTTGAAATAGTAAGGGTTGATTTGATTAATGTGGATAGTTAGGGGTAAAATCATAAATACTTCAAAATAAGCAAGTGGTTATAAAATATTCATTGTTGTGGGGAATATTGTTTGGTCGTGGAATATTCGTATTGTGGGGAATATTAAATGCGACAGTATGACCATAATGTGGGCCCCATATATGCGAAGCGATTGGATGAAGAAAGCGACAAATATAAGTGGTTTAAAAATAGCGGCGTGGTTATTATCGTTAATCTTGTTAAAATACCCGGTGGTAAAAAAACACGATGCTTTACGCGGTATTGCACCAATTATTGATTCTTACGTGAAGACACTACTCGATAATGGTTACGATAATTCTTTATTCGATATTTTATTGAGTTAATAATTCTTTGCGTTGATATTTTATATTCTTTGTTGTTTGATAATTGTCATTACAATATTTTTCATTATCGAAGCAATAATTCATATTATCTGAATAATATTATTAGATAACATTATTGGCAATGTCTAGAAAGTTACATCTAAGGAGAGGTTTGGTCACCTAATTGCGGCGCATGATGAAGAAATTCTTATTGGAAAGCCCCTCTTTCACAGGAGCTGCTGGTTGTCGATATTGTGATTACGTAATATTATTTGTGAATAATTAATTATTGATTCATATGATGAGGAAAATATTTATTTTATGTGGATATAGATGGAGAAAAATTTTAATGTGACAATTGTTGAAAATTGAAATTTTATCTTTTTACGATAAAATAATTCATTTAAATATATTATTATATTTTAATAATATAATAATGGTGATATTTTTACAACGAATGTGGGATATATGAGTATCTGAGGAGGAAAGTATTTTTGTTGCAATAAATGTTTAAAACATGTTAAACATGTTGGTGGACCCCATTTATTATTTGAAATTTGATTATAGCTTTTGTAAAATCGTCGTTTGTGGATTTCGGTCAATTTCTATTTGGAATTTGGAAAAACTTTCTTACGCAAAGTTGTAGAGAATTGAATTTCCTATAAAAACTCGCGAGATTCAAATTTTCTGATGAAAGGGCTATTTATTATGAATTATTGAAGTTACGAAGTTAGAAATAATTAATTTTGGGAGTTTTAGTTAATTATTTTGAGAAAAACGTTTTTTTGCAACTAAGTTGGCCTCACATGTGATTCAAATGGGCTGAGATCAGTTTGTGGAAGGTGGGCTAAAGAAAATGTATATAAAATATATTAATATTATATTCAATTTTACGCTTTGGTGTTCTAAGCATTTTTCTATAAATAGGGTGCTTAGGTTAGAATTGAAATCACACACGAAGCTGAAGTTTTTCTCTCTATTTTCTCTCGATATATTGTGAGTATTCTTTGAGTATACTTTGAGTATTGTTAGATGAGTGCAAGTTCCTTGACTATTTATACGGTATTCAATTTAGAAGTCTTAATCTTTCGAGGTAAGAGATGTTATTTTCTTCTCAAATGATATTATTTCTTGATATCATTATCTTTGAAATATTGGTTGAAACTTTTTATCAAATTTGGAACTTTTCCATGTGGAGTTACTATTTATGAGTTCTTATTCACGAGTTCTTATTCATGAGTTTCTTATTCACGAGATTCTTATTCACGAGTCTTATTAAGTAAGCGTGAAGATGTTTTTTGGGAAATTTCTATCTTTTGGTGTCGGAGTTACTATTCACGTATCGGCACTATTCATTATTCTTATTAGAAAAATAAAATTTCTTCTTTTTGTCCAAAATATCTATTACGGATACTAGCTTTGATTGTATCCATGTTTTGATCATTCTTGAATTTTACACCACTATGATTATTTTTAAGGTATTTTTGAACATGGATAAAACAAAGTACGAATCCTTAATCCTTAATCCTTGTCATTTTGTTTCCTTTGGATTCGTTTCTTTAAAAATATTTTCATCATCCTCGGTCTTAAATGATGATATTATTGAATATCTTTGGCTTTGTAGTGCAAAGATGAATGATTTCTGAAGAATATCTTTGGTAGTAGTGCAAAGATGAGCAGTGTTTAGATGAACATGACCAAGTGATGAATATCTTTGGCTGTAGTGCAAAGATGAATATTTGATTCGGATGTATATTGATTGATGTTCTGAGGGGATAAAAGATAGATGATGAACTTTTAAATTCATACATAGAAGATAGTAGTTTGCATTCTCTACTTAACTCTTCTAATGAATTATTATTTCAGCTACTGAATATTGATTTAAAATTTGTTGTCTATTGTATTCTATTAGATTTTTTCCTGTTGAAGACTAACGGTAATTTGTTGTATATTATCTTAGTCATAATATTCTTTCTTGGGCTAGTTGAGCTCACCCTTTTCCTTTTTGTTCCATTTTTCTTCTCGGGGAGGCGAGAATATAAGCGAGTGCGAGTGGGGTATGGAATGAAGGTTTTAGAAAGGATTGTTTAGTAGTCCTCACCATTTTTGTAAAATAATGTATCAATAAATGTGATGAGGATTTATTTGAGTATAGATATTATCAGAAGATAATATTTGTATTCAAACTCACGATTTCTTGTTGTAATAATAAAGTTGTAGTTGTTTACGTACCATGTATTGACAACTCGGAATAGGTGATGTATACCTATTTTGGGGGCCGTCACGGTTGGTATCGAGCTTAGGGATATGATCTCTGGCGGAGATCGGGGAATAGAACTAGGAGGGAGGCGAGTAAATCCTTAGCTAGTGTGTCCTACTAAGCTTATTTTTTAGTTGGTCGAGTATATAAGGATATTATGTGATATATTGATTTCCTTAATTAACCCTTGTTTTATGGCGGTATTTGAGAATGTCATTGAGAATATTAACAATGGAAATGAGGCCGAGTGGAGCGCTGTACTCACCAACGAGGAGAGCGTGCAGACGGTGGCAATGTTTCTCTCATGAACAACACCTTGGCGAGATGATGAGCGAGGGGATGTTTAGAAGCTTTTTGAAGTTCATGCAAAAATCGAACGAGGAGACTTCGTGTTCAAAATCTGAGGAGGAAATGATAGCAATTCACGGGTTGTCACAACCACAGCGATTCGAAAAGTTGGGACCACGAATTTAAGGAAAGCGGATCCGATCATGGCGGAAACATGGGTCAAACAAATTACCAAGATATTCGATGTCTTGGGATGGATGCGGAGAACAGAAGGTTCCATTCGCCACCTTTATGTTCCGTGGCGAGGCGGACTCTTGGTGAGAATGCGTGAAGCGTACCATCGGTACCCTTTTCGGCGTGTCTTGGGAAGCGTTTGAAACTATTTAATGACAAATACTTTCACGAAAGTGTTACGTCATATGAAGGAAGTGGAGTTCATTGATTAGAAGCAAAACAACATGGCGGTGTCTCGATGCGAGGCAAAGTTTGCGAGTTATCGAGTTTGCACCTCATTTGGTGGAGAATGAGGAGCGTATGGCGGATGTTTCTTAGAGGTTTGAAAACCGGCATCGTCGATATCTCATTTCTCATAAATTTTCTCTCTATTAAGATGTTGTAAGCGGGCTCAATTATTAGGCGAGATAACGAGTACGGTGTTGAGGACCACAACGAGGATCGTACCGAGATAGCGATCAGCAGAATAATGATAACCGGACGGAAAAAAGCAGACGGACAAAATGGTAACCACTCTGGTGGTAATCATGGCCGTGAAAATAGAAGAAGCGAGTCGGGAGGAGATTTTAAAAAGAGGAGATTTAACAATGACCATGTGAAGGCAGCGGTCTTGCGCAACAACTAGTTCTAAGGGAGGAGAAGCGACCACCGGTCATATCTTTATAAATCGGGAAAGAGGACATATCGGTCAAAGCCCTCCACAACAGATTCAAGGTATGCTATAATTGTGGAAAGGAAGGACATATCGCTTTCGAGATTATGCGGTAGTGAAACCTAGTTAGTGAGGGACGGTGACTCAAAAGACTATCCGAGAAAAGTCAAAGTCAAGCGATTCGGGAAGAGCGTTTGTTGTATTTGGTCATAATCGAGAACCCAAACGAGGTGATCACGGGTAAGCTATTTATAAATTCTTGCGAAGTTTATACCTTACTTGATCTGGGGTGCTACCCATTCATTTATCTCTCTCTGCTTGTGCTCAGCGTTTAAACTTGACTCAGGAGAAATTAGACTTTGAACTATCTGTGGAAACTCAGTTAGGAGAAACTTTCATCACATCACATTTATAAATCTTGTTTGATTCAAGTTGGCACCATTACCTTACATTGACCTTATCTCTTTAAAGATACTTGCTTTTGATGTGATTTTAGGGATTGATTGGTTAACTACTCATCATGCCAAAATTGATTATTTTCATAAGGTTATTAGTTTTCATATTCTAACCAACTTTGTTATGCGAATTCAACAACTAAACCATTAAAATCAATCAACATCATATCTAATCATAAAAGCTATTCGTTTATTGAAAAGCGGATGTCAAGCTTTCTTAGCCCATGTTATGGATTTGAATAAAGACACGTCAAATTTGAATAATATTCTGTTGTTATTGACTTTCGGCGTATTTTCGAAGAACTTTCCGGTCTACCCCGAGCGTGAAGTTGAATTCTTTATTGATCTTGAACACAGTACAAAGCCCATTTCTAAAACCCCATATCGAATGGCTCTATTGAACTTGGGGAGTTAAAGGTCCAACTACGAGGAATTGTTGGACATCGGTTTCATTCGATCTCTAGTACATCTCCTTGGGGTGCTCTGTTTTATTTGTAAAGAAGAAAAGCGGGAGTATGCGACTTTGTATTGACTATCGGGAATTGAACCATGTCACCATCGAGAATAGGTATCCTCTACCTCGTATTGATGACTTGTTTGACCGATTTGAAAGGGCACAATTCTTTTTAAAAATCGATCTTAGATTACGGATATCATCAATTTGAAGATTAGGGCGAGGATATTCAAAGCGCCTTTAGAACTCGATGCGGGCATTATGAATTCTTAGTCGTGTCTTTCGGATTGACTAATGCTCTATGACTTTCATGGATATGATGAGCCCGAGTATTGAGGAATATTTGGATCGGTTCGTTGTTGTTTTTATTGATGACATCCTCATATATTCCAAAAGTCGTGAAGATCATGAGCACCATTTGAAATTTGGTACTCAAAGGCCGTGAAAACAAACTATATGCCAAATTGAAGAAATGCGAGTTACGGCTTGAGGAAGTAGCATTCCTTGGGCGCGTGGTGTCGAAACATGGAGTATCTGTTGATCCGTGAAGATTGAAGCAATCAAAGTTAGAACAGCAAAGAAGTCGGTGGTGAAAGCACGTAGATTTTTGGGCTTATTTGGTTATTATCGGAGATTCGTGGAAGGTTTTCTCGAATCATCTACTCCATTAACTTCACTAACTCGGAAGGATACAAAATTCGTTTGGAGCGAAGAATGCGAGAAGAGTTTCCAAGAGCTTAGAGGAGACTTATTTTTGACTTTTGTTAACAATACCATACGGTTGGATGGATTTGTTATCTCTGATGATCTTTGAGCAAAGGGTTAGGATGTGTTCTCATGCAGCGTGGGAAAGTCATAGCCTATGCCTCGCGACAACTTAAAAAGTATGAGAGGAATTATCCTACTCATGATCTAGAGTTAGCGGATCGATCGTTTCAGCGCTAAAGATATATGGGCACTATCTATATGGGGAGAAAGTGGAGATATATTCAGACCATAAAAGCCTTAAATATTTCTTCACTCAAAAAAGAACTCAACATGGCGGCGTGACGTTGGCTCGAGCTATTGAAAAGACTACGACCACACTATTGATACCATCACGGAAAAGCGAGCGTGGTAGGTGACGCGTTGAGTAGAAGATCATATCACGAGGAGCGAGTGCGATGATGTCAAGTATCGCATAGAGCCAACTTTAATAGAAAAGTTAAGGTTGCTCGAGCCAGGCCGGAGGCGATCGTATGAAGAAGAATGTACAAGAAGGAGCTATTAGGGCGAGAATTGATGAAGAAGGAATACTTGAGTCCACTCTAGACTTTGTGTTCCTAACGACTACGATTTGAAGTACAAGATTATGATGGAGGCACACAATACACCATTTGCAATCCATCTGGAAGTACTAAAATGTATCGTGATCTTGACATACATTTTGGTGGAACAATATGAGAGAGAGATTGCAAAGTTTATCTCGATGTGTTTAACTTGTCAGCGTGTAAAGGCGGAGCATCTAGTACCTAAGGGTCCGTTGCAACCACTTGAGATTCGAAATGGAAGTGGGAACACATTACCATGGATTTTGTTACGGGTCTTCCTACGGTTTCTCGGGGCATCAATGCTATTTGGGTTATTGTTGATAGATTAACCAAGTCCGCTCATTTTTCTTGCCGAATCGGAGACTTATTCACTTGAGCGTCTTGCTAGTATGTACGTGAATGAGATTGTGAGGTTGCATGGCATGCACTGTATCCATAGTTTTGGATCGTGACCCAAGATTCACTTCAAGATTTTGGGTTAGCTTGCAAAAAGCTATGAGCGCAGATTTTACGATTGATTCGGCATACCATCCCTCAAGCAGACGGACAATCGAAAGGACTATTCAAACTCTTGAAGATTTATTAAGACTACTGTGTCCTAGACTTCAAGGCGGTTGGGATAAGTATTTACCATTGGTGGAATTCTCCTACAACAACAGTTATCGAGCAAGTATAGGTGTAGCTCCATTTGAAGCATTATATGGACGAAAGTGTAAGCTTCTCCGGTATGTTGGGACGAGGTGGGTGAAGCAACCTTTGTTGGGACCCGAGTTGAAATGCGTATGACTACGGAAAAGATCCAAATGATTCGACAGCGTATACAAAGCGGCACAAGATCGACAAAAAGAGTTATGCGGATCTTCAATCGAAAGGGCGTGGAATTTAGTGTAGGGGATCATGTATTATTGCTTGAGTTGCTCCATGGAAGGGAGTTACAAGATTTGGGAAGAGAAGAAAGCTCGATCCACGATTTATTGGTCCATTTCAAATTCTTGACCGGAAGTAGGAAATGTAGCCTATAGACTCGCGTTACCTCAAAGTATGTCTCGTGTTCATAATGTGTTTCACATATCTCATACGCCATAAATATGTGAAAGACCGAACCACGTTATAGAGTTAGAAGCCGGACGAGATAATGAGAAGACTTAGCGTATGAGGAGGTACTGTCAAGATTTTGGATAGGAAGGAGCATGTCCCTACTGCATGAAAGGTCATACCACAAGTTAAAGTTTTGTGGAAGAATCATGCTTTATAGAGGAAATGACACAGGAATTGGAAAGCGGAAATGAAAGCGAGTATCCTCACCTTTTAGAAACACCAGTCGTCGTCGATTTCGAGGACGAAATTTCATAAGGAGGGAGGTTGTAAGACCCCAACTTATTATTAATGAAATTTAATTTTCTCTATTGATTATTTTGAAATAGTAAGGGTTGATTTGATTAATGTGGATAGTTAGGGTAAAATCATAAATACTTCAAAATAAGCAGTGGTTATAAAATATTCATTGTTGACCGGGGAATATTCGTTTGGTCGTGGAATATTCGTCTATTGTCGGGGAATATTAAATGCTGACGGTGCGTGACCATGTGTAGGCCCATGTGAAAGCGATTGGATGAAGAAAGCGACAAATATAAGTGGTTTAAAAATAGCGGCGTGGTTATTACAGATTATCTTGTTAAAATACCGGTGGTTAAAACACGATGCTTTGCGGTATTGCACCAATTATTGATTCTTACGTGAAGCACTTTACTCGATAATGGTTACGATAATTCTTTATTCGATATTTTATTGAGTTAATAATTCTTTGCGTTGATATTTTATATTCTTTGTTGTTTGATAATTGTCATTACACAATATTTTTCATTATCGAAGCAATAATTCATATTATCTGAATAATATTATTAGATAACATTATTGGCAATGTCTAGAAAGTTTTGTCTAAGGAGAGGTTTGGTCACCTAATTGCGCGCTAGTAAGAAGAAATTCTTATTGGAAAGCCCCCTCTTTCTGAGGCGCACGGTTGTCGATATTTTGATTACGTAATATTATTTGTGAATAATTAATTATTGATTCATATGATGAGGAAAATATTGATTTTATGTGGATATAGATGGAGAAAAATTTTAATGTGACAATTGTTGAAAATTGAAATTTTATCTTTTTCTGATAAAATAATTCATTTAAATATATTATTATATTTTAATAATATAATAATGGTGATATTTTACAACGAATGTGGGATATATGAGTATCTGAGGAGGAAGAGTATTTTTGTTGCAATAAATGTTTAAAACATGTTAAACATGTTGGTGGACCCCATTTATTGGTGAAATTTGATTATAGCTTTGTAAAATCGCTTGGTTTGTGGATTTGGTCAATTTCTATTTGGAATTTGGAAAAACTTTCTTCGCAAAGTTGTAGAGAATTGAATTTCCTATAAAAACACGCGAGATTCAAATTTTCTGATGAAAAGGCTATTTATTATGAATTATTGAAGTTCTAAAGTTAAAATAATTAATTTTTGGGAGTTTTAAATATTTATTTTGAGAAAAACGTTTTTTTGCAACTAAGTTGGCCTCACATGTGATTCAAATGGGCTGAGATCAGTTCTTGGAAGGTGGGCTAAAGAAAATGTGAAATATATATTAATATTATAATAAATTTTACTGCTTTGGTGTTCAAGCATTTTCTATAAATAGGGTCTTGGGTTAGAATTGAAAATCAAACCGAAAGCTGAAGTTTTCTCTATATTATCTCTCGTATTCTTGTGAGTATTCTTTTGAGTATACTTTGAGTATTGTTAGGCGGTGCTGAGTTCCTTGATTACTATACCCGGTATTCAAATTAGAAATCTTAATCTTTCGAGGTAAGGGATGTTATTTTCTTCTCAAATGATATTATTTCTTGATATCATTATCTTTGAAATATTAGTTGAAACTTTTTATCAAATTTGGAACTTTTCCATATCGGGTTACTATTTATGAGTTCTTATTCACGAGTTCTTATTCACGAGTTCTATTCACGAGTTCTTATTCACGAGTCTTATTATTATGAAAGCGTGAAGATGTTTTTTGGGAAATTTCTATCTTTTGGTGTGAGATTCTTATTCACGTATCGACACTTTATTCACGATATCTGACACTATTCATAGAAAAATAAAATTTCTTCTTTTGTCCAAAATATCTAATACGGATACTAGCTTTGATTGTATCCATGTTTTGATCATTCTTGAATTTTACACCACTATGATTATTTTTGAGGTATTTTTGAACATGGATAAAACAAAGTCTGAATCCTTAATCCTTAATCCTTGTCATTTTGTTTCCTTTGGATTCGTTTCTTTAAAAATATTTTCATCATCCTCGGTCTTAAATGATGATATTATTGAATATCTTTGGCTGTGTAGTGCAAAGATGAATGATTTCTGAAGAATATTTTTGGGCGTAGTGCAAAGATGAGCAGTGTTTAGATGAACATGACCAGGTGATGAATATCTTTGGCTGTAGTGCAAAGATGAATATTTGATTCGGATGTATATTGATTGATGTTACGGGGATAAAAGATGAGCGATGAACTTTTAAATTCATACATAGAAGATAGTAGTTTGCATTCTCTACTTAACTCTTCTAATGAATTATTATTTCATTGCTATGAATATTGATTTAAAATTTGTTGTCTATTGTATTCTATTAGATTTTTCCTGTTGAAGACTAATGAGTAATTTGTTGTATATTATCTTAGTCATAATATTCTTTCTTGGGCTAGTTGAGCTCACCCTTTTCCTTTTTGTTCCATTTTTCTTCTCGGGGAGGCGAGAATATAGCGAGTGCAAGTCGGGGTATGGAATGAAGGTTTTAGAAAGGATTGTTTAGTAGTCCTCACCATTTTTGTAAAATAATGTATCAATAAATGTGATGAGGATTTATATGAGTATAGATATTGTCTAGAAGATAATATTTGTATTCAAACTCACAGTTTTACTGTTGTAATAATAAAGGTGTAGTTGTTTCTGTACCATGTATTGACAACTTAGAATAGGTGATGTATACCTATTTTGGGGGCGTCACACCACGTGCCCAAGAAATGCTACTTCCTCAAGCCAGAACTCGCATTTCTTCAACTTGGCATATAGTTTGTTTTCACGAAGCCTTTGGAGTACCAGCTTCAAATGGTGCTCATGATCATCACGACTTTTGGAATATATGAGAATGTCATCAATAAAGACAACAACGAACGGATCAAAATAGTCCTTGAATACTCGGTTCATCATATCCATGAAAGCCGCAGGATCATTAGTCAATCCAAAAGACATGACTAAGAATTTATAATGCCCGCATCAAGAGTTCAAGGCGCGGTCTTTGGAATATCCTCGCCTAATCTTTCATTGATGATATCCAAAACGAAGATCGATCTTTGAAAAGAATTGTGCTCCTTGCAATTGGTCAAACAGGTCATCAATACGAGGTAGCGGATACCTATTCTTGATGGTATTATGGTTTAATTCTCGATAGTCGATACAAAGTTGCATACTCCCGTCTTTCTTCTTTACAAAAATAAAACAGGAGCACCCGAGGAGATGTACTAGATTTAATGAAACCGATGTCCAACAACTCCGTAGTTGGACCTTTAACTCTGAAGTTCAATAGAGCCATTCGATATGGGGTTTTAGAAATGGGCTTTGTGCGGGTTCAAGATCAATAAAGAATTCAACTTCACATTCGGGGTAGGCCAGGAAGTTCTTCTTGAAAATACGTCAGGAAAATCAATAACAACGGGAATATTATTCAAACCGACGCGTGTCTTTATTCAAATCCATAACATTGGCTAAGAAAGCTTGACATCCGCTTTTCAATAAACGAATAGCTTTTATGACTTGATATGATGCAAATGATTGATTTTAGTGGTTTAGTTGCTTGAATTCGCATACAACAAGTTGGTTAGGAATATGAAAACTAACAACCTTACGAAAACAATCAATTTTGGCATGATGAGTAGTTAACCAATCAATCCTAAAATCACATCAAAAGCAAGTATCTTTAAAGAGATAAGGTCAGCCGGTAAGGTGATGGTGCCAACTTGAATCAAACAAGATTTATAAGCAAAGTGGATGTGATGAAAGTTTCTCTAGCTGAGTCTCCATGAGATAAATTAAAGTCTAATTTCTCCTAGAGTCAAGTTTAAACGTTGAGCACAAGCAGAGAGATAAATGAATGGGTAGCACTTTGTGATCAAGTAAGGTATAAACTTCGCAAGAATTAATGATTAGCTTATCCGTGATCACCTCGTTTGGGTTCTCATGAATTTGACTAGTCACGACAAACGCTCTTCCAGACTGGCCGACTTTGACTTTGACTTTTCTCGGGACGACCTTTTTGAGTCACCGTCCTCCCCGGACTTGGTTTCGCTTATCGTCATAATCTCGAGCGATATGTCCTTCCTTTCCACAATTATAACATACCTTGAACTGTTGTGAGCAGTTTGGACTGATATGTCCTTCTTTCTCGCACTTATAACATATGACCGGTGGTCGTTATTCTCCCTTGGAACCAGTTGCTGCTGGTGTTGACGTCTTCACATGGTCATTGTTAAATCTCCTCTTTTTAAAATCAAATATTCATCTTTGCACTACAGGCCAAAGATATTCATCAGTTAATCATGTTCATCTAAACACCTGTTCATCATTGTACTACGGGCCAAAGATATTTAGTAATATCATCATTTAGGACTGAGGATGATGAAAAATATTTTAAAGGAAACGAATCCAGTGAAACAAAAAAACAAATATTAAGGATTCGTATTTTAAACAATCCAAGTTCAAAAATACTTCATAAGTAATCAGAGTGGAGTAAAATTCAAGAATGATCAAAACATGGATACAATCAAAGCTAGTATCCATAATAGATATTTTGGACAAAAAGAAAAATTTTATTTTTAAATTGAATAGTCAAGATTCGTGAATAGTGCCGTATACGTGAATAGTAACTCAGACACCAAAAGATAGAAATTTCACAAAAAAAACATCTTCACGCTTCGTGAATAGTACTACGTGAATAAAGTAACTTCGTGAATAGTAACTCATGAATAGTAACTCGTGAATAAGAACTCATGAATAAGAACCCGACATGAAAAAGTTCCAAATTCGATAAAAATTTCCAACCAATATTTTAAGATAATGATATTGAAGAAATAATATCATTTTCGAATAAAATAACATCCCTTACCTCGAAAGGCAAGATTTAGTTGAAAACATCGGATATAGGCTATGACTTGAACTTGCAACAGTATAGCAATACTCAAAGTATACTCAAAATACTCACAAGAATACGCCGATAATATAGAGAGAGAAAACTTCGGTTTACGGTGTGATTTTCAATTCTAACCTAAGCACCCTATTTATAGGAAAACTTTAGAACACCAAAGTAGAAAATTTAATATAATAATATTATATATATTACAAATTCTCACGATATTTTGACAACTGATTTTAGCTTATCTTGCACATGCTAGGGCTGCCCACAAAACAAAAAAACATTTTCCTATTTTAAATATTTTAAACTTCCAAAATCAATTATTTTGAGACTTGAACTTCAATAATTCATAATAAATAGCCCTTTTATCAAAAAAATTGAATCTCATGAGTTTTTATAGAAAATTCAATTCTCTACAACTTTGCAGAAGAAAGTTTTTCCAAATTCCAAATGTAAATTGAAGAAATCCATAAACCAGGCGATTTTGTTTATAATCAAATTTCTATCGATAATTGTGTCACACAAAATATGTGTTAAACATTTAATGCCACAAAAATACTCTTCCTCCTCATATACTCATATATCCCACATTCATTAAAAATATCACAGTTAATATATTATTAAAATAATATATTTAAATGAATTATTTTATCGGAAAAAGATAAAATATTAATTTTCAACAATTGTCATTTTAAAAAATTTTCCATCTATATCCACATAAAATCAATATTTTCTCATCATATAAATCAATAATCAATTATTCACAAATAATATTCTGAGAATCACAAGATCTTGGAAACCAAAGCCGCTCCTCGAGGAAGAGGGCTTTCCAATAAGGATCTCTCTCACTCTGGCGGCAAGCAATTAGGTGACCAAACCTCTCCTTATTGTAACTTTCTAGACATTGCCAATAATGTTATCCAATAATATTATTGAGATAATATGAATTATTATCTTAGATAATGGAAAATACGTGTGTAATGACAATTTATTGAAACAACAATAATATAAAATATCAATGCAAAGCAATTATTGAATCAATAAAATAAAAAATCTTTGAAAGAATTATCGTAATAATTATTGAGTAAAGGCCTTCTTACGTAAGAATCAATAATTGGTGCAATACCGCAAGTGCCATCTTGTTCAACAACGCGTATTAGTGTGTTTTAACCTCCGGGTATTCCAACAAAGATTAACCTGTGAATAACTACGCCAAGTTATTTTATAAACAACTTATATTTGTCGTTTTCTTCATCCAATCGCTTTTCGTTATGGGGCCCATAAAAGACTACAGTGCATTTAATATTCCCGACAAGATTTAATATTCCACGACCAAACGAATATTCCAAACAATAATGAATATTTTATAACCACTGCTTATTCGAAATATTTGCGTATTTTACCCATAACTATCCACATTAATCAAATCAACCCTTACTATTTCAAAATAATAAATAGAGGAAAATAAATTTCATTTATTAATAATTTGGGGTCTTACAGGACGTGTCTTTATTCAAATCCATAACATGGGCTAAGAAAGCTCGACATCCGTTTTTCAATAAGCGAATAAGCTTTATGACTTGATATATGACGATTGATTTTAGTGGCTTAGTTGCTTGAATTGCATAACAAAGTTGGTTAGGAATATGAAAACTAACAACCTTACGAAAATAATCAATTTTGGCATGATGAATAGTTAACCAATCAATCCCTAAAATCACATCAAAAGCAAGTATCTTTAAAGAGATAAGGTCAACGGGTAAGGTGATGGTGCCAACTTGAATCAAACAAGATTTATAAACGATGGATGTGATGAAAGTTTCTCCTAATCGGAGTCTCCACGAGATAAATTAAAGTCTAATTTCTCCAGAAAGTCAAGTTTAAATGTTGAGCACAAGGAGAGATAAATGAATGGGTAACACCAGATCAAGTAAGGTATAAACTTGCAAGAATTAATGATTAGCTTACCGTGATCACCTCGTTTGGGTTCTCATAATTTGACTAGTCACGACAAACGCTTCTTCCAAGAACCGTTGACTTTGACTTTTTCGGGGATGACTTTTTTGAGTCACCGTCCTCTCCACGGACTTGGTTTCGCTTATCGTATAATCTCGCGATATGTCCTTCCTTTCCACAATTATAACATACCTTGAAGCTGTTGTGAGCGGTTTGACCGATATGTCCTTCTTTCCCAAGACTTATAAGATATAATGGGTGGTCGTTTTCCTCCCTGGAACCGATTCTTCTTTGGTGTTGACGTCTTAACATGGTCATTATTAAATCTCCTCTTTTTAAAATCTCCTCCTGACTCGCTTCTTTTATTCTCATGGCCATGACTACCACCAGAGTGGTTACCATTTTTGTCCATCTTTTTCTTTCTCCGCTGGTTATCGTTATTCTCATTGATCGCTATATCCAGGGTATGATCCTCGGTTATGGTAAATCGGTTGAACGATACTCGTTATCTCGTTCTAATAATTGAGCCCTGTTGACAACATCTGAATAGAGAGAAAATTTATGAGAAATGAGATACTGACGTTTGTCGGGTTTCAAACCTCTTAGAAACATCTGCATCATGCGTTCCTCATTCTCCACCAAATGAGGTGCAAACCTAGATAACTCTGCAAACTTCACCTCATACTGGGACACTGTCATGTTATTTTGTTCCAGTCTAATAAACTCTATTTCCTTCATATGACGAATACTTTCAGGAAAGTACTTGTCGTTGAACAGTTTCTGAAACGTCTCCCAAGACATGCTGAGTGGAGGTGGATGGGTACACTTTACAGATTCCCACCAGTAATCTGCCTCATTACGGAACATAAAGGTAGCGAATGGAACCTACTATTCTTCCGTGCATCCCAAGACATCAAATATCTTGGTAATTTGTTTGACCCACGTCTCCACCTTAATCGGATCCGGCTTTCCCTAGAATTCTGGTGGTCCCAACTCTTTGAACTGTTTGGCCGTGACAAATCATGCGTTATTATCATTCCCACCTGTATTTTGTGCACGAGTCTCCCTCGTCTGATTTTGCATGAACTGCAAAAAACTTCTAAACATCATGTCATTCATCATCCTCTGCCGATTGGCGTTGTTCACGGGAGAACATTGCCACTTCCGACGTTCTCCTCATTGGTGAGTACTGGCGTCTCCATGGTCACATTTACTCCACTGTTAACATTCTCAGTCGACATTCTCAAATACTGCCAAAAAATAAGGGTTAATTAATGAAATCAACATATCACATAATATCCCTATATATTGACCAACTAACAAATAAGCTTAGGTAGGACACACTAGCGAAGGATTTAATCGTCTCTCCCCTCCTAGTTCTATTCCCCGATCTCCGCCAGAGATCATATCCCCTAAGCTCGATACCAACCGTGACGCCCCAAAATAGGTATACATCACCCATTCTCGAAGTCATCAATAACGTGGTATGTAAATAACTACAACTTTATTAATAGAACCCATAAACTGTGAGTTTAAATACAAATATTGTCAACTAGATAATATATATACCCAACTAAGTCCTCATTATAATAATTGATACAATACTTTTACAAAAATGGTGAGGACTACTAAAATAACTTCCTAGAACCTTCATTCAGGTACCCACTAAGTACTCGCTTACATTCTCGCCTCCCGAGGAAGAAAAATGGAACAAAAAGGAAAAGGGTGAGCTCAACTAGCCCAGTAAAGAATATTATGATTAAGATAATATAGAACAAATTATCGTTAGTCTTCAACAGGGAAAAATCTGATAGAATACAATAGACAACAAGTTTCAGATCAACAACGGAAATAATAATTCATAGATGAGTTACGTAGAAAATGAAATCTACTATTATCTATGAATTTAAAAGTCCATCGTCAATATTTTATCCATGTAACATCAATCAATATTCATCTTGAATCAAATTTTCATCTTTGCACTACAGGCCAAAGATATTCATCAGTCGGTCATGTTCATCTCAACACCTGTTCATCTTTGCACCACGGGCCAAAGATATTCATTCTAAAATCATTTATCTTTGTACTACAGGCAAAAGATATTCAATAATATCATCATTTAGGACTGAGGATGATGAAAAATATTTTAAAGGAAACGAATCCAGTGAAACAAAAGAATAAATATCAAGGATTCGTATTTCAGCTATATCATGTACAAAAATACCTCATAAATAATCATAGTGAAGTAAAATTCAAGAATGATCAAAACATGGATATAATCAAAGCTAGTATCCATAATAAATATTTTAGACGAAAAGGAAAAAATTTCATTTTTTGATGAATAGTGCCATATTAGTGAATATTGTCGTATACGTGAATAGTACCGTATACGTGAATAGTAACCCCGACACAAAAAGTTCCAAATTTGATTAAAAGTTCAAACTAATATTTTGGCATAATGATATTGAAGAAAATAATATCATTTAAAAAGAAAATAACATCCCTTACCTCAAAAAGATTGTACTTCTAGTTGAAATACCGGATATAGGCTATGACTTGAACTTGCACTGTGAGACCCCATATTTTATCAATAAAGATTTAAATTTTGTCGAAATAATTTTTAATATTATGGTGTGAATTTGAGATAATATTATAGTTGTGGGTAATATTTATAAATTTTGCAAAGTATGCAAGTGGTTATATTATATTCGATTGGTGGGGAATATTCGGTTTAGCAGGGAATATTGCATACAACTACTCAATCATTAGTGGACCTTAATAATGTAATTATTATTCGGATTGAGAAAGCGACAAAAATATTTTATTGAAATAACGGCGGAAGTTTTACTGGTTGATCTTGTTGAACTACTTCGGTAGTAGTAAAAGCGAAGAATACGGTGGTTGTAGATAAGTAAAGACACGCAGATTGATTATTGATGCTTATGTGAGAAGTCACTCGGTTTGATTCCATTATCATTGTCGATTAATAATATGAATTATTATAGCGATAATGACGTTTTGTTTTATTCGTATTATTAACGTAATAAAATGAAACATCTTTTAAATAAAGCGAATACTTTATTAAAGTTATTATATAAATAGTAATATATTATATTTTATTATGCATAGTGTTGCATAGTGTTTTCGTAGTGTTTTTTTGCGTAGTGTTGCGTAGTGTTTGCATAGTAAAATGTTTTTATATAAATAGAATTTATTATATTTTATTTAAAAGATTTTGCTTTAAATATGGACCGTCGATTAAAGTAAATCAATCTGGACCGTTCATGGATTAATTACTATGCATTCTATTTTCCTATAAATAAGCTCATTCCTTCATTATTTTCTTATTTAATTTCCTTTGAAACTACAGAGAGAAACTATAGAGAGAAAGAAGAAAAGTATTCGCTACTTCACTTTGCCAATATTCAGGTTCTTCTAAGGTAGGGAATATTATTTGTTGTAATTCGTAAGGGGTGTTATTCTTTTGTATTCATGAAGAGAACTTCTGTTGTTATTCCATTGTTTATTATTTTGTTGGAATAACCTGTAAAAGTGGTATACCCTATACATAACTTTGATACGCCAGATACCTTATACTTGGTGAAATCCATATATTATTCCATTCTTATTTATTACATTGGAATAACTTTGATACGCGCGGAATCCCTATACTTGGTGATCTTCTTACATTATTCCATTCTTTATTATTCATTGGAATATATCGTCTGCGTGTGTTTTACAGGGACTGGTTCCATTGTTTATTATTCCGCATTTATTATTACATTTGGAATATCACATGCGTGTGTTTTACAGGATTCTGGTTCCATTGTTTATTATTCAAAGATTTATTATTCATTGGATCATCCTGCCGGTGTGAATTTCAACCGACTGGTTCCGTTATTATTATTATTACATTGGAATAACTTTGCATACATCCAAGCACCGCATGCATGGTGATTTCTTTTGTTATTCCATTCTTTATTATACCCCAATTGGTTAAATCTTTGACTTCTATACTCCATGAAATTAGTGGAATATCCTCGATATTTTGCGCTTCATCCAAAGATCTTTTCATGGAAATATTCTTTTGATCATTCTTGAATTTTACTCTATAAAACAAAGATATCTTGTTGACAATTTGGACGTTAATAATTCCTAGATAAATTAATTCTTGAACTTGTTTTATTGAATTCTTATATCATTGTCATCATCCTCATGTTTATATTATGTTAAAAGTTATCTTTTCGCTTACGATCGTAGATGAACTTAGTATGATTATGACTGTGGTTCATTCGGTATAATCATGGCTTGATATAAATGATGTGACAAAAGTCCTCGATTACTGTAATGCGGTGGTGGATAGTTTTTGGTATGATTATGACCGAGAGGTGATTCGGTATAGTCATGACCATTGATAATTTGATGAAAATCCTTGGTAGGTAGTACGTGGATGATTAGATATTGTGGTTTATTCATTAAAAGTAGGAGTCTCATTATATAACGTTGATGAAAAACCTTTTAAATCATAAAAGATAGTAGATTTTATTTTCTACTTGACTCTTTTAATGGATCGCTTATTCCAGCTATGATTAAACTTGTTATTCTATTGTATTTTATCGGTTTAACAACCGTTGAAGGCTAATGATAATTTATTCTGCATTATCTTAGTCATAATATTTCTTCTTTGGGCTAGTTGAGCTCACCTTTCTTTCTTTCTTTATTCTCTTGAAATGAGAACATAAGCAGAGACGTAGTCGGGAAGCGGAGTAATGGTCGAGAGGATAGCATTAGTAGTCCTCACTATTCGTGAAATAGTGTGATAATAGTTGTAATGAGGACTCCTTTTGAGTTTGTATAATATCTAGTAGACAATATTTGTATTCAAATTCACGGTTTATGTCGTATTGTACAGCACGCTTATATTAGTAAGTTGTATTTGAATTTATGTACCATGTAAGTGGTGACCCAAGATGGGTGGCGTATACCTAATTTTGGGGGCGCCACGGTTAGTATCGAGCTTAGGGATATGATCCACAGCTAAGATCTTGAGATAAGAACTAGGAGGGAGAGGGGAATTCCTTCGCTAGTATGATCTACCTAAGTTTATTTGTTATTTAATTGGTGGGGTTAGGAGTATAGGGATAATATTTGATATATTAATTAACCCTTGTGTTGTGGCGGTGTTTGGAAATGGCGGTGAAAATATTCACAATGGAGTGAATGTGACCAATTGTGACACCTTTAATCACTAATCGAGTTAATGCAAAGGTCGAGACGATGAACAAATTAGAGATATCCACGTAGTGAATGAAGAACTAATTGTTGCACCCGAGCTAAATTAGTTGCGAGAGGTAGCGGTGAGAGTGAGGAAGAAGAGGAAGAAGAGAACTGAAGAGAATTGGTTAGTAGAAGTTTATTATCAAAACTTAGAATTACAAAATCGTGTTCGTGAGCTAGAAGAACGAAAGTTGAAGAAGCCAAGAACGGTCGTGGAACAAAGGGATACAACAATTCAAAATTGGGTTACCCGATATGTGATGCTCGAATAAAATCACGCTTTGGCGGTGTAAGATATTAAAGTTGGAATCGAGAATTTAAAATCAAAGATCGGTGAAAGAAGAAACAACCGAACGAAGGAGAATAAAGCGATGCATGGGTAAAAGCCGCACAACGTTGATAGTGTAGAAAAAGTCGTCCGATCCAATAAAGCCAAAATAGATGAAATGGACTTTGCTTTTGGACAAAGAATTGGGAGAATTTAACATCGAATTCGGAATTACCACATGCGTGGCGGTCAACCCGAATTCGATATGGATCGGAGAATAATGATTCAAATCATGGATCGGGGAATGTGAAGAAGCACTTAAGGGTGGAATGTACCCTATAGTAAGAAAGTCAAACTTCGGTAATTTAAGCGAGGCGTTTGTCGAGAAAACCCGAACGAAGTTATTACGGGTAAATTAATTATAAATTATTACGAAGTCTATCGTTATTCAATACAAGTTCTACCCACTCTTTTATTCTACCTAGTTGTGTTCAATGTTTAAATTTGACTCAGGAAAAATTAGACTTTGATTTATCTATTGAAACTTCGTTGGGAGAAACCCGTTACCTCCACTGTTTATTAATCTTGTTGTTTCAAATAAACACTTTCGCGATCTTATCTCTTTGAAAATACTTGCCTTTGAGGTAATTTTTGAAAATGATTGATTAACTACTCATTATTCTTTTTGTAAGGTTGTTAGCTTTCATATTCCTAACCAACTTCATATACTTAATTCAAAGTAACCAAACCCTAAAGTTAATCTTTGTTATATCAAGCCATAAGTAAAGAGCCCCGATCCTTTAGTTGTTGACTTCCTTGTGTGGAATGCACCGCCGAAGCGGACTTTACGTAGGCGACGTCGTGATGAAAGATGGCAAGTTGATAGGTATCATTGTGAGGTCTTTATCCGGGTTAAGGGATAGAAGTCACAGTTGGTATTAATGTGACGTCTTATCCAAGTCTTGGACGAAATATGATTTTGAATGATATTTCTATCCTTAATAAATTTCTTGACGTATTCTTGAAGATTTCTAGCCTACCCAAGAGCGTGAAATCGAATTTTGTATTGAATTCCCAAAGATAAAACCCATTTCTTAAACCCTCAAATATTTCTTCAACTAAAAGGATGCATTTACGAGGATTATGATGAAAGTCATAATAAAAGCATTAGACTAATGAAAATCATGGGTATATGAAGTATTAGTAAGTGTTATGATGAGTTATGTTGGTTATTATGTGAAAACATGAAAGTTTATTTGAAATCACAAAGAGTTGAAAATCAGATTTTGGTGAAAAATGTAACATGAAATTCAATTGACCATATCTCCTATTATATTTTGAATTTTTGAGTGTGGTCAAGTCCTAGAGTTAGATCTACGAGTTACCTAACTAATCCAAGTGGAATTACTGGAAAAGGTGTTGTAGATTTTTGTGTGGACTGATTTTAGCAAAGGAGTGCAAAGCTGTAAAAACCGAAAAAGCTGCTGCCATGATTTTAGAGGGGCTGTTTCGGCCACTTAAATTATGAGAAAAATTCTGGCCTTTTGGGACATGAAGGTATATGGTATAAAGTACCTCCTGTCCAAAAATGAGCTCATTCTGACTTAAAATGAGCAAGTTATGACTATTTCAATATTTAGGTTTTTCCGATTTAAAATGCTTATAACCGGGAGTTCTATAACTCCGATGACCATGAAATTTAAACTGGAAGCTCACGTTAACATGTGTAAGGTCCTGCCAAGATTTGGGAATTTTTGGAGTTAAACTTGAGGTAGCTAATTTCTTAAGGAATTAATTAGAAATTGATTTTTGAAAAATAGTAAATGAATTTTAAAATTTACGAGAAAAATATATTTTCATTATGGGACTATATTATGCTAAATCCCAGAAAAGAAATATTTTTGGGACTGATTTGGTATTTTTCATGAAAATAGTTTAGTTACTGAACATATGAGTTAAATATGTTATGTGAAGTAACAAAGTTGAAAATATGATTTTATGGCTAGAATCCTATATAGTAGTATATGCATATTTTTTTGATGAGGGATTTGATAATTGGTGATGATATCTTATGAGTATGACATTTTGAATGATTAAATGCATTATATGGTAAAGCGTATACAATTGAAATAAATTGTTTATAAATTTAAGAAGTGATTAAAAATTGTTATAATATTAATGATATTAGATTATAAGATTATTAAGTGATTGATAACATGGGATATTCTTGAATCTGGATAAATTATATTATAAATGTTTAATATTTATCCTTTATCTCATTTGATTGATTCTTTATATCATTGACATGATCCTCATGCTTATATTATGTTGAAAGTCATTTGTGGCTCACGTGCATAGATGGACTTGGTATGATTATGACCAGGGATTGTTCGGTATAATCATGACCGTAATTGAAAACACGATTATCTTTGGCACGTAGCATATGGATAATTTGTGATAGTGATACTAATGAATACACGATTATTTTTGGCCGTAGTACATGGATAATTTGTGGTCGTGATACTAATGAATACACGATTATCTTTGGCCGTAGTGCATGGATAATTCGTGGTCGTGATACTAATGAATATCCTTGGTGTGACGCCCCCAAAATAGGTCCATTCCATCCAACCCATTCTGAGTCGCCAAATACATGGTACAGAAATAACTACAACTTTACTATTACAACATATAAACTGTGAGTTTAAATACAGATATTGTCATCTAGACAATATCCACACGCAAATAAATCCCCATCATAATTATTGATACATTATTTTACAAAAATGGTGAGGACTACTAAACGACTCTCTCTAGAACCTTCATTCCATACACCGACTAGTCTTTCGCTACATTCTAGCGCCCCGAGAAGAAAAATGGAACAACAAGGAAAAGGGTGAGCTCAACTAGCCCAAAGAAGAATATTATGACTAAGATAATATACAACAAATTATCGTTAGTCTTCAACAGGAAAAATCTAATAGAATACAATAGACAACAAATTTTAAATCAATATTCGCAATGAAATAATAATTCATTAGAAGAGTTAAGTAGAGAATGCAAACTACTATCTTACATGTATGAATTTAAAAGTTCATCGTCTCATCTTTTATCCTCGTAACATCAATCAATATACATCTAGAATCAAATATTCATCTTTGCACTACAAAAGCCAAAGATATTCATCGATTGGTCATGTTCATCTAAACACTGCTCATCTTGCACCACTACCAAAGATATTCTTCAGAAATCATTCATCTTTGCACTACATGTGCCAAAGATATTCAATAATATCATCATTTAAGACCGAGGATGATGAAAATATTTTTTAAAGAAACGAATCCGGTGAAACAAAATGACAAGGATTAAGGATTAAGGATTAAGACTTTGTTTTTATCCATGTTCAAAAATACCTCAAAAATAATCATAGTGGTGTAAAATTCAAGAATGATCAAAACATGGATACAATCAAAGCTAGTATCCGAATAGATATTTTGGACAAAAAGAAGAAATTTTATTTTTCAGTGAATAGTGTCGTATACGTGAATAGTAACTCCGACACCAAAAGATAGAAATTCTACAAAAAAAACATCTTCACGCTTTTATGAATAGTACTCGTGAATAGTAACTCGTGAATAAGAACTCATGAATAAGTAACCCCGACATGAAAAAGTTCCAAATTTGATAAATAGTTCCAACCAATATTTCAAAGATAATGATATTGAAGAAATAATATCATTTGAGAAGAAAATAACATCCCTTACAATCGAAAGACAAGATTTCTAACAGTTGAACACAGGATATAGGCTATGAACTTGAACTTGCGATATAGCAACACTCAAAGTATACTCACAAGAATACGCTCAAAATATCGAGAGAGAAATAGAGAAAACTTGGTTTACGGTGTGATTTTCAATTCTAACCTAAGCTCCCTATTTATAGGAAAACGCTTTAAACACCAAAGTAGAAAATTAAATATAATAATATTATTTATAAACAAAATTCCTTAGCCCACCTTTGAAATCTGATTTCAGCCATAGCACATGTTAAATGAGGTTCACAAACTCACCAAAAACGTTTTTCTCAAAATAATTAATTAAAACTCCCAAAAATCAATTATTTCGGAACTCCGAAACTTCAATAATTCATAATAAATAGCCCTTTTATCAGAAAATTTGAATCTCACGATTTTTTATAGGAAATTCAATTCTCTACAACTTTGCAGAAGAAAGTTTTTCCAAATTCCAAACATAAATTGACCGAAATCCATAAACGGTCGATTTACTATTTATAATCAAATTTCAGCCAAGAAATGGGGTCCACCGACACACAAAACATGTGTTAATCATTTAATGCCACAAAAATACTCTTCCTCCTCATATACTCATATATCCCACATTCATTATAAAAATATCACCGTTAATATATTATTAAAATAATATATTTAAATGAATTATTTTATCAGAAAAAAATAAAATATTAATTTTCAACAATTGTCATTTTAAAATTTTTCTCCATCTATATCCACATAAAATTAATATTTTCCTCATCATATAAATCAATAATTAATTATTCACAAATAATATTACAGAATCACAAGATCTTGCAACCGGTAGCCGCTCTTAAAGAAGAGGGCTTTCAATAAGGATCTCTCCTTCTCAAGTAGCCTTGATTAGGTGACCAAACCTCTCCTTAGGCGTAACTTTCTAGACATTGCCAATAATGTTATCTAATAATATTATTCAGATAATATGAATTATTGCTTCGATAATAAAAAAAAATTTGTGTAATGACAATTATTGAAACAACAAAGAATATAAAATATCAACGCAACAATTATTGAATCAATAAAATAAAATATCGAAGCAAGAATTACCGTAACAATTATTGAGTAGTGCCTTCTTACGTAAGAATCAATAATTGGTGTAATCTGGTATGTCTTTCTTGTTCAACAACGCGTGTATTAGTGTGTTTTAACCACCGGGTATTCCAACAAGATAATCTGTGAATAACTACTGTGAGTTATTTATAAACAACTTATATTTGTCGTTTTCTTCATCCAATCGCTTTAGTTATGGGCCCACAAAAGATCTGCAAGGTCGCACGAATATTCCCCGAAAAGACGAATATTTCACGACTCAAAACGAATATTCCCCAGATGATAATGAATATTTTATCACCACTTGCTTATTTAAAATATTTGCACATTTTATCCATAACTAACCACATTAATCAAATCCACCCCTTACTATTTCAAAATAATAAATAAAGGAAATTCCTTTTATTTAAAAATTTTCGGTCTTACACTGGCCTTTAGTGCGAGGATGATTCGATGATATGGATTAATTATTGAAATTTGAGTCTCAAAGAATGAAATATTAATTCATGGATGTGGTAAAAGTCATCTTTGGTAGTAGTACATTGATAGACTTGGTATGATTATGACCAATCGATTATTGGTATAATCATGATCAGTAATTGAAAACACGAATATCCTTGGCGAAGAGTGCATGGATAATTCGTGGTCGCGTGATACTATTAAGTCAAAGGTCTCAAAGATTATTGGTTTTCTGAGTTGTATATCTTTAGCTTGTAGTGCAAAGATGAATTGTTAATAAATATCTTTGGCACATGTAGTGCAAAGATGAATTGTTAATGAATATCTTTGGTAGGATTGCAAAGATGAATTTAATGTTTTCAACGATAAAGGTATTCAAGGTATCCTCACCTCTTTTATCATACAGTCACGTACTCTAATTTTGAGGCAAAATTCAATAAGGAGGGAGATTGTGAGACCCATATTTTATCAATAAAGATTTAAATTTTTGTCTAAATAATTTTTAATATTATGGTGTGAATTTGAGATAATATTATAGTTGTGGGTAATATTTATAAATTTTGCAAAGTATGCAAGTGGTTATATTATATTCGATTGGTGGGGAATATTGGTTTAGCGAGGAATATTCATCCAACTACTCAATCATTAGTGGACCCCCTAGCGGAATTATTCATCGGATTGAGAAAACGACAAAAATATTTTATTGAAATAACGGCGGAAGTTTTACAGGTTGATCATTGTTGAACTACTCGGTAGTAAAAAATACAAGATGTCGTGTGGTTGCATAAGTAGCACACCGGTATTGATTATTGATGCTTATGTGAGAAGTCACTCGGTTTGATTTCATTATTGTCGATTAATAATATGAATATTATTATAGCGATAATGACGTTTTGTTTTATTCAGTATTATTAACGTAATAAAGCGAAACATCTTTTTATATAAAAAGCAGAATACTTTATTAAAGTTATTATATAAATAGAATATATTATATTTTATTATGCATAGTGTTGCATTGTGTGTTTTGCGTAGTATTTTGCATAGTGTTGCGTAGTGTTTGCATAGTAAAATGTTTTTATATAAATAGAATTTATTATATTTTATTTAAAAGATTTTGCTTTTAAATATGGACCGTCGATTAAAGTAAATCAATCTGGATGATTCATGGATTAATTACTATGCATTTTATTTTCCTATAAATAGAAGCTCATTCCTTCATTATTTTCTTTAATTCACTTTGAAACTACAGAGAGAAACTATAGAGAGAAAGAAGAAAAGTATTCGCTACTTCACTTTGCCAATATTCGGTTCTTCTAAGGTAGAGAATATTATTTGTTGCACTGTAAGGGTGTTATTCTTTTGTATTCATGAAGAGAACTTCTGTTGTTATTCCATTGTTTATTATTTTGTTGGAATAACCGGTAAAAGTGGTATACCCTATACATAACCTGTATACGCGGCATACCCTATACTTGGTGAAATCCTTATATTATTCCATTCTTATTTATTCTGTTGGAATAACTCAGATCACGCGGAATCCCCTATACTTGGTGATCTTCTTCATTATTCCATTCTTTATTATTACATTGGAATATCCCATGCGTATGTTTTACGGACTGGTTCCATTGTTTATTATTCCGCATTTATTATTCATTTGGAATATCACATGCGTGTGTTTTACAGGACACGGTTCCATTGTTAATTATTCAAAGCATTTATTATTACATTTGGATCATCCTGTCGATGTGAATTTCAAGTGACTGGTTAGATTATTATTATTACATTGGAATAACTTTTGTCATGTCTGCAATCTGCGCATGCATGGTGATTTCTTTTGTTATTCCATTCTTTATTATACCCGGTTGGTTAAATCTTTGACTTTATACTCCATGAAATTAGTGGAATATCCTTGATATTTAAGGCTTCATCCAAAGATCTTTTCATGAAAATATTCTTCCGATCATTCTTGAATTTTACTCTACAAAGCAAAGATATCTTGTTGACAATTTGGACGTTAATAATTCCTAGATAAATTAATTCTTGAACTTGTTTTATTGAATTCTTATATCATTGTCATCATCCTCATGTTTATATTATGTTAAAAGTTATCTTTCGCTTACGTGCATAGATGAACTTAGTATGATTATGACACTGGTTCATTCGGTATAATCATGGCTTGATATAAATGATGTGACAAAAGTCCTCGATTGCTTTATAATGCGTTGGTGGATAGTTTTTGGTATGATTATGACGAGAGGTGATTCGGTATAGTCATGACCATTGATAATTTGATGAAAATCCTTGGCCGTAATGCGTGGATGATTAGATATTGTGGTTTATTCATTAAAGTCGAGTCTCGGCTATAACAATGATGAAAAACCTTTTAAATCATAAAAGATAGTAGATTTTATTTTCTACTTGACTCTTTTAATGGATCGCTTATTATTCACCGCAGATTAAACTTGTTATCTATTGTATTTTATCGGTTTAACACTTTGTTGAAGGCTAATGATAATTTATTCGCATTATCTTAGTCATAATATTTCTTCTTGGGCTAGTTGAGCTCACCCTTTCTTTTCACCGTTCTCTTCAAGAAATGAGAACATAATTGGGACAAGTCGGGGAGCGGAGTAATGGTCCGGAGGATAGCATTAGTAGTCCTCACTATTACGTGAAATAGTGTGATAATAGTTGTAATGAGGACTCCTTTTGAGTTTGTATAATATCTAGTAGACAATATTTGTATTCAAACTCACGATTTATGTCGTATTGTATACCTACGATTATATTAGTAAGTTGTATTTGAATTTATGTACCTATGTAAGTGGCGACCCAAGATGGGTGACGTATACCTAATTTTGGGGGCGTCACACGCACCGTATATAACAACACTCTCAAAGTATTAAAATACTCACAAGAAACGCCAATATATATCGAGAGAGAAAGAGAGAGGATTTTAGTTTCGGTGTAATTTTCAATTTAACCCAAGACCCTATTTATAGGAAAACGCTAGTAACACCAAAGCGAAAATTTAATATATTATTATTATATTTACAAAATTGTCAAGCCCACCTCTTGAATCTGAATTCAGCCACCTTGCACATGTTTAATGCAGCCCACCAAGTAAAAAACAATGTTTTTGTAATTAAAAATAATTAAAACTTTCAAAAATCAATTATTTCGGAACTACGGAACTTCAATAATTCATAATAAATAGCCCTTTATCAGAAAAATTCAAACCACATGTCTTTTTTATAGGAAATTTCATTCTCTACAACTTTGCAGAAGAAAGTTTTTCCAAATTCCAAACAAAAATTGACCGAAATCCACAAACCAAGCGATTTTAATAAAGTATAATCAAATTTCTATTAAGAATTGAGTCTACCGACACACACAAAACATGTGTTAATCATTTAATGCCACAAAATACTCTTCCTCCTCATATACTCATATATCCCACATTCATTGTAAAATATCACCATCAATATATTATTAAAATAATATATTTAAATGAATTATTTTATCAAAAAAAGATAAAATATTAATTTTCAACAATTGTCACATTAAAAATTTTCTCCATCTATATCCACATAAAATCAATATTTTCCTCGTCATATAAATTAATAATTAATTATTCACAAATAATATTACGAGAATCACATTCTTGTAACCGCATACGGTTCCAGGAAAGAGGGGCTTTCCAATAAGGATCTCTCACTTCTTGGCGTATGCAATTAAATGACCAAACCTCTCCTTGTAGCAGTAACTTTCTAGATATTGCCAATAATGTTATCTAATAATATTATTAGGATAATATGAATTATTGCTCAGATAATAGAAAATACTATCAATGACAATTATTAAAACAACAAGTAATATAAAATATCAACTTGAATTATTGAATTAATAAAATAAAATCTTTGAATAGTAATTATCGTAACAATTATTGAGTAGTGCCTTCTTACGTAAGAATCAATAATTGGTGTAATACCGTGTCTCTTGTTTTTTAACCATAGGGTATTCCAACAAGATAAACTTGAATAACTCACGCAAGTTATTTATAACCAACTTATTCTTGTTGTTTTCTTCATCCAATCGCTTTTAGTTATGGGGCTAACACAAGGTCGCTTGCGGCGTCGCATACGAATATTCCTCGTGCAGTAGAATGTAAGACCCCTGAACTTTTATAAATAAAGATGAATTTTTTTCTATAAATATTATTTTTGAATAAATTTGATATAATGTTATAGTTGTGGGTAATATTTATAAATTTTGCAAAGTATGCAAGTGGTTATATTATTCGATTGGTGGGGAATATTAGGTTTAGCGAGGAATATTCGCATACAACTACTCAATCATTGGTGGACCCCACAAATGTAATTCATCATCGGATTGAGAAAAAGACAAAATATTTTATTGAAATAACGGCGGAAGTTTTACTGATTGATCATTGTTGAACTACTTCTAGTAAAAAAAAATACGATGAATACGTGTGGTTGCATAGTAGTAGCGACACCGGTATTGATTATTAATGCTTATGTGAGAAGTCACTCGGTTTGATTCCATTATCACGATTAATAATATGAATTATTATAGCGATAATGACGTTTTGTTTTATTCGTATTATTAACGTAATAAAAGTGAAACATCTTTATATAAAAGCGAATACTTTATTAAAGTTATTCTATAAATAAAATATATTATATTTTATTATACATAGTGTTGCATAGTATTTTGCATAGTGTTGCATAGTATTTGCATAGTAAAATGTTTTTATATAAATAGAATATATTATATTTTATTTAAAAGATTTTGCTTTAAATACGGGTGCGTCAGATTAAAGTAAATCAATCTGGACCGTTCATGGATTAATTTCTATGCATTCTATTTTCCTATAAATAGAAGCTTCATTCCTTCATTATTTTCTTACGAATTCACTAAAACTACAGAGAGAGCTATAGAGAGAAAGAAGAAAAGTATTCTGCTACTTCACTTTGCCAATATTCAGTTCTTCTAAGGTAGGGAATATTATTTGTTGTACTCGTAAGGATATTATTCTTTTGTATTCATGAAGAGAACTTGATTATTCCATTCCTTATTATTACATTGGAATAACACGTATACGCTGTGAATTACCCTATACTTGGTGACATTTCTTCATTATTTTTCTTTATTATTCATTTGAACATCACATCTCGTGTGTTTTTACAGGACTGGTTAAAATCTTTATTATTCTGTTGGAACATCACATGCGTGTGTTTTACACCGGACTGGTTCCGTCTTTATTATTACATTGGAACATCCATGCATGTGTGTTTTACAGGACTGGTTCCGTCTTTATCATTCTGTTGGAATATCCTCTCTGCATGTGTTTTACACTTTGGATCAGTTCCATCTTTATTATTCATTGGAACATCACGTTCGGTGTAATTTCACACGACACAGTTCCGATTATTATTATTACATTGGAATAAACTCGCCTAATCGCAAGTACCGCATGCGTGGTGATTTCTTTTGTTATTCCATTCTTTATTATACCCGGTTGGTTAAAACTTTGACATCTATACTCCATGAAATTAGTAGAATATCCTTGATATTTGCTTTTCATCCAGTATCTTTTCATGGAAATATTCTTCTGATCATTCTTGAATTTTACTCTACAAAACAGTATCATGTTGACAATTTGGACGTTAATAATTCCTAGATAAAATAATTCTTGAACTTGTTTTATTGAATTCTTATATCATTGTCATTATCCTCATGTTTATATATTTTTTTAAAGTCATCCATGGCACTGTAGTGCGTAGATGGACTTGGTATGATTATGACCGAGAGACTATTTTGTGTCATGACCGTAATGTTACAAATGATGTGGTAAAATCCTCAAAGGGTCAGGCGTAGTGCATTGATGGGACGATTGTTGGCATGATCATGACCATTAATGAATACACAACTATTCTCGCCCGTAGTGCATGAATAATTGTGGTCGTAATCTTAAAGAATATCTTGGCGTAAGTGCGGGGTGATTCGATGATGTGGATTATTTATTAAAAGTCGAGTCTCGGCTATAATGATGATGAAAAACCTTTTAAATCATAAAAGATAGTAGATTTTATTTTCTACTTGACTCTTTTAATGGATTGCTTGTTCACCGCAGATTAAACTTAATGTTTATTATATTTTATCGTTTAACAACTTGTTGAAGGCTAATGATAATTTATTACGCATTATCTTAGTCATAATATTTCTTCTTGGGCTAGTTGAGCTCACCCTTTCTTTCACTTTGTTCTCTTGAGGAAATGAAGAGAACATATTTGGGACGAGAGTCTGGGGAGCGGAGTAATGGTCCGGAGGATAGCATTAGTAGTCCTCACTATTACGTGAAATAGTGTGATAATAATTGTAATGAGGACTCCTTTTGAGTTTGTATAATATCTAGTAGATAATATTTGTATTCAAACTCACGATTTTATGTCGTATTGGATACATAGTGATTATATTAGTAAGTTGTATTTAAATTACGTACCATGTATCTGACTACCCAAGATGGGTGATGTATACCTAATTTTGGGGGCGTCACAAAGAATATTCCACGACCAAACGAATATTCCCCGTCAACAATGAATATTTTAAAACCACTTGCTTGTTTGAAATAATTTCGCATTTTACCCATAACTTACCACATTAATCAAATCAACCCTTACTATTTCAAGATAATAAATAGAGAAAATTTAATTTCATTAAATAATAAGTTGTGGTCTTACATTTTCTTTCACCGTTCTCTTCAGGAAATGAGAATATAGTTGGGACGAGTCGGGAAACGGAGTGACGGTCCAGATGATAGCATTAATAGTCCTCAATATTCTGTTAAATAGTGTGACAATAAATGTAATGAGGACTCCATTGAGAGTGAATATTATGCAGAAGGCAATATTCTGTTTTAAACTCTCACTTATGTTTTTGTCGTATGTTTACGACAGTTGTGTTATTAAGTTTTTATTTGTATTTTGTACCATGTATGTCTGGCGACCCAAGATGGGTGATGTATACCTATTTTGGGGCGTCGCGATTAATATCAAAGCTTAGGATATGATTCTGGCTAAGATGTGAGACAAGAACTAGGAGGGAGAGGCGGGAATTTCTTCGCTAGTATGACCTACCTAAGTTTATTTGGTATTTAATTGGTCGGTCGAGTATAGGGAGGATATGTGAGATGCCAATTAACCTTTATTTTGTGTGATATTTAAAAATGACATCAAGAAAGTTGAGATAAGCAATGGAGCAAAAAATAATATGGCCAAGTATCATGATGACGAGGCTAAGTTCTGAGTTATCGATTTACATCCCATTTGGTTGATAATGAGGAAGCGAATGGCGCGAATGTTTCTAAGAGGTTTGAAAGCGATAGTATCGTCGATACCTCATTTCACATAAACTTTGTTTGTATTAGGATGTTGTGAATAGGGCTTCCGATTATTGGAGTAGCGATAATGAGTCAAGACAACCAAAAGGTAACGACCAACAACACGATAATAATCATCACCGGTGCAAACGCCATCGAACAACGATAACCATCGTGGGGAAATTATCATGCCAAGAATGGTGACCACCGGTGGTAATCATGGCATGATAATTTCATTCTTGGCATGATAATTTCCCCACGATGGTCATCATTGTTCGATGGCCGTTATACCGAAGACGATATTATCGTGTTAATCATCATTATCGCGCGCTCAATAAGCGGAGCCCTATTCACAACATCCGAATATAAACAAAGTTTATGAGAAATGAGGTATTGACGTATATCGGGTTTCAAACCTCTTAGAAACATTCGCGTCTTTCGCTCCTCATTATCGACCCAATGGAATGCAAATCGGGATAACTCTGCAAACTTAGCCTCGTACTGCGATACGGTCTCTCTAGAATAATAAAGGGTTAAAATGACTCTTGGTAATATTGAAGAGACAACTACTATTTGTGAAGGGGCAATTAACTCTTGGAACACCGAAGAGGCGAATAACTCTTGGAAAGCTGAAGGGTCAAATAACTCTTGGAAAACTGAAAGGACAAGTTACTATTAAAACTTGTGAATAGTAACTCATGAATAGTAACTCGTGAATAGTAACTCATGAATAATAACTCGTGAATAGTAACTCAAGAATAGTAACTCGTGAATAACAACTCATGAATAGTAACTCGTGAATAGTAACTCCGACACGAAAAGTTTCCCGAATACCCGATTGAACAATATAACCTCCAGACATCAATTATCATCAGAATAGATGTCGATTTCTACTAACACAAATAATCCCAACACAATGAAACTATCAAATTCATCTTTAATCAACACGAACTTATCCATCATTAATATCATAACTCACAATATTTAGCAACGAGGTTGTTCCCGGAAAGAGGGGCTTTCAATAAGGATTTCTCCTATTAGGCGCCATGATTAGGTGACCAAACCTCTCCTCGACAAAATTTCTAGACATTGTAAATATTGCAATTTAATAATATGAATAACTTTGTCGTCTCAATTATTGATTTAATAATATATCATATAATGCGGATGATCTTTGTGACAATAATCGAATCAATAATATGAGAGATATGATGCGTAATTCTTGTAGCAATAATTGAGTATAAGCGGAGTGACTTCTCACGTAAGCATCGATAATCAATACCGTGCTGCTACTATGCAACCACGCAGTATTCTTGTACTTTTACTACCGGGTAGTTCAACAGTTTTAACAATAACACCTTCGCTGTTATTTATAAAATTTTGTCGTTTTCTCAATTCGACAATAATTCCATTGTGGGGTCCATCGATGATTGTGCCGTTGTACGAATATTCCCCGACACAAAGAATATTCCCCGACCAATCGAATATAATATAACAACTTGCATACTTTACAAAATTTATAAATATTACCCACAACTATAACTTTATCTCAAATTCACACCATAATATTCAAAAAAAATATTTCGAGAAAATAAAATCTTTATTCGTAAAATTTGGGGTCTCACAATCTCCTCTCCTTATGAAATTTTGCCCTCGAAATTTACGTATGTACCTGGTATGCCGAACAGATGAGGACACTTCGTCAGATCCTATCTCTTGAGGTATAACCTTTAAGCAAAGAATATATTCCAGGATTTTAACAGGTTCATCTTCATACGTTGAATTATCCGCTATCTTGTATGGTTCTAAATCAATAATGTGGTTCGGGTTGTCCACATATTTACGTAACATCGATACGTGACAAACGTTATAAACACGCAACATATTTGGCGATAAAACGAGTCTATAAGCCACAATTCCTACTCGATCAAGGATTTCAAATGGGCCAATAAAATTGAGATAATCACCATGCATGCAGTACTTCGCATAGACAGGTTATTCCAACAGAATAATAAATACGGAATAATAAATAATGGAACCAGGTCAGGTGAAATTCATACCGACAGGATATTCCGACAAAATATTAAATACGGAATAATAAATAATAGAACCAGGTCCGGCATAAAACGCACAGACAGGATATTCCAACAGAATAATAAAGAATAAAATAACAGAAGGATTTCACCAAGTATAGGGGATTCCGCGTATACATGTTATTCTAACAGAATAATAAAGAATGGAATAACAGAAGTTCTCTTCATGAATACGAAAGAATAATACCCCTTACGGGTACAACAAATAATATCCCTTACCGTAAAAGAAACTTGATATCGGAATAGTAAAGTAGCAGAATACTATTCTTCTTTCTCTCTATAATTCTCTCTACAGAGTTTCATTGAATTAAGAAAAAAATAATGAAGGAATGAGCTTCTATTTATAGAAAAAGCTGAGAGTGACTCTTGAGTCTTAACGAAGGGTCAAAATGACTCTTGGTAATATTGAAGAGACAACTATTATTTATGAAGGGGTAATTAACCCTTGGAACACCGAAGAGGCAAATAACTCTTGGTAATATTGAAGAGACAACTACTATTTGCGAAGGGGTAATTAATCCTTGGAACATCGAAGAGACAAGTAACTCTTGGAAAACTAAAAGGGCAACTTACTATTAAAACTTTAAAGCAACGATCCATATTGATTTACTATTATCATTTCAATCAACGATCTGAAAAATTAGCACATCTCCTCATGAAATAATATTATACCCAAATACCCGAATGCACAATACTAGAGTGAATAGTAATCAGGTGAATAGTAACTCGTGAATAGTAACTCATGAATAGTAACTCATGAATAGTAACTCGTGAATAGTAACTCATGAATAGTAACTCGTGAATAGTAACTCATGAATAGTAACTCCGACACAAAAAGTGCCTCGAATACCCGATTGAACAATATAACCTCCAGACATCAATTATTATCGAAATAAATGACAATTTCTACTAACACAAATAATCTCAACACAATGAAACTATCAAATTCATCTTTAATCAACACGAACTTATCCATCATTAATATCATAACTCATAATATTTAACAACCATGTTGTTCCCAGGAAAGAGGGGCTTTCGATAAGGATTTCTCCTATTGGCGAAAGCGATTAGGTGACCAAACCTCTCTCTTGTGAACTTAGACATTGTAAATATTGCGATTTAATAATATGAATAACTTTGTCGTCTCAATTATTGATTTAATAATATATCATATAATGCGAGATGATCTTTGTGACAATAATCGAATCAATAATACGAGAGATATGACGCAAAGAATTCTTTAGCAATAATTGAGTATAAGCGGTGACTTCTTACGTAAGCATCGATAACCAATACTGGTGTCTTCTTATGCGACCACGCCAGCGTATTCTTGTACTTTACTTCTTCTAAGGGTAGTTCAACAGCGGTTTTAATGGTAACACTTCCGTCGTTATTTTCATAAAAATATTTTGTCATTTTCTAACTTCTGACGATGCTTGGTTGTTAGGGTCCACCAATGATTATCTTGGTCATCTGAATATTCTCAAACAAAAAGAATATTTCCTACCAAACGAATATTATATAACAACTTGCGTACTTGCAAAATTTTCAAATACTACCCACAACTATAACATTATCTCAAATTCACACCATAATATTAAAAAAAAAATCGAGAAATTTAAATCTTTATTTATAAAATTTGGGGTCTCACAACAGTTCTCAACCGAGATTCAAGGCACGGCTTGTTGTGAAAGGCTTTGGTCAGAGGAAGGGAGTTGATTTTGATGAGATATTTTCACCAGTTGTGAAGATGTCTCTATTGAATTGTGTCTTGGTATAGGCTGCAGTATGAATTTAGAAGTTCAGCAGCTTGATGTGAAGACCGCATTTTTGCATGGTGACTTAGAAGAAGAAATTTATATGGAGCAACCTGAGGGCTTCATAGATAAGGGTAATGATCAGTTAGTTTGCAAATTGAAGAAGAGCTTGTATGGATTGAAGCAAGCTCCAAGGCAGTGGTATAGAAAATTCGATTCTTTTATGACTAAGCATGGGTATTCAAGAACTAATTCAGATCATTGTGTGTTTGTGAAAAAATATCCAGATGGAAATTTTATTATTCTCTTACTTTACGTTGATGATATGCTTATTGTGGATCAAGACACGAGCAAGATTAGCAAGTTGAAGTCAGAGTTGAGCAAATCCTTTGCCATGAAGGATTTGGGTCCAACAAAGCAAATTCTAGGGATGAGAATTGTTGCGTGACGTGAGATCACGTAAATTTGATTTGGTTATCTCAAGAGAATTACATTAAAAAGGTTCTTGAGAGGTTCAATATGGACAAAGAAAGCACATTAATTGTTCACTCACTACAGCCACTTCAAAATTAGTTCAAGAGCGATTGTCCTAAAAGTGATGAAGAGAAAAAGAGATGCAAAAACTCCTATAGTTCAACAGTTGGTTCTTTGATGTATCTTTATGGTTTGTACTAAATGCGGATATTGCTTTCACTTGATCGGGGTTGTTAGTCGTTTTACATCTAATCCAGGAAAGAACACTAAGCGATGAAGTGAAATGGATTACGAGGTATCTTGGGGCACTTCAAAGATGAGTTTGTGTTTTGGTAAAGCAAAGCTATTCTTGCGGGTTCTGATTCGATATGGGTGGTGATGTCGATAGTGAAAATCTACTTACGGTTATTTGATTACCTTTGCGGGGGAAGCGATGGCGTAGCAATCAAGGTTTCTGAAATGTGTTGCTCTCTACCACAAAGGCGAGTTCATCGCCATCACGAAGCTTGCAAAGAACTATTGTGGTTGAAGAAGTTCTTACGAGAGTTGGGTTTGAAACAAGAAAGGTATGTTCTTTATTGTGATAGTCAGAGTGCGATCCACTTGAGTAAGAATTCTTCATTTCATTCGAGATCGAAACACATTGATGTTAGATATCATTGGATTCGTGATGTCTTAAACGATAAGTTGTTACAACTTGAAAAAGTTCACATTGATGATAACACTTCGGATATGTTGACTAAAGCATTGTCTAAGGACAAGCATGAGAAGTGTCGACTCTTGGCAGGAATGGTCGAATCCTCCACATAAGTCGGGAGGGGGAGAATTGTTGGGTTTCCCTCCTTTGTGGGACCCATCTATTTCTTAATTACAGTCTTTGGCATGCACTTTGGTAAATGCATGGCTTTTATTTTTGGTGATTTCCCATGCATGACTCTTGGTATTTTCAAGTTTGGCTTGGAGTCTTCAAGATGATTCAAATCCTTATAAAATCTGAGACATGTCCCATTTATCAGAGATGTACAACAGATATAGAAAAGAAGAGTGAGAGAGCTCCATTCAGATAACTTCTTTGTTCTTGGAGATTTGTTTTCTCATTTATGAGGTATTTTCCTCTTGTGATTTACACTTATGGTGTGTTTGTAAGGCTTATGCTTTTTTGGCCATTTTGTAAACTCTATTTGGTGATAGTGGAAGAAAGCCGGCCTCGGTCTTGTGGATGTACTGCTCGGTTTGAGGAACCACGTAATTCTTGTGTGCTTACTTCTTTTGTTATTTTTTTACATTGCTTCTATTGATATACACTCGTAAGAAAGTCATATTTTTCCCAACATACCGTTACATATCAAAAACTCCAAGGAGTGGCCATGGGGTGGGGTCTTAACACCATAGCAGTAAATAAACTCCACAACACAAATTTTAAAATCCCTTAGCTAAATTAACAAAAAAATTGTATAAACATGGGAATACATCTTCTGCAGAAGCAAAACCAATCAAAGTCAAAATATCCAAAATTTGGAGTCCAGCAGAACAGAGACGTTGCCGGATACTTTAATTTTGTCCATAACTTGAGATACTAACACAAACTTACCTAATTTAGAAGCTAAGAGAAACGCACTAGTTAAACACCAGAAATAATTATAATGCCAACCATAAATAATTATAATGCCAACTTTACTCTATAACAATTCTACTCTAAATAATTGTTTTATAAATTTAGCAAATAAATAATAATTAATATTGAAAAATATATAATGTATAAACACAAGCAACCAAATATAATATACTAATTCAACTTTAGTTACTAATTTTATTTCATATAAAACAACATTTTAGGTTATGTTAAATGATGGTGAGATTGAATTATTTTTACTAATTTATTACAACTTCAAATTATTTTATTTTATAATTTGTTTATTATTTAATGTTGTGTATTATATTTTTTTACTTCTAATATTAATCGTAAGTGAAAAGTTAATATTTTTGAGGCATAAAAGTGGTGCATGAAATTAAATAACGAATTAGTTGTGACATAAAATAACGAAAGTAGGTGTTTTTTAAAATAAAAGAAAGTGGTGTTAAATTAATAAAAATAATCATTTATTATCCATCATATTTATAACACAAACGTAGCCTTAGCAAAATGACAGTGAAAAGAAAGTATGACTTATATATTAATAATTAAAATTTAAAAATCATGATGATAATTTTTTATTATAATAATTTTGCCCTCTTTTAGCTACATAACTATGCAATAAAGTTTGACTTAAAAACTAAAGTTAGACTTTTAAATTTTATTCAACTTTAAATTCTAAAACTATATATACATTAGAAAGTTTAAATATAAAATTTATATTAAAATTAAAAATTATGTAAAAATTGAATATTAATTACAAACGACAATCATGCTACTAACACTTAATATGTAGATTTTATTCACTTATTTTTTAGTAGAGTTCGTAAAAATTATAAATATAATATCAATAATAAGTTAATTTGTGAAATTATAAAAAATTATAATTATTATATATATATATATAATGAATAATTAATTGTTTAAAAAACAAAAAAAATAAATCACTCCTTAGTGCACGAAGGGCTAGTACAAAATAATACTACTCAACCCGAAGAAATGTTAAATATTTACTTGCTTCAACGTATAGTGAAATGTTAATTTAATTGAGTAATACTACATAGATAAATTATTTTATAAATTTTTATAAATTATTGATATATAGTTAAATCTTGAACGTTGATCAACAAATTAATTTAATGTAATTTTTGACTCCACACAATATGATGGGATGAATTATATTATAACATATCTATAGAATAATTTGTGTGTCTAGATAATTTTCGATAGACGAGGCACTCAATTGTAATTTGCCAACATCTTGGATAAAAATTCAACCAAATTCGTTTCACATTTGTAATTTACTCCTGAATTTGATGTTTCACGCAGATCCAACACAGCCATTACAGAGTAGATCCACCGGCTCCCCTCTCTATTAGTACTTCTGATCTACCCAGAGACAAATGCCCAACCCCTTAACCTACACCCCATATCTGTTTACGATAGTCTCACTTCACCGTCGGCCATTCTTCTCTGCCGCGGTGATCTATTAAGCATTGCTCAGGGTTCCTCCTGATCAACATCTATATTTATCAGATCTGAGGTAAATTTCGAAACTGTATTGAGTTTACATTGAATTCAATTGAATGTTGTACGCTGTGTTTGATTAGGGATTGAGATTTGAATTAGACGTGGAAGATGTTGACGAAATTCGAGACAAAGAGTAACAGAGTGAAAGGGCTAAGTTTTCACAGCAAGAGGCCATGGATCTTAGCGAGTCTTCACAGCGGAGTGATTCAGCTTTGGGATTACAGAGTTGGAACTCTCATTGATCGATTCGACGAGCACGATGGACCTGTTCGTGGCGTCCATTTCCACAATTCTCAGCCTCTATTTGTTTCTGGAGGTCTTAGTTCTCTCCGTTATTTCAATCATTTTTTTGAATCAATTTAGTTCGTTGCATTATGCAATTGGATTTCGTTGAATTAGGATGGTAATAGTAAAGATTTGTTAGTTTTATGCATATTTTGTTCTCAATTCTGCCGCATCTTTTCTGTATTTGGTTTTCATCTAATACATTTGTTCAGTGAACTGATTACTTTTAAATAGAAATTATATTTGCCATTTACTTGTGTTTTCTCTTTCTTTGTATGTTCTTGCCTTGTCTGTTTGAATCTATAAAAGAGCTGAGGGAAATTAAATGAACAGTGAAATTAAAGGAAGAGGGAAATGAAATGAATATAAAGGCAAAGGTTTTGTCAATAATCACATTGCTCCTGTTTTTAGCATTACTTGATAGGTTTTGGAAAATTATATATATACAAACTTATAACTTATTTTGTGAAGATGTTTATGTCGTTCTGTAGGTTTACTTCCCCTAAATCTTTCTGAAAAGCGTTATGATCATTGGCCTTTAGGAAATGAAACATAAATCGATGTGAACTTAACTTTTTCTAAACATCTTGAAATATTATAATCCCTTACCTCTATTCAATTTGGAAAAATACTCAACTATAATTATCGTTTACTTTAATTTATGAGTTATTTGTTACATTAGTTATCAATATGTGTGTGTATATATATCTGTAAATGTTGTTTTAGAATTTTTTTAGGTGTTACTGTTGTGGAAGGATTTTGGCATTGTACTTTTTGGTTTATCAGAATGATGATATGCGCAGGAGACGATTACAAGATCAAGGTGTGGAATTATAAGTTGCATAGGTGTTTATTTACCCTTCTTGGACATCTGGATTACATCCGTACTGTCCAATTTCACCATGAGTATCCCTGGATTGTTAGTGCTAGTGATGATCAGACTATCAGGATATGGAATTGGCAGTCTCGTACTTGCATTTCTGTCTTGACAGGACACAACCATTATGTAATGTGTGCTTTGTTCCATCCGAAAGAGGACCTTGTTGTATCAGCCTCATTGGATCAGACTGTTCGGGTTTGGGATATTGGTGCCCTGAGGAAGAAAACGGTTTCACCTGCTGATGACATCCTACGGTTGAGTCAGATGAATACAGATTTTTTTGGTGGAGTTGATGCTGTTGTTAAGTATGTCTTGGAAGGTCATGATCGAGGAGTCAACTGGGCTTCATTCCATCCCACTCTCCCCCTCGTCGTCTCTGGAGCAGATGACCGCCAGGTTAAAATCTGGAGAATGAATGGTATGATCTTGTTCTCTAAACTTGATTTATTCCATGTAAGTTTACATTTCCTGTTAACATACAGATTGCATTAGCGCCCATTCCCAGAAAAAGATAAAAAATAAAACGAAAACAAATAAAATATATCGATAGTACTAACAAATATCAATTGTGGTTACGTATGCATGTGTTATTCAACTCTTGGAAAAGATTTTTCTTTGGTTTTGTTCTTCGTCTAGTCTCTTTCACACGTGAAGTTGCATTAAACAGTTTCTACCTTTTTTTAAAGAATAGATTTTCAGCCTAAATGATAGTAACTGCTGCATTTTTCCCCCTCCTTTATGAACCAGTTATGGAAAATGTAAGTGCTACTTCTATCAACAAACCATTTAGGAACTAAGACAAAAAAACACATTTGGGCTATTTCTTGTACAACAGTGTTTTTGGTTTCCCATCTAAACATATAAATACATATATCACCATGGTTCGAAATTGCGTTCGAGGTGCACGTCTCGAGACGCACCTCATAGCGAGGCGGGATTTGGCCGAGGCGAGGTTGACGCGTCAAAGAGAAATTCAGAAGCTTGCGCCTCATTTGGCTGAGACTTACGCCTCAGTGCGTTGCGCCTCAAGGCGTATCAAGGCCTACACCTTGATTTGAATTAAAAAACCCTAAGTATGCGACATGTTCTTCAATTCAAATTGACAGGTTCTCTCTCTTCTTCAGTTCGTGCGACTTCGACATGTTCTCCCTTTCTCTCTCTTCTTCTTCTTCTTCGATAGACTATGTCTTCTTCTTCGTCAGTATGGTTTGTATTTTTTCGTCGTCTTCTTTGTGTTTATGTGATTGTTATTACTGCATATGATTGTAATTACATTACAATCATATAATTATAATTATATCATAATTATTATATTATATAATTATATTACTATAATTATATCATATGTTTATATTATAATTATTACATTATATAATTATATGTATATAATTATTATTACTGTATATATATACAGTAGTAACATTACTCTATAATGTATTGTTACTGTATATATTATATATATCATTTTTTTTTATTATAATGATGGATTATTTTATGATTATATTAGCATTTTTTATAATTTTTTGGGGACTTTTTGGTTTTCAAATCGAGGCTTTCGCCTCACTCCGCCTCGAAGCTTACGCCTCGCCTCGTCCGGAGAAAAATGCGTCGTACCGCTTTTAGCTTTTTCGAACATTGTTTATCACTGATATGTAAATAATGCGAAGTGATTTGGAAGTTGTTGAATTAGTGGCACTAGAAGTTGTGTTGAGTTGAACGTGATAGATGTGATGGGTGGAGTGTGGGGGGTTTGTATTGGGTTGAGAACTATGTTGACTCTAACTTGTCCAGTTGTCTTGGTAGTGTGGTGACCGGTGTGCTATTTATACCGGGATTAACCGCTTATTCTTAATAGATTTCCGTGCTTAGTTTTTGTCTGATGATTTGTTGCATATTCTTGAACAAATTTTAACATGAATTTGTAATGTTTCATATTTTACAAGAAAAAAAATATATATATACGGCCGAGTTTGGCGGGGCTTCATTCCATGTCTTGTTTCCTAGTTTGTTTAGTTGGTGATTATTTAACATTGTACAATGTAAAATCTTATGTGTTGCTAAATATAGGCAACACATATGGAGTAACATTAGAAGCATGCATTTGATTGTCATGGCACCTTTGGTAGGGATCAAGATTGATATCTAGGTTTGGGTCAATGAGACAAAGAAATTCTAGATTTATTATTGGTAATTTAAGTTGCAGTGTGCTCAAAATTGGAGTGGGAGCGAGATTATTTTTGTTTTTGTTTCCGGAAGAAGCTTTCTGATGTCAAGTGCTGTGATAGTGTTATAAATTGGTGGGTTTTAAACTGTGTTACTTATAAACTGACTGTTGGTAGTGATGGTGATATTACGGATGTGCTTTCCTTCTTTCTTTTCTGTAGCGTTTACAAGTTTTTGATTTTTTTAGTTTTTGCCTTCTTTTTTTCCTTCTTAATAATGCTTCAACTTAGGTTGTGCTTTGAAAAATACAATTTACAAAGCACTCTGTCAGAAATTAAATTGCTCAAGAGTATAGCAACCTGAAAAACATGAGCTTTTTATATTTTTCAGATACAAAGGCTTGGGAAGTGGACACCTTGAGAGGGCATATGAACAATGTGTCGTGTGTTCTGTTCCATGCGAGACATGATATTATAGTGTCAAATTCAGAGGATAAGAGTATTCGTGTGTGGGATTCTACTAAAAGGACCGGTCTTCAAACTTTTCGTAGAGAGCATGACAGATTCTGGATTCTAGTGTCCCATCCTGAGATGAACCTTCTGGCAGCAGGACATGATAGTGGCGTGATAGTCTTCAAGTTGGAGAGGGAACGCCCTGCCTTTTCTGTTAGTGGGGATTGTCTGTACTACGTGAAAGATCGATTTCTGCGCTTCTATGAGTACTCAACTCAGAAAGAAACCCAAGTTATACCAATTCGTAGGCCTGGTTCGACTAGTTTGAACCAAGGACCCAAGACTCTTTCTTATAGTCCTACTGAAAATGCAGTTTTGATATGTTCAGACGTGGATGGGGGATCTTATGAACTCTATATTATACCCAAAGACAGCTTTGCTAGAGGTGATACAATTCAAGAGGCAAAAAGAGGTATTGGAGGTTCAGCAGTATTTGTTGCTCGAAATAGATTTGCTGTTCTTGAGAAGAGCAGCAACCAAGTATTAGTCAAGAATCTTAAAAATGAAATTGTCAAGAAGAGTGTCCTTCCTGTTGCTACTGATGCAATATTCTATGCCGGTACCGGAAACTTGTTATGCAGGGCAGAGGATAGAGTTGTCATTTTTGACCTCCAACAAAGGATTATTCTTGGAGATCTTCAAACTTCTTTCATTAGGTATGTTGTTTGGTCAAATGATATGGAAAGTGTTGCTTTATTGAGCAAGCATTCTATTGTTATTGCTGATAAGAAACTTTTGCATCGCTGTACTCTTCACGAGACAATTCGAGTTAAAAGTGGAGCCTGGGATGACAACGGTGTCTTCATATATACAACATTAACCCACATTAAATATTGCCTTCCTAATGGGGACTGTGGAATCATAAGGACCCTTGATGTCCCGGTATACATCACAAAGATATTTGGAAACACAATCTTTTGTTTGGATCGGGATGGGAAAAACCGTCCCATTATCATTGATTCAACTGAATATGTGTTCAAGCTTTCTCTGCTGCGGAAGAGATATGACCAGGTTATGAGCATGATTAAGAAATCAGAGCTCTGCGGACAAGCCATGATTGCATATCTCCAGCAAAAAGGGTTTCCAGAAGTTGCCCTCCATTTTGTGAAGGATGAACGAACTCGTTTTAACTTGGCATTAGAAAGCGGGAACATCCAGATAGCTGTTGCTTCTGCCAAGGAGATTGATGAGAAAGATCACTGGTATAGATTGGGGGTGGAGGCCCTTCGTCAGGGTAATGCAGGTATCGTGGAATATGCATATCAGAGGACAAAAAACTTTGAGAGGCTATCTTTCCTTTATCTTGTAACAGGAAATTTGGATAAGCTTTCTAAAATGATGAAAATTGCTGAGGTTAAAAATGATGTTATGGGTCAGTTCCACAATGCCTTGTACCTAGGTGACATCCGGGAGCGTGTTAAGATTTTGGAGAATGCTGGTCATTTGCCCCTTGCATACATCACTGCTGCGGTCCATGGACTTCACGACATTGCTGAACGTCTTGCTACTGAACTGGGAGATAATGTTCCTCCATTGCCGAAAGGGAGGTCAGCTTCTCTTTTAATGCCTCCAAGTCCTATCTTGTGTGGTGGTGATTGGCCATTATTGATGGTCACAAAAGGGATCTTTGAGGGTGGTCTTGACAATGTTGGGAAGGGTGGGCCGGAAGAATATGAAGATGCTGCAGATGCAGATTGGGGTGAAGATCTGGATATTGTGGATGTTGAGAACATCCAAAATGGAGACATCAGCATAGTGCTTGAGGACGAAGAAATGCATGAAGAAAACGAAGACGGAGGATGGGATCTTGAGGATCTTGAACTTCCACCTGATATCGACACACCAAAAGCTGCTAGCAATGTGCGCTCCTCTGTATTTATTGCCCCAAATGCTGGTATGCCTGTGAGCCAGATTTGGGTCCAAAAATCATCTCTTGCAGCTGAGCATGCCGCAGCTGGCAATTTTTGACACTGCAATGCGTTTGCTGAGCGGCAGCTGGGGATAAGGAACTTTGCTCCCTTAAAATCATTATTTATTGATCTTCACACGGGCAGCCATACTTACTTGCGTGCCTTCTCCTCGGCTCCGGTTATCTCATTGGCAATTGAAAGGGGATGGAGTGAGGCAGCAAGCCCTAATGTGCGGAGCCCACCTGTACTTGTTTTCAGTTTCACACAACTGGAAGAGAAGCTTAAGGCAGGGTACAAAGCCACAACTACTGGGAAATTTACTGAAGCCTTGCGGCTTTTTCAGGGTATTCTTCATACCATTCCACTGATTGTGGTTGATTCACGTAGAGAGGTGGATGAAGTCAAAGAATTAATCATCATCGTAAAGGAGTATGTTCTGGGTTTACAAATGGAACTCAAGAGGAGAGAAATGAAGGACAATCCTGTTCGTCAGCAAGAGCTGGCAGCTTACTTCACCCATTGTAACCTTCAGCTGCCTCACTTGAGACTCGCTTTATTAAATGCCATGACTGTTTGCTACAAGGCCAAAAATCTAAACACAGCAGCTAACTTTGCTAGGCGCCTCTTAGAGACTAATCCAACAGTTGAAAATCAAGCCAAAACGGCCCGCCAAGTTCTGCAGGCTGCAGAGAGGAACATGAATGATGCCTCCCAGCTGAATTATGACTTCAGAAATCCATTTGTGGTTTGTGGAGCGACATATGTCCCTATATACCGGGGCCAAAAAGATGTATCTTGCCCTTATTGCAGTTCACGTTTTGTTCCGTCCCAAGAAGGGCAGATTTGTACTGTTTGTGACTTAGCAGTGGTCGGTGCTGAAGCTTCTGGTTTACTCTGCTCTCCTTCGCAGATCAGATAATTTGAAAAGCTTCATTGGAGTGATTTCTGGCTTCCCGTTGCAGTACCATCAACCTTGCTCTTTCTTTACAACAAAGAGGTAGGAATATCAAGTTACCAGTTGTTTCTATTTTTTGGTTTTGAATTCTACAATCAGCTTTTCATCTCTCTTTAAGCTTTGATGCGTACAACTTTCCTTTAATAAATATTGTAAGAATTTTGATTTGGGCTATTCTTATGATGTGAGAATTTAGTAATCAGATTGAGCTGGAAAATTCATAGCCTACACTGGGTATGGAAACTATGTAATTTCAAGTATTATAGCTGGCTTTCAGTTTCTTTCATACTTTGTTTGATATATATATATATATATATATATATATAGGAAATTGAAGTTTATTTGAGTGAGATCACATTTATGGATTTGTAAGAGGAGCTTTTATTACAACTTTATTTATTCTTAGTGTATATATACACTATCTAATTATTTATTTAGTTAGTTATCCGTAAAGTTTATTCCTATAATTAGTTAGTTATTTATTCCTATAACTAAGTAGTTATTTATTGGAAATTGATGTACATATGAGATAAAATAAAATAAATTAAAATGGAAAATTTGTTAATTCCTACCTATTTCATGGGCTGAAAATGTATAACACATACAAGACTCATCTCATCTCATCTCTTATGTGTGGCTGTTTTGTAATTGTGCGGCAGAATAGAGAATCTCTTATAATGTTCTAAATTTTTCACATAAACACGTTCTCCTTTATAAGGCGTGGGGATATATATATATATATATATAGTAAAGGGTTCATCTGAGCCCAATTAAATTCTAGTATAGTGCTTCTCCTCTGTAATTTTTTTGGCTTGGGTGGATTTGTAGTTACAAAAAAGGTTGATGATGTTAGCTCCCTAGAATTGTACTAGTATAAACAGTACCTGAAATTAAAAATGTCGCAACTTGTTCTTGGGAACATCTCTACCTAGCTGGACGCTGAAAGGCTGTTCCATTATAATCATAAAGTTATACTCCCTTGAAATTTGAAAAAGTGACTAAACCAATTCAAGGCAGAATTAGATTCAATGACGGTCTTTGCAAGATGAGATGAAGGGGGTTTACTATGGAAGAATGAGTCATTGCTGAAAATTAAACTTGTCAAGGATAATGTTTGTTACTACTATGGGAGCTTGTTCTTCTACTCTTGCCATGCAGTTATTATTAATAAAGGCAAGATGTGAAGCCAAATTATTTTCTGTTATAAATTATTCAAATAAGAAAATGATATTTTTTTATTTAAAAAATAGTTATTAATAAGTAGTTATTAAAAAGAAGTTATTGATAGTTATTTTCTATTATAAATATATGAATTTTCATATTATTAAAGGTACTGATTTTGTTGTTTAAAATATTATTTTCTTTCTAAAATTATTAAATTTTCATCTCTCATATTTCTAGTTTGAAGTTTTTCATTATTTGCCAAGTGCAAAATTTTTCAAGGCTTGTCATATCCACTAAGGCTATTTGCATTTATCCTATTGCAATCTCAAGAAGGAGAGAGAGCAAATATTGCTTTTAGGAAAACGATTTTATGCGTTTCAAGCCATTTTTCTACTTCAAATTTATTTGTGTTCTTGGTTCTTTGATCCTTATTTCCATATTTTACTAACAATCTAAAAACAATAATATTTTTTTCTTGCTATTTAAAATACCACTCAAACACCATGGAATCCTCAAACACCATCAAACTCATGAACCAAGATTTTGTTCGCCTTGATCGTTTTGATGGAACCAACTTCACAAGATGGAAGGACAAATTGATTTTCATGCTTACCACCCTTAAAATCTTCTATGTTCTTGACCCAAACCTTCCTCCCATTCCTCCACCAAAAAATGATGATTCAACCGAATTGAAAGCACAAAGACAAAAAAGACAGGAAGATGAAGTCATGTGTCGTGGACATATTCTTAATTCACATACGGATCGCTTATATGATCTCTACATAGTGGAGTCTTCTGCCGCAAAAATTTGGAAGGCTTTAGAATTTAAATATAAGGCTGAAGAAGAAGGTACGAAAAAAATTTCTGATAACAAAATATTTTAAAATGAAATTTGCTGATAACTTGCCTATTTTAGTGCAAGTACACGAGTTGCAAGCCATTGTGAATCAACTGAGAGCAGCGGAGATTGAACTTCCTGAACCATTTCAAGTAGGTAGGAGTGAGCAAAAAACGGATAAAACCGAATTACAAAACTTGAATCAATTTTTTAACTTAGAATTATTTCGATTTTTCGATTTTTTTCAAATTTCGGTTATATCCAATTTATTACTCGGTATTCGGTTTGGATTCGATTTTAAAAAAACAACTAATTGGTATCAGAATTTAGAACTTATTAATTAAAAAACATACTAATTTTATATACATTATGGAATTGCGGTAGGAGACTTAGAGGAGACAAGTCAGATCCCAGTATCCCACTTAGTATTTCATATTTCCATTTCAATTAAAAAACATACTATTACTATGTTATGAGTTGGACAAGTCAGATCCCACTTAGTATTTCATATTTTCACTCTTTCTTCTCCGCTTTTTCCGTCACTCTGTCTCCGGCCTTCGCCACCGCCTCTCGATCCAGATCCATGGAAAGACCTCCAAGCGTGTGACCGTTGCTGATTGTGGTCAACTCTATTAGATATTTAGATCTGATCTGGATTTGGGGGCTTAATTTAATAGTCCTTTTCGTTTATAAGAATCTGTGTATGGAAAATCAAATAGTCATCTATGTTTTCCTTTTCGTTGGGGGTTTCTATCATCTATGTTTTCCTTAGATTTGTATGGAAAATCAAATAGTCATCTATGTTTTCCTTTTCGTTGGGGGTTTCTATCATATGTGTATGGAAAATTTGTCTTTAGATTGGGGGTTTCTATCATCTATGTTTTCCTTTTCGTTGTGGTGTCTTTCGTTTGCTCATAAATCAAATAGTTAAAGTTTTATGCAGTTTAAATCTGTGGCTTTTTCTTTCTTTTTCTGGTAATGAGATTTTTATGCTGATAATATGTTCAAATCAATTATTTTCATTTCGGTTATTAGCCGAATAACCGAATAATAAATTCGATAATTCAGTAATTCGGTAATTCGATTATCTACTATTTCGGTTATTGGTTCGGATATTAAAAGTGTGCTATTTTCGATTTTCGGTTATAATCGAATAAGCTATTCGGTTCGGTTATAACCGAATGCTCACTCCTACAAGTAGGAGCAATAGTGGCAAAATTGCCTCCATCTTGAAAAGGTTATAAGAAAAAAAATTCTTCATGATTCCAAGGAGTACACTTTGGAAGATATTCAAAAACATCTTCGAATCGAAGAGGAGACGAGGGTGAGATATGAGAATGAAAATTCTTATGATGGCAATAATAAGGCCACTGTTGTGAATAAGCCCTCCAACAATTCTTATAAAAGAAAAAATGGCAAAGAAAATTTTTTAGGTCCTAAAAAGGATCAACAAAAATTCAAGAAGTCTAAGAATGGAAGATGCTTTGTGCGCGGCAAACCAGGACACTATGCATGAGAATGCAGATTTAAGAAGACCCAAAAAGCAGGGATTAATTCCTTGAAGGAAAGTGATGATATTGTTGCTACTGTTAGTGAAATCAATGCTATTCAAGAAAAAGTAACCGGTTGGTGGTATGACACATGTGCAACAGTCTATGTGTGTTATGATAAATCTCTTTTTAAGTCCTATAAGCATATTGATGATGGGCAAGAAATTCAAATGAAAAATGAAAAGAGGTCTAAAGTAATAGGCAAAGGAAATGTGGAAGTTGTCTTCACTTCAGGCAAGAAAGTGACTCTCACCAATGTTCTCCATGTTCCAGATATGAATAGAAATCTTGTTAGTGGGGATCTTTTGGGCAAACCGGGTATTAAATTTGTATTCGAATCGGGAAAGTTAATCTTGTCCCTAAATGATAATTTTGTTGAAAAAGGCTATTCCAGTAATGGAGTGGTCAAACTCTCAATTGTATCTAATGATTCTATTAATAATAAGAATAATGATTCTGTTTATATGGTTGACTCAATTTCTTTATGGCATAATAGACTTGCACATGTAGGTTTAAATACTATGAAAAGAATAGTTAAAAATAGTTTGATATCTTGCAATGTAAATGACTTTAAGAAATGTGAGTTATGTGTTAAATTCAAGATGATAAAGAAGCCATTTAAAAGTATTGAAAGAAACACTAGTTTATTAGAATTAGTATATTCTGACATTTGTGAATTAAATAGCATGTTAACTAGAAGTGGCAATAGGTATTTTATAACATTTATTGATGATAGTTCTAGATATACTTATGTATATTTGCTAAAACATAAAAATGATGCATTTAGTGTGTTTAAGAACTATAAAGCAGAAGTTGAGAATCAGTTAGGAAATAAAATTAAAATACTTAGAAGTGATAGAGAAGGTGAATACTTTCCTAATGAATTTAATGCATTTTGTGAAGAAAATGACATAATTAATGAATGTGTTACTCCACAAACACCAGAACAAAATGGATTAGCCGAAAGACGTAATAGAACTTATTTGAAAATGGTTAATGTTATGTTATTGCATGATGAATTACCTTTTAATTTGTGGGGTGAAACTTTACTTTCTTCTTGTCATATACTGAATAGGATTCCTATGAAAAGATATCATATATCTCCATATGAGTTATGGAAGGGATGAAAACCTAACATTGGATATTTTAAAGAGTGGGGATGTCTTGCATATTGCAAAAATAATGATCCAAAGAGGACCAAGTTAGGGCTTAGAGGGATCAAATATGCTTTTGTAGGCTATGCATCGCATAGTAAAGCATACCGGCTCTTAAATTTGGAGTCAAATGTCATTATTGAATCCAGAGATGTTGAATTCTTTGAACAATTATTAACTAAAGGTAATAGGTTTCAAAACCCACCTAGTGGTGAAGCACTAGAAGAACCATCTCAAGTGATTGTTGAGCAACCTAGTTCACAAATGATTGGTCAACAATCAAATGAACAAAGGAAAAGTAAAAGGGTACGATCGAAAAGCAAAATCTTTAGGACCGAATGAGATCGACTAGCTCTCAACGTATTTCTTTTTACCTTGTAGAAGATAATAGAGATGAAGTTGTGAGAACGATCCCTATAGTTCTTCAAGTGGAAGATGACCCAAAGACGTTTAAACAGGCTATGGCTTCTAGAGACGCATTTTTTTGGAAGGATGCTAGTAGAGATGAAATGGATTCTTTAATGTCAAACCACATTTGGGAGCTTGTTAATTTGCCTTCTGGTTTTAAATCTATTAGCTGTAAGTGGGTGTTTCGTAGAAAGCATCATATCGATGGTACTTTGCACACCTACAAGGCTAGGTTAATGGCCAAAGGCTTTCGACAAAAATAAGGTATTGACTGTTTTGACACATATGTACCAGTAACAAGAATAACTTCAGTCCGAATAATATTTGCATTAGCTTCAATTTATAACTTATATGTTCATCAAATGGATGTCAAAACGACATTTCTTAATGGAGATCTCGATGAGGAGGTGTATATAGAACAACCAGAAGGGTTTGTCCTACTAGAAAATGAACATAAACTTTACAAATTAGTCAAGTCTTTATATGGTTTAAAACAAGCACCTAAACAATGGCATAAGAAATTTGATAAAACTGTTTTATCATATGGTTTTAAACATAATGTAGCTGATAAATGTGTTTATATCAGAACTTGTGATAATAATGTGGTGTTAATTTGCTTGTATGTTGATGACATGTTGATTGTAAGCAATCACATGGAAGGAGTTACATAAACGAAGAGGTTTCTATCTTTTACATTTAAGATGAAGGATCTTGGACAAGTGGATACAATCCTTGGTATCAAGGTAAAAAGAAATAATGGGGGATATGTATTTAGTCAATCTCATTACATTGAGAAAGTGCTGAAAAAATTCAGTCACTTGAAATTTAAAGAAGTAAGTAATCCTTTTGATCTAAGTATCAAGTTAATCAAGAATGATGGAAGAGTAATAGCTCAATTAGAGGTCGCTAGTGCTATTAGAAGTCTTATGTATGCAACGCAATGTACAAAAATCGGATATAGCATTTACGGTTAGTAAACTCAGTAGATTTACCAGTAACCCAAGTATTAAGCATTGGAAGGCCATTGGGAGAGTTCTTGGATACCTTACGAGAACTAAAGATTTAGGCCTACAATACTCAAAGTTTCCTGGTATATTAGAAGGATATACTGACGCTAGTTGGATATCAAGTTTGAGAGAAAGTCAATCCAATGCAGGTTGGGTGTTTACCTTAGGAGAAGGTGCAATTTCTTGGAAATCCAAGAAACAAACTTGTATAACACACTCAACTATATATGGAGTTAGAATTTGTTGCTTTAACAGAAACTGGAAAAGAAGCTGAGTGGCTGAGGGATTTTCTTATAGAAATTTCGTTGACTTCTAAGAATATAAGTTCAGTCTCAATTCTTTGTGATAGTCAAGCCACTTTGGCTCGAGCATATAGTGAGACATATAATAGAAAGTCAAGACATATTAGTCTTCGACATGATTATGTGAGGAAATTAATCGGGATTATTTCGCTCACATATGTAAGATCTAGTGGAAATTTGGCCATTCACCAAACCTCTGTCGAGAGATATGGTGATAAAAATCTCAAATTTAATGGGGCTAAAACTCCTAAATTAATTTACCAATAATGGCAACTTTACCTAACACTATGAAATGAGTAATTTTGGGTTCAAAGGGTAACAATTAACAAGTTATTGAAAAGTGAATGCTCAATACTTAAACTAGTATGGCCACTTGAGATAAAAGTACTGGTTGTCATAGTTGGAGGGTTGAGATTTAATCTCTTAATGAAGTTCAGTTAGTGGAACAAGTGTCTAAAATATGGCAAAGACACTGATCGAAAGAACCTCACCTATATGAACTAAGAAGTGGTGCCGCTTCGATTGAGATTTGGAGTTTATCTCATAAAAATTTATCATGAATGTTGGATCAACTCATGGCCTTACGAGAGCAGAGCGTGTGATTGTGTGGAATATGAGAATTCTTTGTGTTTATGTGTGTGATGTCATCGATATTGTCACAGAGAATAATAAGTTCAAAGCTTTCATGTTACTTGGGATTTTGACTTTGTTTTGTGGCATTTACACTAAGGTAATATTCAAATCGAAAGATATATTACTGTATTCATAAACATAGTTTGAATTTTTGGAGAAATTTTCATATTTGAATAAGTGGGGGATTGTTATAAATTATTCAAATAAGAAAATGATATTTCGTATTTAAAAAGTAGTTATTAAAAAGAAGTTATTGGTAGTTATTAGTAGTTATTGATAGTTATTTTCTATTATAAATATATGAATTTTCATATTATTAAAGGTGCTGATTTTGTTGTTTAAACTATTATTTTCTCTCTAAAATTATAAAATTCTCATTTCTCATATTTCTAGTTTGAAGTTTTTCATTATTTGCTAAGTACGCAAAACTTCTCAAGGCTTGGCATATCCACTAAGGCTATTTGCATTCATCCTATAGCAATCTCAAGAAGGAAATAGAGCAAATATTGCTTTTAGGAAAGCGATTTACGCGTTTCAAGTCATTTTTCTACTTCAAGTTTATTTGTGTTCTTGGTTCTTTGATCCTTATTTTCATATTTTACTAACATTTTCAACCAATAATAATAAAGAAAATGGAGAAAAGCAACACAGCATCACACTACTCGCACAGTAAAAAGAAGGCTACGCTAGCAGGCTCTTTGGCATAACTTCTTCAAGTAGAAGAGCGGGGGGAATGTTTAGGGGTTACAGCATGAATTATTTTTGGAAGGGAAGTTGATTCTTGTACTATGATATGATTTTGCCATGCCTATGAGTGCATGGAGCCAACCTATACCCACATTTTATTTTATTTCCTGATCAGTCCTTTAGAAAAATATTTGTACAAAAATCATTCTAATGTGTGTGCGTATGGCAGACATAAAAGAAAGTCAAATAGGCAAATCTTACTCCACTTTTGCTGAGGAGGGACTACGTACGTAAGCTTAAGCTTCTTCAGTCACCAATTCTCTGCGACATGCATGATATCAATAAACTTTCCTTTTATGGATTTATACTTTGAGCTGCTACAACAATAAAATTATGGATTCATAAAACTTTCCTTTTATGAATTTAAATTATGCATGATATCAATAAAACTCTAATTACTCCGTTTCATTTCATATTCTACTCGTAAACATAGATCACTTCTCTATTTGTTACTTTCCAATATAGGGAGTAGTGATAAAAACAGGATTATCCCATCAAGAATTTAAGATGATAAAATATTATTTTTTTCCAGCAAGGGATAAATTCAAACGGTAGTATATTGTGCACCCTAAAGAAATGTAATGGTTTTTAAAAGGATAAATAAATAGGTTTCATGAATTCATGATTTAAGAGTACCTTTGCATGACAGGATTGTAGGTGAGGGTGAATTATGAGAAGTAAATAAACAACCTTGAGCATATATATGAATGAATGCCATAATAAATTTCGTCCCAAATAATTAACGATATAATTTAGGGTATTGATTGCTTTTGTTGCATTACATTGGAATGTAAATCAATACCTTATATATAAAAATCCAAACAACTATTTTAAATTGAGTCAACTCTTAATTAATTATAAGTTAACTTGGTTAATTTCTCCTCTCTCGCACGAGTTTAGAATCGAGTCAATTTTGTTGGAATTAGTCTGGTCCATCGTTAGATTCTTTTTCTTCCGTTTCCCTTCTTGCTTAAATTCAATATCTTCATCTCTTTATCTTCTTCAAATCATATGCGGAGGGAGTGGTGTTTCTACCCAAAACAACTTGTCAACCCCAATTAATCTTCTTTTCTATATTGTTGGGAATTAAGTCACGCAAACCACACAAAAATGAAGAGAGAAGAACAACACAAGATTTAATGTGAAAAACCCTTAAGAAAAAAATTATCGGTCATAATTCCGAATCTCCACTATATTAATATAATGGGCTTACAATTACTCTCTCAAGTTTTACGCTTTAAAAGTTGATGTTCCACAATACTACGATAAAATTTTTTGCACGGACTAAAATTAAAAAAACTCTCTCATGTTTGTTTGCAATGATTACACTTGGGATTAATTTACGCTTGGGATTTGACTATTAATCTCAAGTCTTTTTTTTTAAATATACTTGGGACTATTAGTCACCAGATAATAAAATGACTTGAAATGTTGACTATTTAATACCATGTCTAACTAGGTATTATAATCTCTATCATTTGAGATTAAAAATTTATAGACAAAATTAACCTTTAACTTTGTTTAAAAAGACCGATGTATCTTATCTTATACTCAAACTAATGAAAATATGATATCTTTGTTATTAGTGGTAATGGTATAATAGTCCAAACGATAATTTTTTTATGCAATTCTTTAAATAATCATGGACAAAATAAACATAACATATATTATATTAATTTATCCCATAAATAATCTCATAAAAAACAAACATGTGATTAAAACTATTTAATCTTGATATTATAATTAATGAGAATATAGTAAAAGTGATTATAATTCTTACAAATAAACATGATCGAGACAATTTACAAGACATTTGATAAAATGTTTGATCGTAAGTGATGTGTGTTTGTTTTTATGTTTATAACAAAACAGTTGCGTAACTAATAAAAATTTGAAATATGATCTCATTTTTTAGTAGATATACTACATGTCATTTATGTGAATAGAGTATTTCATAAATATAATAATAGGTCAATTGTTTTGAAATAATTTCATGTCAATTCATTATTCAAACTAATACGTGTATTGTACGAATTATCAACGAGTGAAGATAATTAGAAATGAAGTCTATTTTTTTTATTTCTAAAATTTGGAAGAATACAAAATGTCTCCCTCGATGTGTGGAAACTTTTCATTTTAATCTCATATCTTGCAATTTTTTATATTTTTTTATATTACGAATAGACATTGTGAGACCTCAAATTTTATGAAATGAAAGTATTCAATTTTCTTATAATTATTATGTTATTTAGCAAATGGTTAAATTGAGAAAGGGTTAAAGTTAAGGGTGATATTTGAAATTTTTTTTCAAAGTAAGCAAGTTGTCATAAAATACCCTAGTAGTAAAAATACGATGTCTGGCATTGGTTGCATAGTATCACACGGTATTGATTATTGATGCTTACGTAAGAATTCACTCGAGTTATACTCAATAATTGCTACATTAATTCTTTGCGATCATATCTCTCGTATTATTGATTCAATTATTGTCGAGTATCATCTCGCATAATATATATTATTAAATCAATAATTGAGGCAAGCAAAGTTATTCATATTATTATTTGCAATATTGATAATGTGCAGATGTTACATCGAGGAGAGGTTTGGTCACCTAATCAAGCGCATAATAAGGAGAAATCCTTATCGAAAGCCCCCTCTTTCTTGGGAGCGACACGGTTGTTAAATATTATGAATTATAATATTAATGATGAATAAGTTCGTGTTGATTAAAGATGAAATTGATAGTTCCATTGTATTGGAATTATTAGTGTTAGTGAAAATCGACATTTATTTCGATAATAATTGATGTCTGGAGGTTATATTGACCGATCGGGTAATTGCTTAGGATAAATGAGGAATTAATTGCTATTAATTCACATGATTATAACTATTTGTTCACATGTGTGTACTATTGATTCACATTCTTGTACTATTAGGGGAGTTGGTGCAAGATTGATAATACTTGCATACTAAGTTAAAATGGAGGTATAGATGGAGGTACTATATGTAATTCGTATTTTCACATGTCTAGAACTATTTCTTCACATGATTTACTATTGATTCACATGATTTACTATTAGGGGAGGTGGTGCAAGTTTGATAATACTTGCAGGACCAAATTAAAAATGAACGAAAAGAGGAAGGTATTATAGTGTAATATTTCGAGCCCCAAAACGTGCAATTATCGAAACTATATTTTCCTATAAATAGAAGCTCATTCCTTCATTATTTTTCACCAATTCACTAAAGTTATAGAGCAATTATTATAGAGAGAAAGAAGAAGAGAAGTATGTTACCTCTTATTCCAAAGATCCGGTCTTCTTTTGAGGTAAAGGGTATTATTTTTTCGTATTCATGAAGAGAGCTATTGCTATTTCATTCCTTATTATTACGTTGGAATAACTTTGAATAAAGGACTACTAGTATACATGGTGAAATTCTTACATTATTCCATTCTTTATTATTATGTTGGAATAACTCGCCTATGCAAAATACCGCATCGTGGTGAAATTCTTCTATTATTCCATTCTTTACTATTACATTGGAATAACTTCATGTCATGCGATTATCGCATCTTACGGATGAATTCTCGTTGTTATTCCATTCTTTATTATTCTGTTGAAATATCACATGCATGCGGATTACGCATGACTGGTTAAGATTCTTTATTATTACATTTGGAATATCACATGCATGCGGATTACGCATTTGACTGGTTCCATTCTTTATTATTACATTGGGAATAACACATGCATGCGGTTTATCGCATGATGATGAATTCTTTACGTTATTCCATTCTTTATTATTACTGTTGGAATAACTTTGTATACATGTGGATTCCGCATACATGGTGAATAATCCTTTATATGCATTCCTTATTAAATTATGGAAATGATCTGTCTACGTGGATTACCGCATGGCGGGTGAAAATCCATTTGCAGTTTCGTATAATCTATTATACTCGTATGAGATATCATTTCTTTTGTACTCGTCATGGAATATCATTTTCTTTAGTATTTTTTTTATGAGTTACTATTCAACCAGTTACTATTCACTCTAGTATTATTCACTCGGGTATTGGAGCACTTTTTTGTGTGAGAGTACTATTCACGAGTTACTATTCATGGAGTTCTTATTCGCCTAAATTTCTATTCACCCAAATATTATTCACTCGATATTTGGGGTACTTTTTCATCTTGGGGTATTCTATTCACGAGTCTTATTCGAAGTCTTATTCATAGGGTACTATTCAAGGAGTCTTTTTTGCAGAAAAATATATTTCTTTTTACATCCAAATTATTTTTGGTACATAAATATTATTCTTGAATTTTACTCCACAAAGCAGCGATATCGTGTTGACAATTTGGATAGTTTTAAACCTTTGGATAAATTTAAAGTCTTTAATATTTATCCTTGATTTCGATTAATGCTTATATCATTGTCATCATCCTCATGCTTATATTATGATGAAAGTCATCTTTGGCTTACGTGCAAAGATGGATTTGTTGATTATTAGTTTTCTGAGTTGTATATCTTTGGCTTACGTGCAAAGATGGGTATTGATTATTAGTTTTACAGTTGTATATCTTTGGCTTACGTGCAAAGATGAACTATTGATTGATGAGTATCTTTGGCTTACGTGCAAAGATGGATTGTTGATTATTGGTTTTACAGTTGTATGCAAAGATGGACTGTTGATTATTGGTTTTACAGTTGTATATCTTTGGCTTACGTGCAAAGATGAACTATTGATTGATGAGTATCTTTTGAAACTTACGTGCAAAGATGGGGTATTGATTATTGGTTTCTGATTTGTATATCTTTGGCTTACGTGCAAAGATGAACTATTGATTGATGAGTATCTTTGGCTTATGTGCATAGATGAACTGTTATTGATATGATTATGACCAGGGATCATTCGGTATAATCATGATCCGTAATGTTATAGACGATGTGGTAAAATTCCTCATTGGCCCGTAGTGCATTAATGGACAGTTATTGGTATGATTATAACCAGGGATTATTCGGTATAATCATGACCATTGATGATTACATGAATATCCTTGGCCGTAGTGCATGGATGATTCGATGATGTGGATTAATTATTAAGTTGAGTCTCATCGATAAAATATTGATTATACACTTTTAATTCGTAAAAGATAATAGATATCATGCTCTACTTGACTCTTCTAAAATACAGTTGTATGTCTTTGGCCTGTAGTGCATAGATGAATTGTTAATGAATATCTTTGGTCGTAGTGCAAAGATGAATTTATTAAGTATGATTGAAAGCGAGGAATTGTGATTTGGTATAATCATGATTTTTGATGTTTCAGGTGAAGATAGGTGATGAAAATTATCTTCTTCCTGGGTGCGAAGAGGAATTTAGAATCACAATTATGATTATGATTGTTCATATGATTGTGGACAGGAATTGTTGATTGATGTTACAGGGATAAAACATTATTGGTGGACTTTTAACATGGAGAAAATAATAGATCTGATGGTCTATTTAACTCTTCTAATGGATTGCTCGTTCCGCTGCAACTATGGTTGAAAAGTTTTATCATCTACCATATGTTCTAAATCTTTGATTTATTACTGATGAAGGCTATTGATGATGTAAATTATCTTTAGCCATAATATTATTTACTGGGCTAGTTGTGCTCACCCTTTTTGCTTCATAATTCCTTTCAGGTAATAAGAGTGTAGCTGGGTCGAGCGGGGGTAACAAGGGAATAGAACGGTGGTCTATAGCTGTTGAGGTTCTCCTTAAATAGTATGGAAATAATTTTATTAAGAACTTTAGATAAGTGTGTCGTATTGTATACGTCATTTGATATTTAATTTTAATGAACTGAATAGGGTGAGGTGAACCCAACTTTGGAAGGGTGTTTTGCCACTATCATATGAGATGTCTAATGACATACAATCTCGTGTTATCATAAGACAAGGTTGTGCACATCCACTTGCTGAGTATATCTACGAGCACTGCCTATATGATCTTGGAGTTTGGTTGAAATATAATTTTCAATTGCAGACAGTGGAGATAATTATATGTCAAGAGAAGACTCATCATTGGAAAGAACATGATAGTAATCTTCTCATTTTTCTTTGGGGTCTATTGGATTGACCAAGGATAATTACGTGGACATATGATATCTATCATAACCTCGACGCATGTGACCTCCCATGTACGAAGGTTTCCTTGAGCACTTCCCAAAGATTTTAATTTCTAAAATAGTTTTTTTGACTGTACTTTTATGTAAAGTACCATTGTAAGATTGTGGTCGAGGAACCATGAGAGTTACATACATTTGTATTAAATCTCACAGTTTAACTGTGGTCGTATTCTGCACGACAGTTCAACAGTTGTATAAATGAAGTTTGTAAATGATTTTTATAGTGTGATATCCGGCGACTCAGAATGGGTCGTGTGAACCTATTTTGGGGGCGTCACACACATATTCATTAAAATACTTATATAATGTGATTTATTTTTATAATGCTTCAATGTATCTCATCATAACACAAAATTATAATATTTTATTAGAAAATATAACATGATTTAAATTAATATATATATATATAAACAAAAAACTGTAACAAAATTATAATATTTTATTATAAAATATAACATGATTCAAATTAATATATATATATACAGAGTCGTTTTTGAGATTTTGGTGGCGAGGACAAAAAATAAAAACAAGATCTTTTTCAAAATATTATCTATCACCCAAAAATAAAGGTAAAAAATAAATAAATAAAAAGTATAAGTTGTATACAAAAAAGGGGCAAAGTTGCAAAAATGCCCCTGATGTTCACACGGATGTCCCACTTCCAGTCTAAACTAATTTTTTTTTTCAAAAAGTACCCTTAACGTTACAAAATTCAGCCCAATTATGCCCATCCCATTAACAGTTTTCCACCGAGACAAACGGAGCAGACACGTGGACATATTCTCCCTCTTTTATCTCCGTCTCATTCTCCTTCCATATAAAACATCTAACCTAAACACACCATGTCGTTATCATCATCCTCCTGTTATAATCTCAATCATCTCCAACCTCTGAACTAGATAATCATGGCAGCCATTGCCGACCTTCTCATTTTCGCTCTCCTCCCTCGACTGCACATACAATCCGTACACATACGAACAAAATTCCCGCCCACAGAGCACTGTAGACACCACCTTCCCTCCCACAAATTCATCCCCATAAACAATCACACCCCCAAACACATTCATCGCAATTAATGCCATCATGCAGATCCCTCCGGTCAATCCCATAGTCAAAAACACCATCCCCGTCGTACCCATGAAGCAGAGTTGCCACATCATGACGTTGCTCACCACCGTCGCCCAGTAAACCCCCTGATCCTGATCAAACACCTGCAAACTCTCCCTTTTCATCTCGGAGAATCCGCCGTCTGACTCCATTCTGATGGTTGCACTAATTAAAAATCAGAGCAAAATCAACCAGATTAAAGTAAATTTAAAAAATGAACTGACCAAAAATCAATCTAAATCAAAAAATTAAGAGTACTAAGTTAATAGAATAGCAAAAAAATAAAAACCAAACGAAATAGAAAATGAACTAAATCAAAACAACTTAAACTCACTTACAAGTATGAAATATACTGACCCAATTAGCAAAACCCAAACCAATTTAAAAAAATGAAATAACCTAAAATGAAAATGAAGAAGAAAAATCATATCCCCAATTAATGTCAAGAAATTACAACTATGAAGTATACACTAACCCAATAAACTAGTAGAAAAATTACAAACCCAACGAGATTTAAACCAGAAAAATACATTCTAGTGGAGAATTAAGAGAAATTGGAGCTTAGTGGAAATTTCAAACATGAAGGTGATAGTATCACTTCCATCATCGGCTTTAATTAATGGTAATTATATCATCATTACCTGGGCACTTTAGCATTTTAGTCATATTACCCAGATTCATCCCCATGGAAATGTTCCTGTCACACCGATAATGCTCAAAACCCTCCGATCTAAGAAGCAGCAACACCAACGTCTCGTGGCTCAAATCCATGGCTTGGAGGGAAAATTAGGTGATCGAGAAGTCGAAATTGGTGTCATTGACGAGGTCTTTAATGGAATCCATCACCTTCTTGAGAAGACTCCCTTGGACCACTACAACAAAAAGGCTATCACAATCGACCTTGATCGGTCAGAGATAGATATCTGCTGACAAAAGTGCGGTCGCCGATAATCGTCGCGTAAAAATCACGGTCATTTGGGATGCACATCGGCGACCAACGTTATGATCGCTATATCTGCTGCGCCGCTATAAGCGTAATAGAAATGACAAATGCGATTATTGGTGAGTCGACATGGTCCAGGCCAAAAGTCGACGTGGTCACGTGTCACGACCATTATCGTGACCGCGTCAAGGCGTCATCGATACTATGCCGTCGCTAATAACTTTCAATGACCGCGTCGCGATCATTGATATGAAAAAAAATTACTGACCAGATTTTTCTTTGTTTTGCGTAATTCCCAAAACCTATACATTTTCTACCGCTTTATCCCAACACACATACACACCAAGATAAACAACATACAAAACAATATAAACATCCATCGTCCACCAACACATACACCAAACTAGTATATAAACCTTTAAAACCAATATGATTTGAATAAATATAATAACATTTCAAAACTTGTTTAAGTAATATATATACAAACATCAAATAATGAATATACAAGTACAAGGTTATGTCAAGCGTCATCCCTTCCTTGATCACCCCAGTAATTAACAAAATAATAAAATAGTTTAGTACATAAACATAGCAATTGATATAAACATGTATATATATGAATATAAAATGACAATAAACAAAAGTTGCATTTAAATAGTTTAATACATAAACATGACAATGATATAAAAACATGTATTGCTAAACATACATTTCATGAGTTCAAGTGTCAATGTCCGATTCGGAATCATCTTGTATCGTGTTGCAGATTCATAACCATCATACGCTTGATTACGCGGTCGATTCGATCAATAACTCTTCCTCCTCGAGATCAATGTCATCCGACACAAGTATTGACTCGGGATCTAATTCATATGGTTCATCTCCACCATCTAAGCTGGATTACTTCATTGTCGTCCTCCACATTTATTATAGTCGACTATGAAGCATCTTCTCTTGGTAAATCTCCCCATCAACTAATTCTACACGACTACGCGGCGGAGTATAAATTACAACTTGCCAATCAGAAGGCGGTCATCCCTTTTCCTAACAGGACTAAGAGTGTAGTATACTTGTCTTTGTTTGAGTTGGTAAAACAAAGCGGTTCGTTGGAGTACATAAACCTATGGAGGTCAATATCGACGATTCCATATGCATCAACACGTATCCCTTTTTACGAATCAAACCAAGCGGCACTTGAACAAGTGAATATGACCCAGACGCGTGCCCAGCACGACAACTCTACGATTTCCTCCAACTCCCCATAAAAGGCACGACCAAGCTCATTGCAATAATCTCCTTGGACACACACTCTGAGTTCGTTGTTCTTTTCTGCGCCCGTATGCCTTTGTGTGAAATTCACAACCATTTATTTTGTAACCATTGCGGTGACTTGATCCTTATGCGGTCCCATAGCTAGGACTTGTACATTAGCCGGAATCGTTGATCCCTCAGTCAAAGCCTACAAAAACTCCAAGAGTGAAAGAAATAAGTATGGGTATGTTTCATACACATCCAAGGAGGCAAGTTATGCGGAGTAACAATCACGAAGCCAACATGAGTACGGAGCAATTTGAGTGGCCAAACGGATTGAAACCATCGGTGGACAATCCAAGCCTCACATTTCTAGGTTCAATGCAAATTCGGGATGTGCTAAGTTAAAATCTTTCCAAGCACCGCCCATCTCATGGATGATTTAGTTCTCCATCTTTAATTTTGGAGATTTCGCATGCCAACTCATATGTTTCGGTGATCTTGAAGACATGTACAATCTTTTTAGTCGATGTGTTATTGGAAAATACCTTAGAATCTTAAGCGGTATACTTGATTTTTTTGTAGTCACACCCTCTTTATTAGGCCTAAACCGATCATGACCGCAAAGCGTGCACCTTGTCATCATTCATTTTCCTTATAAAACAACATGCAATCGTTGGGACATGCATCGATCTTTTGGTATCCAAGACCCAACTTCTTCACCATTTTCTTACAAAAGTAATAGTTACCGGTAATTTCTCACCGTCGAGCAACATACTCTTAATTTCCTTCAAGAGTGACTCAAAACACTAATGGCTCATGTTGTGATCGATTTCGATGTTAAGTAATGTCGCCACTTCTGCAGACAATGTAGTGTGTTTGGTGCAACCATGCCACAATGGCTTCATACCCTCGTCTAACAACTTAAAGAAGTCTTTGGCATCGAATTCATAGGTTGCTCTCTCTGCCTTGCTCCCAATCAAAATCGGCCTCGCAATATCATGGACCATTTCATTCATACGATGAGTACTCATTGCCGAATTGTGTACTTATGTGATGTCACCATCTCTTCTCTCGCCCATGTGCCCACCAAAGATTCTTCGTAATTTCATGAACCCGAAACAAGTAAATGATAGTTTACCGTGTCTCTGTCCATATAATTTACATTCTTACACTTTAAACATGGACATCGATTCTGCGACTTACCATTCATACATTACGGGTGACTATACGCATACTCCAAAAACACTTGGCAACCAAATTTCTAAATTCAATCAGAAGATTTATATGGGCACTTGACTTTCGTCGTGCCATCCAACTTCTGATCACGAATAGAGGTCCATGATTCCACGGTATCTACTACAGATAACATTATAAATGTTAATTAACATATGACTTGAGCATACTTGTAACATATATGACTTGAGCATACTTGTAAGCACGCATAACTTGGTTGAGCAATTTATAGCTTCTATAACATTTTGTAGCTTTATTCTTATATACATAAGTGTTAAATACCCTTGTTAAAAAGATAAAGCAGTCTCTTTATTGACCACGTGTGTCTAGTTACCTTCTCTGTTGCACTAACAGCTCCTTTCAAGACTTTTATTTTTGGCTTAATGACCCCCCAATAGCTTACCATACTAACAACCAAGCTTGGCTTGGCCTAGTGAGGCTTGGCTAAGCTTGGCGTGGCCTCGTGTGGCCTCGTTGCCCAAGCCCAACCCATCTACTCCAATAGCCCCTTAATAGGCTCTAGTGGATCAACAATAGGCTCGTTAATAGTATAAATGTTAGAAACTACCCGACTAATAAAAAAAATCGCTTGAGTCTCCCTATAATATGGACTAACCACATGCACGACAAATATGTATATAAAGTCATTTCTAGGCACCCAAGACACAAACCAAGAGAAATATACAAATTCCCAATATAATAATGCAAATTAAACTAGTATACTCAAAAGCGACTTAATTGGAAGTATATATGAACTTCTCCAACAAAATCGATTACTTATCAAAATAAGAATTTCTTCATATCACTACCCAAAGTCGATTTTAACAAAATATGAATTTCTTCCTATTCATAAGGAAATATGAACTTCTCCAACAAAATGGGTCTCCAACAAAATATGAGCTACCCATAATATACCCATAATTTTGGAGCGAATATACCCATAACATACTGATAAAGTAAATCGGTCTTCATATCGGTTACCCATAATTTTGGAACGAAGAAAGTAAAAAATTGTGAAAGGAAGATTGTAATATACAATAAATTATGAAAGGAAGATTAAAGGGGTTACTGAAGCGGTGAGTACGGTGATGGTGAAGGCGTCGGTACGTAGGAATGTTGGTGGTTTCTCTTCTCTTCTCCCCTACTCCCTCTTCTCCTCGTACGAGTTTCTCCTCTCTTTTTTTCCTTGTCGATTGGTTCGAACGAATGCACGAATCGATTCAGTTATAAGAATCATTGACAGCCATCATCGGCGTGATGCATGCGATCGCTAGTTTTTAATGATGTGGACATATTAGCGGCCATTGGTCACGATATGATATCAAATTCGTTCTTACCAAAGTTTCGCACCAAATTTTTGGGGAAATTCTTCTCAATGACCGTCGTGACCGCGTCTTGATCACGATCTCTACTAATGACTAGATTTCTTTTGATCGCAGATAGCGATCGCTAATACTATTATTATGACGAGATAGAGTATGATCGCCGATATCATTGGTCGCAGATGGCCCTTTTTCTTGTAGTGGACTAGCCTCAACTCCAACATTTTTGTGAGAATTGAACTGCTTTCTGGGCAAATTAGGGTTAGGGTTTGAAGGAAAAAGAGTGGGAGATCAGGGGAGAGAGATTGAGGCTGAGGCTTTGCCATCTCCAATTATCCTAGCTAGCACGCCATGGTCAATGAGGTTTTTATATATTAAATTTTTTGTTTACTTTGTTTTAATTAAGAGTTAAAGTTTCTCTTTTCAGCCTAGTCAGCAAAATTAGATGAGGTGTCACCTCCGTTTGTCAATGTGACAGATTTGTTAACAGGAGGGGCACATGTGATCTGATTTTTGTAACGTTAAGGGTACTTTTAGGAAAAAAATTAGATTAGGGTGGAAGTGGGACATCCATGTAAATATCAGGGGCATTTTTGCACCTTTGCCCTACAAAAAAGTGTATTTTCGGAGTTTAAAACATAATAGTTCGACTATAACAAAATATATGAGAATTTCGACTACAGCAAAATATATATGAAGTTCGATTACAACAAAATATATGAGAATATATTCATTAAAAAATATTTTTTCTAATATTATTAAAGTCAAAATTTTCTATCAAATGTTCAAAATATATATATATATATATATATATATATATATTCAATATTGCATGTAAAAAGCAGTATAAAAAATAAAAACGCGTTTTTGTTGCAATATTACACTGCTGGAGCCTGGAGTCAACGTCCGCAAACACTGGGCTCGAGAATGAACGCAATCATTGGGAATCGCGTACTCAAAATCAAAATAGTACTGCTACTAGTCGATAGTATTTTATTCGTATATAAACTTATTTTACATACCAAAACAATACTACTCGTAGTTTATTATCAATAAGTTTTGGCAGACAGTTTTCTTGGACAGAAAAATTAGATATTTTTTTATTTTTTTTTATTGTGACTTTCAAAACATATATAATTTTATTTTTATATATGTATTCAAATTATATATAAAATATTATATATTCTTTAAAAATCATAATAAAAAAAAATAATAATTAAAAATATCTAATTTTTCCGTCCAAAAAAATTGTCTGCCTAGAAGGACTCTTTTATTATTGTCATCAGATCCTAGTACCAGGACTCCAGCATTTTACCGTCTCTGGACATCAAAATTGCTACGCGTCACCTACTCCAAAATCATGAGAAAAATATAATTTATATTTTAAAAAAATGAGATAAAATATATAAAGTGAAATATAATTAATTAGTCTTTTAACAGCGTTCATTAATATAAAAAATAAAAATATTAATCACTTCATATATATAATCTTATGGGGCCACTAAATATAAGTTTGAAATTTTTTAACTTAAAATTTTTTTTAATGCGTATAAATTGTAATTTATTCATTCTTTTTGGGGACATACATAGAGAGTATATATATCCTTTGGAAAATTTCTCCCTCCAATAACATTTTAAATTCAAACACTGCCTTTGATGTTTTCGTGCTTTGCATTTTTTGTTTTTGAGAGAGAAAGAGAGTCTATTCTAATTAACTAGCCCAATTCAAGTAGCCAATGGTTTAATTAAGCTATGTTTTCTAATCCAAAGTAAAGGAATATTTTTGTTTTTTTTTTTAATTTAAATACCTAATGTCTCAAATAATGTGGCAAACGCTCACATAGATTAAAAGTTTAAGGATGGTCCTATCCTCCAGATAGATATCGTATCCTATCTTATCATATCTTTTTTCATCAAATTCAATTGTTAACGTCAAGATCTTTCTTCACGTCCCAATCACCAAGACGCGTCCGATATCCAGCACAGTTCAACAAGTCAACACCAAAAGTTTGACGGCTTGACCGTCGAGGGATAGCTCCGGCGTGAGTCAGTATTGGCGATCACAAGGTTAACAATAGAGGGAAAATAATATCCAATGCCTGAGAGAGAGTAAGAATATGATTGTGTGTGTAATGTTTTGTTACTTACCTCCTTTGTGATCCTAGCCCCATACGTATTCCAATCCCGGTTTACCGTGCCACCTATCACCTCCTGACACTTTTTTCCCACTCCCGGTCATTTTAAGTAGAAAGTATGTAGCCCTACTTCCTCCTCGCTACCACTCTTTTGCCACATGTAGGTCATCTGAGTCTCATCCTCATTAATGTCATGCAGAAAAGTGGCAGACATAGTAGTCAACTATTATTTGGCATAATGATTACCGGTCAAAGTTGGGTTAAGAGGCAATTTGTATAATGGGTCAATTCAATGACTAAGCCCAAATAACGGAAATGACCCAAACGACCGGATCCAACCGAAAGGACCCAATGAAATAATTAAGTAATTGGACCTAAATCATTCGGACCAATCAGGACAAGAGTAACATAATCCAAGGGAGGAGCCCATTAAGTCTGGCCCAATAAAGAAAAGGATTATGGCCCAACACCAATGATCCATTATCAATCGATTTAACAATGTTTTTGAACAAATAATTTCTTTCTTAGAACTTGTTGTTTTATAAATGTATATATATATATAATTTTAAACTGAGTAAAAGTGTATATATTCAACCCCTCCCAAAAAAAGACTCCATCCCACAAAAAAAAGTCTTATTTATTACAAAAACAATTCTTCAAAAAGAGTTCATTTTAGTTAAATAACATAATATTCTCGAGTTAAAATATATAATATTATTATCATGCCACCATTTTTATGCTAAATACTAATTATATGTAGGCATAAACATATATAGAAAAAAATGTATTACTTTTTTTTTGTTAAGTTTGTTTGTTGTATAAATAGGACCAAAAAATACATTAGCTAAGGGGACATATTGTGTATGGGAGTTGGGACAAAATTGCCCTCAAAACATAAAAGCTAGCTCCAGCAATTTAATTTTACATAATGTAGTGGAATTAATCGCAACTTTTCAAGAACATATATATGTATGTTAGACTATATATGTCCTTATCGAACATATATACATAAATAGTAATAATAACCAACTCAACTTAAATCGACTCGTTTATATTTTTAATATGTCCCCGTTCAAATGGATGTAATTACATTGAATTTAATTGTACCTTTATTATAGGAGGAGGAGGAGGAATTAATTAGCAAAGTTAATTAGATAGGAGTAGTTATTAGTAGATGAAATTAATGCATATATATATATATTTGGGTTGTATATATGCATATATAGCTCTACCAATGAGCTCGTCACGAGGTGTTAACCTTTAAACTAATACTACTACAACTCTACTGTTCATATATGACTTCATTCATTGATCCTCCTGTGTACTAGGGCTAGTATAGTAGTAGTAGTATTATACATTTACAATAAGTCTTGTCGGACAGGAAAGCTGAACAGAATTATTGGACAGGTGAAATTATTTTATTTTATTTTTTTTATTTGTGACTATAAAAAATGTGTAATATTTATTCTAATAGAAAATTTTATAAAATATAGTATTTTAGGTGTAATTTGGATACACATACAAAAACAAGATTATACATTCGAAAAAATATTTATTGTTTAAATTTATTCATTTTCTTCAAAAATAAAATAGTCACCTCATCAATAGTTTAATTAACATCACAGCTAATTTAATTAGGACCGTTGGATATTATGGGATTAAGGTCAAAAAAGATCCTACAGAAATGCATGTGAGGATGTGTTTCCACTTTCGGTACATAGATTGCTTGGCAGATTGAATATTAGTAGTAATAAAATGAAATAAAAACCATCTTTTCAATTAATTACTAATTCTTTGTTTATTGGACGAGAAAGAACAGTCAGAAAAAGAAAAAAAGAAAAGAAAAGAGGAAGTAGAGCGTGTTTTCCGGGCAAGGACGAATAAGCAAAAGCCGGTGCATAGCCACGTGGCCGGTGAAGTAACCGTTTGATAGAAATGCAACGGCTGAGATTCGATCTTTAATTCTCCCTGAGATTTTATACAAGTTCAAGTGAAGTGCAGAGTAAGATAGAGGTGAGGGAGGGAGGGAGGGAGAGAGAGAGAGTTGATTATACAGGTTTTGTTGTGCACCACAAAATCAGCCAGCTGATGATATGATCAGTTGTGTACCTATTTTAGAGAGAGAGGAAAGAAATAAAGAGGAGAGAGAAAGTTGTAGTATGTACTACTCCTAGCTAGTAATCTTAGTAGTATATGGGGGTTGTATTAAATTGAGGTTGTAGCGGGAGAAGTATTGTCCATGGCGGCGATGCAGTTGCAGTGGCAGTGGGAGTGGCAGTGACATTAAATAATGCTGCTGCATCAAACAAATCAAGAATTGAATTCAAGAGAGAAGGTAATTAATTAATGGACCAACGATCTTCGTTGCCCTAGCTATCCAAAACAATTCCTAAAATTTGTCCTCAAAAAAGCTGCAAAAACATTAACCCAAAACAGAGTCCAAATCAGTACTACTTCTCTCTCTCCATCAAACTCACAACCACTTGATTACTTTGTTCAAATTAAACCTACAAATTTAAAACATAGATCTTTCCATATTTAGCAACCCATTTTTCCCTAAACCAGTGCTTCTTTGTTTGTTAATGATTTTTTTTGTCGAAATTGAGGTGTAGCAAAGAGAAAAAAATGTCTGGGTTCTTCACACTAGGTGGAAAAGAGCAAGAGCCGGATCAAAAAACCCCAACATACAACAACAATAGTTTGTATTTGTTCAGAAACGAAGAGATCTACAACAAGGGTTTCGAGCTATGGCAGCAATACTATCAGTTACATCATCAGCAGCAAAAAATACAACTTGAAGATCATCATGTGGATCTTTCACCTGTGGGGGGTTCTTCCAGTAGGAGATTAATTACAACCAATTACATTAATGTCTCTACTACTACTGATGATGATGATGATCAGTCTATACTACTGTATAATAATAATAATAGATCATCACCATTAGGGTTTGGACTGATGAGGCAATCTGGAGCTGGAGGTGTTGGTGGAAACAATAACATGAGGATTATTAGTAGCAGCATTAGCATGAATTGCCAAGATTGTGGGAATCAAGCAAAGAAAGATTGTGAGAATATGAGGTGCAGGACTTGCTGTAAGAGCCGCGGGTTTCAGTGCCAAACCCACGTTAAGAGCACTTGGGTTCCTGCCGCCAAAAGGCGCGAGAGGCAACAACACTTGCATCTCATCTCCTCTTCCAATTCTCCTTCGCAACAAAATCAACAGCAGTTGAGTCTGAATCCCAAAAGGGAAAGAGATAATTCCAACCCCTTAGCTTCCACCTCTTTGCCTACCTACACCTCAGTTTCTGCAGGTAATTAATAATATATATTTATATTTTACATAATTTTTTGATATTCACATAAGGTGTAGTTATAGATATATACACCGATGATCGCTATAAGATCTATAACGATAATTTTTATATGAAAATATTATATAATATTGTAAAAATATTAGTTTCAATATATATTTATTTAGGATACAAATAAATATATCCAGTTCTCATAATTAAATTCTATACACACACTCGATTTTGAAAGATCGATATACTTTTTCTTTCATTTATACTACAACGGTTGTACTGTAAAACTGACAATATTAAGAAAAGGTTTATTGTTTTACTAGTAAGGTAGCTCAATATTTGATTTGATGACTAATTTTTATGGGTGTGACTAGGGTTAGAAATGGGTCAGTTTCCGGCAGAAGTGAGCTCTTCGGCAGTGTTTCGCTGCGTAAACGTTAGGGCGATGGATGACGCAGACGAGCAGTATGCTTATCAGACTGCTGTCAACATTGGAGGACATGTCTTCAAGGGACTTCTTTATGATCAAGGCCCCAAAAGTCGTTATGGCGGCGGTGTCCGTGAGACATCCGGTGGTGGCAGCGGCGGAGAAGCTCAACAACCACTTAATCTCATTATTGCCACCACCAATGCCTCTACCACGGCCACCACTAGTAACCCCCCGGGTGTGACTTGGCTCGACTCTTCATCATATCCAACTCCACTCAATGCATTCATGGCGGGTACGCAATTCTTTCCACCACCAAGACCTTAAAAAAAACACTACTGCTATTTAATTTAAGATACTCTCCCCAAAAGTCTTCTAGAAAAATCTTGATTGATTTGTCTCACTAGTAGTATATACAATATTGATGTTATTAATATTGCCGATGTTGTGGTTGTAGTGTTAGTTTGTAACAACAATTCAACTAGTTTGCTTGTTTGACAAATTAATTAAGAAAGAGAAGGGAATTGAAATTAGTACGTACTGTACAGAAAATTAGTGGGAGATGAGAGGTTGGTTTAAATCAGTTCAAGTATCAAGATAGATTTTACTTTGCTTCATTATTACTCCTAGCTAACTAGTTACCTCCATATTTCATGTGATCTTATCTAATTGTGGTTCGATGATGTACGTTTATATTGTGCTTTTTGTGAAGAGTGTTTTATATTCTACCTATGGATATGTGCTTATAATATAAGTAAATTGCTATAGCTTGTTTTCTTCTTCATTCAATATTCTGGGGTTTGATTTGATTTGATGTGATGTGATTTTCAATCCGCTTTTTGGCTGGTTTTGAACTTGAAGCTGCTTTTTCCCGTTTACCCGTTTGCTTGCCGGATCTTTATGTAACTACATTGATTGGTTTCGTCTTTGGTATAGCCCAACAATTAATATTGTTTTAATATTCAATTTTCTTTTGGAAGAACTTTGGTTTTGGCGGTCCATCTCTGCAAGTCTTTCATGCATTGCAAATGTCTCCTAATTGGTTTTCTAGTCCAAAAAGTATAGCCATGAAGAGACCCCTTTCTCACTCTTTTCCTCCTCCTTTTCCCTAATATATATATATATATATATATATATATATATATATATATCTACAGGAGTGAGGGGTCGGGGGTCCACGATGCACCCGCCTGTCATAGTAAATTTTTTTATGTATTAGGGAGGGTCCAAATTGAAATTCAGGAAGTCAGGATATCTAGATGCTGTTGAGAAGAAGAAGGAAGGGAAGAAAAAAAAAAGTAATTTTTTTTATAACTTAGGATTTGGTTGTTTGACTTGTTTGAACTAGCACACAAAGAAAAAATATTTCTCATGTAGTCATGTTCGTATGTATTTTTTTGTAAAAGTCATGATGGCCCATTAAGCCACTAAAGTCAACATATTACATATGTGATATTACCAAATAACAAAACTGCCACCACAAGTCCACACTGAAACAGAAACAGAAACAGAGCCACGGAGCACGGAGGAATTGTTCATTTCTTTGCGGTCTTCTCGCCTCACTTTGGAGAGTGGAGATCAAAGCCTTGCTCTTGTCTGGCGCTTCGCTTTGGCTGGCTTCTTCTTTGTCATCTGCAGTGCTGCCAGACGCCAATCGACTCCATCACTCCAACTTCTAAGGTTAGGTTCCAATATTTTTTTGTTTGATTTTTGTTCCTTAATTTCTGACTAAAAAATAGGACTTTTCTTAGATTTATAAACCAAAATTGATATATTTTCGTTAATTCTAAGTGGGTTTTGTTACCAAATTTGGTTGCATTCATTCTAACTTCTAAGTGGGTTTCACTTATTTGAATTTAGGGTTTGATTGCTAATTTTGTGTTTCAATTTGTAATTGATTTTTTTTGTTTCAATTGAATTTGAGGAACTAATTGAAATGTTGAATTGCTTATGATTTATAATTATGATTTTGTTGAATGTTGAATTACTTGTGATTTAGGAATATGGAAAAATATTTTTAACGAACTAAGAGGCCGTTCACAACAACTACGTCACAAGACTCACAACCACAACCACAATCACAATCGCAACCACAACCGATTGAGCCGTTATGTGAGGATGTTAATGATATTATTGGTGATCCGGGATTGCGCAAATGCATCAACGAGTACGAGCCTCGGATTAGAGATGAAGTTAGAAGAAAATATGTGCAAATGGGCCCTTGTCAACCAATTTCTAATGTTTATCCGAAAATAAAAATAGGGGATAGAATGAGGGCTTTCTAATTTGATTGGTTCAAGAAATGGGAATGGTTGGAATATAGCATTTCTAAAGATGCCGCATTTTGTTTTTGGTGTTATCTTTTTGGGGATAAAAAAGTTGGAGATACAAAAAAAGGATTTCGAAATTGGAAGAAAGCTTCAGAGAAATTTGGGGACCATATCGGGAGTGAAGGAAGTGCACACAACAATGCCCGGATTTCATATTTTGCTTTCAAAGATCAAAGGCAAAGTGTGACACGGAAGATATCTTCTGGAACACAAGTATTAAATGCCGCCTATCGCACTCTGTTGACAGCAAGTGTGGATGTTGTTCGATTGCTTCTAACATGCGAGTTGGCTTTTCGTGGGCATGATGAGTCGACACACTCGCTAAATAGAGGTAATTTTGTTGAAATACTTACTTGGCATAGCTTGCGTTGTGATGAAGTTGGCAAAGTAGTTAAAGAGAATGCACCTGCAAACCATCAACTTACTTCTCCTGATATTCAAAAACAAATTGTTAGTGCTTGTGCATCAGAAACAACGAAAGCTATTATTGATGATATTGGTGATAAATGCTTTACTTTATTGATTGATGAGGCTCGAGATAGTTCAGTAAAAGAGCAAATGGCCGTTGTTTTAAGATATATAAACAACAAGGAGAAATTTGAGAAACGGTTTGTTGGAGTTGTTCATGTTAAAGACACTACCGCACTTTGAAAAAAACGCCATTCATAATTTTTTTTGCTAAATATGGATTATCAATCTCACAAATTAGAGGTCGAGGATATGACGGGCTTCTAACATGCGGGGTGAGCTAAATGGTTTGAAAACTCGATTTTGAATGAAAATCCATATGCGAAGATATGTTCATTGTTTTTTGCTCACCAAATTGGTTAGTTGTTGTGTCAAATGCTCAAGTAAACCAATTAGTGTGCAACTTTTTTGAATATGTGGCTTTGATACTTGAATACGATTGGGGCTTCTTTGCAAAAGAATGGATGAACTAAAGACAAAGACAACATGAAAATATGGTGGAGCGTTTAGAAAAGGGTGATATTTCCACAGGAAGAGGTTTGAATCAAGAAACTAGTTTAGCTCGACGGGTGCTACACGTTGGGGTTCACACTACAAAACAATTGTTCGTCTTCTATCTATGTGGTCATCGATTGGTTGAAGTTCTTGAATATATATATGAAGATGGACAGGAATCCAAAAGTAAAGGCATTGTTGTGGGCTTGATCGATAAGATGGAAACATATGAGTTTGTATTCATTGCTCACTTGATGAAGGTAGTGTTGGGGTTGACAAATATTTTGTCACGCTTTTTTCAACAAAAATATCGAGAATATTGTAGAGGCCGTGAATTTGGTTGTTACTACCGAGAGACAATTGCAACATCTCGGGGAGAATGGATGGGATGATCTATTAGGAGATGTGAGCGGTTTTTGTTACGAACATAATATTAGCATCCCTAATATGGAAGATAATGTTCAGTGTCGCCCGTTGCAAACACACATACTTTCACCACTTTTGAGTTGAGATATTTTGTCGGGTATTCAATTGTTTTCTCTATTTATACTTCTAATTATGTTTTTGAATATAGAAGTAATTTTATTTTATATTTTTAGGTTGTTGATCGTATTAGTCAAGAGATGGATAATCGTTTCCTTTGAGACAAACACGGAATTGCTCTTGTGCATAGCATGTCTTGATCCTAAGAATTCGTTCTCCAATTTTAGTTTTTCAAAGTTAGTTCGAGAGCTTGCGAACTATATCCACAAGACTTTTCAATGGATGATTGAATGGAGCTTAAAGAACAACTAAAGATGTGGATTTCTGAAATGAGAGGAAATGCAAGATTTTCTAAACTAGAAAATGTCGGAGAACTTGCAACTAATATGGTTGAGGTGGGATATCACACTACTTTTCATTTAGTATATCTTCTTATCAAGTTGGCTTTAGTTTTTTGCTTCATGCATTGCTAGTGTGGAGCAGGTATTTTTTCTGCGATGAATATTGTTAAGACAAATTTCTTGCAACAAGATGGGAGATGACTTTCTCACCGACTGTTTGGTGTGCTATGTCGAGAGAGATATTTTTAGGCGCATTGATAATGAAGTGATTATCCAACATTTTCAGAATATGAGAACTCGCAAGTTGGATTTACGCCTTTATGGTCCGAACTCCGAAGAGAGACTCGTCGTTCTAAATGACTGCACTGGGTTCAACAATCAACAATGTGTTTCAATTTGTAATTGATTTTTTTGTTTCAATTGAATTTAAGTAACTAATTGAAATGTTGAATTACTTATGATTTAGGATTATGATTTTGTTGAATGTTGAATTATTTGTGATTTAGGAATATGAAAAAAAAAAATCAACGAACTAAGAGGCCGTCGAAAAAAAAATTACATGCATAATCCGCTGCTGTATATATATATCATATATTTGAGTTGGCATTTGCAAAAACTCAAAAAATTGGATCTTTTAATATAAAAAGAATGTGGTTGAATTATACGTGCATGGCATGGATATGACCCGAGGAAGAATGGAAGGTGGTGATGAGCTGCTAATGTTTTAATGCTTTGACAAGTATATGCATAACGCATGTGATCATGATTATGTTATATGTGTGTAATATATACATGTATATATGGATAATAAAATATTGATGATATATTTATAGGTTAAGAAGGTACAGAGTTATGATACAGATTATAGGTGGTAGCTTTTCTAGGCTACATGTGAGAAAGAAACAGAAGTTACAGAAAGGTTAAGAAGTTCAAATATGCTAGGGGACCGGGTTTTGCCCGGTCACTACCCGTCGCCCAACCCCTGTCGCCCCAGAAGGATTGTAAGAAGTTTTCTCTAGTTCTGAAAACTTTCTGATACAAAACAAGTACTCGATCGATTAGGACACTACATTCTTAAGTATTAACTGATTTGGCCATTATTTTCTTCATTTTTCTTGCACTTTTTTTTTTCCATATCTTTACAACCAATATAATTGATCAGGAATACATGCATAAATTATATTTGGAGACTTGTTGTAGGAGAAAATTTGGTGTAATGGTTACTATATATGTGATTATTTGACTTGTATTACAAAAGTTTGCATAATTAGGTGACTTAATTAATGTAACTTGTAATGTGTTCATTCATGTGAAAAAGAGTCGCACAAAAGTATACAATTACAAGAGTTTTATAACTCCAGTTTAGTCTGTAGATAATGCAAATACTAGAGTACTCGGACCAAGTTCCACGATTTGTAATAAATTAAAGAAGAAAAAAAGAGGTGCAACTCCTAATTAACTAGTTACCTAGGATAAGATAAACATTGAATATGAGTACGTACAGACTGCTCGTATCAAAATCTTGAATACTACTCACTAGCTATACCTTGCCAGATGAATATGACTGAGAGGAGTACTGATTATATTTCTTCTAGATTATGAACAAGTTGACCACACGTTTACACTTCTATAATTATATTATAGAGGTGATCACATGCTAGCTATACAGATGAAGGAAATAAGCTCACTTTTAGACTAAAGATATAGGAGACGAGAGATTAATTAATATACCTTCTTAATCAACAGCGCACATAATTTGGGATTCGGTTACCATGGAGTTACCTTTATAGTAAGTTGGTCAATAATTGATCAATATAATGCTGACACGCAGAGAAAGAGATCACCTTCTGCCTACGTGTCACCACTGTATTTATCAATTGACCAACATTAATTTCATGCTAATCACTCCCCATAATTAGCATATGGCAGCTGCCTCTAAAACTTATTGAAATCTGTAAATAATTAAGATTAATTCTGATTAGGGCCGGATATATTGATGCATATGGAATGGAATGTAAAGCTCTATCTATATTAATCTTATTATTAATTTAACTAGATGACATAGATCAATAACTAGTGACTTAGTTGGTATACAAAATCGATCGAGTTCTCTGGTTCAATTCCCCTTCCGCGTGTTGTAATCTTATACTCTCCCAGTCCCTTAATATGTCATTTTAGATGAATTATTCCTCATGGAAAAATGTCATAGATGACAGAGAGAGTATGAGATTTAACTAGATGACATAGATCAATAACTAGTGACTTAATTGGTATACAAGATCGATCGAGTTCCCCGATTCAATTCCCCTTTCGCATGTTGTAATCTTATACTCCCTCTGTCTCATAGTTATAAGTTGATTTTTCATTTTGAGATGTCCCAATATATAGGCTACTTACTATTTATAAAATTTAGTTGGTTCATTATTTTACTTTAATGCCCTTATAATAAATATTCAACTATTGCTCTTTTTTTGAAGAAACAACCTTCAATATCATTATTTTTATCGCTATATTTAATGTTGTTGTATTCTCAATAAAAGAATTCAAATTTTTAGGCTTTATTAGTTTAACATATTTTGTGTATAAAAGGCAATTGGATCAACAATCAATGAAGTTAAGAGTTTCAATGTAATAAGTAAGGAGTAATTAATTTATTCATTAATTCTATATTAAGGGGTATATGTGGAAAATTTGTGTCAAAAATTAACTTAAACTGATTTTTTTAAACTATGTGCCAAAAAAAATCAATCTATAACTATGAGACGGAGGGAATACTTCCTCGGTCCCTTAATGTGTCATTTTAGATGAATTATTCCTCGTGGGAAAATGTCACAGATGACAAATGAGAGAGAGAGTATGAGATAAGTATGATAATTATGAAATTTAACGGTATTATAGACAATTGATATTATATTTAATGTTATACAATTATTTTTTAAATTTTTGTGCACAATTTTAAAACGACATATATTAAGGATGAATGTGAGTATTAATAAGAACTTAAAAGTACTCAAAAAAAGAAAAGAAGAAAAGATAGGAAGATGGTTTATTAATTGTCGTGCAGATCACAGAGTTGAATCATGATTTCAGCTGGACTAGTCATTCCCATTTCCAATTGTATTCCACAATTATTTGAAATAAATCACTTCTTTTTAGTACAAAATGTTTCATGAAAACATTAATTAATACCAATAGAACATGTTTATTTATAAAAAATATATTTGAGATTGAATTATTTATTTTAATTTAATATACTAGGCGAGTAAAGAGAGAATGCTTGGTAGCAGGACAGAAGGAGTTCCGTAGGCGGGCCCGGTAAGAGATTGCAATAGAAGTTTACATAAGCTCCACAATTTTAGCTAGTAATGCTGCTTAAACTCGCTCTCTAGGATCTATGTTTACCCAATAGTTGAGGAATTATCAACCAACCTGGGAAGAGCAGGGATAGAAGCCTAAGCATTGAATCCAACCTCCTGCGGCCTGCCTTAGTTTCTGCCTCTTAATATAAGTAACTAGCGATAACCCGTGCCTGAAGGCACGGCGTAACGAAAAACATGAAGCTAGTCGGTAGAGTTTTCTTTGAAAATTAATACCACCACATATCACCACAACAATTAATACATACTCAATCATCAATACATATCCAACCATCAAAACATTGAGCTAGTCGGTACTAATTTCAAGAAATTTCGGCATAATTTCCTTTAAAAATAGATATTCAAAAAATTTTAAACCTGTCTACAAACCTTACAATCATCAATACATATCCAAACTACCAAAAAAACCATCATTTCATACCCAAAAATCATCATAACCATGTATAATTAGTTAACTTTACAAAAGACGGAATACAAAAAATACAAACGTGCAGAAAATAGAGTAACAAATGAATATAAGTTGTCTCTAAGTTGGAGAAGGCCTTGTGGTTCAATATAAAATTGTAAGCATGAAAACTAAAAGTTAGAGTGGGATAAGATTCAGCTCCCATTACTCAATAATTCAACAAATGAATTTAACAAGAAAGAAACTATCTTTTCAAGACACAAATTGAATTACACCCTGCAGTGTGAATAAAAGAGAGAAGGAATTACAAAGTACAGAGCAGAACTCTTGGACTTCACAAACCTGGAACTCCAAGTTTGGCAATCCAAGATTGCCTTGCATAGTCTTTCTTCTTGTTAAGCGCATCGAGCTTGAGGAATCCCTTCCCAAAAACTGAAACAGAACCAATCTTAAACTGAATAAACCTTTCATACAACACAAATTGAAGAGGCGTGGATGGAAACAATTGCATGTCCATGAAAACCAAGAGAAATACCAACTTTAGAAAGAAACTCAAAAGGCAAGATTCACATTAACATGCACAACATCACCTCACTCAAATTGCAAGTTTTACTTTCACTTAACTGGTTGACAATTTTCAAAATTAAACAAAAAAACTGAATTAAGCCTTTGTCTTTTTTCCTAATTAGGTTGAGCAGCGTGAGCTACAATACAAAACCCATAAAATAAATTACTCCTTAAACCTCAAATGCTTGCTTTCCACCCAATTTGGTGAAGTTGAAAAGAACTCCATCAAGAATCACAATATCAAATTTAGAAAGCTTCTATAGCTTAGCAAAAGCAAAAAAAGAACTTATTGCAGAGAACAAAAGTAATCTACATATAGTATAAGGATTAAATTGTTGCCCATTAACAGAAAACGGTTATTAAACATAAAAACCAGGCACTTTGTACATATTACTCCCTATTGACCATACTTAAAATCAACCAAGTAACTAACCATATAATTCTTTTAGTTATGTAGCGTTACAATGACAACAGTAAATATATCAAGGTTTGTGATTTTGAAAATCTAATATATCAATTGTCAGTTTGACCGTAAGTAGTATTAACTTACTTATTTTGTTTGCACTCCTATCCCACTTTAAAATTCCTTATTTCTTTTTTGGGACGTCAAAAAAAATCTTTGTAACCCACTATGCTAAGTGATATTCAAAAGTTACCATGCAATTTCCCTTTCTTACAAAGCACATACATGCGGTGACTTGTACATTGAAGTTAAATGCAAGTAAATGTTTAAAAACTTCTAAATCTTCAATAGTCATCTCCAGGTTTGACCCCCTTTGGCAGTTTTTTTAACAGGTATATGTACTTACACCTGGACACTCCAACATTAGCATGTCAAAGAATAATAATCTTTTACTGTCCCTTTGAACAACTAAGTTGCAACCACATTATATAGCAACAATAATATGATATCATGTCAAACTCATTTCATGAAAAAGATCGATTGCCCAAAAAAATTCATGAGATTTCTATAATATCAACAGCAAATCTATGACAAAACCGAAAACCTAGGAAAATTATAAAACAAAAATAATGTTGTTGCCATGACGGGTTATTCAAAGGTGTCTCTTTGGTACACCATAAATAATGAATAAAATCTTTAAATTCTGCGTAATTTTTTCTGGAGGATGGCAACCACAGGGGTCTTAATATAATCAATGGCGTATTGCATTTCCAGTTAGAATGGATCTAAATATAGTTTCAACCTCTATTAATTACAAACATTCTCGAGTATCATGTGCACAAACTAATTCATTAGGCACGAAGTGCTAAAATTAGATTTATAACAAAAGATAAGCTTCACCTTAACAAAAAATTACACTAATGTTGATCATTTATTCTACCGCTCACTATACAAATGGATATCTATAGAAGATGGTGGGGCGTAATCGGAAGAAGTAGGTGGTGTTATTTTTGTTCATCTCACACCCTCACCCCATGAAGGAGTGCGGAAGGTAGAGCCAATCTGATCGACCTTTGGAAATATTATCATAAGGTGAATTCGTTTAGACTTGAAATCATGTTTTCGTGCTTTCGTGCTTTCTTTTTAATAACTCATATTCTCATTCTTTTAATTATGTTAAAGATTTTAAATCCACTTACCACAAAGTTCCAGGTCTTAACATATGCATATGAAGCACTAATGCTTTTCCTATCACACAAAAATTAGTTTTCTCTGGAACGGTGATAGGTAAGTGAATAAACCAGAAGCAGGGATATATGACATGAAGATAATATCCAAAATTTTAAATAAGTAAAAAAAATTAAAAAAAATAGACAGAGCAAAACATGAAGATAATATTCAAAAGAACAAGAAGTCAAGAACCCAACACATAAAAAGATTGTTGTAGAATAGAGTACCTTATTTACAAGCAAGTTTACTTGTTCTCTGTACATCTCCGTCAAGTCCACAATATCCTAACGCAGTTCTTCAAGCTACATAAAACAATTTTATAAGAAAAGCTATAGTGAGACATGCAATGAAGTATAATCCACAGTTTGAATACTTTGATCCAGAAGGTATGCAAAAGAGTCGAAGCTACCACCTGCTTATGTCTACTAATAGGTCTCTTCATTGACATTGTGCAAACCTAATTGACCCTTTTTTTCCTTTTCTTTTCCAAATAAACAAGCCGACAAAACTCATTTAATCAAACATGACGAAGTACCTTGTGATCAAAGCATTCTTACCAAAGACTTTTAAAAACAAATTTGAAGTAATCAGACTACTCACCTCCTCATCACGCTCACCCATTAATTCCAGAGCTGCCAAATGCCTCCATCTTAATGCTTCTAGTTCAGCCCGTATTCCAGACAGCATGGAAGCTTCTCCCCTTAACTTCTCGCACTACAAGCAATAGAGTTAATCAAAAGAAAAGTATAATGAGATAAACAATTTGATATGATTATTGAAGTTCACCTGCTCTGTCATTTTAACCAACTCCTCAGCAAGCGAGTCCCGGATGGATTCCATGGTTGCCTGGAGTAACATCTATATAATACTCAACAAGAAGCAAAAAAGTTAAGTAAAAGAAAGAAAAACAGGAAAGAGTAACCAATCAGAAAGCAAAGGAGAGAGGCAAAAAAATGCTCTACAGTGATCAAAAGGGAAATATAAATGCATATATGAATTAAGATTAGATAAGACAATGATCCAGGAATATTCCATGTTCCATAGTCCATACCAATCGAGACATATAAGATGCAAGTTCGCCCTCCTTTTGACGAAGGGAAGCATCAAAAGCATTTGGTCTCATGCTTCTCATATAGTGAGGATTCATGATCGCCTCTCCAGGATTTCTCCTGCAGAAAGTAACTTTCCTCCATGTCGCTCAAGCTGCTAGCACTCAAGAGTCTGCGGGTCAAATTTCCTGCAAAGTAATTAAAAGGTTCTTGATGTATGAGCTGGTTTGAAAGTCCTGCAAAGTAATGGAAGACATGGAAATATATCACCTGGTCAAGGGCACAAGCGAGAACATCAAGTACATGTCCTTGATGTATGAGCTGCTTTGAAAGTCATTCATAAAATTTCACCGCTTTATGATAATAAGGAGCATAATCTTTATCCAGGTCCTTGTGAGAGCGTATAGGTTCGGACAAATTTCGATACAATCTGCGAAAATATTAAACAAGAACTTCGACCAAAGACTAACCAATAAATATATGAAATTTTATGTATGTTATGTATGTATTTTGCAAATTTTATTTAGATAAAAGAAAAAAAAAATCCTTGAACATTGTGGTTCTTAGAGACATTTTGTTAAACAGCTTTAAGCCATTGTTAATTTAAAACAATGAAACTTCTAACCTTCAAGTGATGACTAGAAAAATATATTCCTCAACAAAATATAAGCAAAATAAAAATGTCAAAAAAACTTGAAAACATGAGTAATGTAATTTTAGAATTGATGTTACATTACAAAAGCACAAAAACGTTCTCTTTTTTTCAAAGATTTTTCGGCATTCCTTATTAGTTCTTGAGAATTTCTTTTCTTCAACCTACTAATTTAAGATTCTTTCTATAATAAGGTACTAATTTAAGAAACAAAATGCCAAGATCATGAACCACCAACTAAGTATAATAGATTCTCTAATGAAATTATGGAATTTGGGAATAAGAATCTATAATGATACCCATTCATAAATTATTAAGGAGAAAAAAAATTGAAAATGAGCCAATACACAGAAGGCAAAAAAGAAAAAGATCTTGTAATGGGACTAAAGCTTTAGTACGCAGATCTCTATATATAAGGTAAATATATATATAACATTCACTCATTTATCAACACCTAATTTTTACTTAAAAGTTATTGCTAAAACTATTTGTCACTTAACACCGAGAGTAAACTCACTTAACTAAAAGTTTCTTGCATATGTTAATCAATGTCAAATCTAGTAAAACAACATAGTTAATGCCATAATGATATCAAATTCGGACTGTTGGAATCTAACCTAGATTCTTTAATAGGAATCCAATTCCAGTAGATCAGATCTTGATCCCGATTATTGCCATTACCCAGGTTGATATAGACATGCAAACTCTTCTAGTGATCCTAGTTATTACCATACTTGCTGTAAAATCTCCCATGTCAAGAAATGCAGAAAAATAAAGACACCAACACTTTTAACAAAAAAGTTAAGCTAAATTCTCCCATGTCAAAAAATGCAGAAAAATAATGCACCAAAACTTCTAACCCAAAATAAAGTTGGTCAGCAGCCTCTCTTCTTGATCTTTTACCCAAAAAAATTAAAAACAGTTCCCAAGAAACCAAAAAAAATAAAAAATAATCCAAATGACAATGATACTGAAAATGGCCACAATACCAACAACAGAACTGAAATAGCCCAAACAATCCAAAACCTACTTCGGGTAAGTACTAAACTACATATAAACCGATCCCCAACATTAAAAATAACTAACAACAAAAATAAAGAAATGACCAAATTAATCAATACTTTAAAGCTTAGATTTCAAAATTTTCCCAAAAAAGTGCCTAGCTAGAAGTCTCCCAGAACCAGCTGCTAAAAATAATTTAATAAAAATAATGAACAACACAAAACCTAATTCGAACCACCCCGTAGAAAGTATCAAAAGACTGAAAGCAGAATTAAAAAATGCCAAGATTCTCAATTTTAATCTTAACCCCTAATTTTAGAGGCTCAGCACATACACAAACTAATAGAAAAACTAAACCAAAACCCTAATTAGAATGTGAAAAATTCCCAGCACTCCAAACTTTTCCATCAAAAACACAGAAGTGATGTTAATTTAAGAAGCAGAACAATAAAATTAATTACCAATTCTGAACTGCAGAAGTCCACCACAGAAGACGACAAATCGCAATCACTATGAAAATACCATCTTCAGGAGATAATTTTATGGGTTTTGCCAAGTATCTCTACCACAAAAAATTTGATAATATTAGAATAGTGCTTCTGCTAAATGCCTAGACAGAACCAGGAAATTTACCAGAATAAAACTAAGTTGAGCATAAAAAAAAAGAGCACCATCTATACCAAGTTACCAACATGACCTGACAACACAGATTACACTTGAAATTAATCGGAAAGCAACTAAGACGTTTATGTAAAGCATGTCAAGGTTGTGGCATTCATTTCTATCAGGCTAACATAAAGTTGAATCTAAGTTGAGACATTCGTACCAAGTTACCAACAGGATCAGACAACACAAACTACGCTCATAATTTATCAGAAAACAACTAAAACTGTGTATGTAAAGCAGACCCAAGTTGTGGCATTCATTACTATCACGCTAACATAAAACTGAATCTAAATTTAAGCATCAAAACCCAACTAAAACTAAATCTAAGTTTAACCAAAAACTACTTTTTTGATATATCCTAAAATAAGAGTCCCTTTTGAAATGTCAAATTATTGATCCAGATGACTTCCTAATATACCACCAGAATAAGGCATTGATAGGAGACTTTTATCGATACTCATTTCTCTCGCAGACTATCAAGTACCAACATTAATTATTGAGCAAAACAATATAGAAAACCCACAAAACAAACACAAAAAATTGCCACATTTAGCCAATAAATCATCAATCAAAAATGTGAAATACCATATAAAGATAAAGCAAATAAGATCAATACCGGCAGCATCAGCTGGAGCTCATCATCTCCACCAATGCGTAATTCAAAAGGCCCTTCATGAGAATCCCTAAGAAAACCTTTGAGCTTACTTCATTCACCAAACTCTCAAAATCTCCCCTTTTCTTAAATTTCCTCTATTTCAATACTTCATAATCATATAATTTGAAAACCAATTTACTCTTTCCAAATAGAAAGCTAATCTCATACCTCTGCAGATTCCCATACCTGACCTTCGTCGAGTCCAAATTGGAAACCTAACATCATTTGAATTCCACTTTTGTCTCACCGAAATGGCATCTAGCACGTCCTGAATCCAAACAATCATAAAGATGTAAGAAATTATGTGAAATCAAAAGACTTGAGTAATGGACCTTTAAGAAGAGGGAAGGTTGAGGACGAAAGTCTCCTGAAGATGGTATTTTCATTTTTGGTCCATAGCGATTGCGATTCGCTTGCCCCATTAAATTACACACACAAAAAATAATTCTTCTAACAGCCCACATCTGATCAACAAAAAGTTTAATTTCATTCTTAGACTCCGTCAAAAATAAGAAGTTATCATTAAACACCTCGTGATATGTTTCTGCTAATACCTCGTGATATCATTAAAGTTTTATGATGAATGACTGATTTAATCTATAAGTTTGCTTGTCATAGAAAACACTGATTCATGTTCAAATTTATTGATGCTCAACTGTTATTGATTTTTGTTTTACTATCATTCTACTACTAAAGTAGGAATTCAAGCTCACAGGTAAACCAAATTAAACATACCTCTATTCACAGGTAATTTTGTGATGCCTCCTCTTCCATTGTCATCCGCCAAATTCCCCATATTATTCAAGACTCTACATTGAATGTGAATAATAACATTAATAATTTGTCATCAAAAGATGCATATGAGTTCTCTAAATCTCAAATATAGAATGCACAATAATTTATACATTTCGTTTGCTCATTTGACCACCACCAGAATTCTTGCTTGAAACAGTAAAGCTTCAAAAGAAAAACAAAAACAAAAGCAAAATCAGAATCCAAATCAAGGTGATTAGGAAAAAACATGATACCAACCTTCGTTGGCTGTTATCTAACGAAGAGCAAACCTGAGAATTCAATCCTAAACTTTATGGCAATTCTCATTTCATACCCTTTTTGGTATCAAGCACACTCTGCATTACTTTTTCCAACATAGTTGTTTTCGCCATTTCACTTATCACCTCATCAGTCTCATCCAATCCATTTCTTCCTCTCCTTTGACTCCACCAGTTTCAACATTATCAGAGTAATAATCCGTATTAGCCCAATTCCTGAAAAACCCTTCATGAGAATCCTTAAGAGTTTCACAAGCGACACAGAGACATTTCTGGGACTTACCACCAATATTACACTTACACGCCACTGTCGAAGAGTTGGATTTCTCTCTCTTGGAGTTCTTCTTCTCCACCACAAACTTCCTCACTCAAAGTTTGTTTTGAGACGATAGTGAGGCAACGGGTTAGGGTTTTTCGGATCTGATTTTGGGTCTTTCATGGGGTGGTGTTCTTAAGAGCTCTGGATCGTACATTAGAAATTTGGGTATGAGAGATTTGGGGATGGAATTAGGGTGGGTATCGGATATAAGAGATTTAGGGAATTGAGAGGGATGAAGTTGTTTGGGGATCAAGTTGGCGTCTGTAAAAGAGAGAGAGGCGGAGAGTTTGAAATTTGAATGTGAGAGAGAGGCTGGCGACGCATTTACTGGATGGGACATTTGTCTATTTTCTCTCTCTGCTCTCTTTTATATTATATATTTTGGATGATTTTATTTTTTTTCTAATTATTTGTCATTTTATATAATTTAAAAGAATTAATTATAATTTTTTAAAATTACCTCTCATGAAAAAATATTACTAGGTAAGAGAGTATGAGATAAATACGGTAATTATGAAAATTTAAAGGAGGTATTATAGACAATTAATATTATATTTAATGCTACATAATTATTTCTTTAATAATTGTATACAACTTTAAAACAACATATATTAAGGTATGGTATAATTTTGGACTTTTTATATAATTCTTTGACGATGAACTATTAATCCGTCCTATAAAGCTATTTGATAGCTTAAGATGTGGCAAACTATTAATCCCACATATATTATGAGATTATATAATCTCTCATAAATAACGTATGACAAAAATAGTCCACAATACTATTTAAAGAATTATTAATCCTTCACATATTATGAGATAAAATCATTCAAAATAATATTAAATTAAGATAAATAATTCAATTTCTAATATATTTTTTTAAAACAAACATAACCTCAAAATTTAGTTGATGCAGTTGTTCTTATCTGAATATGCAGAAAAAGATGCTAGTAATTACTACTACTAAACAATTAAGGTCTCATACAAATTGAATGAACATGTTACAAGTAGTAGACTAGTAGTATCTCGATCGTTTTAGGGTCAAGTCATTGTTTTCCATGGTGATTCTCCTGCTTAGATTTATAAGATGAAACAAAGTTTAGTGTTTGAAATAAAGTGTGCTCAGTCACATTCATTGACGTGGTGTATTAAGGGAAATTAATTTGTACTATTTCAATTTCATAATAATAATCGTTTTATCTTCATAAATATAAATTAAGAAATTTATTTAATATTATTATTTAATAATTAAAAATTTTATGAAATTCTATCATTATTCATTTATGAAAAGTTGAAAACTACTAATATAAACGTAAAAAATAATTAATTGATTATATGTGCATATACATATATATACATATATACATTATAGTTTTCTATGTGCATATATATATATATATATATATATATATATATATATATATATGGGGTTCCATCTATCATGATCGGTTCTTTGTGGAAGCAACCCCATTTTTAGCCTTTGTGTCAATTTTTTTAATTTTTTTTTTGCTCCAAATTACTACTACAACACAAGGCTAAAAAGGGGTTGCTCCCACAAAGAACCTATTCATTTCAGATGGAACCCCTATATATATATATATATATAGTCCAAAACAATATATTAGATATCGGTATCGGATATCAATATTAGCCATTTGATGCAGGTTCGGACCAATTTTTACCGGTTGAACACCCCTAAATAGAATGCTGACACATATAGAGTCTCGCCTGCGTGTCAGCATTCTATTGGCTAATTGACTAACTTACCCAAAAAATAAACTTCATGCTAACCACTTTTCGTCATAACCTATGTCAATCATGCATGCACAACTATATACAGTGACGAAGTCAAAAATATTTTTCAGTGGGGTCAAAATTATTACGAAGCTATAAATAATTTCGCAGGGTCACACACACACACACACACACACACACACACACACACACACCCATATATATATAGAGAGAGAGAGTCCGGTTCCTATCCGGACTTCCGAATTTTCTTAAAATACGGAATTTTTTTATAAAAAAATAACTAAAAAAAATTAATATTTTATGGAACTGAAATTTTTATATAATACAGTGTTTTGCATGTGATTTGGATACGTATAATAAAACAGGTCTGTACAGTCTGTACATATATTTTTTGGTATTTTGACTTCAAAATACGCAAGTGGTTATAAAATACTCATTGTTGTCGGAAAATATTCGTTTGATCGTGAAATATTCTTGTTGTCGGAGAATATTAAATGCGATTTGCCAGTAAAACCATTTATGGGTCCCATAATGAGAATAAGCATCGGATGAAGAAAGCGACAAGTTTGAGTTTTTATAAATAACGGCGTAATTATTATTATTAATACATTGTTGGAATACACGGTGGTTAAAATACGATGTCTACGCGTGGTTCTTGCGATGGCAAGAAAGACACCAGATTGCACAATATTTTTGAATTATTGATTCTTACGTGTGAAGACACTACTCAATAATTATTCTGATAATTAATGTTCAATATTTTATTTTATTGGTTCAATAATTGCTGCGTTGATATTTTATATTATTGTTGTTTCAATAATTGTCATTGCACAGTATTTTTCATTATCAGATCAATAATTCATATTATTTGAATAATATTATTAGATAGCATTATTGGTAATGTCTAGAAAGTTCTGTCAAGGAGAGGTTTGGTCACCTAATTGCGCGCCAGTAAGAAGAAATCCTTATCGAAAAGCCCCTTCTTTCCTGGGAACTGCTTGGTTGTTATTATTGTGATTTTATAATATTATTTGTGAATAATTAATTATTGATAAGGAAATATTTATTCGATGCGGATATAAATGATGGATTTATTTATTTTATGTGGTTATAAATGAAAGAATTAATGTTGAGATATTTTATCAGTATTTTTGTCGGAATGGAGGTATTAAAAATCAAATCAGTGTTCTTAAAGCTCTATTGCATAAGTTATAATTTTGATCTAACCGTTGGATCGTTGTGATTTTTGGATATGTTATACATATATAAGTTGAGTATATGTCCACAAATTTTGAACCATTAAAAATTAACGCATGATTTGTTATGAATTTTAAAAGGTGTTAAAAATCATCCGTTTGTGGATTTCAGATATTTTCTGTCTGGAATTTGGAAAAACTTAACGCTACAAAGTTGTAGAGAATTTGATTTCGTGTGGAATGGACATAAAATTCATATTTTTCTGATAAAAGGGCTATTTATTATGAATTACTGAAGTTTCAGAAAATAAAATAATTTTTATTAAAATTAGGTGGGACCCACTTTTGGTTGGTGTAAAAAATATGTGCTGATTTTGGGTGGGCCCCACTGTGGTGGCTGATGATTTTTCAAGGATGGCTGCGTAGGAGAAAAGAAAAATAAATTATAATATTAGTTTATTATTTAGTCTGCTTTGGCTTTCTAGCATTTTCCTATAAATAGGTGCTTAAGTTAGAATAGAAAATAATACCAGAAACATAAGTTTTCTCTCTCTATATTATAGAACGTATTTTTGTGAGTATTCAGATACTTTGAGAGTTGTTATTCAGTGCAAGTTTCCTTCGGCTTTACATCCGATATTCCAGTTAGAAATACTGCTCTTTTGAGGTAGGGGATTGTAAGGGTTATTATGTTTTTCAATTTCGTAATTTTTCTGATCTTTAAAAATTCTGGAAAAATTTAAAATGATAATTTGATGAGTTTTCTAGATTGTGTCCAAAAATGACGATTTTTGGATATATAGATTAGGAGTTATAATTTTATGAAAAAAGGACTATTTTAAAACTAAACCCTTATAACTCCTTGTGGTTAACTCCAATATTAGTGAAATTTTTATTGGGAGTACATGTATATAACAGAAGTATACTCAGTATTTTATGACAAACGTACAGTTTATGATAAATGTCTAAATATTCGATAGTTTTGGCCATATGAAAAATAGTAAATGAATTTTAAAAATTCCTAGAAAAATATATGTTTAATATGAGACTATATTATGCTAAATCCCAGAAAAAAAAAATTATTTGTCATGATTTGGTATTTTTTATGAAAATAGACTAGTTATGAGTAAATGAATTAAATATGTTATGTGAAGTAAGAAAATTGGAAAATAGGATTTTATGGCTTGAGAATCCTATATAAGGTATATACAGATTTTTGATGAGAGTTTTGGTTATTGGTGACAAAATCTTATGAGTTTGGCATTTTAGGATGATTAAATGTATTAATTAGTAAAGTGTAAACAATTAAAATAAATTGTTTATAAGTTTAAGAAACTATTAAAATATTGTTATAATATTAATGATATTAGATTATGAGATTATTAAGTGATTGATAACATTTGGATATTATTGAACTCTGGATAAATTATATTATAAATATTTAATATTTATCCTTTATCTCATTTGATTGATTCTTTATATCATTGTCATCATTCTCATGCTTATATTATGATGAAAGTCATCTGTGGCCTGTAGTGTATAGATGGACTTGGTATGATTATGACCAAGGATTATTCGGTATGATCATGACCGTAATGTTAAAAATGATGTGGTAAAAGTCCCTCGTTGGCGTAGTGCGTTGATGGGACGCTTTTTGGTATGATCGTGACCATGGGTTCTCTTCTTGCCGAGGGTGCAAAAGATAAATTATTTTATGGTGTGATCATGACCATTGGTGAAAATCTGAATATCCTTGCCCGTAGTAGTGTATGGATAATTCGTGGTCGTGATACTTAATGAATATCATCAATCGTAGTTTAGGGATTATTCGATGATATGGATTAATTATCGAAATGTGAGTCTCAAATGATGAAATATTAATTCATGGATGTGATAATAATAAATATCCCAAAGCAGCAGTAGGTATGGATAATTCTTGGATGTGATACTAACGAATGTCCTTGGCCGTAGTGCATGGATAATTCGGTGATGTGGATTATTTATTGAGTTAAGTCTCAGCAATAAAATATTGATAATAAACTTTTAATTCGTAGAAGATAGTAGATATCATGCTCTACTTGACTCTTCTAAAATACAGTTGTATATCTTTGGCCTGTAGTGCAAAGATGAAATGAGAATGAATATCTTTGGCCCGTAGTGCAAAGATGAATTTATAAGTATGATTATAAACAGGTACTGTGATTTGATATAACCATGATCTTTGATGTTTCAGATAAAGACAGGTAATGAAAATTATCTTCGTCCTGGGTGCGAAGAGGAAATTAGAATCACAATTATGATTATGAGTTATTCATATGATTGTGGAAAGGAACTGTTGATTGATGTTACAAGGATAAAACATTGTGGATGGACTTTTAACGCGGAGAAGATAATAGACTTTATAGTCTATTTGACTCTTCTAATGGATTGCTCGTTCCGCTGCAACTATGGTTGAAAAGTTTTATCATTTACTATATGTTCTAAATCTCTGATTCATTACTGATGAAGGCTATTGATAAATTATTTATCTTAGTCATGATATTCTTTACTGGGCTAGTTGTGCTCACCCTTTTGCTTCACAATTCCTTTCAGGTAATAAGAGTGTAGCTGGGTCGAGCGGGAGTAATAGGGGAATAGAACGGTGGTCTATAGTTGTTGAGGTTCTCCCTAAATAGCATAAAATAATTTTATTGAGAACTTTAGATAAGTGTGTCGTATTGTATACGTCATTTGATATTTAATTTTGGTGGACCGAATAGGGTGAGGTGAACCCAACGTTGGAAGGGTGTTTTGTCGCTATCATACAAGATGTCTAATGACATACAACCTCGTGTTATCATAAGATATGGTTGTGCACATCCACTTGCTGAGTATATCTACGAGCACTACCTATATAATCTTGGAATTTGGTTGAAATATAATTTTCAATTGCAGATAGTGGAGATAGTTATATGTCAAGAGAAGACTCACCATTAGAAAGAACATGATAGTAATCTTCTCGTTTTTTCTTTGGGGGTCTATCAATCAACCAAGGATAATTCTCACTATATGATATCTATTATAACTTAGATGCATGGCCTCCCGTGTACGAAGGTTTCCTTGAGCACTTCCCAAAGATTTTAATTTCTAAAACAGTACTTATTGACTGTACCTTTATGTAAGGTGTCATTGTGACATGCTATCCAAGTTGGTGTCCAGAGTCACAGTTGGTATATATTTGAATCAAACTCACAACATATGCGTTGTTGTATTTTGCACGATAATTGTAGTAATAAAGTTATAGTTGTTTTCAATACCATGTATTTGGCGACTCAGAATAGGTTGGATGGATTGGACCTATTTTGGGGGTGCCACAAATATATATATATATATATATATATATACTATATTATAATGACAATATAATAAGTAATAATATATGGTATATATACACTATATTGACTCATAATAGATTTTTTTAACCATAACGATTCATAAGTAAGTAATTCATTATTTATTTTTAAAAATAATATAAATTAGATTATTATTTAATTTAAAATATTATAGAGATATATACATATATTGAGAGGATATGATATAATATGTGGTTAAAATTTGATCGACAAAGTTATAAATTTTAATTTGACCAAGTATAATAGAAAATTTATAAATATTTAGTGGGGTCAATTTATATATAATACTTGAAATTTTAAAAACTTACCTTACATTATAAAGTATTTTTTTTAGTGGGGTCAATTGACCCCACAACTTTGTATGTAGTGACTATATAAGTGACTTGACATGATTTTCTAGTAAAAAAAATTCTTTTTTAAAACATAAAACTAATTAAATTGGACATTCCATTGTGATATGTTAGGGAAACAATGGAAATTTGAGTTTCTATTACCAAAATCTCATTATTAGTATGATCAGTATAACTAGAGCTGTAAACGAATCGAATCGTTTGCGAATCAGTTCGAGTTCAGTTCGATTTGAATTGAGCGTCTAATTGAGTCGAGTTCGCACAAGATGTTTCGTTCGTTTGCTCAATCTAACATGTTCACGAATCCAGAACCATGTGGTTCTGTTCGCTTATGTTCGCGAACGGTTCGAGTTCGGTTTGACTCAGTAAGTTCGAGTTCGGGTTCAGTTTGATTGTTCGAGTTCGGTTCGATTTTTCGAGTTCGATATAGGTTCGAGGTGTTTGATTTCTTATATATATGTTCACTTTAAATTGTTTCTGAAATTCTACATATAAATAATTGGTTTTGCTTATTTCATATTAAATTCTAATGTTTGTCTTATCAATAATGATTAAATTTGTAGTAATTTTCTTTTTTTATTACTTAAACATCTTTTTGTGTTTTTAATAATTGATTATAAGTAAATATTTTTATTAAATAATAATGTGTACTTCTTCACCTCTAAATTTTAATAAAAACAATTTTAGTATTTTCATAAGAATTTTAACAATGATTGTTGGATTATTACAATTTACATCCCTAATAATTTAATATGTTATAAGTTATAACCTATGTCATAAATCACATAAATAAAGTCACTAATCATCATGCAATGATAATTTGACATTAATTAAAAAAAATGATACAATACTGTTACTTACTTTTACACGAGTTATTAAAATTTTCAAATCAAGATAGATAATAGAGAAATCAAGTCATCAAAGTATCGAAACTTCACTAATAGAGTAATAGTCATTGTACAATTAGTCAATTACTATTGTATATTAACATCAACTATCATTTATATAATTAAAATTGTAAACTTAATTTTACCAATTTTTGATTTTTTTTAGTGTTACAGTAATAGACTTGCAATATATATGTGAGACAGCGAGAGAGAGTGATTGACTAACTTTGATTTATTATTTACGCAATTAAGTAAACATAGTTAGTATAAAAACTAAAAAGTTGTTGAGAAAAGTCCAATTAAACAATATGTCACAGACTACAAGATCTGATTTGCACGAAATTAAAATGAGTTATTAATTTAAATTAGAAGAATATTTTTTTTTTAAAAAAATAAAACAGTCTCTAAATAACTTTGACCCTTTTATCTTAGAATCGCAGTTAATTTGTTTAGTTTTAAACAATATAATTATAAAAATTATAAACTTTTTGTAAAGTAATTCTCAAGATATATTGTATTCAAAAATTAATTATCACATCCCTTTTGAATTAAAAATATTTCTATCGATTTTGAAAATTCATACTTGACTTGATCAATTGATCTTATTACTTATATTTCACAACCTGATGAAATATTTGATACTAATACATTTAAAGATTAACAATATTAGTCTATAAATATATTAAATTAATCTAAATCAACTAAATTCACATTATTTTAAATCTTAGAATTTTACAATTTAATTATAAAAAATCTTAAATAAGACTCTTTTTATGAAATAGATAAAATATTATTCTTTTATTCTATACTAATTATGTAATAAATTATAATATTTAGTCCACTACTACTAATTTAATATTATATATATATATATGATAATATGATATATATTATATATTTATATTTTATTCCTAAATAATTTAAAATAACAAAACTAATATTAGTTGTTAACTTTTAAGTTCTAAGTTCTAACTTTTCAGTAGTCATCTTTGGGATAAATGATGATTATAATATTTGGTCTAATTTTTAATTGAATTACTTAAAGTTAGAGAATATATTTTTGGTATTTATTTAACTGTTTTTAATTTGTTTCTGAGTTCTCAGTTTTCTCAGTTCAGTGCATTAGTAAATATTCGCGAACTTGATTTGTTCGATTATGTTTGCAAACAACTCGATCATGTTCGCGAACAGTTCGTGAACACCAATCGAATCGAGCTCGTACATAACTTCTGATTCGATAGACTCGAACCTGTTCGAGTTCGAGTATAAGTGCTCGAGTTCGGTTCGAGTTTGAGAATGTTTGATTCAGTTCGAATCGTTTGCAGCTCTAAGTATAACCTAGAGCAATGCACAATCGAGTACGGTAATCCCATCACATTTTTGTGGTCCATCTTGTTGTACCAAGCAAAGAAATAAAATTTAAATTTGACAAATAACTTAATTTACTAATCTAAAATTCTAATTAAAATTTTAAATTCTTTATAAAAAGTCAAATCAACCAAAATGTAAAGATGCCATTCACTGCCAATAAATAATGATAAAACTTCGTTTAACTTAGAAAAATTCATGACATATTTGGATTATGACTAGCGTGAAATTTTAAAAGATAGAATAAAAAAATAATATTTTAAATCCATCCTTAATTCTTATATTTTCTATATATCCACATAGATCTAAATTGTTTGTCAACAAATTTATGTAGTCATGTATAGCATGAGTCTTGCCGTGCATGATTGTGGGCTCAAAAATGTAGTTATATAGTATATCACTTCTTTTTTTTTTAAGAAATCATAATCCATAGGAGCATCTTTTTGTTTTTCAAACTTTGGGCTTCTTCCTGACTTGGGTAGAATGCAAAAAACTACGCTCCATAGTTCATATGGAATACGTTTGTGCATAATAACCATCGGCCCAAAATTTAATTGATATTCTATAAGAATTGTATTGGGCTGGACATCCTCGCTCAACCCAGGCCCTATTTTGGAATTAAAAATTTCAATGGCTTTATAAAACGACGTCGTTGTTTGAGGAATACAAATCTAACTCGTCATGTTAGATCGTAAACATGTTTGAAGACGATCATGAACAACTGAAAACACGCGAAAGTTGGTAGATCATCATTGTTGTCGGAACCTGATAGAATTATCTGCCGGTGAAATCCCTCTTATCGATCGTCACCGGTGTCACACGGAGGTTTAAATCAAAAACATTTTAATCGATACAAGTATATGCTTATACATGGATGAGAGAGGTAATTGGCCGACGATGGATCTGCTGAGGTCGGAACCAATGCAATTGGTGCAGCTGATTATTCCTGTCGAATCTGCTCATCGCACTATTTCTTACCTCGGTGACCTTGGCTTCTTTCAATTCAAAGACGTAAGCTACACGCCTCATTTATACATACGCATAAATGTATCTACATTTGTGTGTTTTTAATCATCAATACTATAATTGCATTATATTGAAGAGCATATATATGCATACCCCTATATTTTATGATTTAGATATCATGGGTTTTAAATTCTTCATTTTCTTTATATTGAAGACGTTTTGCCATCTCTGAATTATTTTGTTGTTATAGATTGAAGGTTGATTTTGATCTTTTAGTTAGGTTTTCTAATTGGAGCATTTTTTTTTCTTCAAAATTTTCTATCTGGTTATTTAGTTATTTTCTCAAGGATTATTGAGAGTTTAGTGAATTATAATTTATTTTTAAATTCCTAATTGGTTTTAGTTTAATGTGTACAAATGGCATGCTTAAATGATTGTAGCAATGGTTGTCTGAGGAATACAATTTCCTTTCTAATGTCAGATGAATATGAATTTTGCAGGGTATTATAGCTTTGTTTTATTTGATGTGGACTACTTTCCTTTCTTCCCTCCTTTCACTTGCTTTGGTTATTTCTTTAAAATTTGTTGTTGGACAAGTTCTGTAAATTGTTCAGTTATTCTTTTAGAAGTTTGTGTCGTCTGTTATCAGATAGAAGGACTGGTTGAGTAACTATATTTGCTTCTTGTGAACCAGAAATGAGCACCATTTGAATGATCTTTGAAATTATATAAGATGGTTGATTTCAATCCTTTTTATAACTTAATTATTGATTCATCTTTTTTTCGACAGCTAAACGCTGAAAAGAGCCCGTTCCAGAGGACATATGCTGCTCAGGTGTGCTTTTGATATTAATTTGTTAATACTATGTGACCTAACTACATCCTTGTAGATTTGTGCATTTTTAGTGTTGTATTTTGGTTACTGTTTGATTTCTAGATTTTTAAATGTGCCTATTGACATGTCAGGAATGCATAACATTAAAAGGAATACTATATCCATTTCATTGAGGAGCCCCAGGAAGTTTACATACTATACTACTTGTATTCAATTTTGTGAATCTTTCACATGTTTCTAGAATATAGTTTTAATTATTTATTTTTAATTTTCTTTTAAATTTTGTTACCACATTCAAAATCATGGTGAATGGGTGAGGATAACGAATGCAAGAGTACAAATCTAGAAGCAAACCAGCGGGAAAGCCACCTGCTCTTTTGGTCCCTTCAGTACTCAACTAAGAAGAAAGTTTGAAACTACAGTTTTACTGTTGCCTGTTGGCTCGAAAAAAGCTCAGTAGGTTATTTCACAACAAGAAGAAACTAGACTATCATTCTCATATAGATAGAGAAAAAAATAAACCTCTTTGGAGACAATTTTGAGGCTTCTCCTTTTAAATTGACTATTTGACTTATATGGTATGAAGCTTGCAATTTAGCTCCTAAAAAGAGGACAGATATGGTAAAGACATGTATTTAAATTAATAATTATAGTACTCTTTACTCCTACCATTGATGTTTCACGTCAATTTTGAACTTTTACTAACATTACCATTTTACTCTTGTTTGGGAAAAAGGAACTTTGAAGTGGGGGCCATTGAAGGGTAATCATGCGTGCCTTATTACTGTTATTATTATTTCTATTATCATCATCATCATCATCATTCCCTTTATTTCTTAAACTGCAAGAAATCCCAAAGGGGATGTCTAAATGACAGGGAGTAGAGAATTATAAAAAGCTAAGGAAGATGTAAAATGTGTAGTCCAAGAGCTTTTCTTTGCATCAAACAGCTGTGTCACCAAATTAAATTTTGCAACCAGTAGGTCCGTATGCATTGAGTAAAACAAAGCTTTTACTGATCAACTCTTCCTATGCATGAAATGCTTGCTATTACTGTGGAAGAACGGTAGAATGACATTTGACGAGATCTCAATAGAGAACCCAAGGAAAAAAGAAAGCGAGCTGGAATGGCAGCCTAACTGCTGTGAAAAGTATTGGAAGGTCTTGATTGAGCGAGAGGAAAAGGAATTGTTGTGTGCTAGAATTCACTAACATAATCTAGTCCTTGTGCTTGCCTCTGTTAAGGCAAAATGAAGAAGAGATGCTCATTAAAATCCAACCACTAAAGGCTGGGGACTTACTGATCACTAGAAAATAAGACAGCTCACACTTTTATGTAACACAAAGAATGGTTCTAATATGTTTAATGTTTTAAAGTTAAGGTTGTATCATTCATCTTTATAGGAAAAGGATTTCTTGGCATTTTCTTGAGATATGAATTGAATTTTATTGGAATATACTAATATACTAATACTATATTGTTCTTCGGTCGTATTCAAACTTATAGACACATTCTAGAGATTCATCTGATAATTGGAGACTAGAAACATCATTAAACAGAAGTTTACCCATAGGAAGAGAAACTTAGTAGTTCAAAGCTGTTGTATTATAAGTGTGAAACTCTTCACTTTAATGCAAGAACATGCTATGTTCAGAGTTTACGTATAATTGTTTTGTATTCTTTGTGAAGATTAAAAGATGTGGGGAGATGGCGCGCAAGTTACGCTTTTTTAGGGAACATATAATGAAGGCAGGATTCTCACCCTCAACGAGATTTAAAACAGGAGCTGATGTCAATTTGGATTACTTGGAGGTACTTGAATTTCAGTTACTTGCCTTGAAAGTTTTTCAATCTTCATGTTAGAAAAATAATTGTGTATATGGCTAGGTGAAACTTGGAGAATTTGAAGCTGAGCTGAGAGAGATGAATTCAAACAATGAAAAATTACAATGTGCTTACAATGAACTTCTAGAATATAAGCTTGTTTTGCAGAAGGTAATGCTGTTTTAACTTTTACCTAGAGATTTGGAGCTACTTTTGAAAAATAGATGTTAGTGAGTTGGTCAGCTTTTTCTTTCTCTGATGATGTTTAATGGTGTTGCTTTTTGTTTAATTTACCCTGTTGTGAACTTGTGATGTGACACGAGTGCCATGTTTCTCCATTCAGGCTGGTGAATTTTACCATTCAGCTCAAATTAATGTGGCAGCTCAGCAAAGAGAATTTGATGAATATCACTTTGGGGATGGATCCATGGACAGTCCTCTATTACTAGAGCAAGTACTGTTCTGTAGTTTACTATGGCAGATTTCCAAACTAAAACCTTTTTATTATACCTTGGAGTGATATTTTTGGGGTTTTGTTTTGTTCAGGAAATGTCTACAGATCTTTCAAAGCAAGTAAAGCTAGGATCTGTCAGTGGCCTTGTTCCAAGAGAAAAATCAATGGCTTTTGAGAGGATCCTATTTCGTGCAACCAGGGGTAATGTGTTTCTGAAGCAAGCTGTTGTCGAAGATTCTGTAATTGATCCTGTGTCTGGAGAGAAGGTTAATTCTGCAACTCTTCTATTGCTTCTAGTTTTGAGCTTTAATAAGTTATGAAAATGCATCTTGCTCAAATTATGCCATAATTTTTTTATTAAATGAATACTTGCTGATGAGGTTTGCCTTTTTGAAACTTTAATAATATCCGAGAAATAAATTCAACAATGGGATTTTATGTTTCTGAATTTTGTTTGTGAACCTGCATAAGTGTATGGTCTATCATTCACCATAACCTGCTATCTCTTTGTTAATTTACATGATTATATATATATAACTCTCTGTTCTCATTCAATGAGTTACTTACTTCATTAAAATATTAGATGATACATTTCCTTTCATGTGAGAGAAACTGATGGCTGCCAACTTACAGGTTGAGAAAAATGTATTTGTTGTCTTCTATTCTGGAGAAAGAGCAAAGAACAAAATACTGAAAATATGTGATGCATTTGGAGCAAACCGCTATCCATTTACAGACGACCTAGGGAAACAATATCAGATGATCAGAGAGGTATTTGTTTTGACTAGAACAAATCCTGAATAATATGCGAAAGCTTGTATAAATTCTAACTATATGCTGCTTTTGTTTTGGTGGGCATCTGAATTGGTATTACTTTCTTGGTTGTGGTATGTTTTTAGCTTCTCTGATTTGTGTACTTTGCGTCTACACTTACTTTCTTTATGGGCCTTTACATTTCCTTAGTTAATAAAGAAGTAAAAATCCTACACTGTGCCAGTCCTTGTGTATTTTCTTTCATTACCTTGTGATCTTTATTATGATATGCTTAAAGCTGGCTCTAGTCATACGTAGCTTAATATCAGTGTCATGGTAGTTGGATGCCCAAGACTACGTTCAAGTTCTTCCATCAAGTAAAGAAACTTAACTTGAGTGGAATATTGGACTCGCTGCTTAAACTATAATCTTGGCTTTGGTAGCTTTTGACATGGTTCTTGAATACTGTCACAGTCATTATCAGTATTGAGGGCTCCATTCTCGTTACTGTTGGCAATACCAATGAGATGAATTTGTAAAGATAGAGATTGTTATAAACCTGAAGCCCCCCCTCTCTTTCTCTGTGTGTGCGGTAAATGTTCAATTGTTCTAGGCTCTAGCAGATCTGTTCAGAAAGTCCTTAGTTTCTGATTTGTGGCCTAATCATTTCTCTTTTGATTCAACTATAAGATTTAACCATTTACCCAAGCTAGTTTTGTTAATTTCTTAAGAGTTGATAATTCGAGTTATTAATTAGACAGTGAAAGGTAACATCCGTAACTATGTAACTATGTGCTTGGACCGATTAATCTCATGTGGTCATGCTAGGTACTTAGTCCTTGGTGTGACCTTCATGGGTCAAACTAGATGCTTGGGACTCTATATTGGTAGTACATGTACTAGAATTAGTATATGACATTGTAGATAATATCCATTGCATGTCTACTTAGTTTGGATTAATTCCAAAATCAATGTGTGAAGTCTGTTTGTCGAATTTGGTAATTAACTATTTACGTGCAAGTATACACGATCAACAAGTAATAAAATGATAAGTAGAGTATCGTTCCCACGAGGAATATACTAATAATCTTAACCAAGTACTAATTTTATATCAATTCGATTTTATTTAGACAAATGAATTTAAACTATGAAATTAAATTAATTAACTAAAATAATAAATTACTAAGCAAAGATAAATATCAGATTTAACAACTAAGATTACAATTTTCCCCAATGCCTAGTCTAAATCTCTTTACTACCTTTTCAATTAATTAATCATTTCAAATCGTTGACCGAGAATTCATAATTATTTATAAGCCTCTTTCGATGGTCAAATAAAAATACCTATTCTAATTAAGTCATTGTATTTCTGTGTGAAATAATTAAGAACAGATTCATTAAGAGCAGATTCTCATACATGTTACACACGACATATAGGTATATTTCTATCCTATACACTAGCAAGGCACTCAATCTTATGAACAATTATCTCAACACATGTCTCAGCACACATAGGTATATTTGTATCCAATATGCAAATCTTGTTAATCACCCTAAAAAAAAATTATCTAAACGCATGTCATCATATCCAGATCTAAACCTATAATTCATCTTCTAATTTCATATAAATTCCGATAATTGCTAGCTAGACAATCATACATAAACCACAAAATATGATAAACGAATTATTATGATCAATAATAACCAAAATTGAGAAGAAGTTAAATTAAACTAAACATCGGGATAAATTGCAATCTTAATATAAAATTCAGCCCATAGCGTAGCAAGAAAACACTAGCATCATCGGATTACAAAAATTAAAAGTAAAGAAAAGAGAATAAAATCTGTAATAGCGCGATCCTCCAATTTCCGCTCTCCTTCGCGTGCTTCCTTCCACTCCTACGAAATCTGATAGCAATCCTAGCTTCAATTGTACCTCGATATCTTTTTTCTTTTTCCTTTTAAATAGCAGCCTTGGGTGTGTATTGATAGTCTCTTCATTCCTTGGCTTGATAAAATTTGAATCCAATTTGGAATGGACAAGGCGTGGCGTTACAATCCTAGTCAAATTCAGCGAACCAGCCAAACCAAGCAGCAAACCAGCCCAGCGCCGCAGCGCTATCGACCAGCGCCTAGGTGCCCGATGTTCTCCGCGCGCTTCGCCCAGTCCGCGCCCAGGTTCTGCCAACCGCTCGACCATACTTGTTGCCTTACTCCCCATGCCTTGCCACAAGCAGCTACACGCCCATGTTGCTTCTTTCCATGCCCGCGCATAGTCATGCTTGCCGTGTCAACATTTTGCTCAATGGCTAGTCCAGCCGCGTGCCTTACTTAGCTATGCTCCGAATGACTTTGGCTTGTGTGTTTTTAATCTGATTTCAACTAAAATTCAACTATCTTGCTTCTAATGTTGTATTCCTACAAAAACAAATAAAACACATAAAAACGAACATAAAATACTCATGAACGCACAATTTCATCAAGCCAAAAGTACTCAATTTATAGGTATGAAACCCACTCATCAATGTCTCCAAGATTTCCTTTCATTGAGTACGCAAACTCTCTGGATAAAGTCATAAGCTGAACCTCTCTAAGGAGAAATGCTATAGGTTGAAGAAGAAGTGTGTTTTTCCAAGTGGAAGTTTTGTCAAGAAGTTGGTCAAACACCTATTTATTCCTATGGATGATCATTTGCTTGGTGATTATACTTTGTTGCAAACATAATAAGTGTACAGTGTACTTCTTCTCTAAAACTGTTGTTCATTTTAGTTCTTATCTACAAGTCTACTGGTAAAAATATAGTAAATCTCTGTACATCTTTGAGTGGGAAATTTACAACCACTGTTTTTCAAGATTTGTTGATATCTGATTTTAAGGTATCCGGAAAACTTTCTGAGCTGAAGACTACAATAGATGTCGGACTACTGCATCGAGGAAACCTTTTACAGACTATTGGCTATGACTTTGAGAAATGGAACCTTCTGGTTAGTTCAAGTAGTATTTTGCAGTCTCATGCCTTTGTTGCTGAAAAGTATCTTCTTACTACTTTGTCTTACCTGTATGTGTCTGTGTTTGTGTCTGTGTCATGGAGTGAATAAACTCTTTTTAACTACAAGTTTAAAATTGTCTTCAAATTGAATTTTTTAATCTTCCAACTCATAAAGGTGAAGAAGGAGAAGTCCATTTACCATACGCTGAATATGCTCAGTATTGATGTGACAAAGAAGTGCCTTGTGGCAGAAGGCTGGTGTCCTGTTTTTGCAACAAATCAGGTAATAATCTCTGTATGTCACGTTGAACGTATAATTGTTATATCTGTCTCGATATAGCTGTAGGGGATTATTTAACGAGCCTAGTCTTGAACTTGTAGATTCAAAGTGTATTGCAGCGTGCAACCTCTGACAGCAACTCACAAGTAGGGGTCATATTCCAGGTTTTGCATACTGAGGAATTGCCACCTACATTTTTCCGCACAAACAAGGTCACTTCTGCTTTTCAAGAAATAGTAGATGCATATGGGTGAGTTATTACACAATTTTATTTCCTGGACCACTAAGCTAATTCTCACTTGAAACAATAACATCAACAATACTTTCATGAATTTTTGTAGTTACATATATCATTATAGTAAAACTAGCACCTTCGTCTCAATTCAGTTGTCCAACTCTTGAGTATGTGTGACATTTTTAGAGTTGCAGAAAGCACATTTATATAATATAGTTTTTATATTCTCAATAGAATTATATATTATAGTTTCTACTACATTACAAGTGTTACAATACATAAAAAACACTGCCTCCATTCCACAATATAGGATCAATAATGACCTTTCGAAGTCAATTCAAGATATTTTCAAAATTCAAATTGATATGATTAATTTAGTTTTACTGGTGTCCATGCCGCTTGCAATGGGAAACAATCCTACTGAATCTTCACTGATGTCATTGAAGGGTGGCGAAGTATCAAGAAGCAAATCCTGGTGTGTACACAATTATAACGTTTCCATTCCTCTTTGCTGTCATGTTTGGAGATTGGGGCCATGGTATATGCTTGTTTCTTGCAACACTATACTTCTTACTCAGAGAAAAGAAGCTTTCTAGTCAGGTAATCTTTACATGATTTCCTGGTGATTGATACAAGTTTTACATGATTGATGTTGAAATTTTCAGATGTATTAGATTAGTTGGCTTCAGAACCCTGTAGATAATGCATTTCCTGGTTGGGGTGTTGCCTGACACTTACCTTGCACTCAAGTTGAATAGCATCAACCTGCATCTGAAGATTTGAGCATTCATTTGTTCTAGCTTGGTTGTACTTGATGCAAGCTCGAGAAACATTTATGATTTATATATCAGTGACCTATATGATGAAATTGTGATGTGACAAGAACTATATAATTAAATTTGAATGTGTTTGTGAGACGATAGAGAAACACAAAAATAGGGGTTAAACAGGGATAATATAGTTGTAGATGGTTAGGAGAAAACCAATGATTGAAGAAGTGAGAAATGTTGATAATTTTACTATTAACCTTGGCTTTCTTGAAAATGACTTGCGCTTTTCAATTCAGTAAGTCATTTCTCCTGATTTTTTTCCCGAAAAAAGTTCTGAAACAAATAGATCCGATAGACCGATACTAATCAAATAAAAGAAAAGCTGGAGAAATATATATGATTCCATAGTAAACTAGTACTGAATATAATTACCAGCTGTACCTTGTAGAAAAAGTAGATATATTGACAAGTTGCAGAGGCTTAAGCTTTATTCGTTATAGTCAATATAAATACCAATCTGGAACAGCTGCCATTTATAATTATTGACAATCTGCACAGCCTTAAGATAAAAGAGAGTGGACATCGATCAGTGTTATACTGTAACACTAGTTCCTTTTGAACTTTTCATTTTTTCTGTAACATTTTCATTCAATGCATAGTTTTTTAGTTTAATTTGTGTTATTTTTCCAACTACAGAAGCTTGGAGATATTATGGAGATGACTTTTGGTGGTCGTTATGTTATTTTAATGATGTCAATATTCTCGATATACACAGGCTTGATATATAATGAATTTTTTTCTGTCCCGTTTGAACTCTTTGGACGATCCGCTTATGACTGCCATGATTCTTCCTGCAGGTATTGAACTAGTACTGCTTTTTTCCCACTAAATTCATTATATCATCCTTTTTATATTGCATTAAATCTCTAAATCATCCTATTTCTGTAGCGATGCTTATACAATAGGTCTGATTAAGGTTCGTGACACTTACCCATTTGGTGTGGATCCTAAGTGGCACGGTACCCGCAGTGAGTTACCATTCCTTAACTCATTGAAGATGAAGATGTCAATCTTATTCGGAGTAGCTCAGATGAATCTTGGAATCATTTTGAGCTATTTTAATGCAAAATTCTATCGTAATAACTTGAATATCTGGTAAGCTGTTTTTCCTTGGTTTGATCCTTACATGCAAATATACTTGGATGTCACTATTTCCTTAGAATAGTTGGAAATATGCATACGCATACATGTGCATGTTAAGTTGGATGACCTGGTAGCTAGAATATCAGTAAGGAAATTAATATGAATATGCAGAAGGTCACATTATGCCACTACCCAAACCTATCTGTAAACTTACTTCCCAATCATAAACTTTGGTTAAAGTTATCTGCAGCCCTGTAACTGATGTTCAAATTTTATCATCTGTTTGACATACACCTATGTAGTTATTACTAAGCATCACGTTGCTTCAGGTACCAATTTGTTCCACAGATGATATTTTTGAACAGCCTGTTTGGCTACCTGTCACTTCTCATAATTGTGAAGTGGTGCACCGGTTCTCAAGCTGATCTATACCATGTAATGATATACATGTTCCTTAGTCCTACTGATGATTTGGGTGACAATCAACTTTTTATCGGTCAGAAATACCTTCAGGTTTAATCCTTTACAAATTTTATTATAGAGATGTATTCTTTCGCTACTAGAGATTGTAACCAGTTTCGGGGATTTCTTCCTTTGTCAGCTTGTGTTGCTATTACTGGCACTTGTTGCCGTACCCTGGATGCTGTTCCCAAAGCCACTTCTTCTGAAAAAGCAACACGAAGAAGTAGGTCCATAGATTTTTACCTTTCTTCTTATCCATTTTCTACATATTTTAATATTTACATTGTCTTGCTTTCTCAGAGACACCGTGGTCAATCCTACACACCACTTCACAACATGGATGACTCTGTTGAATTGGAGTCGCACAGTGATTCACATGGGCATGGAGACTTTGAGTTCAGCGAAGTTTTTGTGCACCAAGTCATACATACTATAGAATTTGTACTTGGAGCAGTCTCTAATACAGCTTCATACCTTCGATTGTGGGCCCTCAGGTAATGCCCATACCATACAGTTGGCACCTCACTTTCTTTGAGTATGTTAGGTGTGTCAACTGTGCATTCTGGGTGGTTTAATGGATTCATCCTTACATTAAATGCTGTTTGTTTCAAATGATAATCGATGGAAAATGTGAATTTCAGGAAAACTCTGTGCTCCTGCTAATCATTTTATTCTTATGTCTCCTATTCTGAATTTATCTGTTTGATAAAAAATAGGTATTTAATTAGGTATACATTTGGAAGCACTACCACAAATATGATACAGGGTTTGTTTTCTCCATCTGGGTAAAGATAAGCAGGGTTTAAGAGAGCAATATGTTTAGAATAGAGATAAGACTAACAGAGTTGAAGAACACGTATAAAATAAAAATTAAAAGACTCTTGTGAACTCAAAGTCCTACTGCGTAGTTAACAAAAATCAATACCAAGTACAAAGCTAGAATCCAAAGTAATGGATTGTTGGGAAATTTATTATCTTTCTTATTTTACTTTTCCTTTCTTTTTCCTTGCACATTTCAAGATCGAATTGTAGAATTAAGCAATAAAAGAGCAGAACATTTTAGTTTAATATTTAGTCATAGAGATTCATGTCCTATTTATTTTTTGAAAAACATACTACTTTCGATGTTATTTATTACTAAAATAGCCTCATGGTAATTATGATTAAAAAATAGTATTTATTTATCTTTTCTAGACCACAATTTCCCCAATACTGAACTTTGACCCAAAGAAATTGAGGAATTTTACTTGCACTGGATTTCGTGAGCCTCAGGCTAAAATTTATTTCCCAATGTGGCCCTCTTTTTGTTCTATTGAACTGAAAATTATAAGCAAGAATTGACAGGTGGTATAAAACTTTTGGAGGAATATGGTCATGATGATGTTGTCAACTGAAATGTTTTACTGAAAATATGCGACAACTTTTGGAAAGCTTTGTAAGATATGTGGTCATCATTTTGCACATGTTGGCTATCTGCTCACTCCCAATATTGCATTAAGATCGACTGCTTGAGAAACCACATTTATCTCTTCGGTTCTTAATGGTCAATAATTCATGATCTGGTTTTCTGTTCAGCCTTGCACATTCGGAGTTGTCCAGTGTATTCTATGAGAAGGTGCTGCTTCTTGCTTGGGGGTAAGTTTTTATTTTTCTTCTCTTGTTGTGCTTGCGAATTCTATAGAAATAAGAGTGCAAACTCACAAAAGATGTTGTTTTACTTGTGACTGCAGGTTCAACAATGTCATAATTCTTGTAATTGGCATAATAGTATTTATTTTTGCAACCGTTGGAGTTCTGTTAGTGATGGAAACCCTAAGTGCATTCCTACATGCATTGCGACTTCATTGGGTGGAATTCCAGAGCAAGTTTTATGAGGGGGACGGTTACAAATTCTATCCCTTTTCGTTTGCTTTAATTAGTGAAGATGAGGAATGAAAGCTTTAGCTCTTTGCTTGCTCTAGTGGCTTAGATCAAACTGGATACTGAACTGTGAATCTATTCAATTCTTTCATATGTATGGGGGAAGTCTCAGAAAATGCAGCAGGACTACTTTGGTAATTTGGTACAGATGCTCTCTATTCAACCTTGTTTGCTTCACAATCCCCCCCCCCACAAATATAGTAGTCTACCAGTTAGGCTTGCAGGAAATCTGCTTCTTTATTGGTCATTAGGTTTAATTCGTTCTCATTGGAATTTAACATGTATGAAGCGAGCATCCTACTGATTTGATGATGCAGATGTCAGCAGGTCTTGTAAACCTTGCCTAACTAAAACAGTCATATTCATTGTATTGTTAAGTGTACACACTTGTTACAATGTCATTAATTTCTGGAGTGATTTATCAGTTGTACTGTGTGATTTTGTAATTTTAATTGAACAATAGTTTGCCCTTTGCTATTGTGAAAAAGGGTAGGTGTAATTAGTGGTTTTAAATAAATGGAACCCTTAGCAGTATTTTCAACTGGAAACTTCCTTGCATCTCACAAATTTGTGATTTCATGCTTGCAATTTTATACCACCATTCGTTCATGCTCGTGATATACTGGGTAGATCATGGAGTCCACCCCGCAGACAGTTCGATCTCTGCAGAACTTGCAGTTCCCCAGTTCATTCCCCATGAACCAGATCGGACATAACTGGCCAATCTTTGCTCCAGAAAAAAGGATTACAAGATTTATATGCCACTTCGTAGTGATTTTCTAACTTTTTTAAATTTTGTGCAAAGTTAGGACAATAGCACTAGTATTAAATTATTGATAAAATAATAAATTGTAGTCCTTGAAGTTTGATATTAGAAAAATTATGTTCCACATGCATCCTATGTAAGTCTTAATAGTGGTAAAAGAAAGAATAAATCAAATCAGTTTATAAACCTCTTTCTTGCAGACGGATTTAGTAGTTAGAAAGAGTTAACAAGAGACTTGGAATTTATCTCAATTCTCCTGTTAGGGCTGCCCATGCGTTTCAATTATTTGGACATCCTATGATCATTGCCTATACGCCAACTTATGGAAGAGTCCAACCATTCAAAAATCACTTTCCACAAAATTTCATGGGAGACGAGCACAGCGCACTTGTCTTGATTCTAATAAAAGGTAGGAGACAACAAAAATGAGAATGAGAATCTGATTTCCAAATAATGGAATTCGCGGGCAAATATTATCTTCTTCTTTTTTCTGTTGCAAACAATATTATCGTGTTTTGTGTCCCAAAAAAAATTATAATTATTGCTGCTGGGAGGGATCCCTGCATGAAATTCTCAAACTTGGAGAAAATACAAGTCATAACATCAGATCATGGATATTGTTACGAGTCTCAAATGAAATTATTAAATATCTTAATACTCCTTCCCGTCTCTTACTTATCATGTTTATCTCATAGTCTCCCTTATCATGTGTAACATTTTTCCCGAGTAATAATTTGAAAAATATTATATTTAATTTTACTAACAAATAATTAAAAAAAATAAAATCATCTAAAAGGGACGAAGGAATTTTTGTTTTATAAGCATAACCAGTTACAAGACACCTATCCAACTAATATAATGATGGCATATCATTAGACACTTTTGAGTGAAAAAATTTGAGACATTGACATTGCTGTCAATTGAAATTTCTCCTACTGATTTTAACACCTTTCCGGTATCAAATAAACCTATCCTGTTCAATGTCGAGACTGGCATTGAGCTAAAAGAATTTCTAGCAATTTTTCTGACCCACTGATCTTATATAATATAGTCCACGAGTAGAGAGATACTAAATTTGAAATCCAAATTACATACATACTCCATCAAGAGCACGAAACATTTCAGCAGGGTACACATGTTCACAGCAGTCTTAAGAGCCTGACATACCTAGAAGTAGTTCAGGTTTTAACAATACATATAATGCAACTAGTATTTACAAAGAGTCAGTTAAACAAGCCATAATAATGATGTCCGAACGCAGTTTAAGTTCATAATCTACTGAGTAGCTGTGTGAAATGCGGCCACAGTGGAGACCATGGAATCTACCCCGCATACGTCACGACCTCTGCAGATCTTATAGTATCCATTCTCTCCCCAGCTTTCTCCCCATGAGTTCTTTATGATCCAATAAGGCTTTTCCTTCAACCGAATAGGAGCATAACCAGCAGATCCGTACCCCACCAGAAGTACCCCATGATCCAAATGCTTTGCACAAATGTATGGGCAAGAAACTCCCTTAACGTAAGTCTGCATCCAGGCTGCATTGATGCCAACTGCACAGTAAAGGAAAATAGAACAGAACATAGTTAGTCGCTCTAAATTCAGAAGATCTTTAATTAACTAAACATACAAATTGTTCAATCTGGATACTTCAAGATGATAAAGGAAAATATACCTGCAAGAGGGCCATTTTTCACCAAATTTGCAGCAATCTGGTCTTCGTCAATGGAAACCACACTGTAATTAGAAACAGATGCAACGACTTTGCTCTTGTCAAATTTGCAGGGACCCCTATCAGTCCCCTTGTAAGGATAATCTGTTTCACGTTCAAGTCCACCAGCCTTGAGTGTGTACTGGAAGGCAGTATTCATCAACCCACCATTACACCCAGAATCACATTCACCGTCTTGGTCACACTGCAACAATATCAGAAAGGTTACTCAAATGGAGGGTACTAGCAATTATATTTACACAAGAGCCGCTAATTTCACCTACAGCAAAATAAGGAAGAACCCTTCAATGTAATTGTAGCAGTAGGTAACTCAAATGTAACACACAAACAATAAAGGTTTCATTCTTCTGGTTGCTTCATCCATAAGCTTTTCTCAATGGTCATATAAGTTAATGTTCATCAATTTTTTACACGACTTGATCCTATCAACAAGTCGTGTCATTGCGCTGTGGTTTCCAGATATTAACATTCATAGCAACAATGAATACTTGTGACTTGGTACTTCTTACGAGGATGAGTTGCAACAGTTATTGGCGTATAAAGATGTAAATACAGAATAGACCCTGAGCAGGTAATTACAGAAAAAATATCACAGTTCAAGTTACAAAAAATATTTGCATTTGTAGCAAAGTATCAACTTTAAATGACCTGCATAGTCTTGGGAACTTATAGAAACATGAGTACACTAGTCTAGCTGATTTAAATATAGAGATGTAAACTTCAATGTTATTAGTACAACATACTCAAGGACACAAGACAAATAGATATATGCGCACTAATTCGCTAAAGTTAATGGTAATTCGTGCCATAACATTGAGGCAATTGTAAAACTTTGAGCAGTCATTAAAAACAGTAAAGTAATAATAATGATCAAGGACTAATCAGCCACAAAGTACTAGACTCTAACGGTAAAAAAAAAGAAGAAAAGAAGAAGCAATAATGCCACATATCAATACCAAAGTGACGATTTTGTGTTTTATATCTAGCATCACATGATAGTTGATACCTTTGTTCCCTGTTTATGTGATTGCTAAAAAACACACTCAATTACATAATGATGTTTTAACCATTAAACGGAATGTTTAGACAGTAATCCCAAACAAAATGAACAAACACCAACCACAAAAACACACACAATCACAATGGCTACCAATCAGTAGTCTGTAGATATTTAATATAACCATCATTAACCACAAATTTATCAAAAGTTAATACATCCTAAAATAATTACAGATGATCGAAAACAACATACTACACTACATGTTACTATATAACTATATTTATTAAAAAGTCAACGCCAAGAGAAAAGGTAAACCTCATGGTCGCAGTCGACCAGCTGTTGCTCACTGAGGCTAACAAGTTCTCCCGTTGCAAGAAAGTGAGCTCCTTCTAGAGCACCGGTTGTACTGAAAGACCAACATGATCCACATGATCCCTACAAAATCCCCAATTGTATCCAAGCAGCGAATTAATTACCATAATCTGTACTAATTATTACAAGTTGCATATATACTGAGATCTATACGCTTAAATTACGATTAATATTATAATATATATATATAGAGAGAGAGATAAATATATGTAGAATACCTGATTTTTAACACCGGTGACGGCGCCGTGATCTCTCCAGTCGAAATCAGAGGGGAGATCATTAGTCGGAAGGATCGGAGCCTTTTGAGCGTCTTTGGGAAACTGGAGACGCTTCAAGCCGAGATAGCTCCGGCGAAACTCAGCCGGCGTCAAGTCGGAGAATTGAGTGACTCCGTGAACGGCGGTGGGGTCGAGCAGCTGATTACGCTTGGAGCGGCGCAAGTTAGAGTTGAAAACTGAGAATCGGTAATCGTGCTCCTCCTGAGAAGCGTACGCTTTCCCGAACTTGGTCTTGAAGAGAGAGAAATGGTGGTCTGCGTTCAGGAGATGGTCATCATCTTCGGCGTCCGGAACGACCTGCCGGATCAACGGATCTTCGGAGGTTACATCGGAAGTGGCGGTGGACGCCGCTGGAGAGGATAAAAGGAGTAGGAGGAGAGAGAAGAAAATTAATGGTTCCATAAGGAATAATTTTGTTGCAGCAGAGAGATTGCTTGATTGGTGTTTGGCTACTCCACTTTGCTTTCTTTATATTGGCTCCTACAATATGGTTAGGTAATAGGTGTGGGGTTCAACCGTTAAGATCTCGACACGCGTTCATCAGACTATAGTAGATCGCTTATTTATTTATTAGTAGTAATGTTATTGACTTATTCTTCATCCACTTTTATTGCTTATTTAATTAAAAAGAATTATATTTTCAAAAGTGAAAGTGCTGATTTTACACACTTATTAATTTTATTTATGTGAAGATAAGTTTATATAAAAATATATATCGTAAAATGATCAATTCTCTTTAATTATTATGTATAACTAATGTCATTAACTGAATAATTGCACAATAAGTATAATTATACTTCTTAACAAGGAGCACTAGCAACATGCTATATTTATTAACTAGCTATTACCCGCGCATGCCTCCGGCACTACACTTGCAACAACTCTGTTACACTAAAAAAATCTCACCTTTTATTTGAAGGAGCTCCAACAATTATACAACTCCATGAAAATCTTTTTTTTTCCTTGAAGTACTCTTGATTAATTGCCTATCCTCATAACTCCCAAAACAAAAGATACATAGCAGTTATCATACACTAATGAAGATATATATTAGTATAAGTGTAAAACACAGGGTATACCACTTGTGTGTGTGTGTTTGTTTCTTTGTCTTGGCAAGGAAAAGCAGATTTCTTGTTGATGATTAGAAAAGTCCAAACGAACTCCCCGCACAATAAAAAAAAACACAAAGACAACAAAATTAGGACAATGATATGTATACCTAAGTTATAACTATTACTCCTTTCTTACACCATATATCAATGATATGTGTACTAACTACCAAATGATCATTCATAAAGTTCATGAAGCTACTACCATTTATCTTGTAGAAGACCCGAACTTTTATAAATAAAGATGAATTTTTTCTATAAATATTATTTTGAATATTATGGAATAAATTTGATATAATGTTATAGTTGTGGGTAATATTTATAAATTTTGCAAAAAGTATGCAAGTTGTTATAAAATATTCGTTTTATCGGGGAATATTCTTTTTGTTAGGAATATTCGTATAATGGCTCAATCATTGGTGGACCCTATTAATGTAATTATTGTCGGATTGAGAAAACGACAAAAACATTTTATAAAAATAACTACGGAGGTGTTACTGTTAAACCGCTGAACTACTCGGTGGTAAAAAATACGAGAATCTGGCGTAGTTGAATTCAAGAAGACACTCAGATTGATTATTGATGCTTATGTGAGAAGTCACACGGTTATGCTTTCAATTATTGCTACATAATTCTTGCGATCATATCTCTTATATTATTGATTCAATTATTGTCACAAAGATCATCCTCATATAATATGTTATAAGATTAAATCAATAATTGAGACGACAAGTTATAAATGATTAATAATTGTTGAAAGATTAAATATGTGTTGATGAAAAAAATGATTTGTGGTAAGTTTGATTATTTTACGGGGGCTCATATGTCATCATCTAAGAGTCTCTTCGTCGATAAGTAATTACCTTCGTCAATAGTAATTACCCTTGTGAATAGTATTTACCTTCGTCAATAGTATTTACCTTCGTTAATAGTAATTACCTTTACCAGACGTCGACCCACTTGTCGTTTCACATTACAGGCGTCGAACAACTTGTCGTTTCACATTACAGGCGTCGAACCACTTGTCGTTTCACATTATGAGACGCCAAACCACTTTTCTTTTCACATCATTAGTCGTCAAGCCACTTCGCTTTTCACGCTAAGGTCCTAAGCTAGAAATCTTCTATAAATAGAGGCTGGGCTTCATTATTTTTTTAATTCATTCAAGCTATAGAGAGAAAGTATATAGAGAATAAGAGAGAAAGAAGAAGAGTATTTTGTTACTACACTTCGCCGCAAAGATTCAATCTCCTACCAAATGTAAGGGGTTGTTATTCTTTCTTATTCACGAAGAAGAGAATCTGTTGTTATTCCATTGCTTATTATTACATTGGAATAACTTTGTATAAGTGGTTTACCCTATACTTGGTGACATTCTTCTATTATTCCATTGGAACATCCTGCTCATGCATGTGTTTTACACAGGACCGGTTAAAATCTTTATTATTATTTCCGTTGGAACATCCTCGCTCATGTGTTTTACACCGGACCGGTTAAAATCTTTATTATTTCTGTTGGAACATCCATGCGTGTGTTTTTTACACCGGACTGGTTGTTTCGCTTTATTATTACATTGAATATCCTATCTCATGTGTTTTACACGGATCCGGGTTCCATCTTTATTATTACATTGGAACACATCGCTTGCGGTGTGAATTTCACGACTGGTTCCGCTTTTTATTATTCATTGGAATAACTCGTCTCATGCTTGATTCTATCGCATGCATGGTGATTTCTTTTGTTATTCCATTCTTTATTATACTGGGTTAGTTAAAACTTTGACTTTATACTCCATGAAATTAGTGGAATATCCTCGATATTTGCGTTTCATCCAAAGATCTTTTCATGAAAATATTCTTCCGATCATTCTTGAATTTTACTCTACAAAACAAAGATTATCATGTTGATAATTTGGACGTTAATAATTCTCGGATAAAATAATTCTTGAACTTGTTTTTATGAATTCTTATATCATTGTCATCATCCTCATGTTTATATTTTTTAAAGTCATCTCATGTTTCGTAGTGCATAGATGGACTTGGTATGATTATGACCGAGAGACTATTGAGTAATCATGACCAGTAATGTTACAAATGATGTGGTAAAAATCCTCGATTGGTAGTAGTGCATTGATGGACGATTGTTGGCATGATCATGATTATTAATGAATACACAAATATTCTCGCCCGTAAGGTGCGTGAATAATTGTGGTCGTGATCTTAAAGAATATCCTTGGTAGTGAAGTGTAGGGTGATTCGATGATGTGGAATATTTATTAAAGTCGAGTCTCAAATTTATAATGATGATGAAAAACCTTTTAAAACCTAAAAGATAGTAGACTTTATTTTCTACTTGACTCTTTTAATGGATCAGATATTCGCCGCAGCTTAAACCGGTCATCTATTGTATTTTATCGGTTTAACATTGTTGAAGACTATTGATAATTTATTTCGCATTATCTTAGTCATAATATTTTTCATCGGGCTAGTTGAGCTCACCCTTTCTTTCACCGTTTCTTCGTGAAATGAGAATATATAATTTGGACGAAGTGGGAAACGAGTGATGGTCCCGAAGATAGCATTAGTAGTCCTCACTATTCGTGAAATAATGTGATAATAATTGTAATGAGGACTCCTTTTTGAGTTTGTATAATATCTAGTAGGCGATATTTGTATTTAAACTCACGCTTTACGTCGTATTGTCAGCATACAGCAGTTATGTTAGTAAGTTGTATTTAAATTGCACCATACGTAAGTGGCGACCCAAGATGGGTGATGTATACCTAATTTTGGGGCGTCACGGTTGGTATCGAGCTTAGGATATGATCCCGGCTAAGATGTGAGAATAGTACTAGGAGGGAGAGACAGGGAATACCTTCGCCTAGTATGACCTACCTAAGTTTATGTCTTTATTTTATTGGTTGGTCGTAAGATAGGGATAATTTGTTACATGTAAATTAACCTTTTGTTTTGTGGCAAGATCTCGAAAATGACATCCGAGAATGTTGAGAATAAGAATGGAGCGCAGCGAGCGATCGTTGATTCACCACATATCAATAATCGAGGATAATGTGCATCGAGGCGATAATCCTTATCTGAAAACAACAACACCGACCAAATGATGAATGATCAAATGTTCAGAGGCTTTATGCAATTTATGCAACAAAGAAAGAGAGCGACTTCATCCAAAACGAGGTGGAAACACGAAAAACTCTCGGCGGTCACCGCTAAACAATTCAAGGAGCTGGGACCACCGGAGTTTAAGGGAGAGCAAAACCACTTCAAGCGGAAGCATGGATAAAGCAGATTACCAAGATATTTGATGTCTTGGGATGCTCCGAGGAGCAAAAGGTTCTTCTCACGCGCTTTATGTTCATGGCGGAGGCGGATTCTTGGTGGGAATCGGTAAAACGTACTCAACTCATTGTCAGATGAAGATATCTTGGGAGAAGTTCCAGAGTCGTTCAACGACAAATACTTTCCCGAAAGTATTCGCCATACGTAAGGAGGTGGAATTTATCAAGTTGGAACAAAATAATACGACCGTGTCGCAATACGATACGAGGCAAAATTTGCGGAGTTATCACGGTTTCGTCCCCACTGGTGGATAATGAAGAAGAGAATGACGCGAATGTTTTTAAGAGGTTTGAAGCGGGAGATACGTCAACATCTTATTTCTCATAAAAGCGTGTTTTTATTCGGGATGTTGTAAATAGGGCTCATTAGTGGAACGCGATAATGAGTCAACACAACTAAAAAGAGAAGCGTGCAAGAAAATTATAATACCAAATGAGAGTAGTCATCAAGCGGTGACAACAAGCGTGGAGGGAATCAACAAAGCAGAGATATAGTAACCACTTTGGTGGTAATCGTACAAAACAATAAGAATGGACATTTCAAGAAGCGGAGATTCAACAATGGTGGAAAGACGTCAAGACCAAAGACCCATTGTTAAGGAAGGAGAAAGACCACCTATCATATGCTTCAAATGCGGAGGAGAGGGACACATCGATCAAATCTGCGTCATGCCATCCAAAGCATGTTATAATTGTGGAAGAGAAGGTCACTTAGCTCGATTTTTTTGTTGCCATCAAGACAAATTCACTAGGATGGAGGCACCAAAGGCCGTCAGTAAAATTCAAAACCCAGAAGTCTGCAAGGGAAAGCGTTTGTTGTGACCTCCCAAAGAGCAAGGAATCCAGAATGAGGTCATCACGGGTAAAGCTTATCATAAACTCTAATGAAGTCTATACTTTATTTGATCTGGGTTCTACCCATTCTTTTATTTCTCCTACTTGCTTCATCGATTAAATTTGACCGGAGAAATTAGACTTTGACTTATCTGTGGAAACTCCGTTGGGAGAAACCTTCATTACATCCATCGTTTATAAGTCTTGTTTGGTTCAAATCGGCACCTCTCGGATTACTGTTGATCTTATTTCATTAAAAATACTTGCATTTGACGTGATTCTAGTGGATTGATTGGTTAACTACTTATCATGCAAAAATTGATTTTTCGTAAGGTTGTTAGCTTTCATATTCCTAATCAACCTATTATCTAATTCAAACGACCAAACCATTAAAATCAATCACGGTCATCTCAAGCCATAAAGCTATTCGTTTATTGAAAAACGGATGTCAAGCTTTCTTAGCTCATGTCATAGATTTAAATAAAATACGCCAATTTTAAACGATATTCCTATTGTTAATAAATTTCCGACGTATTCAGAAGAACTTCCCCGCCTACCCCAGGCGTGAAATTGAATTTTGTATCGACCTTGAACCCCAGACAAAACCTATTTCCAAAGCCCCATATCGAATGGCTCCTATTGAACTTGAGGAGTTAAAGACCCAAACTGCAGAATTGTTAGACATTGGCTTTATTCGCCCTAGTACTTCTCCTGGGGGTGCTCACATTACTATTCGTGAAGAAGAAAGATGGGAGTATGCGACTTTGTATTGATTATCGGGAGTTGAATCATGTCACCATCAAAATAGGTATCCATTGCCACGTATTGATGACCTGTTTGACCAATTGCAAGGAGCCAAATTCTTTTCAAAGATTGATCTTCGCTTTGGATATCACCAATTGAAGATTAGAATCATTGACATTCCAAGGCGGCTTTGCCGTAACTCTAAGACGGGCATTATGAATTCTAGTCATGTCCTTTGGATTGACTAATGCTCCCGCCGCCTTCATGGATATGATGAACCGAGTATTCAAGGAATATTTAGATCACTTTGTGGTCGTCTTTATTGATGACATCCTTATTTATTCCAAAAGCCGTGAAGATCATGAGCAACACTTGAGGTCGACACTCCAAAAGCTTCGTGAATATAAGCTTTATGCCAAGTTGAAGAAATATGAGTTCGGCGTCAAGAAGTAGCATTCCTTGGGCACGTGGTATCAAGTCATGGAATATCCATTGACCCAACAAAGATCAAGCTATTCAAAGTGGAACAACTAAATCGATCAAGACGTAGCTTTCTCGGTTTATTTGGTTATTATCGGAGAGATTCGTGGAAGGATTTTCTCGAATCGCTACTCCATCGACTCAAATTGACTCGGGAAAGACAAAAGTTCGGTTGGAGCGAAGAATGTGAGAAGAGTTTTCAAGAACTCAAGAGAGACTTATTTCAAAGACCGCTCGACAATACCATCCGCTCGGAGGATTTGTCATCTCATGATGATGCTTCGAGCAAAGGGGGGATGTGTTCTTATGCAACATGGAAAAGTTATAACCTATGCCTCATGACAACTCAAAGAATATGAGAGGAATTATCATACTCATGATCTAGAGTTGGCATTTGTTGTCTTCTTGCACTTAAAATTTGGAGGCATTACTTGTATGGGGAGAAAGTGGAGATCTTTACGGATCATAAAAGCCTCAAATATTTCTTCACTCAAAAGGAACTCAACACGCGACAACGACGTTGGCTTGAACTATTGAAAGATTATGATCATACCATCCAATACCATCCTCGAAAAAGCGAACGTGGTAAATGGCGCGATTGAGTAGAAAATCATACGCAAGCACGAAAAGCGATATTGTCAACGCAAAGGCCCATTTTGTGTGACTTGCAAAGGATGGAGATAGAGTTAAAGACTCAGGGGACGCATGTGATGATAAGCGAGTATCTGAGTAGAACCGACTTTAATCGATAAAGTTAAAGCTCGCTAAGCTACGGACACGGAGCCGATGGCGCGATGAGGAAAAAAGTGCAAGAAGGTGCTATCTTAGGAAGCAAGAATCGATGAAGAAGGAATACTTGAAAAGTCAACTCCGGACTTTGTGTTCCTAACGACCCCGATTTAAAGTATAATATCATGGTGGAGGCGCACAACACACCATTTGCAATCCATCTCGGGAGTACCAAAATGTATCATGATATTCGCATACATTTTGGTGGAGCAATACGAAGAGAGAGATACTGCATTTATCTCAAGGTGTCTAACTTGTCAACGAAGTTAAAGCGAGCATCAAGTACCAAAAGGTCCATTGCAACCACTTGAAATTCCGAATGGAAGTGGGAGCACATTACCATGGATTTTTAGCACGGCCTTCCTAAGGTTTCTCAAGGCATTGATGTGATTTGGGTCATTGTTGATAGATTGACCAAGTCCGCTTCATTTCTTACCGACACGAGAAACTTATACACTTGAACGTCTTGCTCAGATGTACACATAAACGAGATTGTAAGATCGCATGGTATGCTTGGTATCCATAGTTTCGATCGAGACCCAAGATTCACTTCACGATTTTGGGTTAGTTTGCAAAAAGCTATGGCGCAGACTTTACGATTTAGCTTCTAAGATATCATCCTCAGACGGACGGACAATGGAGAGGACTATTCAAACTCTTCAAGATCTATTAAGACTCTGTGTCCTTGATTTCAAGGAGTTGGGACAAGTTCTTACCATTGGTGGAGTTTTCCTACAACAACGATTATCAAGTTAAGTATTGGCATGGCTCCATTCAAGCGCCAGATGGAAGAAAGTGTCAAATTTTGACATGGGAGATCATGTGTTGTTAAGAGTTGCTCCATGGAAAGGAGTTACAAGATTTGGAAAAGAGGAAAACTTAACCCTCGATTCATCTGGTCCATTTTAATCCTCGATCGAGTAGGAATCGCTGGCCTATAGACTGCTTTCTGCCAAATATGTCTCGTGTTCATAACGCTTTTTAACATATCTATGTTACGTAAATATGTGAAAGACCGAACCATATTATTGAAGTTAGAACCGCATTTAAATAGCGGAAGATTTGACGACGTAAGAGGTTCCTGCTCAAATTTTGGATAAGAAGGAACATATTCTACGCTCCAAGGTTATACCTCAAGTCAAAGTTTTGTGGAGAAACCACGATGTTGAGGAAATGACTTGGGAGTTAGAATCAAATGAAATCAAGGTATCCTTACCTCTTCGACATACTGTGTATCGTACCTAATTTCGAGGGCTTAAATTTCATGTTAAGAAGGAGGTTGTAAGACCCGACTTTTATAAATAAAGATGAATTTTTCTATAAATATTATTTTTGAATATTATGGAATAAATTTGATATAATTTTATAGTTGTGGGTAATATTTATAAATTTTGCAAAGTATGCAAGTTGTTATAAAATATTCGTTTGGTCGGGAATATTCTTTTTGTTAGAAATATTATTCGCATAATGGCTCAATCATTGGTGGACCCCATAATGTAATTATTCATTTTGATCGAGAAAACGACAAAAACATTTTATAAAAATAACTACGGAGGTGTTACCGTTAAAACTGCTGAACTACCCGGTGGTAAAAGTAAGAATACGCGTAGTCAGATAAGAAGACACTCAGATTGATTATTGATGCTTTACGTGAGAAGTCACTCATTTACGCTTCAATTATTGCTACTGATGAATTCTTGATCATATCTCTTATATTATTGATTCAATTATTGTCACAAGATCATCCTCAGATAATATGTTATAGTATTAAATCAATAATTGAGACGACAAGTTATAAATGATTAATAATTGTTGAAAGATTAAATATGTGTTGATGAAAAAAAATGATTTGTGGTAAGTTTGATTATTTTATGGGGGGGCTCATATGTCATCATCTAAGAGTCTCTTCATTCAATAAGTAATTACCTTCGTCAATAAGTAATTACCCTTGTGAATATTATTTACCTTCATCAATAGTATTTACCTTCGTTAATAGTAATTACCTTTACCAGACGTCGAACCACTTGTCGCTTCACATTACAAAGGCCGAACCACTTGTCGTTTCACATTACAAAAGCGTCGAACCACTTGTCGTTTCACATTACAAAGCGCCAAACCACTTTTCTTTTCACATCATTAGTCGTCAAGCCACTCGCTTTTCACACTAAGCAGGTCTTAAGCTAGAAATCTTCTATAAATAGAGGCCTAGGGCTTCCTTATTTTTCACTTAATTCATTCAATTTATAGAGAGAGAAATTATAGAGAGAATAAGAGAGAAAGAAGAAGAGTATTTTGTTACTACACCGTCGCAGATTCAATCTCCTACCAAATGTAAGGGGTGTTATTCTTTCTTATTCATGAAGAGAACTATTGTTATTCCATCGCTTATTATTCATTGGAATAACTCGTATAAGTGGTTTACCCTATACTTGGTGACATTCTTCTATTATTCATTGGAACATCCATGCTCTGTGTTTTACACCGGACCGGGTTCCGCTCTTTATTATTATTCATTGGAACATCACACGTGTGTTTTACACCCGGACCGGTTAAAATCTTTATTATTCTCGCTGGAACATCACGCTCTGTGTGTTTTTACCGGACTGGTTCCGTCTTTATTATCTCCGTTGGAATATCCTATCTCGTGTGTTTTACACCGGATCCGGGTTCCATCTTTATTATTCTTGTTGAACATCCCGCCGGTGTGAATTTCACCCGACTGGTTCCGTTCTTTATTATTCATTGGAATAACACATGCATGGATCTATCGCATGCATGGTGATTTCTTTTGTTATTCCATTCTTTATTATACCCGGTTGGTTAAAACTTTGACTTCTATACTCCATGAAATTAGTGGAATATCCTCGATATTTGCGTTTCATCCAAAGATCTTTTCATGAAAATATTCTTCCGATCATTCTTGAATTTTACTCTACAAAACAAAGATTCGTGTTGATAATTTGGACGTTAATAATTCCCGGATAAAATAATTCTTGAACTTGTTTTATTGAATTCTTATATCATTGTCATCATCCTCATGTTTATATTTTTTAAAGTCATACGTGTATTCTGTAGTGTATAGATGGACTTGGTATGATTATGACCGAGAGACTATTCGGTGTAATCATGACCGTAATGTTACAAATGATGTGGTAAAAATCCTCATTGGTCAGTAGTGCATTGATGGACGATTGTTGGCATGATCATGACCATTAATGAATACACAAATATTCTTCGCCCAGTAGGTGCATGAATAATTGTGGTCGTGATCTTAAAGAATATCCTTGGTCAGTAGTGATGGGGTGATTTGATGATGTGGAATATTTATTAAAGCCGAGTCTCAAATTTATAATGATGATGAAAAACCTTTTAAAACCTAAAAGATAGTAGACTTTATTTTTTCTTGACTCTTTTAATGGATCGATATTCCACCGCAGTTAAACCGGTTGTCTATTGTATTTTATCGGTTTAACATTGTTCAAGACTATTGATAATTTATTACGCATTATCTTAGTCATAATATTTCTTCTTGGTCTAGTTGAGCTCACCCTTTCTTTCACTTTATTCTTCTGTGAAATGAGAATATATAATTTGGGGCGAGCCTGGGAAACGAGTGATGGTCCCGAAGATAAGATTAGTAGTCCTCACTATTACGTGAAATAGTGTGATAATAATTGTAATGAGGACTCCTTTTTGAGTTTGTATAATATCTAGTAGACGCGATATTTGTATTTAAACTCACAGCTTTATGTCGTATTGCATACCTGGCGCTTATGTTAGTAAGTCAGTATTTAAATTCGTATAATGTAAGTAATGAAGATGGGTGATATATACCTAATTTTGGGGGCGCCACATATACCAACTAATTATGAGCTAATTCATATTCAACTTATTCCCCACCTTCATGCATTATTATTATTGGGATATAAACTAAATTTAGCTAATTATTATTATTAGGATATAAACTAAATTTAGCTAAACAAAAATCAATATACTGACTGCATACTTGAAGAACAACATGGATGATGAATTCAGTTTTGGAGAAGGTGTATCCCATTTCATTAGTACATTTAGTAAAAAACACTATTGTGGGAAAATTAGGCACCAACAATTATATGACCCAATTCACCAATCAATCTTCCAAAATTTAGCGATCAGAAGGTGGAGAGACTCTTGAATGAAAAATTTAGTACAAAAGTTTCCAATATCTTTCATTTGGCAAAATTGATTTGTAATGAGAGAAAAGGCATTATTGTCTTTCCATCCCAAGAAGAAAGGCACTAATGAATAAACCAAGACGTCAATAGATAAATCTTTCAAATTTCAATCAATTCATATAAAAACATATGAATATGTATAATCGTCAAACCAAAGAAACCAATTAATGTTCATCCCAAATTCAATATATGCCAAGAATCAAAATGAATAAGCTGCTTTCAAACCACAATCATGAATAAAAATCAATGTTCAACCCAATTCAATATATAGATATATACATATTCAATGTATGCTCGGTGTAAAGCAAAATTATTTTGATTTATGCTCAAATTTAAGCCAAAATCAAACTTTTTGGAATTCTCTAAATTCCAATTGTTTTGAAACAAAGTGTAATTAAGTGTTTACCATAAGCTAGAGGAAGCTACCACCTTATAACTAAAAAGTTGTTGTAAAACAATGTATAAACAAGAATATCCAACCAAATGACCATCGCATCCACTTTAACCCAACACTAAGCAATAGTTTCGCGATATATGAATTCATTTGTGGGTAGATAATCAATCATTTCATTACTAATAACTTGAAAATTTGTAGAGAAGCCTCTTTACGTAGAATGGTGAAAATGTGCATAGATAAATAATATATAGTACTACTAAGAATGCTAATTCCAATAGTTAAAGAAGAACTCTTATAATTAGTAGCTCTCTTCTAACCTTATTAGTACTATATATGTGCTTCTTTGTTGGGTTAAAATTCCATACCTAGGAAATTTGCATTCCTTTTTAAGTGTATAATTCTGGAGGATCGACGAAATTTGTCGCCAAGGCATATAACGAAGAAACTTAATACAACAAAACATAGTTACTCACTATTTAAAGATTTTCCCCTTTTTGTATATAAAAAGAAAGAATCTTCAATTTAGCATTGCAGAAAAAAGAGATGAGATGAGATTTCCACTATATTGAGACAACCCATTTTTAGATCATTGAATTAGACTCAAACATGCATGACACCCAGATTAACTTTATCCCAAAAAAGTAAAAGAATCTAGTAAGAAAAAACTCAACTCTGAGATCTAGATCTCCAATAACCCATCAATTCCACTACAAAAATGTGATATAAAGCTACCCATTATCACAAAATCACCATCAAAAACAGAAATTAATGCAACTTTTCATACAAAGAGCATCACATTAATTATGGGTTTTCACTAACAGTTGTACCTGGGGCTTTCAAGGGACAACAGTGACACAATCTTTACAACCCAGAAGCCGCTCATCTCCAATCAGTGAACGAATGTGAACTTTAACTTTCACACAAGACACAAAGATTAAGGGGGGGAATCATACAGAGCTAAATCAGCATTTTAACTAAACAATTGAGCACACATTACACATGCTATCAACAAAATACAAAAACCAAAATGGACATTGCCCATGAAATACTGGCTAAATTGATACGCTTATAAGCTCAGATGATAAAATTTGACTTGTATGCAAATACCTAGATGACTTAAATCTATCTATGGAGAAGATAAATTAAAGAGAAGAAAATTAAGAACCCATATTAGAATAACGATAAGATTTCCCAAAAAAAAAATACGAATTAAGAATTTTTGAGTGGAGTTTAAACGATAAATAAGATAGATTTGAAAGTCGATTTGGGGATACAACAATGAACATCAAATGATAGTAGTAAGATTCAAGTACCATTTTGGGTAAAAATGACTAAAATAGTAGTAAGATTCAAGAATAAAAAAGAACAAGAAAAGAAGATTAAAACATTATAATGACAAAATGTCAAAATTTATCCGAATATTAAAACTCATCAGACAAAGAAGAACACCCAAACAACAAATGGTCATAAATAAAAATATGAGATACATAAAATGTTACACTATTTTAAAATTTTCAATAACCATTGATTCAACTTCAAAATGACATCACGACTTGTTATCTTGAAGTAATGCATAGAAAATGAACAAACCGAGTCCAAAATGATAGAAAATGAAAATGAACAAATGCGATAAAGGGGTAAAAATAAATAATTCAAAATGATAGAAACAAATTGAAATTACCGTGAAGATACTTTAGTTGAAAAGGGTGTTAAAACCCAATGATGGTTAAAAGAGAAGACCCAAAGAAGCATACATTTTGTATCTCATTATCTCTCTCTTAACACTTTGTATATATTTGTATGAACTCAGATCTCATTTTGCTAACCCTTACTGTGCTTTTATTAACTCATTTATAAAATGGTATGCGATTGAAATTGAAAATTACATGATGTGTTTTTGGGTGTGTGAAAGAGAAGAGAGAGAGAAATTAAAGAGGCAAAGAGTCGCTTACTTACAAAGAAAGAAATGGAGGAAAAATTTTCGTTGAACAAATATGTATAAGGAAGAAAGAGAGAGAAGAGGTCGCCCCATATTAGGGCTTGAGCAATGTTACGGACATGCCAGGTGAGATCATCGGGCATGGCATTTACTCACGAAGTCAAAGAAAAGATGTATTCTTAATGGGAAGAACCTTGACATCATCATCGGCCTCAAGCGTCGCCAGATGATGAAGAATAGGACGACGATGAAGATGGGAGAGAAGAGGAGAGTATTTGGTTCGAGTATGGGAAGAGGAGGGAGAAGAGGGGGTTATATGTATATGGAATTTATGCTAAACTTTTAACGGTCCTGATCTTTCTAAAATTTCAAAAACCGTTCTATTTTGTATAGATAGATTTATGATAATTATATCAAAGATATTTGAATAATAATAATTAATTATTACTTGATAGAAATAAATAAACACACAAATGTTTTATATTAACACATTGAAATTTAGTAAATTGGGTAGTGTAAAGTTGGTTGTAGTTTGGCATTTTAATTTTAATTTTAATTTTAAAGACAATATTTTTAATTAAAAATTTAATAATGATAATGTGATACACTAAGAAGGTGGAGTAAAGAATTTTATGGTACGTTGTAATATTAAAATAAAAAATTATAATCAAATTTAAAATTCGAGTGACTTGTTGTATTCTATCTATGTATCCGTCTGTCATGGAATATGGAAGATTGGATTCACCGTCTTAGACAATAGACACTGTACGTACGTCCTACATTATACTAGTAGTAACTTAAGTTAATGAAAATGTTACTTTCACACTAATTTCATAAAAAATAAAAATTATTATTGGAGAGTTAAAGAGTAATGTTGGGAGTTTTAAATAATATATATATATATATTTAATTGAGTTCAAAATGATAATAAGAATATTTAAATATAATTCCCTATTTTAAGAATAATAATAAAAATTATTGATGAATTTATTTTCGGTCATTTTAGAGTTTTATTATTATAAACTCTTGTCTTGTTTACTTTAAATTTTCTATTAAGGGTCAAGTGTATCACTTTTCTTCTTAACGTTGATTAATTTTTTTTATAAAACTGATTCATTTTAAGTTTTAATATTTTGGTGAAAGTATAAGTCAGTTAAATACATATTTAAAACACTTAAAATATATGAATATAATAACAATACATATATAAATTATATGAATATGAAATGAAATATAAATTACTAATAATTCCGGTCCTATAATTTCAGTCTCGGGTCCGGTCCGGTCCATTCAAAAGGTTTCAGTCTCAGGTCAGGTATGAAGACATAAGCGGCTAATCACCGCCAAAGCAGGAGAGAGATAATAAATAGTACTACTAAGAGTGAGAGAAAGATGAGCGACAGAAAGATGGAGGAAGAGCAGCAGAGTAAGAATAGTGGTAGCAAATTGGATACAGGAAAGTCTGAGAGATCTGTGTGGCTGATGAAGTGCCCTGTTGCCGTCTCAAACTCATGGAAGTCTGCCGTCGATAATCAGCCCCTTTCCAAGGTCGTCGTCTCCCTCGATCCTCTCCGCCCCGAACTTCCCTCTACCCTTCAGGTTACCAATTTTACATTCAATCAGTATTCAAGGGCTTAATTTTAGTGTAGAGAGTGGGAGTTCAATATATTGGTGCCTCTTTATAATTTGATGAATTTTCAACAAGGAATTAATATTCAACCTCTCTTATTTTATTCATTTTTTTCCTGAACGACACTCAGTTCACAATGGAGATGGCTGGCAATGAAACCGGAAACATGCCAAAAAGTTACTCTTTAAATATGTCCAAAGACTTTGTTCCGATGAGCGTTTTCTCCGAAGTTAACCAAGGTCAGGATCGCACTCTTAATTTAATCAAGTTATATTTCTAATTTATACTAAACTAAGATCACGGTGATTACTAAGTTGTAGCTCTTTTATGTTTTAATGGCTTTGTGACGTGTGAACATTATCTTAGAATTCATAATCCTTACTTCATTGCTTAGGAGCCTTGTGATTTGAAGGAATCTCAAATTTTGACACTTCTCTTTCACTCTAATTGTTGAATATGTACAGGCCTTCTATTTTCATGTGCAAATTACTTGCTGATAAATCTAAGTCATTCTTTACGTTTATTTAATGTAAGGTTATGATGGGAAATATAAAACTTATCATAGTTAGCCGGTTACCACTAATTTACGATTACCAGTTTGTGGGAAACCAAATTACATTCACATCCTCGTCTTTATGTTATACCTAGATGGTATTGTGCCTTGTGAACCCTTTCAGGTTCTAGTTAGGCAGTTAGTGCATTGAGTGAGCTGGTCTTAAGATTCTTTACCTAACTTATGTGCTAGTGCTGCCACAGCATAGACTAAGAGTTTGGAGCTGTGTGTATGTAAAAAGCTGGATTTCCTAATTAGAATTGTCGGACGTAACTAGTTTTTTAAAGGTAATGGCTACTATTTTCAGTTATTATTTAATTAACTTCCAAAACTTGTGTTAGGCTTCTGAGCTGTCTTTTTGGGGATTCTAGAGTGTTCAGCTACTATGTGATCCTCCGGTTTCTATGCTACATCAAAGCTTTTACGAACAATTTGATTCTTTAGGCTGTTGTCAACAAATTGAACATGGTATTCACCTCTTTATCTCTCCACTTGTAAATGTAGGAAAGGTTGCAATTGAAGGGAAAGTGGAACATAAATTTGACATGAAACCCCATAATGAGAACATGGAGGAGTACAGAAAAATGTGCCGTGAGAGGACAAATAAGTCAATGATTAAGAATAGACAAATACAAGTGAGTGTTTATTACAATTTATTTCCTTAGCTTTTTTAGATTGTCTGTTTTTTTGACACTACTTCAATATATAATTTTGTTTCTCCATTCACCTTGGTTTTTTAGGTGATTGACAATGATCGTGGAGTGCATATGAGGCCCATGCCTGGAATGATTGGATTAATTGCTTCCAATTCTAATAAGGTATTCATATCATGTCCTGGCAGTTTTGTCGAAGAAAAAAACTCTGTTGTTTGTTTAATATGTTTCTTTTTTTTTTCTTTTGGATGGGATCTATGAGTCCAATTTTCTAGGTGGCTCTCTTGTCCTATCTCATACTGTTTTTTAGGGAAGAGGCCTGCTTCACTATCACAACATGTATTTTTATATGCATGCAAAAGATGGTACATGCAGAAGTTGCCACCAGAATGCCCCGGTGTGTGCGCACGAGATAGAGTGGGTAATAGGCTGGGAAAGTCTTATTTGATGTAACGAAGATGGACAAAGGTGGACTAATGATAGTAAAGAGGATAAAGGAATAAAGAGAGGTAAGAGAAGGTGATGAGAGAGAGAACTGAGTGACACGAAACCTAGGGCTGAACTTTGTTTTCCTCTAGTCCGATGTGGGCGGACTTCTTGTCCCCCCAGTTTTTCGTGTATGATCTCTATTCAATTAATAAGTGTCTTTTTTATCAAAAGGAAAATAAATTTTCTGCTCTTGTTTCCCCCATGCATTACGCTGGCGTACTGCAAGTTCACCTGTTTAGCTGGTTATATGATTGAGTACTGGGAGTAGATAACCTTGCGTATCTATTAAGTAGAGGTCTAATTAGATAGAACTCATTAGGGAGAAAGTAATGTTTTTGAGTCTTATATGAGTTCAACATTTATTATATGTTTTTCTTCATGTAAAATCTTTGCATGCAGGATAAAAGGAAAGCAACACCAGTGAAGGGTTCAGATGTGAAAAGAACTAGAAGGGATCGTGGGGAATTGGAGGATATCATGTTTAAGCTTTTTGAAAGACAACCTAATTGGACCTTAAAGCAGTTAGTCCAGGAGACAGATCAACCTGCGGTATATCCTTTAATTCAACTTTTGTGTAATCTAAGTCTAACATCTCTCTTTTTTGGAATATGACTTGTCAAGATTAAATTTTTGAGTGAAAGAACAACAATGAAATCTCATTGAAGTTTGAAATGTTTTTGAACATGCACTCAAATTGTATAGACTAAAATGCAAAACTAACCTCAATTTGTCGTGTTGTAACGATGTAGTCCTTCAATTTTCATAAATCCAACCCTTCAGGAATACACTAGTTGTTCAAAGTAGACTATAAATGGTCATAGTTATCTAGATTTGAGGTTCGTGGGTGTACTTTGAACAATTAAATGTACTTGGAAGGTGGAGGGTGGGAAAACTGACTGCCGATCCCATCACAGCACGACAAAGTGGAGTGTCAGTTTTGTATTTTAGTTAATTGCATGCTGTTGTATGAACATAAATAAATAATAAAAATTATTCTAGCCTTCTGAGACAATGTTCTGACCTTTCTCTAAGGCTTTTATATGCTCTGCCCTCTTAGTGTCATATGATGAACAGTAATAATATGTTCAGTTGTATCTCTATAATTATTTACTTGCCTGAATGGTAGTCATCAAGTGATTTTTGGGTGGGAATTTATGTTTGTTATTTTTATTTGCAGCAATTCTTGAAAGAGATACTGACTGAGCTCTGTGTGTACAACAAAAGGGGTACTAACCAGGGAACGTATGAGCTCAAGCCAGAATACAAGAAAACTGTCGAGGATACAGGTGCTGAATAAAAGTTATCCATAATTGTATCTTATGTTGAAGTTGGATTACAAACTTAATCAAGTTAAGAGGACATCTTGACAAAATCCCGAGGTGTAATGAATGATTAACAATCCTGCTTAATCTCAAGGTATAGACTTTAAAGAGGCATATAGTTCTGTACACACACTTGTCAAAATCCTTATTTATGGCTTCTAATTGTAGTACTTAGTGAATTTGTCAGTTTTCAAATAAATTCATAGCGCATGCTCTGTTTCTTTGGGTTTAACTATCTGTTGAACTTGGTTGTGATTTCTTCTTATGTTTGATTTACTATTTATATCTCTGAAGACTTTAAAGTGGTGGCATCCCAGTCAGGCAATGGTAAACTGGAAATTGATGGAATAATTAGTATATTCTAGAGTTAGTACATTTAGAGGAGCATGTGAGCACATGGGTAGTTGGTTACTCTTGAGTGAAGGATAGAGATAGTGGTGTAGGTTAGGAGAGTTATTCTTCAGCATTGTTATCCACTTTTCCTTCATATAGATGTTATGGGAAGAGTATTTCCCAAGTATTATGATATGAATTTTGTAAAATGAAACAAAGGAGTGAAGCTTTCATCTGCTTCTCCTTTTTTTTTCTCTCTCTCTTCTCTCACGAACTTAGTGAAGAACACTGAGTTCTTCTCCTTCTCTCACGAACTTAGTGAAGAACACTGAGTTCTTCTCCTTCTTACTTTCTAAATTCTCTGGTCAAGGACCAACAGGGGCCTGACATTCCCCGACTTGAATTGAGGGAGAATCACATAAAAATAGATCATTGAAGGCCCCAAAAGAAGTAGAACTGAAGAAACCTATCAACAATAAATTTTCTTATTACTTGTTTCCTCGTTACATGCTTGTCAAAGCATGTGGCCTGGTGTAAAAGTGTTGATGAGACCAAGTTGGGATAGAAACCATATGTTGTATTGAAAATTGACAGCCTATGTAACCATATTTAGTATTGGAAATTCTATACACAACCTTAGGTACAAAGTAAAGTTAACAACTCTTGATTTTGAATAGTATTACTATTAAATTTTAGCCTATGCCAAGTACTCTTCTTCTATTATAATTATCCCATTGTGCTTTTAGGTCTTGGCTTAATTTTAATTAGTGCTTCTAGGTTTTGTCTTGGGTAGCTAGCTGTACATCAACCATTTAAGTTCGACTCTGTTGTATTGAACAAACCTACAAATAGGCTTGCTTCGGGGACAACTTTATTCTCATATAGAATTCACAGAAACGACCGAAAAAATTTGGAGATCCAATAGTTGAGCATAACAGAAGTATTAGTGGATACATGTGTTGCATGGTTGATGCATGTCTTGTGTCCATTTCATTCTTTAAAGTTATTGTATGTTAAAAAATCAGATCTTCACTTCTCTCGCAAAGAAAGTTGGTAAAAAAGAAGTGTGGAGGGTGAGCAAGGCTCCTACAATCATTGATGTTGTATGGTTAGTCTATACAACTATGTATGTAAAGAAACCATATTCATGTTTGGCAATCACTTTGATAGGATTATGCACATATTGAGCTAGCACTTAGAACTGTGACCAAGTGACCTAATTTACTAAGGGTGCTTTTAGGCATCCTAAGAAAATTAATTTACTCTTTTTTGTTGTATGGCTATGCATGTAGAGAAACCATCTTTTTCATCTTACCTTAGGGAGTCTGGGAGCAGGGATAGCTAACTTAGAGATGCTCTACTTCATGGAGGCCTCATCTCATATGCAAAGTAATGCCTACTTATATATTCATCAGATAGCCTCGCAATAGGTGTCAAATTTCTACTACGCAAATACAGTGTTTCTTTGATTTAATTGCATGTGTTCCCAATGAAGGCTATCTACTTGTTGCTTAGTATCGATTGTAACATTGTTGTTTAGCAAATGATGGTATTATTTGAAACTATATTCATTTGTATCATTCATTGAGATTGCTAACCATGCCACTTTAGAAGGAGAGAGGGAAAGCTGGAGTTATCCCTATCTATCTGCCTTTTGTTAATGGAAACTACGTACTAATACGTTAACCACTTGGCATTGGTATATCTGAGTGTAAAGTATCCTCGTCATAAAACCATCCAAAAATAATGCCCTACTGTGACAAGGGATTGAATCTAGTTGATTGGCGTTATAGAGATAGCCACTAGATGAACATATTACTTCAATATTCTTCTATCTCATTATGCCGTGCGTTTCTCATAACAGGGTAATTCTATATGATGTAGTAGGTGCCATCGAGTTCATAACAGTCTTGTCTTGAAAACATGCATAAGTTATTTACCTTACTAGTAGTTGCATTATTGAGGTGAACTAGTGAAGGAAGCAGAGTAGTGTGGGAGTTTGTGGGTCTGTTTTGGAAGCAACTCGAGAGAAATTGATAATTTTGTGGTACGTGATTCTTATGTGTTAAGAAAAAATAACAAGTGAGCGCATTGCTTAATGTTAACGCTATCCTAATCTCTTAAGATTCCTGTAAATAATGATATATTCCAAGGTGGTAAGCTGACGTATTATCTAAGTTTCTTTGGAAATTAGAACTTTTTAAAGTGGCAAGTTTTAATAAAACTTTGGTGTGTATATATTTATGCAGTGGTTTTTATTAAAGCAAAGAAATTATTGTGTAAATAAAAGAATTCCTGATTGCATCTATATTAGCCAAGACTTTATTTATTTATTTATTTATTTTTTTTAAAAAAAATATGATGGTGGCAAGTAGATTGTTGTGCCTTATAGAGTGAAAGCTGAATGCAGCATGAAAATGACCAACTAGGAATCTTCATAGGAAGATCTTCTTGGGCTGGAGATTCGTATACCATCTGCTGCTGAAAACGACTCTTTTATTTTTGATACGGTGCATTTTAATCGAGTGATTCATAATGGGGGACGTAAGTGTCAAAAGTAGCTAACGGGAGAGAAAAAGTGTTCCAACTGGGTGGACTGGCATCTATGATATTATTTCCGGATCCTCATTTTAATCAATTTTATTATTAGAACAATAGATAGGTAGTCGTAGGAAAAGGAGGTTAATATGTTTCACAACTACTAAAAACATATATAGAATTTTTTGAATTTCAATTTCAAGACGTACGTAATTATTTGAAAAATGAATTGAAGGAATGTGTATTATTTGATATAATTATGGTGTTTTAACCTTTGTTTGTTTGTTAGAGCAGAGCATTGCATGAGGTCGGGTCATATGATATTATTATTGTGTCAGAAAAGAAAAGGAGAAAGTAAATAGTGTAGTAGTAGTATTTGGTTTGTTTGTTGGTATGGTAAAAATAAGCAACAAGATAGCTGGAAAAAAAGAAATTGGAAGAAATAATTAATGGACTTATCTGTAAATCTTAGTTTGCGGCTGCGGGCGGTGGGTGGAAATTAATTAAATTTTTGGGGGTGAAAGAAAAGAGGTGTTGGTACGTCGTGTGTTGTTTATAGTAGTAGTATATGGTAGCACTAGTAGCAGCTTAGCAGAAAAAGGGCCAAACCACATAAAGCTGTCTTGTCTTGTCTGTCTATGATTCTCGATCGATCGAGTATCTTCTCCATTTTACTTTTTAATTTGTCAAAAGATGGACATGAAATTCTTTTGCGCTTGTTGTTTTCTAGCATTATGTATGTATGTATGTATGTATAAAACGCACAAATCACAAGGGACTCGTCCGGATATTTATTGTTTTTCTTACCCCCCGACCCGATTATTAGAAAGAATAAAAGTATTGCTAAGCACAACTCAAGTGAAGGTGACTACAGCAGCAGCCAAATGTGATCCCAACAGCATCTGTCTGTCTGCCTGCCCATTTTAGATAAGAAATAAGATAGATAATACACACACACTCTCTTCATTTACCAAACCATCCCAAACATTAATTAATAAATATTTATCGTCTGCAATTTGCTCCACATTTTCCACTTACCATCTCTTTTCATGTGGAACTTTAATTTCCATACTCCTCCTCCTCCTTTTTCTTTCTTTTAGTTGCATTTTCAATTTCTATTCTCAACTGTATGTATGTATGCATGTGTAGTTGTGGATCTTGTAATGAATTTTTTTTTATTTCCAATTTCAAGACCCATTCCAAAATCCAAGTAATTTTTTTAATACCTAATTTGTTTGTTTGTAATGGAAAGTGGTTAAAAGGAAACAAAAATGCTTAACCTAACATATATGTTCGTTAAGTTAAACATGGGCTTAATTAAGTACTAGTACTAGTAATTAATTGAGCTGCATAATAAAGACTAAACATCCATAATTAGTGACCTAAATATTCCCTCGCATTTATAAGTGTACCTATATAATAGTGAATTCAGTTGAGTTCATTTAAGAAATCCGAAAAGAGAAAAATATATATATATATATATATATATATTCATTGTAAATTTGACTAATAATACCCTCCTTCTAAATACGAGTATTCAGGTCCTTTCTAATTAACATAAACACACTTAATAGATGTATTAGATGTTTTCAGTAATAATTTTGTTTCACAGTTTATACATTATAAATTAGTAAAAAAATTGTCTAAATTAATCTCTTATCTGTAACGAAATTTTAATATATGCAATATAAAACAAAAAATAAATAATACTATCACGCTGGGGCAGGGGAAGTATAACATTACAATTGTATGTGACATTTCCTTGTCTAAGAATGCACGTCTATCAATGGCCATATATGATATTATATATATGATATGATGAAGCATAATTAGGTCTTTTGTCTATATGGCTAGTTATTCCTTTTCTTCTTTTTGCTGCAAAGGAATAAATAAATAAAGATTAAAAGACAAATTGCACCCTAAATTTTATATTTATGTTGATATTTGCACCCTAAAATGAAAAAAATATCTAAGTACATCCCAAACTTTATTTATGCTAAACAAATTGCATACTTAACCGGTCAAAAATGACCGGCTAAGGCACAGATCCACATCTGAAGGGGTAGGGGTATTTCAGACTTTTTCCTTCTTTATCTTCTCCAACGTTATTACAGAGTTATTCAGCAGCATACAACAGCTCGATCTTAGAAAATCGATCAATAAAATCAAAAAAAATCTCTCCTTTTCAGCCACACGATCTATGAGGTCCTCATCTGCCCCATCAATGTGGCCTGAGACATCGATGCCACATCTATATTTTTCCATCAACATGTGCACACCTGAGACATCGATGCCACATCCATATTTTTCCATCTCGTTCCCAGGTAGCTTCACTGAGGAAGGCGTCTAACGTTTATTGTTAAATTTCCCTGCTGGTGGGTATAGCATACAATGTGGCCTTTAGCCGGCTCTTTGCATGATCGACAGAGGGCCATCTAGAGCAAAGTGCAATTGTATAATAAATCCCCTCTTCTAACAGGTACAAAAAAAAAATTTAACACTGACACGGAAGAAAAAAGTTACCTTATCAAATATGATCATCTTGAAGATACCTCCCAAGTGGCTTATCAAAACAGCCATAGAACTTAATTCGCAAGAGTCGAGAGCGTTCACATACAGTTCCATTAAGCACACAATGACTTGAAAAGGATACTAATATGCTCTGGTAATTATCAGTAGATGGTCTATAGACCGTGGGGAAGAGAAAGTCCAGAGATATCTGGCAAATTATAATATTTCTTTGTATTGATTATGCTTCTCACATTCTCAGCAGGTCCAGTGGAGGAAATACCATAAAGTAGTCTTTCGAATTGCGTTGAACTATTTCTAGATACAACAAGACTTGGAAAACCGGTGGTGTTTGGCACTTAACCCATTTCGAGGCTTTTTGCGCAGAGGTAGTAGTGAATGGATCTCGATGGTTTGATGAGACAAGGAAGCGTAAAAGCGTTTCCTTTCTCAACCTCGTGCTCGTATATGGCCGGACCACTATCATCTTGTGTGGCATGGCGCTGAAGATGCCTCACCGAAGCAAAGAATTCTACGCTCAAATCAACAATCATGCTCACATGATCCTCTTCAACACATAAAACAAAAATCAACACGCATGTCAAAAAAAATAATCTGAATGCACAACAATCACGATATAAATCTGCTTCGATCGATGAGAAAGTGGAGTCGAGGATTTCAACTTGGGCACGAACTTCGCGAATGAGATCTTGGTGAGATGAGAAAGAAAATACGCTGCGATCTTCATCAAAATCTTCCTCCAGCGACACTGGGGCGGGGACATCCACTGCAGGGAAGAGGGGTTGGTGGAGGGATCAAGAACGACGGAAATGGAGGGAGATCGGGTGTCGGCCGGAGTGAGGGGAGGAGAGAGAGGAGGGTGTCGAGGGTGAAGGGGCCTGAGTGGGTGAATTGTGTGAAATAAATATAAACTACCTAATTTACCCCTCTCAAATAAACATTACAGTCTTAACCGGACACTTTTGACCGGTTAAGTGTGCAAAGTGTGCAATTTGTTTAGCAGAAGTAAAGTTGGGAGTGTACTTAGATACCTTTTTCACTTTAGAGTGCAAATATCAATATAAATATAAAATTTAGGGTGCAATTTGTCTTTTAATCGTAAATAAATAAAGGTTTGGCCATGTGATGGGTATCATCATCATCATATTTTTTGAAAGGACATTCTTAATTCCTCTTATATTTTCTTTTACTTGTATGAGCAAAACATATATAACAAATGCAATAGATGGAAGTCACTAAAATACTGTTTTTTAGTCCTATCTCTTAATGATAAGATCGTTCTGCTCGTCTCAAATTATGTACAAAAAATAAACAAGCACATTAAGAAGTCTGATGGTTTGATCTGGACAATCAAAAAATAACCTAAGTGTGAGTATAAACTAATAAATATTAATAATAGAGAAATATAAATACTCTAGTGAATAAGAGTAACAAACCTTATGTACCTGAAATAAATTATGATTTAATATTTATGGTTTAACCACACCTCCTCCATGTATTACACCCTTCCACTAGTAGGAATAGGAGTTCCTATGTAAAATATTTTTTATAATTAACTATAAATTCCATAATTGAATAAGATTTAATTTTCTTACAAATAAAAAGTCAAATCAGACAAGCAGTAAGTCAACCTGGACTATGCCCTTATAGGATATTCAACTCCTTATTGTCAATGTGAATATCCAATCACATGACGTGGGTCCCCCGAACCTTTCGAACCTATCAAATCACACTCTAATATTGCTAATACCCCAACAAACCATGTATTTTTCATGTCTATAACCTCTTATATAGTTCGAAGTCAATATGTTCCCAGGTTCGGCACTTCTATGACTTTGAGTACTCTCTTTGAGGATGTTCCCGCATGCCCACCCCTCCTGCCTCTGATCCCGATCCTGATGGATATGGGTTCGAGATAGATTATTCATCATGCGTTTGTGGAGACCAATAACACTGTGGTTAAACCAGAGCCGACTAAACTTGTCACACCAAAACCCCAAAGAGCTCGTTACATCGAACATCAAATGCTAGACAAAAACTTTAGGCTCCTAACATTGCCCCCACTCCTTTATTCCACTCGAATCTAGGAAGTTTTATTGATGATGATTTCAATTAGAATTTGAGCCTAAATTGAAATGTGTATTATTAATTATTTGAAATGATTACACATATCAGTGTGTTTTATTCCATGAGTAGATTAATTAAGTATTTGGAAGCTCAAATCCATGGAGTAATGAATGCGATATTAACTCCCAAAATCACCTTTGGAAATGATAACAAATAATTGTGGGAAGCAAAGTCCCACATCGGTTAAGAACTAAAATTTTAATGTGTTTATATACAAAAAAATTGCTCTTAGGTTTGGGCCCTAAGGGGTACCCCACTTTTGTAGAAGGGAAAGAACTTAGCCAATACTTGGTTTGAACTCACACGCGTGCCACCGACCGGCCTGGCTCGTGGATCGAGGGTCTAGGCTCTTGTATATTATTTTTTGGATAAAATTTATTTAGTTCTATTATCAAAATCGTGTCGTTTTGATAAATGTTATTTATTATCAATATTGTGTTGTTTTGGGAAGCGTTATCTGCCGATCGAACGCGTTAATACTACGTCATTTTGGGAAGCGCTATCTGTTTGAACGGACGCCCCAAAACTACTTCGTTTTTGTCTGAACAGACGCACCCTTTCAATTAAAGTCAAAAACTACCTCGTTTTTGGTTTAATTGTACATTTTCAGTGGGTTGTGTCCCTTCTGATGGGTCACTAACCCTCCTATAAATAGATAGGAGGGGCAACCTTTTTATTCATCGAATTTATTCAAGCATCTAGCATTTTAATCCTTAAGTCTTCATCATTTCATAGTTTATTGTGAGAGAGTTCTGAGCATTCCTTTGGTTCGTAGAGTATACTATTTGAAGTGCTACTATAGTATACGTTGTCATTGTATCTTCGGAGATAAGTGCTATCAACTCTAAGCACCATAAAGAGAGCATAATTGTCTTAATTAAGGACATAGCTAGTATCAAGTACTAGTATTGACAAATTTATTTCTGCAGTTTGGTTAATATATATATATATATGGGACCGATCCATAGCAAACGTTGTAAAAAAAAAGTACCGTACATACCCTTACAACACATCGCGACCCTCCATGTTAAGATCGAACGGATTAATAGAGTTCTCGTCCGTAGTTTAGTTTTTAGTATTCTGTACTTTAGTACCGCGGACGGGACACATGACCAAAATGTCCCTCCTTATAAAAGTTTCTATCCACAGTATTAAACTGCAGACGCTAAGTATTTTTGGCCAATTGGGAGAAACGATGTCGTTTCATATTGGCCATATTCAGATTTTTTTTTTAATTTTCTAGGCTCCGCATTATTAAACTGTAGATGCCAAATCGGGATCGGGACTACGTATTTAATTACCTCGTGAATGATTCGACAAGACTTATATAGTATACTAATACGTATATATATTAGTGCCGATTATAATGACGAAGAACATATACTAATACAGACAGAATTAGCCTGTTCGATTATAGTCTGTATTAATAAACTTAAAAAATCGACCACTGTAGATCATTTTTAAATATTTACACATATTCTCTTTAGATGTGCTTATTTACAGAATTACATTTCCTAGTCTTACCATTAATCTCAAATATGGGTCCTCTCCTCTCCCTTCCTGCTCAAAATTAAAGATCTAAATACATATTCTTATACTCCTCTCCTTCCGCAAAAGATGTATGAAATATGAAAATCTTTATATACATCCATATAAAGAGCACAATTCAAAATTCAAAGATATATAAGTTATGATCTTTTATGTGACGAAAGATATATATATATATATATATAAGTTTAGAAAAAAGTAAGTTGTCATAATATTGTAGTATTGATTTATTTTGTTAATCGGCTTAGGATGTTAAATGAGAAATATACAGTTCTTGTAAATATTACTACATACATGATTTACTAAAACTGAGATCGATTCTCTATCTTTGGACCAAAAGAATGTTAATTAAAAATAAAAGGAGTGAACGAGTCATGAACTCAGTGGGTGGACCATGGGAAGAAGATTCGATCGTTCAGATGAAATCCAATTCTAGCTGTAAGGCATGTAGTGCTTACTACATATCTAGAAGAAGATAGGCAGATGGCAATCAAGTTTACACCCTGGACTGGTTAGGGTGGTATCCGACCGGTTCATGCAGGCCGGGTCAGGGTAGCTAGCTAGCTAGTCATCTCTTTCCCTTTTTTTTGTGGTATTTAAAATTTTCAGTCAAAAAAAAAACAATGTGAAAATATTACTTTTTACTCGTCAAAGTTACACTTTCAATTCTTTTTTTCCTTTCTTTTTTTTAAAAAAATATTTTTTAAGTATATATTTATGTACACCTAAATTGTGCATTCAATGTGACGCCCCCAAAATTAGGTATACATCACCCATCTTGGGTCGCCACTTACATGGTATGTAATTTAAATACAACTTACTAACATAAGCGTGCTGTACAATACGATATAAAGCGTGAGTTTAAATACAAATATAAATCTACTAGATATTATACAAACTCAAAAAAGGAGTCCTCATTACAATTATTATCACATTATTTCACGAATAGTGAGGACTACTAATGCTATCTTTCGGGACCATCACTCGCTTCCCGACTCGTCCCAAATTTATATTCTCATTTCTCAAGAGAATAAGGTGAAAGAAAGGGTGAGCTCAACTAGCCCAAGAAGAAATATTATGACTAAGATAATGCAGAATAAATTATCAATAGTCTTCAACAATGTTAAAACCGATAAAATACAATAGACAACCGGTTTAAGCTGCAATGAATATCGCAATCCATTAAAAGAGTCAAGTAGAAAATAAAGTCTACTATCTTTTAGGTTTTAAAAGGTTTTTCATCATTGTTATAAATTGAGACTCAAGCTTTAATAAATATTCCACATCATCGAATCACCCCGCACTACGGCCAAGGATATTCTTTAAGATCACCACCACAATTATTCATGCACACGCCAAGAATATTTGTGTATTCATTAATGGTCATGATCATGCCAACAACTTTCCATCAATGCACTACTACCATCGAGGATTTTTACCACATCATTTGTAACATTACGGTCATGATTACATCGAATAGTCTCTCGGTCATAATCATACCAAGTCCATCTATGCACTACACAGCCATGAGATGACTTTAAAAAATATAAACATGAGGATGATGACAATGATATAAGAATTCAATAAAACAAGTTCAAGAATTATTTTATCCAGAATTATTAAAGTCCAAATTATCAACATGATCATTGTTTTGTAGAGTAAAATTCAAGAATGATCGGAAGAATATTTTCATGAAAAGATATCTTTGGATAAAACGCAAATATCAAGGATATTCCACTAATTTCATGGAGTATATAAGTCAAAGTTTTAACCATTTGGGTATAATAAAGAATGGAATAACAAAAGAAATCACCATGCATGCGATAGATCAAGACATACAAAGTTATTCCAATGTAATAATAAAGAACGGAACGAAGTCGGTGAAATTCACACCAAGCTGGGATGTTCCAACAGTAATAATAAAGATGGAACTGGATCCGATTGTAAAACACACAGATAGATATTCCAAATGTAATAATAAAGACGCGAACCAGTCGGTGTAAAACACATGCACGAGGATATTCCAACAGTAATAATAATAAAGACGGAACCAGTCCTGTAAAACACATGTAAACAAGATGTTCCAATGTAATAATAATAAAGAGCGGAACCAGTCCGGTGTAAAACACACGCATGTGATGTTCCAATGTAATAATAGAAGAATGTCACCAAGTATAGGGTAAACCACTTATACAAAAGTTATTCCAATGTAATAATAAGCAATGGAATAACAAAGTTCTCTTCATGAATAAGAAAGAATAACACCCTTACATTTGGTAGGAGATTGAATATCGCAATAATTAGAAGTAACAAAATACTCTTCTTCTTTTTCTCTTATTCTCTCTATACTTTCTCTCTATAGCTTGAATGAATTCGTGAAAAATAATGAAGCCCCAGGCCTCTATTTATAGAAGATTTCTAGCTTAAGACCGCCAGTGTGAAAAGCAAGTGGCTTGCGACTAATGATGTGAAAAGAAAAGTGGTTTGATGTCCGTAATGTGAAACGACAAGTGGTTCGACGCCTTTGTAATGTGAAGCGACAAGTGGTTCGACGCTTTGTAATGTGAAACGACAAGTGGTTGACGTTCCGGTAAAGGTAATTACTATTAACGGAAGGTAAATACTATCGATGAAGGTAAATACTATTCACAAGGGTAATTACTTATTGACGAAGGTAATTCTTATTGACGAAGGTAAATACTATTCACAAGGGTAATTACTATTGTGAAGGTAATTACTATCGATGAAGAGACTCTTAGATGATGACATATGAGCCCCCATAAAATAATCAAACTTACCACAAATCATTTTTTCATCAACACATATTTAATCTTTCAACAATTATTAATCATTTATAACTTGTCGCCTCAATTATTGATTTAATACTATAACATATTATACGATGATCTTTGTGACAATAATTGAATCAATAATATAAGAGATATGATGCAACAATTCATCAGAAAGTAATAATTGAGCATATGGTGAGTGACTTCTCACGTAAGCATCAATAATCAATCTGAGTAGTGCTACTACGCAACTATCGCCAGACATCGTGACTTTTACCACGGGTAGTTCAACAGATTTTATTCAGTAACACCTCCGTAGTTATTTTTATAAAATGTTTTTGTCGTTTTCTCAATCAAATAATAATTTACAGGGTGGGGTCCACTGATGATTGAGCCATTATACGAATATTCCCTAACAAAAAAGAATATTCCCCACCAAACGAATAATATTTTATAACAACTTGCATACTTTGCAAAATTTATAAATATTACCTACAACTATAAAATTATATCAAATTTATTCCATAATATTCAAAATAATATTTATAGAAAAATTCATCTTTATTTATAAAGTCTGGGTCTTATAACCTCCCTTCTTATGAAATTTCCTCGAAATTAGGGTACGATACTGGTATGTCGAAGAGGTAAGGATACCTTGATTTCATTTTGATTCTAACTCCCAAGTCATTCCTCAACATCGTGGTTCCTCCACAAAACTTTGACTTGAGGTATAACCTTGGAGCGTAGAATATGTTCCTTCTTATCCAAAATTTGAACAGAACCTCTTCATACGTCAAATCTTCTACTATTTAAATGCGGTTCTAACTCAATAATATGGTTCGGGTCTTTCACATATTTACGTAACATAGATATGTTAAAAACGTTATGAACACGAGACATATTTGGCAGAAAGCGAGTCTATAGGCCACAATTCCTACTCAATCGAGGATTAAAATGGACCGATGAATCGAGGATTAAGTTTTCTCTCTTTCCAAATCTTGTAACTCCTTTCCATGGAGCAACTCTTAACAACACATGATCTCCTATATCGAATTCCACGTCCTTTCGATGAAGATCAAGATAACTCTTTGTCGATTTTGTGAGGTTTTTTATACGTTGTCGGATCGTTTGAATCTTTTTAGTAGTCATACGCACTCAACTCAGGCCCTAACAACGTTGCTTCACCCACCCTCATCCCAAAGATACCGGAGAACGACACTTTCTTCCATACAACGCTGAATGGAGCCATGCCAATACTTGCTTGATAACTGTTGTTGTAGGAAAACTCCACCAATGGTAAGAACTTGTCCCAACTCCCTTGAAATCAAGGACACAGAGTCTTAATAGATCTTCAAGAGTTTGAATAGTCCTCTCCGATCGTCCGTCCGTCAAAATTCGAGGATGATATGCCGAAGCTAAATCGTAAGTCTGTGCCCATAGCTTTTTTTGCAAACTAACCCAAAATCGTGAAGTGAATCTTGGGTCTCGATCGTAAACTATGGATACCGGCATACCATGCGATCTTACAATCTCTTTTTATGTACATCTGAGCAAGACGTTCAAGTGTATAAGTTTTCGATATCGGTAAAAAATGAGCAGACTTGGTCAATCTATCAACAATGACCCAAATCGCATCAATGCCTTGAGAAACCTTAGGAAGACCAGAACGAAATCCATGGTAATGTGCTCCCACTTCCATTCCGGAATTTCAAGCGGTTGTAATGGACCTTTGGTACTTGATGCTCCGCTTTAACTCGTTGACAAGTTAGACACCTTGAGATAAATGTATCTCTCTCTCTTCATATTGCTCCACCAAAATGTATGGCGAATATCATGATAAATTTTTGTACTCCCGGGATGGATTGCAAATGGTGTGTCATGCGCCTCCATCATGATATTATACTTTAAATCGTGGTCGTTTAGAACACAAAGTCCGGAGTTGACTCAAGTATTTCTTCTTCATTGATTCTTGCTTCCGACATAGCACCTTCTTGCACTTTTTTCCTCATACGCATCACCTCCGTGTCCGTAGAGCTTGAAAGCAAACTTTAACTTTATCGATTAAAGTCGGTTCTACTCAGATACTCGCTTATCATCACATGCGCGTCCTCGAGTCTTTAACTCTATCTCCATCCTTTGCAAGTCACACAAAATGGGCCTTTGCGTTGACAATATCGCACTCAGACTTGCATATGATTTTCTACTCAATGCGCCGCCTACCACGCTCGCTTTTCCGAGGATGGTATTGGATGGTATGATCATAATCTTTCAGCAGTTCAAGCCAACGTCGTTGTCGCATGTTGAGTTCCTTTTGAGTGAAGAAATATTTGAGGCTTTTATGATCCGTAAAGATCTCCACTTTCTCCCCATACAAGTAATGCCTCCAAATTTTAAGTCAAGAAGATAACAAATTGCTAACTCTAGATCATGAGTAGGATAATTCCTCTCATATTCTTTGAGTTGTCATGAGGCATAGGCTATAACTTTTCCATGTTGCATAAGAACACATCCCACCCTTTTGCTCAAGCATCATTTGTAGATGACAAATCCTCCGAGCGGATGGTATGGTATCGAGTAGTCTTTGAAATAAGTCTCCTCTTGAGTTCTTGAAAACTCTTCTCACATTCTTCGCTCCAACCGAACTTCAGTATCTTCCGAGTCACCGAAGTCGATGGAGTAGCGATTCGAGAAAATCCTTCCACGAATCTCCGATAATAACCAAATTTAAACCGAGAAAGCTACGCATTTGATCATCGATTTAGGTTGTTCCCAACTTTGAATAGCTTCAATCTTTCTTTGGTCAACAGATATTCCATGACTTGATACCACGTGCCCAAGGAATGCTACTTCTTCAAGCTTAGAACTCGCATTTCTTCAACTTGGCATAAAGCTTATATTCACGAAGCTTTTGGAGTGTCACCTCAAGTGTTGCTTTCATGATCTTCACGGCTTTTGGAATAAATAAGGATGTCATCAATAAAGACGACCACAAAGTGATCTAAATATTCCTTGAATACTCGGTTCATCATATCCATGAAGGCAAAGAGAGCATTAGTCAATCCAAAGGACATGACTAGGAATTCATAATGCCCGCATCGAAGTTCTCAAAGCCGTCTTTGGAATGTCACTTGATTCTAATATTCAATTGGTGATATCCCGAACGAAGATCAATCTTTGAAAAGAATTTGGCTCTCTTAGAATCGGGTCAAACAAGTCATCAATACGTGGCAATGGATACCTATTTTTGATGGTGACATGATTCAACTCCCGATAATCAATACAAAGTCGCATACTCCCATCTTTCTTCTTCATGAATGTAACAGAGCACCCCAAGGAGAAGTACTAGGACGAATAAAGCCAATGTCTAACAATTCCTGCAGTTGGGTCTTTAACTCTCGAAGTTCAATAGAGCTATTCGATATGGGGCTTTGAAATAGGTTTTGTATAGGGTTCAAGGTCGATACAAAATTCAATTTCACGCTTTCTGAAGGGGTAAAGGGGAAGTTCTTCTGGGAATACGTCAGAAATTTATTAACAATAGAATATCGTTTAAAACCGGCGTATTTTTATTTAAATCGTGGATATGAGCTAAGAAAGCTCGACATTCGTTTTTCAATAAACGAATAGCTTTATGGATTGAGATACCGTGATTGATTTTAATGGTTTGGTCGTTTGAATTCGCATAATAGGTTGATTAGGAATATGAAAGCTAACAACCTTACGAAAACAATCAATTTTTGCATGATAAGTAGTTAACCAATCAATCCACAGAAATCACGTCAAATGCAAGTATTTTTAATGAAATAAGATCGGCCGTGTAATGTGAGGGTACCGATTTGAACCAAACAAGACTTATAAGCATTGGATGTAATGAAGGTTTCTCCCAACGGAGTTTCCACAGATAAGTCAAAGTCTAATTTCTCGAGTCAAATTTAATCGATGGTAAGTAGAGAGAAATAAAAGAATGGGTAGAATCCCAGTATCAAATAAAGTATAGACTTAATTAGAGTTTATGATAAGCTTACCTGTAAGACCAAATTTTTAAATAAAAAGGAATTTCCTTTATTTATTATTTTGAAATAGTAAGGGTTGATTTGATTAATGTGGATAGTTAAGGGTTAAATACGCAAATATTTCAAAATAAGCAGTGGTTATAAAATATTCATTATCGTTGGGAATATTCGTTTGGTCGTGGAATATTCGCATCGTTTGGGAATATTAAATTGACGAGGCGCTTGACCATGTGTAGGGCCCCATAACGGAAAGCGATTGGAGGAAGAAAACGACAAATATAAGTTGTTTTTAAATAACGGCAGTAGTTGTTACCGTTAATACTGTTGGAATACCCGGTGGTTAAAACACACTAATACGGCGTTGTTGAGCAAGAAGTAGCACGATATTGCACCAATTATTGATTCTTACGAAGAAGGCACTACTCAATAATGGTTACGATGAATTCTTATTCAAAGATTTTATTGAGTTAATAATTTCTGCGTTGATATTTTATATTCGTTGTTGTTTCAATAATTGTCATTACACAAGATTTTTCATTATCGAAGCAATAATTCATATTATCCGAATAATATTATTAGATAACATTATTGGCAATGTCTAGAAAGTTCATCTAAGGAGAGGTTTGGTCACCTAATTGCAGGTAAGAAGAAATTCTTATTGGAAAGCCCCTCTTTCCAGAACCGCCGGTTGTCAATATTATGATTACGTAATATTATTTGTGAATAATTAATTATTGATTTATATGATGACGAAAATATTGATTTTATGTGGATATAGATGTAGAAAATTTTTAAAATGACAATTGTTGAAAATTAATATTTTATCTTTTTCTCGATAAAATAATTCATTTAAATATATTATTTTAATAATATATTAACGGTGATATTTTTTACAACGAATGTGGGATATATGAGTATACAAGGAGGAAGAGTATTTTGTTGCAATAAATGTTTAAAACATGTTAAACATGTCATGGACCCCATTTATTGATTGAAATTTGATTATAGCTGTATAAAATCGCCTGTTTGTGGATTTTGGTCAATTTCTATTTGGAATTTGGAAAAACTTCCTTCGCAAAGTTGTAGATAATTGAAATTCCTATAAAAATTCGCGAGATTCGAATTTTCTAATGAAAGGGCTATTTATTATGAATTATTGAAGTTCAAGTTCAAATAATTGATTTTTGGGAGTTTAAAATATTTTTGTAAGAAAAACGTTTTTGTTGTAATTGAGTGGCTCACATGTGTTATAAATGATCTGAAATCAGATTTCTAAGGTGGGCTTGAATATTTTTAAGAAATATTATTATTAAATTTTCTAACTTTGGTGTTCTAAGCAATTTCTATAAATAGGGTCTTTAGGTTAGAATTGAAAATCACACTTTAAATTGAAGTTTTTCTCTCTATATTATCGGCGTATTCTTGTGAGTATTTTGAGTATACTTTCAGTATTGCTATACGGTGCAAGTCCAAGTCATAGCCTTTATATCAGGTGTTTCAAATTTGTAAGATTGATCTTTCGAGGTAAGGGATGTTATTTTCTTCTCAAATGATATTATTTCTTCAATATCATTATCTTTGAAATGTTGATCTGAAGTTTTTATCAAATTTGGAACTTTTTCATGTCGGGGTTACATTATTCATGAGTTACTATTCACGAGTTACTATTCATGAGTTCTTATTCACGAAGTTACTATTCACGAAAGTACTATTCAATAAGCGTGAAGATGTTTTTGTGGAATTTCTATCTTTTTGGTGTTTGAGTTACTATTCACGATATCGACACTATTCACGATACTCAAGACTATTCACGATATCACATGATCTATTCATCGAAAAATAAAATTTCTTCTTTTCGTCTAAAACATCTATTCGGATACTAACTCGATTGTATCCATGTTTTGATCATTCTTGAATTTTACACCACTATGATTATTTTTGAGGTATTTTTGGACGTGGATAAAACCAAGTACGAATCTTTAATCCTTAATCCTTGTCATTTTGTTTCACTGGATTCGTTTCTTTTAAAAAAAATATTTTTCATCATCCTCGGTCTTAAATGATGATATTATGGAATATCTTTGGCTCAGTAGTGTAAAAGATGAATGATTTCTTAAGAATATCTTCGCCTCTGTAGTGCAAAGATGAATGATTTCTAAAGAATATCTTTCGCGCGTAGTAGTGCAAAGATGAACAGTGTTTAAATGAACATGACCTTAATCGATGAATATCTTTGGCTCAGTAGTGCAAAGATGAATATTTGATTCGGATGTATATTGATTGATGTTACAGGATAAAAGATAGACGATGAACTTTTAAATTCATACATGTAGAAGATAGTAGTTTGCATTCTCTACTTAACTCTTCTAATGAATTATTATTTCATTGCGAATATTGATTTAAAATTTGTTGTCTATTGTATTCTATTAGATTTTCCTCATTGAAGACTAACGATAATTTGTTGTATATTATCTTAGTCATAATATTCTTTCTTCGAGCTAGTTGAGCTCACCCTTTTCCTTTTTGTTCCATTTTTCTCGGGAGGCGAGAATATAAGCGAGTGCACGAGCCTGGGTATGGAATGAAGGTTAGAGAGAGTTGTTTAGTAGTCCTCACCATTTTGTAAAATAATGTATCAATAAATGTGATGAGGATTTCTTTGAGTATAAATATTGTCAGAAGATAATATTTGTATTCAAACTCACAGCTTTTACTATTGTAATAATAAAGTTGTAGTTGTTTCGTACCATGTATTGACAACTCAGAATATGTGATGTATACCTATTTTGGGGGCGTCACATTACCCGTGATGACCTCATTAGATTCCTTGCTCTTTGGGGGAGGTCACAACAAACGCTCCTCAGACCTTCTAGGTTTTGAATTTTCCGGGATGGCCTTTGGTGCCTCCATCCTAGTGAATTTGTCTTGAGAACGACAAAATCGAGCTAAGTGACATTCTCTTCCACAATTATAACACGCTTTGGATGGCATGACGCATTTGATCGATGTGTCCTCTCCTCCGCATTTGAAGCATATGATAGGTGGTCTTTCTCCTTCCTTAACAATGGGTCTTTGGTGCCGACGTCTTTCCACCATTGTTGAATCTCCATTTCTTGAAATGTCCATTCTTATTGTTTTGGCCTACGATTACCACCGAAGTGGTTACCATATCCGCCCATTGATTCCCTCCACGCTTGTTGTCACCGCTCGATGACTACTACCTCACCGGTATTATAATTTCTTGTTTACGCTTCTCTTTTAGTTGTGTTGACTCATTATCGCGTTCCACTAATCGAGCCCTATTTACAACATCCGAATACAAACACGGTTTATGAGAAATAAGATGTTGACGTATCTTCTTGACTTCAAACCTCTTAAAAACATTCGCATTCTCTTCTCTTCATTATCCACCAAGTGGGGATTAAACCGTGATAACTCGCAAATTTTGCCTCGTATTGCACACGGCCATATTGTTTTGTTCCAACTTGATAAATTCCACCTCCTTCACGTATGGCTTAATACTTTCGTGAAAGTATTTGTCGTTGAATGACTCTGGAACTTCTCCCAAGATATCTTGAAGACAATGAGGTTGAGTACGTTTTACCGATTCCCACCAAGAATCCGCTTCTCCGTAAACATAAAGGCGTGTAAAGGAACCTTTTGCTCTGAGCATCCCAAGACATCAAATATCTTGGTAATCTGCTTTATCCATGCTTCCGCCGAAGTGGTTTTGCTCTCCCTTAAACTCCGGTGGTCCCAACTCCTTGAATTGTTTAAGCGGTGACCGCACAGAGAGTTTTCCGTGTTTCCACCTACGTTTTGGGATGAGTCGCTCTCGACTTTGGCATTGCATAAATTGCATAAAGCCTCCGAACATTTGATCATTCATCATTTGGTCAGTGTTGTTGGTATGAGGATTGTCGCCTTCCTGATGCACATTATCCTGATTATTGATATGTGGTGAATCAACGATCGCCTGCACTCCATTGCTATTCTCAACATTCTCAGATGTCATTTTCAGATACTGCCACAAAACAAAAGGTTAATTGACATGTAACAAATTATCCCTATCTTCCCGACCAACCAATAAAATAAAGACATAAACTTAGGTAGGTCATATACTAGCGAAGGTATTCTGTCTCTCCCTCCTAGTATTATTCTCACATCTTAGCTGAGGATCATATCCCTAAGCTCGATACTCAATCGTGTGGCGCCCCAAAATTAGGTATACATCACCCATCTTGGGTCGCCACTTACGTGGTATAGTAATTTAAATACAACTTACTAACATAAGCGTAGGTACAATACGACATAAATCGTGAGTTTAAATACAAATATCGCGTCTACTAGATATTATACAAACTCAAAAAGGAGTCCTCATTACAATTATTATCACACTATTTCACGAATAGTGAGGACTACTAATGCTATCTTCGAGGACCATCACTCGTTTCCCGACTCGTCCCACCTATATTCTCATTTCACGAAGAAGAAATGACGAAAGAAAGGGTGAGCTCAACTAGCCCAAGAAGAAATATTATGACTAAGATAATGTAGAATAAATTATCAATAGTCTTCAACAATGTTAAACCGATAAAATACAATAGACAACCAGTTTAAGCTGCAATGAATATCTAATCCATTAAAAGAGTCAAGTAGAAAATAAAGTCTACTATCTTTTAGGTTTTAAAAGGTTTTTCATCATGTTATAAATGAGACTCGAATTTTTAATAAATATTCCACATCATCGAATCACCCTCGCACTACTACCACGAGGATATTCTTTAAGATCACGACCACAATTATTCATGCACTACACGCCAAGAATATTTGTGTATTCATTAATGGTCATGATCATGCCAACAATCGCCCATCAATGACTACTACCATCGAGGATTTTTACCACATCATTTGTAACATTACTACCATGATTACACCGAATAGTCTTCTCGTCATAATCATACCAAGTCCATCTATGCACCACTGAGCCATGTACGGATGACTTTAAAAAAATATAAACATGAGGATGATGACAATGATATAAGAATTCAATAAAACAAGTTCAAGAATTATTTTATCCGGGAATTATTAACGTCCAAATTATCAACACGAATCTTGTTTTGTAGAGTAAAATTCAAGAATGATCGGAAGAATATTTTCATGAAAAGATTTGGATGAAACGCAAATATCAAGCATATTCCACTAATTTCATGGAGTATAGAAGTCAAAGTTTTAACCAATTGGGTATAATAAAGAATGGAATAACAAAAGAAATCACCATGCATGCGATGGATAGCTTACATACAAAAGTTATTCCAACAGTAATAATAAAGAACGGAACTGTGTCGGTGAAATTCACACCGATAGGATGTTCCAGCAGAATAATAAAGATGGAACCGGATCCGGTAAAAACACGCGATAGGATATTCCAATGAATAATAAAGACGGAAACTGTGTCCGTGTTAAACACACGATGCAGGATGTTCCAACAGAATAATAAAAGCGGAACCGGTCGGTGTAAAACACACGTGCATGAGGATGTTCCAACGGAATAATAATAAAGAGCGGAACCAGTAGGTGTAAAACACATGCATGAGGATGTTCCAAGCAGAATAATAGAAGAATGTCACCAAGTATAGGGTAAACCACTTATACAAAGTTATTCCAATAGAATAATAAGCAATGGAATAACAACAGATTCTCTTCATGAATAAGAAAAGAATAACACCTTCACATTTGGTAGGAGATTGAATATCGCGGCGGTGTAGTAACAAAATACTCTTCTTCTTTTCTCTTATTCTTCTATATATTTTCTCTCTATAGCTTGAATGAATTCGTGAAAAAATAATGAAGCCTCAGCCTCTATTTATAGAAGATTTCTAGCTTAAGCACCTTAGTGTGAAAAGGCAAGTGGCTCGACGACTAATGATGTGAAAAGAAAAGTGGTTTGATGTCCGTAATGTGAAAGCGACAAGTGGTTCGGCCTCACGTAATGTGAAACGACAAGTGGTTCGACGCGCACCAGTAATGTGAAACGACAAGTGGTTCGACGTCTGGTAAAGGTAATTACTATTAACGAAGGTAAATACTATTATTGAAGGTAAATACTATTCACAAGGGTAATTACTATCGACGAAGGTAATTATTATCGATGTGAAGGTAAATACTATTCACAAGGGTAATTACTATTGACGAAGGTAATTACTTATTGACGAAGAGACTCTTAGATGATGACATATGAGGCCCCCATAAAATAATCAAACTTACCATAAATTATTTTTTCATCAACACATATTTAATCTTTCAACAATTATTAATCATTTATAACTTTGTAAATCTCAATTATTGATTTAATACTATAACATATTATCTGAGATGATACTTATGACAATAATTGAATCAATAATATAAGAGATATGATCTGTAATTCTTTGAGTAATAATTGAGCATAAATTTGAGTGACTTCTCACGTGAAAGTATCAATAATCAATACCGGTGTCTACTACGAAACTATTCAGACATATTCATTTCTTTACCAAGGGTAGTTCAGCAGTTTTAACAGTAATACCTCCCGTAGTTATTTTTATAAAATGTTTTTGTCGTTTTCTCAATCAAATAATAAATTACATTATAGGGTCCACCAACGATTGAGCCATTTATGCGAATATTCCTAACAAAAAAGAATATTCCCCACCAAAACGAATATTTTATAACAACTTACATACTTTTTCAGTAAAAATTTATAAATATTACCCACAACTATAACATTATATCAAATTTATTCCATAATATTCAAAAATAATATTTATAGAAAAAATTCATCTTTATTTATAAAAGCTGGGGTCTTACATTCAAAAACACACTCAACTCTAGTAAAATATATATCTCTTCTCTCTCCACAACACTTTATCTCTCCTCATTTAATACTATTTTATACGAGTACTTAATTGTGGCTTTGGATCTACAATAATTTGAGGTATTATTTCTAGGTAATATTATTGTTCATCAAGCATGGTTGTGATCACTGATCAGACTGGGATAGAGAAGAACCTCTCGAACATAAAATAGGGAATGTAATTAATTAATGTAGGAAAATACTACTCCATATACTATATTATAAAATAGGGAATGTAATTAATTAATGTAGGAAATATATATATATATATATATATATATATATATATAGGAGTATATATATTCTTCGATCCTGGCAGGATAGGAGTACTTGTCTTTATTAAAATGTTTGAAAGAAAATTGAGAATGATGATGGTACGTAGTCTCGATGACTGGGGACAGCGTGTCGCTTAAAGTAAAGGTGTTGAAATCAGGCCACATCGAATCCACACTTGAAAGTTTAACTTTGGGAGTGGGAACCATAATTAGTGCTAAACGTACGTACACCTCATTAGTTTTCTCAAGAGCAGGATTAATTAATTAAGATTCATCTTAATTCTTACAAAAGCAAACAAACAAACCCTTTAATTATTCAATTAATGAGAAGGAGTTGAAAAGACGACTTTTATGTTTGTTTATGGCAAGTACTTTTGTTAACAGCAGTAGTAAGATCATCTCCAAGAGTAATAGTAATTTTTTTAAATTGATGTTTATTGATTTATTCGACAATTTGAATAATATTATTTGTTATTTTTATATTTTGTGTCTCATTAGTCTCTTTAATTTAATGAGCTATATATCAAACTCATCAAACGAATAAATATTTTTAGCCTTTAATTATAGATTTGAAGAGTGAGAAGGAGGTTGCAGATTAATTTAAAAAGTGAAATTTATGGATAGTTAAAAACTATTAACGCAAGAGAGAAAATTTATTTGGAGAATGAGAGGAGTTAGGGGTAATATATGAAAATAAATAATTTATTCTCATAGAAAGTTATAAACAATAAATAAATTAGAATAAATTTTTTATTTTAAAAAGACAGTTATTATGGAACCGAGGGAGTAGTATAAGTTTTATGTATTACTCCCTTTTGTTTCTAATAATTTGACGTTTGTTCAAATTTAAGAGAATTAATGACAATTTTTTCAAAATTACCCTCATTACTCTACCTATTTATTGATATTTTAAACTATTTCTCTCTCCTCATCCCAATAAAACTCTCTTTATTCCAACAAAAGATTTAAGAGTATTATAGACAATTGAGTATTATATTTAATATTTTCTAATCATTATCTTAATTCTTGTGTCCACTTCTAAAACGTCAAATAATTAGGGACGGAAGAAATATTATTAATTAATGTTTCTATTAGTCATTGGGCATTTCTATCCGAGCGAGGTCAAGTTAATGTCCCTCCCTCCCTCCCTCCCTCTTTTCCTTCTATATATTCCGTTCTTCTAAGTAATTAAACTCAGAGGTCACTAAACCTAACACCCTTCTGTAATCCGGTGGCAATCTCGATCTTAACCACAAAGGATTAAGGAAAAAAAATTCTTTAGCTAGCCAAGGGAACAGTACGTACGTACGCAATTTATTATAAATCGATAGACGAAATACTAACTAGAGAGGAATGTATCTCGTATGAATCAGAAGAGTGGGCAGCATACAAAACTCATAATTATGGACATGAATGGATGGTTAAGATTGATAGGAGTGCGTGGCACTTGTACGGCCAGAGTGAATTAAATTATGAAAGTATTTAAATAATTTTTTATAATGTATCCACAAGGTATATTAAAAAAATAATTAATCACAAGAAAAAGGGTTAAAGCTGATTACTTAGTAGCTAGCTAGCTTAATTAGCTCGGTGTGTGTGGGTATTGGTATTGGGGTGGTGGTGGGGTACGTTTAAGGGCCCGGGTGGATGATGAAAACGCATGCATGCATTTGGTGTACCCCCACCCCTCCCCCTCGTGTGAGCTGAGCCTTCTAGCTCTCTGTGATATGAAATTCCCAGTACGTAGCCCTCAAGGCATGAATTATCATCATCATTAGTGGCATGCATATGTGCTCCCCGAACATTTACTCAATTCCTCTTACTAACGTTAAAACCCATTCATATATATTCTCTTTCTCTCTCTAAAATTCCTTCAATTTCTTCCTTAATTCTATCCCTTGGATTGAATGAATGGATGGATGGATGAGTAGTGATCGAGTACTAGTGGGATATATATGGGATGTCATGTCAGCTAACAGGGGGAGGGTGGAGCAGAACAGATAGAAGAATGTGGGAGACAACGAAAAACATTTCAAGGCTACAACACTAGTACGTACTATACTACTAATTGACATAACCTCTTTTTTCCTTTTTATTTTATTTTATGTGGGTCAAATCTATTTTTCTTCAAACCAACCCTACCCCTAGCTAGTAGGTACTTGTATATTTATATCCCCTAATTCTTCCCTTTCCTCCTCACTAACTACTTCTGAATTCTGATTGATCACGCCTCTTTATATCTCCGTGTGTGTTTCTTCATTTTAAACACATTAAAATGGCAGATGATCAAATTGGTAGTGGGTCATCATCGGTTAATAGTATAAGAATAATGGGGTGTTCCATACCTGAAAAATTCCAGCTGCATATGGCCATGTTGGCCTTGCAGTTTGGGTATGCTGGCTTTCATGTTGTCTCCAGGGCTGCCCTTAATATGGGCATTAGCAAGATTGTTTTCCCTGTTTATAGGAACATTCTTGCTTTGCTTCTCCTCTTGCCCTTCGCTTATTTCCTTGAAAAGTAACTCTCTTTCCAAATTAATATGTTTATATATATATATAAACATGCTAGATAAGATATTCAAACAATAACATGCTACTGCTCTTAATCTTAATGTGTGAACAGGAAAGATCGGCCACCGCTCACTCTCTCCTTTGTCGTCCAGTTCTTCCTCCTGGCTATTGTTGGGTAATAATGGTCAAAAATACACATTTAATACTCTATATAATTCTAACATGACTTTTAATAAATAAATAAATAAAAGTATTTTACCAAACATGTATAGTTAACATTTGTTAAAAATATAATAGAGTACTTATAGAAAATGTTAGTTCTATAATTTTTTATTACATTTATTAATGCAACATTTTTTATAATCCATACAATGAAAAATTATATGAACTTCAACTTCACCCTAATCAGATCTTATGTAATAATATGTTACAAATTTCATGTTACTTTATAACCTAAAAATGTAAATAAACCATATTAAAAACGAAAATGTGTCTAATTTGGAACATATAAAAAGCATATACACACACTCATTTTGTACTCATTCTTTAGTTTTCTTCATTTTGTATAAGATGCCAGTGATATCGTCTTGTCAACATGCTTGTGTTTCACATGAGTACTGCAGAATAACGGCAAATCAAGGATTTTATTTGTTGGGTTTAGACAACACATCACCAACTTTCGCATCCGCTATACAAAACTCCGTCCCAGCCATAACGTTCCTTATGGCAGCAGTACTCCGGCAAGTCCCTAGCTATACACATTCTCCATAATTAATAAATTCATATAGAAGAAATTAACTCAAAACAAAATGCACTCTTTCTAAAAGTTTACTAACTTGTACTCATTCATTTTCCAGGATTGAGCAAGTAAGGCTAAACCGGAAAGACGGCATAGGGAAAGTTGCTGGCACACTGTTTTGCGTAGCCGGAGCATCAGTGATCACACTGTACAAGGGTCCCACCATATACAGCCCAACTCCACCACTACAAAGGGATGATTATATTTCACCAATGCTGCTTTCTCTCGGAGATGCCAGGGGCAAAAGCTGGACCCTCGGTTGCATTTTTCTAATAGGCCATTGCCTGTCATGGTCCGGCTGGCTGGTGTTACAGGCTCCGGTACTCAAGAAGTACCCGGCCAGGCTATCTGTGACGTCATACCAGTGTTTCTTTGGTGTCATACAGTTTCTCGTAATAGCAGGTTTTATGGAGAGAGACCCACAGGCTTGGCTCATTCACTCCGGCGGAGAGCTCTTCAGTGTCTTCTACGCTGTAAGTCTAGAAGATTAATTAATGCATCATGCAGTACATGAACCAACTATATATATACATATCCTCCATATAATCCTGAATATTATAAATTAACTATTTCAATTACACTACTTATTTTAAAATTTGTTGCTTTCAAAATTAAAAATTAATGAATTCACGTCCATCAATTTTAAATTCTCATCAATTGACTTAGAAAAATCAAAATGGGACTATCTTTTAGGAAAAGAGTATCACTTTTTTTGAGGTTGCATATGTGTGTGTATTAACGTGGGGATGGGATACATATGATGGGAATTGAATGAAATGGATGATGCAGGGTGTGGTAGCGTCAGGGATCGCGTTCGCTGTACAGATATGGTGCATCGACAGGGGTGGCCCCGTTTTCGTGGCGGTGTATCAACCTGTTCAGACCCTTGTTGTCGCCATTATGGCTTCCGTCGCTTTAGGAGAGGAATTCTACTTGGGAGGGTTCGTACCTTCTCTCTCGCTCGTACAGGCAAATAAATTAATTTATTAATTTGGACAGTTTTTGTTATTTAGACACATAATAATCAAACGGCAAACGAAGATATATTAAATTTTAAATTTAATATGAATTTATTTAATTTTGAATAATATAATCATTATAATTATATAATATATAATATATAATAAAAATAATTAATTATAAAATTTATTTTATTTTACTTTTTTATGAATTATATTAATTTTAAAATTTATTATACCGTCATTTGAATTTAAAAATTAAATTATACTTTTAATTTTAAAACAAATGAAATACTAATTTTGATTGAAATATATAGTCTTATATATTTTCTCTCATAGAATTGATAAAGAAAAGTTTTTGTCACTATGCAAAGTGGCCTAGACAAGCCCACATGCACATCCCTAGCCCTTGATTATCTCTGATGTTTAATTGTCCTTATATACGTACGTCCAAAAATTAGCACACAAGAGGATAAATCTCATTCATTGACTTTTATGTATGATCAAATTAATATTTTTAAAATTAATCAATTATTTTTGAATATATGTAAATAATTAATTAATCATGACCATATATAATAAACTACAAGCAAATTAGTATTAATTTGAAAATTTTAAATTTGTCTGCTCAATTATCAAATTTAAAAATGGTAAATTTAGTAACATAGAAAGTACTTTTGAAAGATTTGATTCTTAATGCAACATATATACTTGTGTTTTTGAATTCTTATCTACTATGGGATGACTATATATATATATATATATGTACAGGATTATAGGAGCAGTGTTGATCATAACAGGGTTGTACCTTGTGCTTTGGGGCAAGAATGAAGAAAGAAAATTTGCAATACAAAAAGCTGTTATTCAGTCTCCCGTAGACCATGGCAGCAACAGAACAACGTCAAGCCGTCCCAAATCTACCCTTGCTCAGCCTCTGTTATCTCAGTCAACCGAAAATGTTTGACCCTAACTTTTTGCTGCAGTACTATATAGCTAGTACTATTTTCTGGAAGCGGATTGATGTACAAGTCCTATATATTATTATTATGTTTAATATATTAATACGAAAAGGCTTGTTGTGTGTGTTGGGATTAAAGATGTTAAATTTCTTTTCTTGTCCTTTTTTTAATCCTTTATCTTTCTCTCTTTAGGAAAACGTTCAAAAAATATGAAGAGGCTAGGGAGCTAAAGAGAGAGTTTAAGGGGAGATGTAGCTAGTATTAATGTGATGATTATCATCTGTTCTTAATATAATTGATGTGGGTCTTGGGGATGAAATATATATATATATCCCATTTGTTTAATTTTGTTTTATAATGTTAATCGATGGTTTATTAATTTTATAATGAAAGATATGCACATTAATGCTTTTGATAAATACATGAATGGACCCCTCAATTTTGCAGAAATATTTCTTTAATATTGGATAAAGGTTGCCAAGCATACATATCGACTCAAATGAAAGATCGCTTGGGATATACTCCATATTATATATATAGCATTCACTCATTTAAACTCATAACCCTTGCCTAGCCTAGCCAGTAGATTTTGTTTGATAATGATGCCGATCAATGATGTATGTATACAAAATTTAAATAACATAAAGAATTAATGCTAGCTAGCTATTGGTAAATTAAAGATTTCCTCCCATCTTTTCTTTCGGTCTTTAATTGAAGATAGGGTTAGGATAGGATCAGAAGTCGAGTTATTTTAGTATTTCACTACGTTCAGGAGTTTATATTGTCACTTGAGGTTGAACAAAAAACATAAATATAATAAATACCGGTGACTGGTGTAGGCTGTCAGCATAAAATAATTATTTCATATTACAAACGTAAACATATCATAACATTTTCAAATTTAAATTTAAAATTAAAATTAAAAAAAACACACAATAAAGAGATTGATCGAATAGACTTTTTTGAACACTTGTCTTCCCCTGGTTATTCATCAAAATGCCATACTTTTTAACGACACTTCATCATCCTTAATTCTACCTATGTTACCCGGAGCCACCGGAGTCCCCGTCTCAGTCATGACCTCATCCCTCACCGTCCCACTCCCACTGGCATTATCCTTCCCCTTATACCTGCACGCCACCCAAACATAAACCAAGAAATTCACCCCATTTATTCCTGCCAATATCCAGTAAAAATAATCAAGCTTGCTCTTATTCAAACTGTTCCTGAGCCACCCTTTCTCTTCCCCACCCGTAGCCCCTTCAATAATTTTCACAATCGCGGTACTTAACCAACTCCCAATCCCAATCTCACTTAAAAACATTGCACTGCTAATACTCTTTGTTCCTTCCGTCGCCTCGTCGTAGAAAAACTCCAGCTGTCCAACGTAGGTAAAAACCTCGGCGCTACCGATGAGAAAAAATTGAGGAAACAGCCAAAATACGCTCATTTTTGCTGGATTCGGGTCATCACGTCGGGTCTTTTCGATCAATGCTGCGGATACGAGAGCGAAAATGGATATGAATAGGCCGACGCCCATGCGTTGTAGGGAAGTGAGGCCGCGGCGGTGGCCAGTTTTCTGACGGAGGAAAGGGACTATTACTTTTTCGTAGATGGGGACGAGAATGAGGGCGTTGATGGCGGCGAAAACGGGGATGGAGCCAGCGGGGATGACGAAGTTGGGGCCGAGTTTGCGGTCCATGGCTGCGGCTTGGCTGATGAAGAAGGTGGAGAGTTGAGCGAAGGAAATGGAGAGAGCTATGGTGGATGCCCATACAGGGAGAACCCTAATGAAGCATTTGAATTCCTCTACTTGTGTCACTGTGCATACCGTCCACCGGTTTGTTGTGTTGAATGATTCCAGGTCTACTATTACAGCTGCTTTGTCCAAGAAGCTGCCAGGATATATTTTTAAATATTTAATTCAAAAACTTATAAAGTTTTTGTTCCATAATATAAATTGTCGGAGAATTTCAAGTAAGCATTAATTGATTAGTTTTCAATATTACTCTAAGTATTAAATGTAATTTTGGTTCTCTCACTGTTTTTGTTCAATAAATAACAAACTCTTCTTCCAATACAAGGATAATATAGACAACTGATATCATAATTAATGTTATATAATCATTACCTTAATACTTGTGTTCCATACACTCTTGCATCCTCAAATAAATGACCAAAATAAAAACTAATAGGAAAGGGTATAAAAAAATTCAATTTTATTTTCCAATTAAGTACACTAATAAATCTTTAAGTCTCATGATATTTCCTGAACTCGACGGACCGTCCAATCTTGACCTTAATGAGATCCAATTTTGTAAATTCTCCGCCCCCAACCCTCCAATTATATGTGCACAAAATTATCTACTTATTTAAATTATTTCATTATAAATTTATAACATTTGTAATATACTTCCTCCGTCTTTAATTATTTGACGTTTTAAAGGCGAACACAAGAATTAAAATAATGATTAGAAAGCATTAAATATAGTACTTAATTGTCTATAATACCCTTAAATCTTTTGTTGAGATAAAGAGAATTTTGTTGGGATAAGGAGAGAGAGTTTAAAGTATCAAAAAAATAGACAAAGTAATGATGGATAATTTTAGAAAAAATTGTCATTAATTCTCCTAGATTTGAACAAACGTCAAATAATTAGGGACAAATGAAAAACTCTAAAACGTCAAATAATTAGGGACGGAGGGAGTAATACTCTCTCCATCCTTAATTATTTGATGTTTTAGAGATGAACATAAAAATTAAGATAATGATTGAAAAACATTAAATATAGTACTCAATTATCTATAATACTATTAAATCATCATTTATCATAGTTATTCATACTACTCCATCCGTTCCTTAATATAAGTCGTTTTAGAAAAATATTTTTATTCCTTAATATAAGTAGTTTGAGAATTTCAAATAAGCATTAATTGCTTGGTTTCCAATATTACCTCAAGTATTAAATGTAACTTTGGTTCTGTCACTATTTTATGTCCAATAAATAACAATCTCTTCTTCCAATACAATGACAATATAGACAATTGATATTATAGTTAATGCTATACAATCATTACCATAATACTTGTGCACAACCCTAAAACGACCTATATTAAGGATATGAGGGAGTATCTCTTACACAATTTTCCATAATTATTTCCTAAAAAAACTCTCATGCCTCATTTACTCATTGGTCTCTCTATCCATCCATCCCCATAAAAAAACTTATCCAATTCATTATAAATTATGTACTCTCTCTCCCACATTAATATACGAGTTTTGTTGAGATAATGAGAGTTTTATTAGGATAAGGAGAAAAAAAGAGTTAAAAGTATAAAAAAAATAGACAGAGTAATGAGGGGTAATTTTGAAAAAATTGTCATTAATTCTCATAAATTTGAACAAACGTTAAATAATTAGAGACAAATAAAAAACTCTAAAATATTAAATAATTAAGGAGGGAGGGAGTATATTTTTAGTTATATAAATGTTGCATGTTGTTTGATTTTAAATTAAAAATAATATAAAAAATTTATAAAAATTTATTTTAGAAAAAATTAGAGAAATAGAGTAAGCATGACGGGATAAGACGAGTATGAGGTATTGCTTTCAGGATCGGTCGGGTCTAGAGAATTGTTTCATATTGGCGAGACGAGTACGTGGAGGGGTCTTTTAAACCATACCGCCCCGTTGCCAGGCCTATGAACCTTTGTTTTTTTTAAAAAAATTTAATGAAACCTACATTTGAAGATAAATGTAATCTTGTGCATATCTTATACTATCTCTATTTTTAAAAATTTGTCGTTTAAAATTTTTGTACATGAATTAAAAAAATTATTTAATACTATAAGAAATTGAATTAATTTGTTATAAATTTCATCACTATCCCTTTATGAGAAATTAAAAATTATTAATTCAAGAGAGAAAATTTATTGGGACAATGAGAGAAGGTACGTAGGGATAATATAAGAAAGTAAATAATTTATTTTTCTCAAAAGTTGTAAACGACAAATATTTTAAAATAAATTTTTTCTTTTAAAACGATAATCTTTTCAAAACGAAAGAAGTATTTAAAAGAACATAACTGATTATATTATTTCATTCCTAAGATCGATGTGAACTGTCCGTTATGATTTGCTGAAAGTTGTCAATTTTTAAATTGACAGTGAATTTGTCCAATTTTGAAATGACATTAAATTTGGGAAAATAATATATATGTGCACAAATATTTGACCAAGTTAAATTATATGTAGACATATATGTGGACGTGAGAGTATATGAGTGTATGTGATAAAGATATATTCTCTCCGTCTCATGATAAAAGTCTTTATTATTATTTTGGATAGTCTCATATTAAATGTCCACTTTCCTTTAATAATCAAACTTTTACACATTTTTTTCTATTACGCCCGTAACATTAAATATCTCATACTTTTCTTATTCTAATTCTCTCTCCATATTTAATAAGTATGGAGAAAGAATATTTTGAATTGAATAGCTAAAAAGACACTCTCACCTACATTAAAAATAATTAATGACATATTATTATGAGCAATTTTATTACTTCATTCATGTTCTTAATATGCCTGAAAAATGAGACTTTTATTTTGGGATGGAGGGAATAATAAATTAAAGTGGGACTTTCTCAATTCCTATATGCCACCATATATGCTTCCAATCATAAATCGACTAAAAACAAATTGAAACATGACTCTTAAATTGAAACAAATGCAGCGGCCGATTAACCAACCTGTATTGTGAAGTATGAGCAAGCTTTTGAGCCCCAACAATAGCGGACTCTTGGGTCCTGACTTCATAAAAATCAGCTTCACGCTCCGCACTAATCCCATTGATATGGTTCCTCAACGAAGCCACAATCACCTGTATAAATCTACTAAACGGACTCCCCATCGGCTTCTTGTACCGATACTTTGAGAATCCAGCACCCAGTATTATAATGGAGCAAATCATAATGACGGTGGGAACAGCAAAACCCCATCCGAAACCTTTCTCCTGTTGAATATACACCATGACGGTGATACCCAAAAGAGCACCCATGTTGATGGCGAAGAAGAACCAGTTGAAGAAAGCATACTTCTTCTGGACTTCTTTCTCATCGGCCTCGTCGAATTGGTCGGCCCCGAACGAGGAGACGCAGGGCTTGATGCCGCCTGTTCCGAGGGCGATAAGGGCCAGTGAGCCGTACAGAAAGGTGGATTGACCATCTGTTGAGGGAATGCATGGCCTTGCGGAGCATAGTGGTGGCCGTAAGCTGTCTACGGACGCTGAGATGGTCAGCAGTACCATTCCCTATTGCGGCCGGAATTAAAAATTAAGCAACGTTAATAAATTGTTTTAGATATTTTCTTTCACATGTTGAATTGTGAACTAAAATGGTGCAATTTTTACCCATTCCATTCTCATTAATTTAGTTCTTACCTAATGATCATCTATCTCATTATAAATACGTCGTTAGGGGAGGATTAGGTCGCCATGCTTGCAAGTTATAGAATAAATAGGCGAAGGAGAGTGACTGTCTTAAGAAAAAAATAGAATGAAATTTAAAAATAATACGAGGATAGTCGGCAGGCCCAATACTTTTGGAAACAGTTCCAGGCCAGGTATGAGTGTTGCTTACTAATACGGTCGATGAATTACATATAAATTTATCAACCCAACAACATGAAGAGAAAAAATTACCACAGCATAGACGCAAGAGAAGAAGACGATGGTCAAGAATCGTCCCAAATAAGCATCGGCTAGAAAAGCTCCGAGGATGGTTAGAACATAGGCGGCTCCAATCCAATCAGTAACATGAGTAGCAGCTGTTGGTAACGATTCGTGCATCTCCTTTACTAGGTATGTGACCATGTTTACTCCTATAGCAAAAAATGCTAATCTCTCCGCTATCTCGTTCACTTAATTCGCGCCAACATTAATTAAATTAATCAGTCATATATATATATATATATATATATATATATATATATATATATAAATAATTACTCAAAATGTAAAATTGTTTTTTTTACAAACCTATGATAAATGGGGATGCCTTCCATCCTCCAGTCGTTTGTTTATCGGCAATTCTTCCTCTATAGTTAACACAACCATTGGTTACCAAAGTAGTCATTGATGCAAATTTGCTTTCTTCCTGTAAATTAAACTAACCATTTCATGAGTGTTGATAAAAGAAATTTAATTAAATAGCACGCCATTAATTTGATTCAAGTAGCAAGCTAGCTAGTGCATACTACCTGCATGCTTTGCTGCTTGAGATCATCAAACACAAATCCAGCCATAGACGGCTCGATATAAGACTTATCAGCCATGGATGGCTCGATATAAGACTTATCCATGGAATTATATATATAAGATTTTTTGTAATATAAGGGAGTTTATAGTTTTCCCTGCCCTGCCCTGCCCTGCCCTTGCCTTGCCTATACGTACAACAAATTATCTTCAAGTGAGACTAATATTCATGATTATATATATATATATATATATATATATATATGATCTATTTGCTATAAATGAAAAATGAGTAAATAACATCATAACCATCCATTACATAAATTAAATGCTCAGATTTAAAACACAATTTCGTCATCCGCCAGTTCAAGTAGCGAACACATAAAAAAAAATTAGGCCGAAATATTTTAGATAGCAAATATCAGATCTGCCATATATTACGCCCATCAGATGTGTCAATCAAGCCAAAATGAATATTACGCCAATATCAGATCTGCCATTATCAAGTCATCCCAAATCTGCCAATTAAGCCAAAACGAAATATTTTAGATAACAAATATCAGATCAGCCATTATTAATTCATCCCAAATATTACGCGTATCAGATCTGATATTGGCATAATATCAGATCTGATATTGTTTTCTTCTGTAATTTGGATTGCATGGAGTTGATTGTTTGATTTAGATTTTGGTAAGTGTTTGATTTGGATTCCTTTTGGATTGCATGCTTGATTGTTCCTTGTTTTGGGTTTAAGGTAAATTTATTGAAATGGTGTTTGACTAGTATATATGTAATATGCTCTTAGAGGTTGTTTTTAATTTGGAGAATCTGGTTGGAAATATAGTTGGATGTTGTTGAAGGCGGCAATGGTTCTTAAGTTTTATATTTACCCTAATGTGCCTGAGGAAAATGAAAATGAAAATGAAATTGAAGGAAAGCATATATAGTTAAAACTAATCTTAATTAAAAATATTTAGAATCAAGACAGGGACTAGCTAGAAGAGGTACGTAAGAAGTGTTCAAAGTGCCGCCCGATCGAAAATCATTTTAAGTCAAATAATTAGGGAAAGCTTTTGATGAGTGAATTGTTTAAGACCCTAATAATAGTTTTATATATGTAAAACCTTTTGAGTAACACATGACCGAGTGTCGCCATATATATGAAATCGCAGCATCAATGCACCACACTCCGGCAATGCATGTACAATCAACCGTGAATCATATCAGCTGGCCCATTAGGGTCTTGCTCTAAGTTGTACATGTGCCTGCTTTTTAGCCACCAAGCTTTTTATTTTGACATGGTCAACTAGCTTCATAAACAATTGTTATCCATTTCTAATTGCCCGTATAAACATTTTCGTTGTAAATACTTTTAGAAAGTGATAGACGTGTCAAGAAACTAGCTAGCTCCTATAACGTTTGTGTGTGTGTATATATATATTATAATTATAATAATCATTATAATTATTATTATTACTATTACTATTACTATTATTATTATTTACTAGTTGATAGCCTGTGCAATGTACGGGCACGGGCCAATTTGAATAATAAATTTAATAATTTGTCCAACATTTATGTCAAAAAAGATTGGAAGTACACAATCTATGCACCAACGTTAATATCACACCATTTCAAATCAATCTTCTTTTTACGCACTGTAATAAACAACTGGTGATAAAACATTCTGATTCATAAACTTGTGAACAAATAACTAAAGAAGCAGTAAAAAGATATCTTTGGCTAGGCAAATACAAATATGCATAGTGATTTACACTACAATGACAATTATTGTTACAATTATTAGAAAATATATACATAATGATATTCACCTCTTTTGTCATTGGCGATGAATAAGTGTCAATCAATCAAGTATACATTGGATTTGGGCCCTCTGTAATTGGAAAAAAACATAAATACTAAAGTCTAGAAAAAAAACCATAAAATATAATAATCCCTAATACTATCTAAAACGATCCAGATAATCCCACCTCAAACACTATTAATAGATCCAACTAAGGAGCCATCACATAATTCTGAAGTAAAATGAAATGAAACCGAATCTATGCCAACAATAATCAGTAACCCAAAAAAAATTAATACTTAAAAATCATATGCTACTCCAATCTCATATACTAACAAACTGAAGCCAAAGAAAAAAAAGCCAATTTTAGCCTTATAAATAAATAAAACCTTAGGAACATAACAGTACACTGTGACGCCCCCAAAACAGGTATACATCACCCATCTTGGGTCGCCAGATACATGATACAGAAATCAAACACAACTTAACTTATACAGCAGTCGTGCAATATACAACAAAATATAGCTGAGAGTTTAAACACGAATATTGCCTTCTAGACAATATCCACTCTCAATGGAGTCCTCATTACAATTATTATCACACTATTTTATAAAAATAGTGAGGACTGCTATAGCCACCATCTCGGACCATCACTCCGCTTCTCGACTCGTCTCAAATTTATATTCTCATTTCTCAAGAGAGAAACGGTGAAAGAAAAGGGTGAGCTCAACTAGCCCAGTAAGAAATATTATGACTAAGATAATGCAGAATAAATTATCCTTAGCCTTCAACAGTATAACAACTGATAGCGGAATAAGCAATCCATTAGAAGAGTCAAGTAGAACATAATGTCTACTACCTCTTCTAGATTAAAAGTCCATCGTTAATATTTCGTTCCTGTAATACTCATCAACAGTTTTTTGTTATACAAAAAAAAAGAACTCTCATCACCTGTCTTCACCTGAGACACCAAAGATTATAGTTAAATCCACAATTCATATTTATAATCATATAAATCAACAATTTCTCCTTGCTACAAAGGCTTAATAGAACGTTTACTCAATATCCTTACCCCAAAGGCTAAAGATATTCAAATGTAATAACAATGATCATACCAATCAGTTGTCTACCTTTGCACTACGGGCCAAAGATGTTCAACTATAAAATTAATGGTCATGATCATACCAATTAATTGTCTGTCAGTGCACTACGGCCAAAGACATTCAACTGTTAACTAATGGTCATGATCCTGCAAATCACATCATCGAATTATCCATGCACTACTGGGACGCCCCCAAAACAGGTATACATCACCCATCTTGAGTCGCCAAATACATGTTATAAAATTCAAATACAACTTAATTATACGACAGTCGTGTAAAATACGACAAAACATAATCTAAGAGTTTTAATAAGAATATTGTCATCTAGACAATATCCACGCTCAATGGAGTCCTCATTACATTTATTGTCACACTATTTAACAGAATAATGAGGATTACTAATGCTATCATCTGGACCGCTACTCCGCTCCCCGACTCATCCAAATTTATATTCTCATTTCCTGAAGAGAACAGTGAAAGAAAGGGAGAGCTCAACTAGCCCAATAAGAAATATTATGACTAAGATAATGCAGAATAAATTATCCTTAGCCTTCAACAGTATAACAACTGATGGAATATAATAGACAACAAGTTTTAGATTAACAACTACAGCGGAATAAACAATCCATTAGAATAGTCAAGTAGAACATAATGTCTACTATCTCTTCCACTACAAGAAAAAGGTTTATCAGTGACCGCCCACGGTCGTAGATAACTATCAGCGACCGACTGCGGTCGCTGATAGTCGTCGCATAAAATTTGGTCGCTGGGATGCACATCAGCGACCACTATTAGTGACCGAAATATCTCATGATCGATATGAAATAATCGATATGACAAATTCGATCGGTCGCTAAGTCGAAATCAAGATGGTCCGAGGCCAAAGTTGACGTGGTCCACGTAAAGACCATTATCGGCCGACCGCACGCGGTCGACGATACCCTCAATTGTTTAGCCGTCGCTAATAACTATCAGTGACCGCACGCGGTCGCCGATATGAAAAAATTAAAAACCGATTTTTTTTTTGCGAGTAATTCCCAAAAACTCCGTACTGCTTTTGTACCGCTTATCCCAACACACATACACAACAAGATAAACAACATACACAATAATATAAACATCCATCGTCCACCAACACATACACCAAACTAGTATATAATTCTTTAAAACCCAATATGATTTGAATAAATATAATAACATTTCAAAACTTGTTTAAGTAACATACAGACATCCAAAGAATGAATATACAAGTACAAACTTATACTATAACTACAAAATCGATCTAAAGTGTACGCCAAGCATCATCGCCTCCTTGATCACCCTGTAATTAACAAAATAATAAAACAAGTTACAAATATATACTAACTATGTTAATATTGGTATATTACGACAATATATACAACAAATTGATTTTATACCTCGTCGTCATCCTCATGTTGTGATGTCTTTGCCATCGCTTCAAATTTAACTCCTCGTGTCTCAGAGCCCCCAGATGCCCTCCCAGTATCTTCGGAAGATCTCGATCTCGACATATAGCTCTCACACATTCACCAGTAGTATGAACAAATTTGGATGGCTCACGACCGTAAACCGGGCGGGTAAGAAAAACTGAGCCATCAAGGATGGGCGTTGTCGTTGTCCTTGACCCTTAATGTAGTTCTTCTTCACAACTGACGCCCTCTCCCACAAATCTTGATCAATAGGCGGACGTGGAGTGCCTTCAGGATAACGCTAATTCAATAAACGCTTATAAGTATCATATCATCATGTTAACAATTAAATAGTTAAAAATAAATTAATTCTGTAAGCATTGATAAACAAGATCAAGTTGTTAAAATGTATTACCGCTTATCCGGATAAGATCAAAGTGCACTATACGGTGTAATACGTACACATCCAAACCAATGGATAGGTGATTTGAGATCGAGACTCTATACAAAAAATAACATAATATTACTAAGTAAAAATGTGATATATTTTCTACAATTCATGATTTTAAACATATTAAAACTTGTAAATACGCACCACGGCGGTGATATGTCAGAATCGTGAAAATATCGCCGCCCAGATGTCCCTTTAGCCTTTTCGTCGTCTGCACACCCGAGGATCCATTAGTGGCGGCAGCTTTTTGTCTTTTCAACCAAATTCTCTCGGCTCCATTGGGTATACATCTCATTTTATATGGATCGGTGCACAACCGGGGCTATGCTCGTGCATGTAATCCTCTCCCCGGCCCGGATGGTCGATCTCGGCATTGTGAAGGGCATTTTGTCTTTCTTTGTTCAAATTATCTTTTAGTGTGACATGACTTCGCTAGAATAATGTACGTAGATCAAGCTTCAACGCCTCCTCCCATCTATATCGTTTCTGCAAATAAAATAATAATAATAACATTACTAAACAATTATCCTTTGAATATTATATTATCTGTTATAATTAAAAAAACATACTCAAATTTCAGCCCAAACAAAGATCCTCATGGGCGATAGGTGTGTTTCCTAACGTAATCACAAGTGTGGGCCAATTCTGTAAACACAGCTGTGATATGCACTTGACGATCTTATTATTTGAAAAATCACTATAATATACAACATTTTACATCAACGATAAGTAGATATATTAAAGCAATTTACATCTAATTAAGTTACAATACTTATGAACATTTTTCAAACTTATACTTATAATACTTAAAAAAAATTCGCCAGAGTCTCCCCTACAATATAGACTATCCACATGCACGACGGCATGCATATATGGACATTTCTAGGCACCCAAGACACAAACTAAGAGAAATATACAAATTTTCAATACAATAAGACCAAAACAATAACGATTAAATGTAAATTAAAGTAGTAAAAAATTCAGACCCATATACATTACCAATATAATACCAATCAAAACATTACCAATATACAATTATACATGAATTTTAGTTTTAACAAACATACATTATAAATAAATTTTATAATTAACATTAATTAGCATATTTGATGTGAATTATGGATAAACTTCTTTGAACCTTCTTCTTGATTGAATTATGGATAAACTTAATTCCTAGTTATGTTTTATGTCATACTCATGTTCATGGTTTTGTTGATCTTGACGATCTTATTATCTGAAAAATCACTATAATATACAACAATTTACATCAACGATAAGTAGATATATTAAATCAATTTACATCTTATAAGTTCTATATATCTTGTATAAATAGAATCTTAAATACTTATATATAAATGATATATATGCGGACGTACGTTTATTCGGAGGAGGCGAATCGAATAAGAATCCGATCATCCGGATTAGTAGGTCCTAGGCGTATACGATTAGGCCCCTACCCAAGCCGCCTTTTTTCGCATCTTCACGCAGGTTTCATCTCAGATATTATAAATTTTAAGATATTATTATGAGTCATATTTGATTACACGTATATGACAATAAATACGATGATGATATAAACATGTATATATATGAATATAAAATGACAATAAACAAAAGTTGCATTTAAATAGTTTAAGTACATAAACATGATAGTGATATAAACATGTATATATATGAATATAAAATGACAATAAACAAAAGTTGCATTTAAATAGTTTAGTACATAAACATGACAATGATATAAAAAAACATGTAATACTAAACATACATTTCATTTGTTCAAGTGTCAATGTCTGATTCAGAATCATCTTGTATACGTGTTGCAGATTCATAACCACCATCTGCTTCAGATTCAGTGTCAGATTCAGTCAATAACCCTTCTTCCTCAGTATCAATGTCATCTGACACAAGTATTGACTCAGGATCTAATTCATGTGGTTCATCTCCACCATCTAACTGGATTACTTCATTTTCGTCCTCCACATTTATTATAGTTTGACTATGAAGCATCTTCTTGGTAAATCTCCCCATCAACTACTTCTACCTGCGATGCAGCGGAGTATGAATTACAACTTTCCAATCTGTAGGTGGTCTATCCCTTTTCCTAACAGGACTAGGAGTGTAGTATACTTGTATTGTTTGAGTTGGTAAAATAAACGGTTCATTGGAGTACGCAGACCTATGGAGGTCAATATCGACGATTCTATATCTGTCAACATGTATCCCTTTGTATGCTCTATACAATACGGATAAGCCAACTTCCCGTGTGTACTCCATCCAGCTAATATACCATAAGCTGGGATGTCACTTATAGTCCATATAACCGCTGCCCTAAGGTTGAAATTTGTTTTCGTTGTAACATCCCAAGTCTGTACTCCATCCTCCCACAATACCTTCAACTCGTCTATAAGAGGTCTCAAGTAAACATCTAAGTTCTTTCCAGGACTCTTAGGACCAGGAACCACGAGTGAAAGAAATAAGTATGGCTTTTTCATACACATCCAAGGAGGCAAGTTATACGGAGTAACAATTACAGGCCAACATGAGTACAGAACAGCTGATCGAGTGGCCAAACGGATTGAAACCATCGGTGGACAATCCAAGCCTCACATTTCTAGGTTCCAATGCATATAGTAATTACCTTCGTCAATAGTAATTACCTTTGTGAATAGTAATTACCTTTGTGAATAGTAATTACCTTCGTCAATAGTAATTACCTTCGTCAATAGTAATTACCCCTTCGCAAATAGTAGTTGTCCTTCAATATTACCAAGAGTTAATCGCTTTCTTCGGTGTTCCAAGGGTTAATTACCCTTCATAAAATAGTAGTTGTCTCTTCAATATTACCAAGAGTCATTTTGACCTTCGTTAAGACCAAGAGCCACCTCGCTTTTTCTATAAATAGAAAGCTCATTCCTTCATTATTTCTTACTTAATTCATTAAAACTCTGTAGAGAGAAACTATATAGAGAAAGAAGAAAAGTATTATGCTACTTCACTTTTCCAATATTCAGTTCTTCTAAGGTAAGGGATATTATTTGTTGTATCCGTAAGGGTGTTATTCTTTCTTATTCATGAAGAGAACTTCATTATTCCATTCTTTATTATTCTCATTGGAATAACTCAGATACTGTGGCATACCCTATACTTGGTGAAATCCTCTGTTATTCCATTCTTTATTATTCTGTTGAATAACTCAGATATCGTGGTATACCTATATACATAATGTGATATCGTGGTTTACCCTATACTTGGTGACATTCTTCATTATTCTCATTGGAACATCCTGTCATGTTTTACACAGGACTGGTTCCGTCTTTATTATTATTCGTTGGAACATCCGTCATGTGTTTTACAGGACCTGGTTCCGCTCTTTATCATTCTCGTTGGAATATCCTATCTCGTGTGTTTTACACCGATCCGGTTCCATCTTTGTTATTCTGTTGGAACATCCCGCTTGGTGTGAATTTCACCGACCGTTCTCGTTATTATTATTCATTGGAATAACTTTTTCATGCCAAGTATCGCATGCATGGTGATTTCCTTTGTTATTCCATTCTTTATTATACCCATTGGTTAAAACTTTGACTTCTATACTCTATGAAATTAGTAGAATATTCTTGATATTTGCGTTTCATCCAAAGATCTTTTCATGGAAATATTCTTACGATCATTCTTGAATTTTACTCTACAAAGTAAGATCATGTTGACAATTTGGACGTTATTAGTTCTGAATAAATTAATTCGTGAACTTGTTTTATTGAATTATTATGTCATTGTCATCATCCTCATGTTATATTATGTTATCTTTGGCTTACATGCATAGATGAATTTAGTATGATTATGACCAGGATCATTCTAAGATAATCATGGCTTGTTATAAATGATGTGATAAAAGTCCTCAAAGTGGTTGTGTAATGCAAATGATGGATAGTTTTGGTATGATTATGACCAGGGGTGATTCTTAAGATAGTCATGACCATTGATAATTTGATGAAAATCCTTGACCGTGGTACATGGGATGATTAGATATTGTGGTTTATTCATTAAACCTGAGTCTTAGTGATAAAAATTTATGAAAACCTTTTAATACCTAAGAGATAGTAGACTTTATTTTCTACTTGACTCTTTTAATGGATCAGATATTCATTGCAGCTTAAACTGGTTGTCTATTGTATTTTATCGGTTTAACATTGTTGAAGACTATTGATAATTTATTCTCGCATTATCTTAGTTATAATATTTTTATGGGCTAGTTGAGCTCACCCTTTCTTTCACTGTACTCTTCGTGAAATGAGAATATACCGGGACGCAGTCTGGGAACGGAATAATGGTCCGAGGAGGATAGCATTAGTAGTCCCTCACTATTCGTGAAATAGTGTGATAATAATTGTAATGAGGACTCCTTTTGAGTATGTATAATATCTAGTAGACAATATTTGTATTCAAACTCACAGTTTATATCGTATTGTACACGACAATTATATTAGTAAGTTGTATTTAAATTCTGTACCATGTAAGTGGCGACCCAAGATGGGTGACGTATGTCTAATTTTGGGGGCGTCACACTCTTAATGGACTTCCAGAGCGACTCAAAACACTCATGGCTCATGTTGTGATCAGCCTTGATGTTAAGTAATGTCGCCACTATAGACAATGTACTGTGTTTGGTGCAACCATGCCACAATGGCTCGCCACCCTCGTCTAACAACTTAAAGAAGTCTTTGGCATCGTAATTCATAGGTTGCTCTCTCGTCCTTGTTCCCAATCAAAATCGCCCCGCAATATCATGAACCATTTCATTCATTCGATGAAAGTACTCCGCCTTAATTGTGTACTTCGTGATGCCACCATCTCTTCTCCGCCTATGTGCCCACCAACATTCTTCTTAATTTTCATGATCCCGAAACAAGTAAATGATAGTTTACCACGCCTCGTCCATATAATTTACGTTTTTACACTTCAAACATGGACATCGATTCTGCGATTTACCATTCATACATAGGGTGACTATACGATACTCCAAAAATACTTGGCAACCAAATTTCTAAATTCAACAGAAGATTTATCTGGGCACTTGACTTTCGTCGTGCCATCCAACTACGGTCTGAATAGATGTCCATGATTCCACGGTACCTACTACAGACAACATTATAAATGTTAACATATGACTTGAGCATACTTGTAAACATGAATACTTGTAAGCATGCATACTTGTAAGCATATGACTTGTAAGCATATGATTAGCTCGTTAATATTATAAATGTTCGTAACTACCCGACCAACAAAAAAATTTCGCCAGAGTCTCCCCTATAATATGGACTAGCCACATGCACGACGACATGCATATATTGTTATTTCTAGGCACCCAAGACACAAACCAAGAGAAATATACAAATTCCCAAAATAATAATGCAAATTAAAGCAGTAAAAAGTTATATACAATGGAGTTTGTAGGAAAAAATTACAAATTTAGAGTTTGTTTGATAGGTATGTAGGAAAATTATATAATTTTACTTGTATAAATGGCCAACTAGATTATATATATATATATATATATGTACTTTTTATTTTCTTTCTATTCTAAGCTAAGTCATACTTATGGCTCATATTGCCTCATGTTGTACTTTCATAGTAGATTATTACCTCATGTTCTTGGTCCATATCTGAACACAACAAAACTCTTCTACATAGGACATTTAGGAAAGAAGAAGTGTGTCATTCATGTAAGAAACTAGTACTCTCTTAGTTGTCTCCATAACCTCTGTCCTGTATTCTTCAGTGCTTCCAGGATAATGTCTCATGTGATAAAAGAGACACTATCCGCAAATAGTTTTAATCTAGAGACATCCTACAAAAGAGTTTTGCAGGTATCCGCAGCATGTGAGGATCAAACTTGCAAACTTTGAAACCCAATCATTTTCCGTGGGAGCAATTATTCACGTTTTGATTCACATTATGATGTCAATGTCAAGTTCTCAGTCTACAAATGATTTTTCCACACTGACCAATAAAATTGGTTAAACTACAAACATAAACAGGGGATTCACGAGTCTATATCATGTGCATGACTTCCTATAATAACCAAACTGTTACTACCTCTATTGTACAAAAATAATCCCAAAATATAAATTTCATACTAACTACAATCTAATACATTCATATCCATTTTATCAATTTTGAACATCAAGATTTCACAAAAATCGACTTTAGAAAGTCAAAATGGGACTCTTTAAAAAGTATAAAAGTATAAAAGTATAGTTCAAGTATGCCTTCGAATCCGTGCCAAAAACAGATCTCAAAAGCTATGACATGCAAAGTAGTACCGACGGAGTATAATAAAACAAGTAAAATTAGTCCCACATTCATTATAGTAACATACCCCCAAAATTTATACTTTGGTGTAATTGTGAATTACCATCATTTGTGAATCCTCCTCTCCCATCCAGAAAAATTGTGAGCTTTACTTCTTTTATTTTCTCTCTCCATGATTCCAGTTTATGCTATAACTGCACCCTTAAGGAACATAACCTTCTAACTTCACATGGTATCCACTAAATATTTTCTCCATCTATATCCACATAAAATAAATATTTTCCTTACAATACGTACATGTCTCATTAAAATTTTTCCCCATCTATATCCACATAAAATGAATATTTTCCTTATCATATAAATTAATAATTAATTATTCACAAATAATATTACAGAATCACAATATCGATAAACCGTGGTAGTTTCAAGAAAGAGGGGGCTTTCCAATAAGGATTTCTCCTTACTGGCGCGCAATTAGGTGACCAAACCTCTCATTAGACAGAAATTTCTAGACATTGCCAATAATTTTATCTAATAATATTATTCAAATAATATGAATTATTGATCTGATAATGGAAAATACTGTGTAGTGACAATTATTGAAACAACAATAATATAAAATATCAACGCAAACAATTATTGAATCAATAAAATAAAATATTGAACAAGAATTCATCGTAACAATTATTGAGTAGTGCCTTCTTACGTAAGAATCAATAATTGGTGCAATACCGTGTTCTACTGTGTTTTAACCACCGGGTATTCCAACAGTATTAACGGTAACAACTACGTTGTTATATATAAACAACTTATACTTGTCGTTTTCTTCATCCAATCGTTTTTCGTTATGGGGCCACACACAGGTCGCTGGCCGTCGCATTTAATATTCCCGACGGTAGAACATTCCACGACCAAACGAATATTCTCCGATAAAAATGAATATTTTATAATCACTTGCTTATTTAAAATATTTGCGCATTTTACCCATAACTAACCACATTAATGAAATCAACCCTTACTATTTCAAAATAATAAATAGAGGAAATTTAATTTCATTTATAATAAGTTGGGTTACAACCTCCCCTCCTTATGAAATTTCGTCTTCGAAATTAACATACGTACCTGGTGTTTGAAAAGGTGAGGATACCTCGCTTTCATTTCCGTTTCTAACTCCCAGGTCATTTTCTCAATAGCATGGTTTCTCCACAAAACTTTGACTTGGGGTATGACCTTTGTGCGTAGAACATGCTCCTTCCTATCCAAGATCTTGATAGGTACCTCCTCGTACGTTAAGTCTTCGGCTATCTCGTCCGGTTCTAACTCAATAACGTGGTTCGGGTCTTTCACATATTTACGTATACGGATATATGAAAACATTATGAACACGAGACATACTTGGAGGTAATGCGAGTCTATAGGCCACATTTCCTACTCGGTCAAGAATCTGAAATGGACCAATAAATCGTGGATTGAGCTTTCCTCTCTTCACAAATCTTATAACTCCCTTCCATGGAGCCACATGCAACAATACATGATCCCCAATACTAAATTCCACGTCCTTTCTATGAAGATCTGCATAACTCTTTTGTCGATCCTGTGCCGTTTGTATACGTTGTCGAATCATTTGGATCTTTTCTGTAGTCATATGTACCAACTCTGGTCCCAATAATGTTGCTTCACCCACCTCATCCCAATATACTGGAGAGCGACACTTTCTTCCATACAATGCTTCGAATGGAGCTACCCCTATACTTGCTCGATAAGCTGTTGTTGTAGGAGAATTCCACCAATGGTAAATACTTATCCCAACTCCTTTGAAGTCAGGACACGAGTCTTAATAGATCTTCAAGAGTTTGAATAGTCCTCTCTCGATTGTCGTCCGTTTGAGGATGATATCGAATCAATCGTAAATCCGTGCCCATAGCTTTTTGCAAGCTAACCCAAAATCGTGAAGTGAATCTTGGGTCACGATCCGAAACTATGGATACTGGCATGCCATGCAATCTCACAATCTCATTTACATACATATGAGCAAGACGTTCAAGGGAATAAGTCTCCCGTATCGGCAATAAATGAGCAAACTTGGTTAATCTATCAACAATAACCCAAATAGCATTTATGCCTTGAGAAACCGTGGGAAGACCCATAACGAAATCCATGGTAATGTATTCCCACTTCCATTTCAGAATCTCAAGTGGTTGCAATGGACCCTTAGGCACTTGATGCTCCGCCTTTACACGTTGACAAGTTAAACACCTCGAGATAAACTTTGCAATCTCTCTCTTCATATTGTTATACCAAAATGTATGTCGAAGATCACGATACATTTTGGTACTTCCAGGATGGATTACAAACGGTGTATTGTGTGCCTCCATCATGATCTTGTTCTTCAAATCAGAATCGTTAGGAACACAAAGTCTGGAGTGGACTCGAAGTATTCCTTCTTCATCGATTCTTGCCTCTGGAATAACACCTTCTTGTACTCTCTTCTTCATACGCATCAGCTCCGGGTCTGTGGATTGAGCAACTTAAACTTTATCGATTAAAGTTGGTTCTATGCGTATACTTGACATCATCGCACTCGTTCCTGCACATGATCTTCTACTCAATGCGTCAGCTACCACGTTTGCTTTTCCAGGATGATATTGAATGGTGTGGTCATAATCTTTTAGCAGCTCGAGCCAATGTCGTTGCCGCATGTTGAGTTTCTTTTGGGTGAAGAAATATTTTAAGCTTTTATGGTCTGAATATATCTCCACTTTCTCCCCATATAGATAGTGCCTCCAGATCTTTAGCGCGAAAACGACTGCTGCTAACTCTAGATCATGAGTAGGATAATTCCTCTCATATTCTTTAAGTTGTCGCGAGGCATAGGCTATGACTTTCCCATGTTGCATGAGAACACACCCTAACCCTTTGCCCGAAGCATCGCTATAGATAACAAATTCATCCGAACCAGATGGTATTGTCAAAACAGGTGCCGAAATAAGTCTCCTATTAAGCTCTTGAAAACTCTTCTCGCATTCCTCGTTCCATACAAATTTTGTATCTTTCCGAGTCAGCTGAGTTAACGGAGTAGCGATTCGAGAAAATCCTTCCACGAATCTCCGATAATAACCCAGCTAAGCCCAAAAGTCACAGACTTTGGTCACCGACTTTTGGTTGTCTCTAACTTTGTATTGCTTCAATCTTCGATCGGGTCATCAGATACTCCATGTTTTGACACCACGTGCCCAAGGAATGCTACTTCCTCAAGCCAGAACTCGTATTTCTTCAACTTAGCATAAAGCTTGTTTTCACGAAGCCTTTGGAGTACCAACTTCAAATGGTGCTCATGATCTTCACGGCTTTTGGAATATATGAGGATGTCATCAATAAAGATAACAATGAACTGATCCAAATATTCATTGAATATTCTTTGGTTCATCATATCCATGAAAGTCGCAGGAGCATTAGTCAATCCAAAAGACATGACTAAGAATTCATAATGCCCGCTTCGGAGTTCAAGATCTTTGGAATATCCTCGCCTAATCTTCATTGATGATATCCGTAAGCGAAGATCGATCTTTGAAAAGAATTGTGCTCCTGAATGGTCAAACAGGTCATCAATACGAGGTATCGGATGTGACGCCCCCAAAATAGGTATACACAACACCCATTCTGAGTCGCCAAATACATAGTACAAGAAGCAAACTACAACTTCAATAATACAAATGTCGGTGTGAAATACGACAATATATAATGAGTTTAAATATAATATTGTCTTCAGACAATATCCACACGCAAATAAATCCCCATCATAATTATTGATACATTATTTTACAAAATGGTGAGGACTACTAAACAACTCTCTCTAGAACCTTCATTCCATACCCCGACTAGTACTCGCTACATTCTCGCCTCATGAGAAGAAAAATGGAACAACAAGGAAAAGGGTGAGCTCAACTAGCCCAAAGAAAGAATACTATGACTAAGATAATATACAACAAATTATCATTAGTCTCCAACAGGAAAAAATCGATAGAATACAATAGACAACAAGTTTCAGGATCAATATTCGCAATGTGAAATAATAATTCATAGAAGAGTTACGTAGAGAATGAAATCTACTATAATCTATGAATTTAATAAAGTCCATCATCAATATTTTATCCTGTAACATCAATCAATATTCATCTAAAATCAAATATTCATCTTTGACCACTAAAGCCAAAGATATTCAATAATATCATCATTTAAGACCGAGGATGATGAAAATATTTTTAAAGAAACGAATCCGATTGAAACAAAATGACAAGGATTAAGGATTAAAGATTCGTATTTTGTTTTATCCATGTCCAACAATACCTCAAAAATAATCATAGTGGTGTAAAATTCAAGAATAATCAAAACATGGATACAATCAAAGCTAGTATCCGTAATAGATATTTTGGACGAAAAGAAGAAATTTTATTTTTTATTGAAAGTAGTCAGATACGTGAATATAGGTCAGATATCGTGAATAGTCTTCAGAGTACGTGAATAAGTAATCTCGACACCAAAAGATAGAAATTCCACAAAAACATCTTCACGCTTCATGAATAGTATTTCGTGAATAAGAACTCGTGAATAGTAACTCATGAATAGTAACTTCGTGAATAGTAACTCATGAATAAGTAACCTCGACATGAAAAAAGTTCCAAATTTGATAAAACTTCAGATCAACATTTCAAAGATAATGATATTGAAGAAATAATATCATTACGAAAAAAAATAATATCCCTTACCTCAAAGAATCAATTGCCGGAAGGAAAGGTCTCAAGTGATCTTTGAATGAAACTTCAGATCGAATAAAGAACTATCAAAGTATCTAAATACTCACAAAATACGCTCAATAATATAAAAGAGAAGAGAGAAAACTTTGTTTCGTGTGATTTTCAATTCTATCTTAGCCCTCTATTTATAGGAAAATGTTAACTTGCCAAGAAGACACTTGGCTACACCGATGGCTTTACTCGCTACTATTGCCACCCACCACATTTGAAATAAAATTCAGCACATTTTTTCACCAACCACAAGTGGGGCCCATCAATTCTAGAATTTTCCACCAAAATCATTTATAACCTAATTTCGAATCACCACCTCTTAAAATTCATAATAAATTATACGCTCATTTTTAACGGTTCAAAATTTGTGGACATATACTCAACTTATATATGTATAACATATCCAAAAATTACAACGATCCAACTACAGATTAAATATTATAACTCACACAATAAAAGTTTGTAATAACACCGATTTGATCTTTTAATACCTCCAATCCGATAAAATACAAATAAAACATCTCAAAGATTAATTCCTTCATTAATAACCACATAAATAAATCCATCATTTATATTCATATAAAATAAATATTTCCTTATCATATGAATCAATAATTAATTATTCACAAATAATATTTACGTAATCACATTTATGACAACCAGTCATTCCTCAGGAAAAGGGGCTTTTCAATAAGGATCTCTCTCTTCTTTGGCGCAATTAGGTGACCAAACCTCTCCTTGTATGTAACTTTCTAGACATTGCCAATTATGTTATCTAATAATATTATTCAAATAATATGAATTATTGATCCGATAATGAGAAATCTTGTGCGTTGACAATTATTGAAACAAAGAATAATATAAAATACCAACGCAAAGAATTATTGAATCAATAAAATAAACTATTGAGCAAGAATTATCAGTAACAATTATCGAGTAAGTGCCTTCACGTAAGAATCAATAATTGATGCAATACTGCGTAGTATCGCTTGTTCAACAACGCCGTATTAGTGTGTTTTAACCACCGGGTATTCCAACGATAATACTTGTGTAATAATTACGTAGTTATTTTTAAACAACTTATATTTGTCGTTTTCCTCATCCAATCGCTTTCGTTATGGGGCCCACACATGGTTGTCATTGTACCGAATATTCCGACAAGCATTTAATATTCCACGACCAAACGAATATTCCCCACAAAAATGAATATTTTATAACCACTTGCTTATTTTGAAATATTTGCGTATTTAACCCTTAATTATCCACATTAATCAAATCAACCCTTACTATTTCAAAATAATAAATAAAGGAAATTCCTTTTTATTTAAAAAAATTTCGGGGTCTTACATCGGATACCTATTCTTGATAGTGACATGGTTTAATTCTCGATAGTCAATACAAAGTCGCATACTTCCGTCTTTCTTCTTTACAAATAAAACAGTAGCACCCCAAGGAGATGTACTAGGACGAATGAAACCGATGTCCAACAACTCCTGTAGTTGGAGGGGTTTTAGAAATGGGCTTTGTACCAGGTTCAAGATCAATAAAGAATTCAACTTCTCGTTCTGGGGGTAGAACGGGAAGTTCTTCAGGAAATACGTTAGGAAATTTACTTACAACGGGAATATTATTTAAATTCGACGTGTCTTTATTCAAATCCATAACATGGGCTAAGAAAGCTTGACATCCATTTTTTAATAAACGAATAGCTTTATGACTTGATATGACAGTGATTGATTTTAGTGGTTTAGTTGCTTGAATTCGTACAACATGTTGGTTAGGAATATGAAAACTAACAACCTTACGAAAATAATCATTTTTGGCATGATAAGTAGTTAACCAATCAATCCCTAAAATCACATCAAAAGTAAGTATCTTTAAAGAGATAAGGTCCACAGGTAATGTGATGGTGCCAAATTGGATCAAACAATATTTATAAACAGTGGATGTGATGAAAGTTTCTCCTAACGGAGTCTCCACAAATAAATCAAAGTCTAATTTCTCCGAAGTTAAGTTTAAACGTTGAGCACAAGCAGGAGAGATAAATGAATGGGTAGCACCGGTATCTAGTAAGTTAGAGCACAAGCAAGAATTTATGATTAGCTTACTCGTGATCACCTCGTTTGGGTTCCTCGCATTTTGACCAGTCACGACAAACGCTCTTCCAGGAACCGTTGACTTTGAATTTTCTGGGACAGCCTTTTGAGTCACCATCCCCGCTGGACTTGGTTTCGCTATCGTACAATCTCGAGCGATATGTCCTTTCTTTCCACAATTATAATATACCTTGAACTGTTGTGGACAGTTTGGACTGATATGTCCTTCTTTCCTGCATTTATAGCATTCGACCGGTGGTCGCTCTCCTCCCTTAGTACCGCTTGTCACTTGGTAATCGACGCCATCGCATTCATTATCATTGTTGAATCTCCTCTTTTATAATCTCCCCCGACTCGCTTCTTCTATTTTCATGGCCATGATTACCACCAGAGTGGTCACGCTTTTTTTCAGTATTTTTCTTTCTCCGCCGGTTATCGTTGTTCACGATATTTGCTTTGCCACCCATATGATCCTCGGTTGTGGTCCCTCGGTTGAACGTACTCGTTAACTCGCTTCTAATAATTGAGCCCCATTGACAACATCCGAATAGAAAGAAAATTTATGAGAAATGAGATATCGACGTATGTCGGGTTTCAAACCTCTCGTAAACATCCGCGTCACACGTTCCTCATTCTCCACCAAATGAGGTGAAAAACCGGATAATTCTCGCAAACTTTGCCTCGTCTTTGGGACAATCACGTTGTTTTGTTCCAATCTAATAAACTCTACTTCCTTCATATATGACGAATACTTTCGTGAAAGTACTTGTCATTGAACGACTTCCCAAATGTCTCCCAAGACACGCCGAGCTTGGCTAGATGGAGTACGCTTCACGATTCCCACCAAGAATCGCCTCATTAAGGAACATAAAGGTTGCGAATGGAACCTTCTGTTCCTCTGTGCATCCCAAGACATCGAATATCTTGGTAATTTGTTTGACCCACGTTTCTACCTTAATCGAATCCGGCTTTCCCCAGAATTCTGGTGGTCCCAACTCTTTGAAATGCTTGGCTGTGACAAACCGTGCGTTGTTATCATTTCCACCTGTATTTTGCGCACGAGTCTCCTCGTCTAATTTTGCATGAACTGCAAAAATCTTCTAAACATCCCGTCATTCATCATCTGCTCTGTGGTGTTGTTCATAGGAAGAACATTGCCAGCTTGTTGCACGTTCTTCTCGTTGGTGAGTAAAGGAGTCTCCACGGTCTCATTTACTCCACTATTAACATTCTCAGTCGACATTCTCAAATACTGCCATAAAACAAGGGTTAATTAAAGAAATCAACATATCACATAATATACTTATATCTTGACCAACCAACAAATAAAGCTTAGGTAGGACACACTAGCGAAGGATTTACTCGCCTCCCTTCCTAGTTTTATTCCCGATCTCCGCCGGAGATCATATCCTAAGCTCGATACCACCGTATGACGCCCCCAAAATAGTATACAACACCCATTCGAGTAAATCAATAACATGGTATGTAAACAACTATAACTTTATTAATACAACATAAAAGCTGTGAGTTTAAATACAAATATTGTCTTCAGACAATATCAACACTCAAATAAGTCCTTATTATAATTATTGATATATTATTTTACAAAAATGGTGAGGACTACTAAAACAACTTTTTAAAACCTTCATTCCATACCCCGACTAGTACTCGCTACATTCTCGCCTCCTAAGAAGAAAAATGGAACAAAAAGGAAAAGGGTGAGTTCAACTAGTCCAGTAAAGAATATTATGACTAAGATAATATAGAACAAATTACCGTTAGTCTTCAACAGGGAAAAATCTGATAAAACACAATAGACAACAAGTTTCAGATCAATATTCGCAGCGGAATTAATAATTCATAGATGAGTTACGTAGAGAATGAAATCTACTATTATTTATGAATTTAAAAGTCCATCATCAATATTTTATCCCTATAACATCAATCAACATACATCTTGAATCAAATATTCATCTTTGCACTATAGGCTAAAGATATTCATCAGTTGGTCATATTCATCTCAACACCTGTACATCTTTGCACTACGGGCCAAAGATATTCATAAGAAAATCAACCATCTTTTGACTTTGCAGCACAAAGATATTCAAGAATACCATCATTTAGGGATTTGAGGATGATAAAAAAATTTTAAAGAAAAAGCGAATCCGGTGAAACAAAAGAACAAATATTAAGGATTCGTACTTTTAAACAATCCGAGTTCAAAATACTTCATTAATAATCATAGTGAAGTAAAATTCAAGAATGACCAAAACATGGATACAATCAAAGTTAGTATCCATAATAGATATTTTGGATAAAAAATAAAAATTTAATTTTTCTGTGAATAGTGTCAGATGATTCGTGAATAGGTGATAGTATACATGAATAAGAACTCCCCGCACTAAAAGACAAAAATTTCACAAGAAAAATCTTACCAATATTCCGCCATAATGATATTAGAAGAAATAATATCATTTTAAAAAAAATAATATCCCTTACCTCGAAAAGAATAATAAGATTTCAATTTGGAATATCGATATAACGTATTTGAAGGAACTTGCACAGATAAGAACACTCAAAGAATCAAAATACTCACAAGAATTTGATCGATAATATAGAGAGAGAAAACTTCAGTTTCTGGTGTGATTTTCAATTCTAACCTAAGCACCATATTTATAGGAAAATGCTTAGAACACCAAAGCAGAAAATTTAATAAAATAATATTATTTATTAAATTTTTCCTACGCCCACTTTTGAAGATCTGGATTCAGCCATTAACATGTGCAAGTAGGGCCCACCAAAGTGTAAAAAATGTTTTTATTAAAAAAAATATTTAAAACTTCAAAAATCAATTATTCTAGAACTTCGGAACTTCAATAATTCATAATAAATAGCCCTTTTATCAGAAAAATTCGAACCTTGTGTCTTTTCCATAGGAAATTTCATTCTCTACAACTTTGTAAGTTTAAGTTTTCCCAAATTCCAAACAGAAATTGACCGAAATCCACAAACAGACGATTTTACAGACTAAAATCAAATTTTAGTCAAGAAATGGGGTCCATAAACATGAAAAACATGTTTTAAATATTTTTAGTAACAAAAATACTCCTCCTCCTCATATACTCATATATCTCACATTCATTGTAAAACTATCACCATTATTATATTAATATAATAATATTTTTAAATGAATTATTTTATCGGAAAAGATAAAATATCAATTTTCAACAATTGTCACATTAAAAATTTTCTCCATCTATATCCACATAAAATGAATATTTTTCTTATCATATAAATTAATAATTAATTATTCACAAATAATATTACAGAATCACAATATATACAACCAGGTAGTTCCTGTGAAAGAGGGCTTTCCGATAAGGATTTCCTCCACTTGGCAAGTGATAAGGTGACCAAACCTCTCCTTGTATGTAACTTTCTAGACATTGCCAATAATGTTATCTAATAATATTATTCAAATAATATGAATTATTGATCCGATAATGGAAAATATCTGTGTAGTGACAATTATTGAAACAACAATAATATAAAATATCAACGCAGTAAATTATTGAATCAATAAAATAAAATATTAAACAAGAACTCATCGTAACAATTATTGAGTAAGTGCCTTCTTCACGTAAGAATCAATAATTGGTGCAATACCGTGTTTCTACGTGTGTTTTAACCACCGTATTCCAACAAGATAATCTTGAATAACTACGTGTTATTATATATAAACAACTTATACTTGTCGTTTTCTTCATCCAATCGCTTTCCGTTATGGGGCCCACACAAGGCTGCACCGTCGTACAAATATTTCCCGACAGTAAGAATATTCCACGACCAAACAAATATTCTCCGATAAAAAATGAATATTTTATAACCACTTGCTTATTTAAAATATTTGCGCATTTTACCCATAACTAACCACATTAATCAAATCAACCCTTACTATTTCAAAATAATAAATAGAGGAAATTTAATTTCATTTATAATAAGTTGGGGTCTTACATAAACCAAGAGGGTAAGAACGAAAACTCAAGCTTTTCATCTATTAATCGCTTTATATATTGATAACGAAGTACTTTGTTGGTGGTTGGATGATTCTTATGAATCATATAATTGTTCCGGAGAAATAAGGAAAAATTAGTGGATTTAAAACACTAATATATGTATGTAAAGTGGAATCGGAATCAAAATAATGGTTTAAAGCGAAAAACGTAGTAAAAGTTGTTGATGGAGAAATTTAAAACCATTTATAGGATTTTGTTGATGGACAAATTTAAAATCATCGTTTATAATTTAGATTTGAAAACTTCCAAGTGAAACAAATTAAGAACATGCTATAATGAAGTTATGGCAAAAATTGAAATAAAATATGTTAATCTTTGAAATCATTGCTCAATATGATTTTTGGACGAATTTGTAAAGTTAGTTAATGATCCCAAATAATTAAGATTTCATAGTTATGTTAGAGAACAAAGAAAATGTGAGATGTAGGCTCGAGAACGAACTCATTCCTGATTCGGATGAGTAAGTTACGAAGAAAAGAACGAAAAAAATCTTAAGAACGAAAAACTGATTGACCTAGGAATTTTAAGCTGATTAAAAGGCTTGTTAATGGATTTAAAAAATTATTATGTCCGGTGAAATTGTAGAATGTATTGGGAGAAAGAATTTGGCTCGGGAATGGATTCATTCCGAGGTGGAATGATGAAGTTATAGGTTTGTAAAGTTAGCATCGGAACCATGGCACAAAACTGCAGAATTTTTTTTTATAAGTTTTATGCCTGGCGTCGTAGCACCGGTGAAACATAAGAAGTCATGCAAGCGCGATTTAGCCGAAGGGGAAGGTGAATCTTGCTTCTAAGGAGCAGCAATACCGACTTATAATTCAGGAATAAAGCGCCAGAATGGCGGAAAGGTGGCAATGCCCAAATGATGATTGTTTATCAGCTTAAAGTTTGGAGAAAGTATATGAAACAATTATGAACTTGCACTCTGTTTCTGAGTTTTGGTCGAAAAAGAAAAGAATAGAAAACTTAAATTAGAATATAAAAGAATAAAAAACTTTAATTTTTTCATTGGGTTGTTTCTGAGTTTTTAATAGAAAAGAATAAAAAAAATTAAAAAATTTCTTTTCTTGTGTTTTTGAGTTCCAATGAAAAGAAAAAAAATACCACTTTTATAAATTTACCTTTCTATTAATTATAACCATTGAACCATGAATAAAAATATGCAAGATAAATTTAATCCAAGAAAAAAAAAATTTATAATCAAATACAAATATCCAAATAAATGTTAAACAAAAACTACTTCTATAAAGTTATTGTCATATCATACCCAAAACTCATCAGACATAATCTGCATATTATTCATCGAATTCTTCAAGAAATTCTGTCTCTGCTCTAATGGTAACTCAAACACTGCTCGTGCATTGTCTTGATTTTCTAGTAGCCATAAATAGGCCTCATTGATTTATCCATGTATTTATGTTTATTATTCCTTTTCTTTCACAATTTCTCTTAACATCATTTAATTTGTAAAATATTAAATTATCATGATACTTCACAATTTAAAATAAAATTTGTAATATTAAAACTTTTTAACAATATTATAAAATCGATAAGTATCTAATACTACAACAGATGGGGTTCACACCAAGCACTTTTAAGATGTTCTTATTTATTTAATTTTATTGTATATAAATTTAATTAGAAAAATCAGTGTGGTTTAAAGAAAGCCATGTATTGTGATACTTTTTTACAAATTATAAGTATGAAAATGTCAATATATATAAGATACTTATTTACGTAAGCGAGAACTAAAATATCGACATAAATGTTTGAGATACTTATTTACGTAAGTGACGACTAAAAATTGATATAAATATTCTTTATTTATGTAATATTCTTTTTATTTTTTCAAAAGATTCTTATTTGAGTTTAATCGATTGGGTTTGATCGGCTACTAACATTTGTTGTATTTGTGAGTTAAATAAATTATATTTAAAATAAGTTGATATTAGATGAATAAGATTTTCAAATGCGTTTGAACTTTTATACTCTAAATGCATCAAATGACTGAGTAACTAAATATACACTAATTAATTTATATAAATTTTAAAATTTTAAATTGCGATATAAGTTTATCTAAAATTTCATAACAATATTTTGAATTAGTAATACTTCTTAAATAATTTTTAATATTAACTATTATATTTATTAAAATTAAATAAAGAAATCAAAAAGAAAAGAAATAGTATGGAAACAAACAACCTGGTCAGTTTTAGTGTTAAACGACCTTCTCCTCCTTTTTTTTTTATATACAAAATCCTCTCATTTTCAAATTTTTTAGAACTTCATCTTCTTCATGGCTTCATCAACCATCGAATCAAAGCTCTCAAACCTCAACATCAATGGCGATTGGATCTCCTCCATTCAAAATCTATGCATCAACCTCTCTATTTTCTAGTAGATAAAAACAAATTGGGGACGTGGATTATAGTTTAAAATTTATTATATTGAAAGTTGAGATCGAATAATTTGAGAATTATAAAAATATTACTTATTTCAATTTCTTTTTCGTCCAAATCAGGGCCAATTTTGGACGAAAAATTTTGCAGGAAAAATGGTCAAATTTTCTATCCATTTTTTGTTTTTTTGTTTATTAAAAAACTCGGAAACATGGGAATTGCATGGAAAGAAAACTTAAATTTTTCGTTCATTTTATTTCTTTTGTATCCATTTTAAAACTCAAAAAGAGTGTTAAAGTTCACTTAATGCAACACTTTAAGGAATGATAAAAACATTAGCTAAAGGTTGAACGTTAATTAAAAGATTAAGAATTGTAAACGTATAGTACTTAAGCAATGTAAATGTTCAGTAATAACAAAAAGTGAACGTGCTTAGAATACATGGGATTGTATGTTTTAGATGTAATATAACAATTGTGAAGTATGACGTATAAATATCAGAAAGCTGTAACGAACGGTAATAATCGGATAAAATACGTTAGAAAGAAGAGTTAATGTAAAATTCTTAAATTAAATAGAAGAATGTTATGAAAGGCTATAGGATCGTGCTAAGCATATGAAAAGATATATGGCTTGGGCATTCACGAAGGCTATAATGAGTGTATGGTGATCAAACGCCAAAATGCTATGACAAGTAATAATAAACTTGAAAAGTGTTTCGATGTCTAATGACACGGACATGGAAAGTAATAAGTAGAGTTAATGTAAATCAAACTTGATGTCATTATGTGCCTAATTGTTGTGTTATGGTTAATGTAAATGTTTAGGACATTTGAAGGATGAATATTGTCAAGATTATAAAGAACGTTAAAGGCAAGTTTTTAATCTTGTACAAGTTTTACTTATGACAAGTTTCTAATCTTGTACGAATTTTACTTGTGACAAGTTTCTAACTCTTGTATTAACTTTAAGTTATACAAGTTTTTGTATGAAGTATAACTTTTGTGTTATGCAAGTTTTCTTACTCTTGTCTATACCTTATGTTAGGCAAGTTGTTTATTTCATTTGCTTTTGTTCATTTGAAGGTGTATGATATATTAAAGTTAAGTATGCATGAATATGTGTATTCTAGACTTATAAAAATATTTTAGTATTTATACAAGTGTTCAAGACATGTTATGACATGAAATATTTAAAAAAGAGTCGATGTCATTTGTTTCGGTTAGACCAATGCTAAAATGTTTTTTTGATTTATTTATAAGTCTTTCAAAATATTACTGATGATATCCAAAACTAACTGTTTTGGTATGAATTCAAAGGTAAGCCTGAGGAAAAATAAACGAAAGGTTTTTTTAGTCGAATTTTCGACTAGCACGCAAGGTTGTCAAAACTTAAACATAAATACGTTTAACCGGATGAGTGTTGTACAACATAGAGTACTATAGGTTGATCACATATAAGTGCTCGTAAGAAATATCAGACTTGTGGTCTTAGTGTCGAGTTGTCCGTAAAGAAAAAGAAAGTTCTTAGTCAATGACCAACTTAGAATTTAATTGACTTTTACGTCATCTTGAAATATTTTAAAGAAAAGAAAGTGCTATTTTGTTATCCATAGTACTTCATAACTATTTGTTCAGTTATTGAAGATAAATCATATGATTCTTGATTTTGTTGTTATTAAAATTGTTAATCTTGTTGGACAATTTAATGCTCATAATTGCTTAAACTATATGATTTCAGTTAAGGTCGAAGGTATTGAAAAATCCAATAAGGATAAAGGAAATAACAAGAGAAAGAAATAAAAGATCTTATAGAAGGTTTATATATATTACTATATAATTAAGTAATATTGTGACAGTATGAATATGTAATGGTTACAGAATTTGCTGAGATCTACTGTAAAGAAAACTTTATCCTTACAACGTTGACTATAAATATGGATATATATATAAATAAATAAATAAATATATATATATATATATAATATAGATGGATACTGCTTCCTATGTGGGTGGTCCGCATGCAGACCACCTTAGCGACGGACAAATTCTTCGCTAAACCCGTCACTATAAGGTCTGAACCGGACTATAGCGACGGTTCAGAACCAATGACAACGAGTTTAGCGACAATTTTGTTTGTCGTTAAAAGTTATCCGCATGTGGATCACCTGCATAGAAAAGTGTCTCTATATAAATGTTCATATAAATAGATAAATATATACACTTTCCATCGTCATGCATTTATTAGCTTAATGCATATATAACTCCCTCTTTTTGATATGTCCAATTGTAAAAGATTTAAAAAGAAATAAAATTGATTTCGTTCTAAAATTAGATATATATTCCAAACCTTTTAAGCTATATTTTTAGAATCTTTATTAAAAAATCAGTACAAATTATTTAATTCTTTACAAACAACCTAACAATATATTGTGTAGTAGTTAAAAAGTTATCTCACTTTGTCTGATTGATTAAAATGAGTATAAATTTCAATATTACACTTTAAATTTTAATTTATTGGAAAAGATGAAAGATAAATAAATTAATATTTACTATAAGGATATTATGATAAATTAAGTCATTAATACTTCTTTGATATCTACAAACGACAAATTAAAATAAACAAATTTTATTGTCTAAAAAGACAAATAAAAAGGAACAAAGGGAGTAATTCTAAGTATTGTGTTTGTTATTTTTAATACTTAAATAAATTCATATCAGTTTAGAATTTTACAATTCACAAATCAACTTTAAAAAAAAATTTAAAGGAAGTAGTTTTTTTGGATATTAATTTTTGACTTCCATGTCACTATCAGCCGTCATCAAAACTTATATACAGCTTCATATAAATCTGATTGAAGAAAATAAGCGACAAATTCAAATGGCACGAATTTTTCCTTAATTCTAAACTATTCCGAGTGAAGCTAAATCAGCCAGCTAATGATAGTTATAATGTTAATTAGAAAGAAATTAAGAATATGAAACTCTGGCATAGGGTGAAAATATAATAATGAAACCATTATAGGAGATAAATATGTTTGATAGAGATTCTATAATATTTAATTTACAGTAAAGTGGGTATATTATTTATTCATTTCAAGCACCGATTTTAAATACATATAATAATAACATTCCTGCTTGTGTACCAATTATGGGCAAATTATGCGTCTGACAGTGATCTAAGCCTCCAAAAGCAGATCGAGCAGAGCAAAGCATGTTTTGTTTTAATTGGGGGAGAGCGAGCAGTGGCTGGCTGGCATTATATAGTTTGGATTTTGGAAGACTAGAGTATGCATTTTGAAACTAGTTACCGATTTCTAGTTAAATTGCTTATAATTTTATCAGAATATATAACAATATCAATATTCAGTCCTATGGGTACTGAATTTGAAAGACTATGTTACTTACTGTATATGTAGTCTAATTTTAAAACGTCTTCTTTTTGAGATGTAACTAATTAAATAGAGAATTAATGAACTCTTTTTCTGAGATTGAAATTAATGCTACAGTAGTTTTAAAGATTATGACCGTTGATTTTTTAACAATACAAAAAGTTTTCACCAAAACTGAAAAATAAAGTGTTTTTCAAAAATTATAAACCCTCCATCTCAAAATTAAAGATATGTGTAAAACAATTTGTATAAAAAGTTATTTTTCTTAACATGTCCCTTGCATTAAATAGAAAAAATAGAATGGCGATGACGTAATAATATTCAATTTACATAGATATAAGTACAAACATGTTAAAAATTGTATGTCACTTTATAGTTTAAAATCAAATTTACATCTCTAGTTTTAAAATAAAAAATAAAATAAAATATGCATCTAGTTTTGAAATTTGTATAAAAAAGACACCACAGTTCCTATATTTTACTAGTATTGTTACACCAGGATATATATTACACAAAATGTTTGTATATACAAACATACAAGCCCTTCATATATTCATGGTGCGAACCATGTGAAGCTAGCTGATGTAACGCTCGAGGACCAGGCTTCTATATATATATATACACACACTTATATACATATATTTTTATACATGAGCGGCAGTCAGTATATATGTCCCACCTTTTATCAAAATAGCTATGGTTATGAGTGAAATTGTCGCTATTGCACAAAAAATTATCGTAGCTTACTATGTAGTAATACATACATTTTTCCATATATATATAGCTAGGTATACACGCTTTATTCTATAAATTACAAGAACCGAAGATGTCTTGATCAACGCCCCCGTTGTTTCCATCCTCGAAGTTACCCGCAAAAACCCCAGGCTCCAGGAAATCCATTGTTGCTGTTGCTTCAGCCCATAAAGAAGGGTTGTCAAATTCTGGCGAGTCCAGGTTCTTATTCATTCCTCCCCTTTCCAAATATTGATAATTCTCGCCTACTTTCCCACTATTATTCCCATGAAATTGATCACCATTTGGAACTGGGTAATCGGGTTGACTCTCATGCAAGAGAAATGGATAATTCATCCCACATAAGGAGCATGTATATTCATTTGCATCTACTTCATATGACGATGAAGAAAATCCATTACCTGGAGAATACAATTGAAGCTGCATTTGGATTCCCGTATCGTTGGAGTTTTTTGATTCCTGATCATCATCATCAGCAGCAGCAGGAGGAGGAGGGCTCATGCGTGGTAGCTTTTCAGGCATGTTGAGCTTTGCATCAGGGCCATAGAGCCTGCGTGCAGCCTTATCATATGCAAGGGCCGCGTCTTCGGAGTTGTCAAATGTCCCCAGCCAGAAACGGGTGCCGCGCCGGCCGTCGTGGTGCGGTTCGCGTATTTCGGCCACCCACTTTCCCCAAGTTCGCTGCCGGACACCTCTGTACTTGCAGGTAGAGTTCTCGGGGCCGCCTTTGCCTCTCATTAAGCCCTTTCTCAAGCTCGCCTGTGCAGTCTTTCTCGCCGGCTTCCCCTCGTCTCCTGAATTTGAGGTCACCGGCTTGAACATTTTTTTTTAATCAAATTTTGATATTATATAAATTTATATATCCAAGTAGCTGAAATGTTGGTATTTATAGAGGGGGAGTGTTGATACGTGTCTTTATACATGAGTAGGCACTGATACTTGGCAAAGCGAGTTTCTTTGATCGTGGCATTCATTGAATTTCTCCTAATGCATATTTGGCTTGGGCCATATTTCTTACCATGCAAACGCTTAGCTGGCAGAAAAGGGTGACTATTTAGCTTGCTTATCTGAAGGAGCCAACACTCCTCGGTTAGTTTTAAAATGGACGAAAAAAAAAAGAGAAATGAAAAGAAAAGAAACTTCAAAAATTTCAGTCCAATTCCTTTATTATTGAATGTTTTAATGAAGGATAAAGAAAAGAAATATACTGAAAATTTGACCATTTTTTTTGTCAAACTTTTTATTAACGGAATTGAATGAAAAACTAAATAACATAAAATTATCTTTTATAATCCTATGATACCCTCTAAATTATAAACATAATAAAATTAATATAATAACAACTTAATAACTTAAATTTAAAATATAAGTTTTTTTTTCTTTTCCTATATGAACTTTAGCTTTTCATTATACCAAAGTTTTCTCTACTTTTCTATTCCATCATAAATTAAGTTATTTATTTATTTATTTTTTTCCGTGTCAAAACTCAGAAACACGGTGTAAATGCTTTTTAGAGATAGGAAATTGTGGATCACGTGCAATCAGGAGAAAGATTGTAAGAAGGGCACGTGCATTTAATTAAGGATGACATAATGGATGTGGATAGTGATGTCGGTGTTTAGCTGCTGCCTATTCTATTCTATCTATATTTCTACTATATATGCAAGATAAGGGACGACCCCAAAACTTGGTATTGCACAATGTAAATCAGTACCAGCTCTAGTTTATCAGTAGTTCAGACGTGGGCATTCCAAGTCCACTAATTTGAGCTTGGAAGTTTGTACTTGTTAACGTCAAATTTTGTACGTATGACGAAATCATCAAAATAGCAGGTTAAAATCGTGCTAACGGTTGATGGAGTAGTCGATTATATCAAACTCACAAAATACATTCACACAAACATAAATAAAAAGATAAATATGAACACAGAAATTTACGTAGAAACCCAATTGGAAAAAAACTACGGAGAGAGAGAATAATTCACTATAATAATATTGGGAGTACAAGTTGTGTATTTGTGTTATATCTGTTGTGTGTGTTGTCTCCTAAAACCCTAGCTTGTAGCCATATATATAGAAGTCACCTCCTCCTGAATCTAACTAGGAGAAGAACTTCTTTTGTAGAATCACCTTATAAACGATCCTATTCTAATAAAGATTCTCCACTGTCACAATAAATATATATGGGCCATCACCAGATCCGGACCATTAAATAGACTGGGCTGCACCATCGCTACACCCAAATAATAACATCTCAACATTACCCCCAGTCTCTTATTTATAAGAAACTTATAAATGAGAGACTATACAAGTTTATCCCAACAAAAACGACCATATTTGCCGAAGACAAAATATCACACCTGAACTCCATGTGCCGAACTAAAATTTATTGGAGAACCAACCTTATACCAACCGAACCAATCTTATCACGACCGAAGATATAAAAAACCAACATTATCACTTCCGAAAATATAAAGAACCAACCTTATACCAATCGAACCAACCTTATCACGACCGAACCAACCTTATCACGACCGAAGATATAAAGAACCAACCTTATACCAACCGAACCAACCTTATCACGACCGAACCAACCTTATCACTATCGAAGATATAAAGAACCAACCTTATCACAACCGAACCAACCTTATCACAACCGAAGATATAAAGAACCAACCAACCTTATCACTACCGAACTAACCTTATCACTACCGAAGATATAAAAAACAACCTTATCACAACTGAACCAACCTTATCACTACCGAAACCTTATCACTACCGAAGATATAAAGAACCAACCTTATAACACCCCAACATTGCCCCCAGTCTCTTATTTATAAGGAACTTATAAATAAGAGAGTATTCAAAAAATCTCCGCGGGATTTTTATCTTTAGAATTTATATCTTCGGGATTTTTATCCGCGGAATTTATATTTTTGCAGCATTGCATCTTTTACTGACTAAGAAGCAGCAGCTATAGGAGGAGTTGCAGGAGCTCCAGGGAAGAAATTGGGTTGCGCTTTGTTAAAACTGTTAGTGTCTTGCTCGTCATCGTCTTCTTCAGTATCCCAAAGAAACCGAGCATATGAAGCCAAAACATGACAGTCATCAGGTGCAGCTTTAACTGCTTGATCAAAATAACTCTCAGCACGAGCAGAATCCTTATGGCTCTGCCAGATCATATCAGCGTACAACGACAGAACACTACCATCACCAGGATTTGCAAGTATTGCTCCCCCACAATACTCCTCAGCCTTAACAAAATCTCCACGAACCTCTTTCAAGAACCTGGCGTAATTGCTAAGGAGCAGTGGATTACCAGGGTTAGCTTCAATCATATTCTGATAATAAACATCTGTACCATTAATCTCGCCATCCGAATCCGAACCCCAGTACCCATCACTCCCGTTCGATCCATCGCCGCCGCAGATCTTGCCACCGCCGCCGCAACTCCACACCCATCATTATCCAAACCAGAACTCGAAAACAACAACGACCCAGTTTCCTTCTCCTCCTCCTCTATTGTCATGCCAGAAATAACTGAGTTTTTCGGGGACTTTTATTTGGAACTAATGTAGAGCTCTTTGAGATTACCATCTGATAGAGCCTTTTTCATCTTCTTGATTGGCCCATCCATTGAATGATTGGATGGAGGTATGGAAACTGATGACCGTATTTTTGGCAATTGAAGGACGAGGTCTGGCTCTGGTGATGATTCTTTTACTAGGTACGGAAGCCATGAATGTAAATTGGCGTTGATGCGCTTCGGAGTAGTATTGTTGGTCTGGGTCTTCGATAGCGGTGAAGTTGTTGGTATAAACTATATAAAGAAGAATGTTTAAACCCCCGGAGTTTTTAGCTCTACAGTTGCTGGGCTGCCATCTATAATTCAGGTAGCGACTATCCGGCCGACCATTTTTCCGGCAGTCGAATTCCTGCCGAATATGGGGACATTCCGATGACTCGTAAAGAGGGTAAGTTTCATCGTAGACCCAGCTGCCCTCATAAATATTGCAGCGGTAGTTTTCTGCTCTGCATTCGCTGACCAAAAACAACATGAAACAATAATCATAATACAACCAATTAAGGTAGAACCAAGTCTCTGTAATCTCAAACCCATGATTTTTTTAGGAGAGAGAAAAAAAAGAATTATCACTTGGTGCAATATTTAGGCAGAACAAAATCTCACTTCTAATGAAAGGCGATCACATAGGCATGATCCTAGGGACTATCACACAAGGTAAGTAGGCATTAATAATCACAGAAGTTATGCGCTTTATAATATTAAATCATGTTCCTGACATAAGCCACCCAACCCAAGAGATATATCCTAGATGAATTTGTACACATGTATACGTGTAAAATAATATTAATGATGGGGATGCTAAAATTTTAATTAGCATGAACAGATTACTGGCAGAAGGCTCCACACATGTTGCATATATATTTTTGAATTTTAATAAAAGAGAGTAACTTAGCTTTATGTGTTGGCTCTCCTTCTTGATGAATCGGTGATTTTAAATCGATACTAGAACAAGTGTCTTGTTTTCCACAGACGGCGTCAATGTTAACGCCAAATTTTGTACGCCTGACGAAATCACCAAAATAGCAGGCCAAAATCGCGCTAACGGTTGATGGAGTAGTTGATTATATCAAACTCACAAAATACATTCACACAAACATAAATAAAGAGATAAATATGAACACAGGAATTTACGTGGAAACTCAATTGAAAAAAAAACTACGGAGAGAGAGAGTAATCCACTATAATAATATTGGGAGTACAAGTTGTCTATTTGTGTTGTATGTAGGTTGTAGCCATATATATAGAAGCCACCTCCTCCTGAATCTAACTAGGAGAAGAACTCATTTTGTAGAATCACCTTATAACTACTGAATCTAATTAAGAGTAGGAGTCCTAATTAAACCCCCTTATCCCACCAAATATGGAAACACAATCCTATTCTAATAAGAATTCTCCACTGTCACAATAAATATATATGGGCCATCACCAGATCCGGACCATTAAATAGACTGGACTGCACCATGGCTAGACCCAAATAATTACATCTCAAATATTTAGCCAACCTCGGATTTCTTGAAAGACAATTACTTGGACAGATATAGAGACAGTACTTGCGCAAGGCTACTCGATCATATTTCGTTGATATTAATTAATTCCTTTTCTGCAAGTAACAACGTGATAAAACTTTCAGTCAGACCTTTAATTCCTTGCATAGAAACAAATCTTGTAAATATATTCTCAAAAAACAACATCATTTGTTTTGTATACACATCTGAAGCAGCGACTTTACTCACACACAAAGGATCGATGAAACGCAGAAAAGGAAAAACCATGATTGTATTCACAACTAGAAGCATACAGAGGAACCACTTTGGCATAGTGCATGAAATTACTACAACGTACGGTATAATAAAATGATCATAGTAATCACAAACCTAAGGCTTTATATATATATATATATATATATATATATATATATATATGAAAGAAACGAATGTTACGAAAAAGCACAAGATCGAGATACTTTGACCCTAGAATCATGCTATGCTAGATATTTCAGATTTCTCCAATAAGTGATCATTATAACAACAAAAAAAGTGTATTCAATATATTACTAAAAATGGTCAATTTGACTTGAAAATGTCAAAAGAGAGTATATTTATATTAGATTTCATTCTTCGTTGGCCTAAAATAATATAATAAACTCAGTTGAGCTGAAACTAAGAAAAGCAAATCATCTGAAAATGAACAACATAAATGACTATTGAAATGAACAACCGAATTCAATAAGAACTTACAGAATGCCAACTCCCACGATAGCAAGAGGACAAGCTATATCCCTCAATTTCTTTAACTCGATCTTCTACACTTATCAGGGATCTCTCTCTGGAGACAGATCACCAGTGCGCTCCCAATCAGATGAGTGTGATTAAAGTGCATCTTCAGAGTTTGTCCCATCCTGATCAGTTATCTTATCTCTTCCAATTCTCCATATATCTTGAGCCAAAGAAAGGAAACCTTGTTAAGGGTCTTTAGTTAAAATTGATGTGCATGTTAAAGTCCATTTTGAATTTATAATAAGAAATGCATCACTGCACAAACACAAATGTTCGACCTAGGTTAGATACCAGCAGCCTGCAGATAAAGAGTTATATAATTAATACATACCTCCGGAATATCAATATTATTTAGCACCACAACAGAGGGTCGTTAAAGGTAATCAGGATTGTACATATGCAGTTCCTGCAAAAGTGCAAATCAAATTTAATGTACCTCAGTAGCTGTTAAAGTGGAAAGCCTAGATGGAAAATGACTGTTTTAATGAGGTCAACTTTGACTGGAGTATTCAATAAGGCGATTATATACAAATAGTTAAATGCACGACATACTTCTCACAAATTTTTAATACCATAATAGAAAGGCATGAGATTTTCACATCAAGACAAACAAATTGATGGAGTTGTAGTTCAGACTGATCAATTATGTGGCAATACCAAAACAATGCTCTCAAATTTTAAGTTTTAAGTTTTGTCATTCTAGCTAATGTTTGGTTATTGCACCCATTCTCGCTCTCAGTTCTTATGTGAATTAGACTATATGTCCATGTGCAATAGCTCATAATTAGATATTTAGATATTCAGTTAATGCACTTTCAGAATCGCACTACTAATTACGTCCCTAATTATTCAGTCATTAACATAATTAATAATAACAACCACACACAAGGAAAAGCATTAAAACAAAGAGATCAAAAAACTAATAACAAGTTCGATGACTTGGGCTATTACAAAAACTCAACCTCTATTGGTGAGTCTCGTATTGAGAATGTTCCAATTAATTTTTCGTAATTTTTTTAATGTGTTTCTTGGGTAATTGTCAGAGTTGTCGTTGCAGCGAAAAGTTGACTTTATCATCGAGCTTATTCTTGGTGTAGAGCCTATCTCTAGTATAAGGCGACGTATAGGATGACATCATTGGAGTTGCAGGAGTTGAAGAAGCAGTTGCAAGAATTGTTAGATCGTAATGGATTCGGCCGAATGTTTTGTCGTGGGGTGCTTCGGTTTTGTTTGTGAAGAAGAAAAATGAGCCCCCTATAAGGTTGTACATAGACTACAAAGAGTTAAATAAGATTATCATTAGGAATTGTTATCTATTGCCGAGGATTAATGATTTGTTTGACCAACTTCAAGGGACGAAGTATTTTTCGAAGATTGACTAGAGGTCGGGTTATCATCAATTGAGGGTGAGGGATGCAGATATCTCTAAGACAACTTTTCGCACTCGCTATGGGCATTACGAGTTTCTAGCTAGTGATGTCATTCGAATTAATTAGCGTTCTAGCGGTGTTTATAGATTTGATGAATCGGGTGTTCAGGGAGTACTTGGACCAATATGTTATTGTCTTTATTGATGACATTTTAGTGTATACTCCAATTTTAGGGAAGAGCATGAAAAGCATCTTTGCACAGTTTTTGGGGATTTTGCTAAAAGAGAAGTTGTATGCTAAATTTTTTAAATGCGAGTTTTGGTTGGAGTAAATTGCATTTTTGGTTCACGTTGTGTCTGCTGAAGGCATTAAGGTGGATCCTGCAAAGGTTGAGGCTATCACTAAATGGTTGAGACCTAATACAGTGACGGAGGGTAGGAGTTTCTTGGGTTTGGCAGGGTATTATAGGCGATTTATGGAAATGTTCTCTTTAATTACTTGCATTGTCATTGACTTAGTTAATGAGAAATGGCACAAAGTTTGTGTGGAATGTGGAGCGCGAGAAGAGTTTTGAGAAGTTGAAGAAATGACTTGTGACAACTCCAATACTTGAATTGCTGTCGGGGATAGGAAGTTACCAGATTTATATAGTGATGATTCTAAGAAAGGCTTAGAGTGTGTTTTGATGCAACACAATAAGGTGATTGCTTATGCTTCTAGGCAACTTAAACCTTATGAAGTGAACTACCCCACTCATAATTTGTAGCTGGCAGCAGTAATCTTTACCCTAAAAATTTGGAGGCACGGAGAGACTTGTGATATCTTCACCGATCATAAAAGTCTTATACATTTTCACTCAGAAAGAGTTCAACATGAGGCAAAGGCGTTGGTTGGAACTTCTAAAATATTATCATGCGAGAATTTAGTATCACCCGGGGAAGACGAATGTGGTTGCAGATGCTCTTAGCCGAAAGAGTTCATGGAGTGTAGCAACCCTTATTACACAACCTCAGTTAATTTCGGATATGAAGTTGCTAGAGTTGGAGTTGTATGTGCAAGGTTCAGATGGGAATTTAGCATGTATGAGAGTGGAGTCCTCTCTTATCTCGCGGGTTAAAGAAACTCAAAAGGAAGATGAGGAGTTGTTGGGTATATATGACACAAAATATGGAGGAGGGCAAGCGACTCGAGTTTCGTATTGATGATGATAATGTGATTTGGTTGGGTAAGAAATTGTGTGTACCGTCAAATTCAACCATTCGAGAGGTTGTCATAGTTGAGGCTCATAATTCGTCATTTTCTATTCATCCAGGTTCCACGAAGATGTACAGAGATTTGAAGGAGAATTTTTTGTGCACTACAAGAAATCAAACAAAAAATGACGCTAAAATTTGTCACATAAAATTCATTTTTTGTCACTAAAACATTTGGTGACGATTGTTAATCGTCACAAAGACCGTCACCGTATGAGCGTGGTATTAGGTATATTTGACAATGTTTGATGTCGTCACTAAATGTTTTGACTTATGGTGACGATTTACATCATTGTCACTATAATTAATTACTTTTAGTGACGTTAATAGCGTCACTATTTAAATGAAACTTTCGTCACTCTATATTATGTTTCGTCATCAAAACTTGGTGCAATAAATGACAAAAATCATTTTTCGTCATTAAATGATATTGTTTTAGTGACGAAAATATGTTACCAATTTAAATCATCTAATTTTAATGACGACAATATTGTCATATTTATGATTATTCTTTCGTCATGTTATTGTGTTTATCGTCACCAAAAATAAGAAAATAAAGGACGGCGGAACAATTCGTCACCTAATAATATATTTAACATGACAATTATGTCGTTGTCATTTCATATTTTAAATAATATTATAAAATAATTTGTCACCAAAGAGTTATTTTTTGGGACACATTTTTCAATGTCAATAATGCTTATGGTGACGATACATCTCGTCACATAAAAAGTTATTAATAGTGACAAAATTATTTGTTGTAACTGAATGAAAAACTAAATATAAAGTTATAGATCTAGAAATAAGAAAAAAGATTACACCAAGATAATGACTAATACATTTCAACCCTTTAAATAAAATCATCGTGTTATTACAACAACACTAGCAGAACTGAGCAACAAACTCAGCCTTACCAACAGAAGAATACAGTTAATTAATACTCAAATACATGAACATGTGCATGAACTATTTTCACAATCAAGTGCAAATTAATGAGCTAATGACCACCATGTGAATGAACTATTTTCACGTGAACTCCAGACGCACCAAAGTTTCTGATTTCATCCTTCAACACTCTCTATTTTACGCTTTACATCGAACAGTCCCAAGATCTCTTCATATTTCTTCTAGATTTCTATTTGAAAGGTCTCCTTGTTCTTTCTTGGATACATTCTTGGCTTTAATTTGAAGTATACTATTATTGTAAAAGAACCAAGATGAATGTTTAACCAACTGGGCGAAATAAATAAATTAATAAAAAACCACATTTAATGCCTGGCCATTGTTGCTTCATAATTTTCACCGTCAAGTCATCTTGAGTTCTTGACAATCTTCCTAGTTCAACTTCCACTAGCATACCTTTTGCATGTGCAAGGATGAAATGAATTTCGTGTATGAGAAGTGACAAGCGGACCTTAAATCCAAAAATATCAATCACGAGATGATATGTAGTTGGGAGAGTCGTGTATATAAATGATTATTTCCATTACATCACGTTCCAAGTTTCACATGCAATGCTTTTACTAGAATCTCATTTGTCGAGAATGAAATATTGACATTATGATGATAATAAGATATAGATAATCCAACATATATGTTCAAAAGAAAACTATTCAGAAAGCAACAAAACGATGACTAAAAAGCGCATCGAGTTATACAAAACATATCTCATCCAATGTGACATGGTTTAATGAAATATGTTTGATATATACCACAATCACAAAGAACTTGAGCTTGAGTTTGGTGTGTAGGTGGTGGATTAAGCTTACTTATTTATGAAAATTAATAGGAATACTCATCCATATTAGAAACTTAAATAAAAAGTAGAAAGAAAGAAAGGAAATATCACAGAAGAAGACTTCACACTTTTAGAATCTAAATATAAAGCGAGTCACCATGACGAGGATGGTTGATAGAAAAGTGAGGATAACCATTTTTAGTTGATGAAAATAAGAACACTTCCCTTAGGAAATCAATACATGATTTCTCTTTTCGCTAGTTTTAACGACTTATACTTTAATACTAAAATCCAAATTATAGCAAAGCGGGGCATACAATTAGACGCATATACCAATGAAAATGTAACAAATTGGCTTTTTTGAGCTCTATTGATAGAAGTACAGAACATCAAGGAAAAACTTAGGAATCAAAATGAATTTTAAGCCTGAAAGGCAATTTGGTGCATTTTTATTCAAAAGATATCAAGTATGTCAACTTTGTCTTCCACGGTTTTGATGAGTTTAGATATTTTATTGCATCTATCACATGTGAAGGATTCATGCCAGACGTGGTATCAATAATTGATTATGATTATGATCATGTGTTTCTTATTTCTATGACATTATATTGTTCAATATTCTACAACCAAGTATGTTTCTAAACTAATTATTTGCAAAATGAATAGCTCCATAATCCACCGGTCTTTTTTTAATAAGTAAATCGCATTTCTTGTTACTGATTGTTCATATTTCATCACAAGGCCCTTTATACTCGGCGATGTTAAGTGTGGAAGAGAGAAACTAATTTCGCAAGATAAAAGAAGTTGAAACGAACTAACTCATCGGCATTGTAGGAGGAAGATCGTTTAAGAGCGAGAACTCCTTCCTTGATCATACTTGTCTCTACCAAACTCCCAATGAAGTATTCCTTATCTTCCAATCTCGGACCCATAAGCCTTGGATTTTTCGACAAGCGGTCAAGCTCTCCAAACATTCTTGATGTCGAGAATAATGGAGAGGAAATTTTGAATGTGAAAATCTGGCCGGTAGTTTGGGATGAGGCCAAAGTTGTGATCTTTCACTAAGATTGACCTGAGGAGATCAATTGCATCAAAGATATTAGAAGCCTTGAGCTTTGAATGGGATGGCATCCGAAATTCCTCTTCTTCAAGTGTCCTAAAACTGTTCATTTTACTAGCATCGACTCTAATCGGAGACTCCACACTGTAGCTTCATTATAGGTATTCAAACCAAAAACATCATCCAGGAAAAAAAAAACTATTTTAAAGAATTACTATAATAAAAATTTCAAACTTCACACAATCGGATCACTAGATTCACCTCTTGTAAGATCATGAGTACATTGAAGCCATATCTCTCCCTCTCAAAGTATTAAGCCTATTAATCACATCTACACAACACCAAATCATTACAAAATTAACACAAACTAAGAAATAGTATTTTGACCAAATAAAGCGAGTTCCAGAGAATTAACCTATCAACAACATAAAAATATTCGAAAAATGTTAAAATTTTCTATAGAACATTGCATATACATCAACAAATATGGTTACGAGAGTAAGTTATATTGTTGCCCAAACAATTACAACTTGTTAAACTTAAAAACATAACAAATTAGCATTCGCTCTATCAATAACAAATTAAATAGAAGCATTGAGCATATATAAAATTTTCCAAATAAACTTGCTTAAGATATATACCTTGAGTATGAGATATATAGATCTTGATTGTACCTTTTAAGTAAAGACCATCGAGAGGAAGAGAGTGTAACTTTAATGAAATGAGGATGTTCAAGCTGCCGATTTCTCTGAGAGATAGTAAACTACAACAACTTTTCGGATTTGGTAATTGCTTCTTTGATAATACTTGGCGATTTCTCTGTCCACACTTTGCTCTCTCAGGACTCACTTACAGGTACTTTTTCATGCTTCCTTCCATTTCACCACCACAAAAACCCAAACCAAACAAATCTCAACAATGCTCTGACCAACTTCACAAAAGCCCTAACCAAATCATTCAATTTTAAACACTCAATCAATCATAGTCCTAGTTCCTTACCCCAAAAAAATGAAATCTCGACAAAAAATGTGCACATAATTTTGGATATAAAAAAGTAGTAAGAAATTAAGCGTGTTGGATGAAGAGATTGGAATCTGGAAGAGATATCAAATGTTGCAGAATCCGGATATTACAGAAGTACTGAAATCGTAAATGAAATCATAATATTAATATATAGAACAACTATATTGATTTGAAGGGTGAAAGAAGTTATATATCAAGAGGACAAGCAAAGAATTCTCTTATACAGGTCAATAAGAGAATTTCAAACTAATACCGAATCAGAATATCCTATCTTCACTGCAAATCAATGGAGTTCCTTCCCTTCCTGATCGTCCTCGAGTCCTATCTGCAATAATTTAACCCCACAAGCATCAAATTACTAGCAACTCTAAAAAGATCCCCAATTTACGACTAAATCCATAAAAGCTAAACCATAAAACACCAATGAATCAAAATTCATAAAGTTAGGCATCAATTCAACCTCTTTGGAACTCACAAACCAAGAATTTCAAAATATCTGTACTTGTTCTTTCTTTTCCCCGATTTTCAAGCATACCGAAGTCTACAGACTATCCCTTAAGGCGGATGAGAGCACACATAAAATATAAGCGAGGGACCGGTTGAAGCACAATCTAGCACCAAATGGGATGCTCCGGTGATCGAACCGCGCTTGTCCTCTAGATCGCACCATAGCTTCTAATTTGGTCGACACTTTCTTTGAAATTTGGCCATCGATTGATTTACTTTCTTTGGTCGACACTTTCTCCTCCTCCTTGGCGTTCTCCTCCGTCCGCCACTCTCCATCATTGTAAACAAAGGAACTGATTTTGAATTAATCACTAAACGCCTCTTCAATTTTAGATTTCTAAAGTCAAATCCCTAAATTTTTTGTGGACTGGTTGAATCCGGAATATTTTTTCTACCTAAATTATATTCAATTTTCTTAATTATATCCATTTTGTTCAAATTTTTTTAGAATAGGCTCTTCTCTTAATCAAATTAATTAATTTAAGAACAATTTTTATAAAAAAAATATTTTTTTAAAAAAAGCTTTAATTTTTTTTAAAAAAGATTTTATTTTTAAACAAATATTTTTTAAAAAATAAAAACTTCAACGACTGCTATTGGGAGTAAAAGCTCTCACATCTAATTTGGAAAAAACTACTAAACGCCATTTTAAATGGCGTTGAATTTTTAGATATTTTTTTGGCTAAAAATCAGAAAGGCAACCAACGCCACTTTAAAAAAATATTTTTTTAAAAAATGAATTTTAAAAAAAAATTATCTTAATTTTTTTAAAACGATTTTATTTTTTTAAAGAAATTTAAAAAAAAATAAAAATGTGATCCAATGCCAAACTAACCGGCATTGTAACTTTTTTTAATTTTTTATAAAATAAATTTATAAAAAAGAAGAGTAAGATGTAACATCACTTTACATGACGTTGAAATCTTTTTTTTTTTTTGATCTCTTATATTTGTTTACAAACATTAATATTTTTTATGTTTATTCTCATTACCGTGGAGGTTGGAAATAAAAGAGTATATAAGACTTGATTATAAAAAATAAAATAAAAATTCTAATGCCAATTAAAAAGTAACGTTGCATCTTACTCTTTTTTTTTTATAAATTTATTTTTTTATAAAAAAATTAAATAAAATAAGGATAAAATGGATATTACATTAATATGAGTCAAACTATCTTATTGGGAATGACTTATAAGTTATTTTTAAATAACTTTATTTCATTTTAGTTCATAAAACATAATAAATTCTTCTTCATTTTTATGTTTCTCTTAGAATCGATAGTATTATAATTTAATTTTATAATATATTTAGAAAAAAAAGGTAAAAGGAGAATTAGGAATAGTTTAGGGGTATACCATTACTATTATTCTTTTTTATGTTTTATTTTTGGACTTAAAAATATGTTCATGATTTAAGTTATTCCTCCGCCTAAGAATAAAGTTCTTATTATTTTATGTAATCTCAAGTTAAATATTTATTTATATTAAATAATATCACTAGTCGTGTATAGAAAAATATGCAATTAGATGAGAATTTAAATATGAATAATTTTATCATTTGATATTTTTTTTAAATTCGCATAAAATCAATCATCACTTTTATTTCTCGGAGTGAGGGAGTACTTGTAAGTATATCTTACTTCTATCTAAAAATAGAAAACATTGGGAAGCATAGATATAATAATCAGGTTTGATGAGGTTGAGTTTATTTGGGTCGGAGGGCCGGAACTGACATGCTTGGCAATCGATTGTCACGAGTACTATTTCAACAACCATAATCTATACTGTTGATCGCAACATTGGATGACACGGATTGAAATGGATTTCTCCCTGCCGCTACAAGCTACAGCGACATGAGAAATTACTCATTTGATCATGTGCTACACTGTCTACCGCTAATAGTTATGGCGGTAGTTTAGTTAATTAATAAATTAGAATGATTTAGTGGTAGCTTAATGGCCCAATAACCTATAAGTCTTAAGTTCAAAACCTAGTTATGATATTTTTGTTTTTTATGTTATATTTTTTGTGTATTAGATAAATTCTATTATATATATATATAAATTTATCTCTAAATATTCATATAAATATTTATACACAAATATTCATATAAATTTATCTTTAAAATTTATAAATTTATAAATATTTCATCTAAAATGTACTTTAATGTTGAGATTTGTTTAGTTAACTAATAAATTAGAATAACTCAGTGGTAGCTTAATGACCCAATAACCCATAGGTCTTAATGGGAGTACGTAGGCAACCATTCATGGTTCGGTCTCACCCCCAACCAAAACACAAAAACATGTCACATGGTACTAGGATCATCCTTCAAACCACACATCATCGGCTTAGACCAAATGGAAGGAATTACCTGGTCTCCACACACAAATGGGAGAATCGGTGACCATTTAAGTTGCGATTGTGTCCTTAAATAGAAACACCAATCCATAAGAAATAGTTTAAGACCCCAACTTATTATTAAATGAAATTGAATTTTCTCTATTTATTATCTTGAAATAGTAAGGGTTGATTTGATTAATGTGGTTAGTTATGGGTAAAGTGCGTAAATATTTCAAATAAGCAAGTGGTTATAAAATATTAATTTTTATCGGAGAATATTCGTTAGGTCGTGGAAATATTTCATTGTCTTGAAATATTAAATGCGATGGTAGCATGACCTTTGTGGGCCTCATAATGGAAAGCGATTTGATGAAGGAAAACGACAAATATAAGTTGTTCATAAATAACGGCGTAGTTGTTACCGTTAATACTGTTGGAATACCCGGTGGTTAAAAACACAAGAAGACGTGGTATTGCACCAATTATTGATTCTTACGTGAAGACTTACTTAATAATTGTTACGATAATTCTTTGCTCAATATTTTATTTTATTAATTCAATATTTGCTACGTTGATATTTGTGAGAATAAAAATTATCATAATTTATTAATTTTTCGTCTTTACAAAATTTGCCTCCAAATAAAATTGTGACGACATTACGTACTTTGTCACTAAAAATAAGAAATTATGGCGAACCATTTTTGTCACTTATCCACGCATCTAATTAGTGACGCACTATTATCTCGTCATATAAAATTTGTATTTATGACAATAAAAATTGTCATAAATTATTATTATTTTTGTCTTTAAAAAATTTTCCTCCAAAAGTTTTCTGAAAAATTTTGCCACCAAATAAAATTGTGACGATATTACGTACTTTGTCACTAAATATAAGAATTTATGACGACCCATTTTCGTCACTTATCCACTCATCTAATTAGTGACAAACTATTATCTCGTCATATAAAATTGGTATTTATGGCAATACAAATTGTCATAAATTAATTTTTTTTCGTCTTTAAAAAATTTCCCTCCAAAATTTTGCCTCCAAATAAAATTGTGACGAATTTGTATTTGGTGTCACTAAATGTGAACATTAGTGACAAAAGCACATTGTCACTAAATTTTACAAATAATTAATGACAAACTATTATGTTGTCATCGAAAGAAATATTTTGTGACAATAAATACTGTCATCAATTATTAAAAAATGTCACTAAAAGATTTTCCTCCAAAATTTTGGTACGAAATTCTACCTCCAAAATAACTTGTGACGAAATTTTGTTAATCGTTATCAAATGTGTAAATTAGTGACGGTATAAATGATTAATAGTAACAAAAGTAAAAGTCGTCACAAAAGCAAAAGTTTTAATGACGATTATGAATTTCGTAATTATTAATTAACAAATTGTGACAAAAATTTGTGCGTGGCAAAAATTTTCGTCATAAAATGTATGATTTCTTATAGGGGTGGAATGTGATGAAGCGAGGTGCGGGTGAATATGAAGGGAAGTGTGATCACTTGTCAACAAATGAAAATAGAATATCAAATTGCTAGTGGTTTACTGCAACAGTTAGACATTCTAGTTTTGAAGTGGAAGGATATCACGATGGATTTTGTGATTGGTTTGTCGCAGACTTTCAGGAAGAATGATGACATTTGGGTTTTGGTGGACCGGTTGACCAAATTAGCACACTTCTTGTCTATCCATGAGGGTTACTCGGTAAATAGGTTGGCACAGATCTTTTAGTAGGAGATTTTTATACTTCATGTTACTTCAGTGTCTACCTAAAACAACTCGGGTCAAATTCCGAATCTAGAGAAAATCTCAGGTCAAATCCCAAGTCTGAATCGAATAAAATTCATCCAAATAATTAAGGTCTTAAACCACTGGAAATATTTTTCGATGTAGGACTGGGGACCACCTTCTCTCTATTGTGAGATATTACTAATGTTCTAAAAAGTGTTAGGCGGGAGGCGGACGACTGTGGGGGGCCTAGCGCTTATGGGGCCTAGGCGAAGTTTTTTATTTTAAGCCAATTTTAATATTTTATCTTATATTTATCCAAACAAAATAATAATATAAAGCAAAACAATCTATAATAAATGTCTTTGTTTAAAGTTCAAACAAATATCTTTAACGTATTAGCTTTATTCATAAACAAGATTGTTATTAAATAACAAAATTAAAAATTTCAAGAATGTAATTCAATATTAAACTTAAAAAACTAAACATAAATTTAAGAATTACATTGAATTAAACTAAATATTATAAATGTATCATCATTTAAATAATTTAAAGTTGGTACAAGTTCAAAAAATTACAATTATAATAAATATCCATTTTGACTTGATCTTATTCACTTATTGTTGTGATTTGATATGCTACAACATGTATTATGAATATGGTAAATCATTAGAAAAATAAATATATCAAGATCTGTTTAGGGTAGTTATTAAAAAAACAAAAAACTCTCCGCCTAGGGCCGCCTAATTTTCTGAAGAAATTTTTTTGCCTAGGCGAGGCGCCAAGGGGGGCTTAGCGCCTAGACGGCCACCAATTCCGTTTTTTAAACCACTAGATAATACCATCAGCCTTCGTGTCCCCACCTCGGGTAACCCAATCGGATGACTAGACCCAAGCTTTCGAGAATCGGCTTTGATATCAACCCAAATCAAATACCGAGTCCAGAACAAATCTCGGGTCAAATTCCAAGTCCGAATCAAATTAAATTCATCCAAATAAGGTCTTAAACCACTAGCCCAATAATATCTTCTTGGGTCATCTTAGCCCACAACAGGCTCACCCAAAAGGTCATGACTGATCGAATGTACTATTGGTAGTAACTTAATTCCTTATATACAAACAATTTTTTTCCAATATCATTCTATGTGGGACTGGGGTGTTACACTATCATTTCATATCGGAACTCACGATTTACTTCACGGTTCAGTAAAGGGTTTCAACGAGCTTTGGGCACTCGACTCAACTTTAATACTTTTTTCCATTCGCAAACCAATGGGCAATCCGAGCGGATTATTCAAACATTGGAGGACACATTGAGGTCTTGTGCACTTGAGTGGTAGGGTAATTGGGATGATTACTTAAGCCTAGTTGATTTTGCTTGTAACAACAGTTGGCATGTAAGTATTGGAATGGCTCTGTTTGTATGGTAGGAAGCATCAGACACCAATTTGTTGGGATGAGATTGCTAAGAAAGGCCGTAGAAGGGCCTGAGTTAGTTTTAATCACTACGCAGAAGGTAGCGATGGCTAAGGAGAAATTGAGGTCGGTTCGATCACGACAAAAGAGTTATGATGATAAGTAAAGGAAGACATTGAAGTTTGAACCTAGTGAACATGTATTTTAAAAATTTTAAGGACCAATTATGAGAAAATAGGTAGACCTCATGGGCCATTTGTGTAATTAACCCTCATAAGTATATTGCTTCACTCTGCATATGGGTAAATGGTCCAAGTGGCAATCGCATAGTATGACAATTTTAAACTAACAATCATTTAACTCGTGCAACATACTACCCCATCCTAGGACAAATATCCCCACCATTGAATTTTATATTAAAATTGATCATTTTTAAAAAATCAATATATCATGTTATTCTTTTATATAAATATATACACACATATGCATGTGAGTTTTCGCACAAAGAGACTATGACTATAATAAACTACACATAATTTAGTACTACTATCAAGGCTTGCGATTTTGAAATCAAAATATAGTTGCTTAATTATTAATTTAAAATTTGGTTAATTTAACCATAAAATCAATAGAAGACATTAAGGGAGTGATAATCAGGTTATTCTTGAGTATCCTAGAAGTACAACTCATCAATCATCACGCAAGTTCACTGAAGTTTAATATGTTCAAGATTCATATAGGAAGGCAAGTTTAATTTTTTCAACCCATTCATTTCCTAAATAAGATTATGTGAGGTAAGGTAATTGAATAGACAGAACTGTAGGCCCGCAACTGACTCATTTATAAGGATAGAATAGGATATGATTCATAAACTACACTATTGGTAGTGAGTAAACTGGTGTCCTGCTACTAGTCAAGCTTGAAACCTGAAGCTCAATGGATAAAGTCTCTCCCCTTGCACAAAATTTTATCAGTCCAAATAAAATATGAGGACTTGCAACAAGTTCAACATCAGCTACTACTATTCCTATTAACTGCAAACTAAACATGATAGACTCCACAACACGCTTGCATGAGGTGGTCGTCGTCCGGATCGTTTCTAGCTAAGTTGTAAGAATAGAACTCTCTCGATACCTCAACCCAACACCTATAAAGAGACAAGTACGTTGGTACGTATAATCGATCAAGCAATAAAATCGGCGTTGAATGGAACACCAACGACACCTAAACCCCGTGTTCATAGATGTCTGGAGTGAAGGGTTTTTAATACATCTTTCCACTTGTTAGCCATCAATTTGTCTCATACTCACATATAACATATATAATTCATGTTCAAACAATAAAACTACGCAAGAAGAGATAGAAAATTCACGAGCCTTAATTCCCACAATAATCGAATTAGGTCTAGATGTCTTCTGTTTGCAGTTCTATCTCGTCTTATATATAGGAGACCTAACGTCTGCAGTCTTATATATAGGGGACCTAACGTCCACAGTATTAAAGTGCAGACTAGACATTTAAGTTCAATTATTTAAAATGACATCGTCTGACCGTCGATTCATAATCCCAACGTCCGCAGTATTAAACTGCGGAAGAAGAAATGTAACAGAGGGGAATTTTGGTCATCCGTCTCGTTCGCAGTATTTGAGTGCGGAATACTAAAAACTAAACTGCGGATGGGGTCTTTATAAAATCGCTCGATCTTCGGACGGATGGTCGCGATGTGTTGTAAGGCTAGACTCTTTTTTATAACGTTTACTATGGATCGGTCCCCATATATATATATATATATATATATATATATATATATATATATATATATTGTATGTAGTATAATAGGGCTATATGATGATTTTTTGGGCTATAGCGACGATAAAGCGTCATCATAGCCTGAATAGCTATAATGACGACGGGTGAAACGAAATCATTATAACCTAAAAAACCGTCGTCATTGTGACGCCCCCAAAATAGGTATACATCACCCATCTTAAGTCGCCAAATACATGGTACAAAATTCAAATACAACTTAATAATACAATATGTGTGAAATACGACAAAACATAAAGCGAGAGTTTTAATATGAAGGTTGTCTTCAGGCAAGTATTCAAACTCAAATGAAGTCCTCAATACATTTATTATCACACTATTTTATAGAATAGTGAGGACTACTAATGCTTTATCTCTGGACCGTCACTCAGTCCTCGACTAGTCCCATGCCACGTTCTCATTTCCTCAAGAGAACAATGAAAGCAAAAGGGTGAGCTCAACTAGCTTAAGTAAGAAATATTATGACTAAGATAATGCAAAATAATTTATCGTTAGCCTTCACAATGTTGTTAAACCGATAAAATATAACAAACATCAAGTTTAAGCTGCGGTGAACAAGCAATCCATTAAAAGAGTCAAGTAGAGAATAAAATCTACTATCTTCTATGATTTAAAAGGTTTTTTCATCACTTTTATCACGAGACTAAGCTTAATAAATAATCCACATCATCCCTCATTACTACGACCGAGGATATTCATTAGTATCACGCACCACAAATTATCCATGCATTACAGGCCAATGATATTCGTAGTTTTCATCAATGGTCATGATCATGCCAACAACTCGTCCATCAATGCACTACGGACAATGAGGACTTTTACCACATCATTTGTAACATTAAATTGGCCATGATTATACCGAATAATCCCTGGTCATAATCATACCAAGTCAATCTATGCACTACAAGTCACAGATGACTTTCAACATAATATAAACATGAGGATGATAACAATGATATAAGAATTCAATAAAACAAGTTCAAGGATAAATTTTTAAAGATTTATAATTTAATTTATCCGAGAAATCAATAACGTCAAATTATCAACACGATAATCTTGCTTTGTGGAGTAAAATTCAAGAATAATATTGTACCAAAAATAATTTGGACCGAAAAATGAATCAATTTTTATCATGAATAGTACACCGGGTGAATAGTACTCGAGTGAATAATACCACGTGAATAGTAGTCCGGCATGAAAAAGTTAAAACTTATCAAGAGTGCTCAGAATAATATTTCCATGAAAAGATACTGGATGAAGCGCAAATATCAATGATATTCTACTAATTTCATGGAGTTTAGAAGCCAAAACTTTAACAAAAAGAGTATAGAAATTCGAAATCTGAAACGAAATAACATTACTTACATACTACAAAGTATGGAAAAAAATATTATTTCAAGCGAATATTGAATAAAAATAACATCTCTTACCTTGAAAAGAAGAGTATTCCAACTGGTATAGCGGGGATATTCTTGTAGAAAACTTTCACTATTTTCTACCCTCAAAACTTTTAAAAACTCTAAAGAAATACGCTCAAGATTATAGAAGAAGAATTCTACGATTACGGTGTGATTTTAATTCTAACTAAGCATCCTATTTATAGGAGAATGGAAGGGATACTATATATTTGAAAAAAAAATCACGGACGCAATAGAAACAATTCACGGATGCTCTATACAACACTACAGGTGATTGAATTTCAATGAGATTATCACGTACAAACAAAAACTAAATTATAATATATTATATATAAAAAAATTTGTCGTCCTCTTCTTTTTTTTTTTCTTACTTCCTGTGACTACCATGCACCTTTCTTCCACCAAAATCACTTATCATCATATATATATATATATATATATATATATATATATATATATATATGTGTGTGTGTGTGTGTGTGTGTGTGTTAAGTTGTCGGGATATGGGGTAGTGGGGAATGGCGTGGGAAGAAGGGAATACTTTTATATATATATAATATACATATATATATAAAACAAAACTATATATATATATATATATATATATATATAATATACATATAATAACTTTACCTTCCCCGTACGTTTTCTCAACCCCTCCCCATTTCAATTCATGTCATTACACGCGGGCCCCACTTTTATTATATTAAATAATTTTCTACCAATTATTTTAAAAAAATGGATAAATGGGGGTCCATATAATAAGCAAAATTTATATCAAATACTTCATAAAAAAATTCCCTCAATATTTTTAACAATATTTATCATCATTATTATAATTCGCAATATTTAACAACCAGGTCGTTCTTAGAAAAGAGGAGGTTTTTTGTGAGACCCCGAATTTTATGAAATGAAAGTATTCAATTTTCTTATAATTATTCTATTTAGTAAATGGTTAAATTGATAAAAGGTTAAAGTTAAGGGTGATATGTGAAATTTTTTTCAAAGTAAACAAGTTGTTATAAAATAATTGGTGATAAAAGTATAGTAATACTGGCATTAGTTGCATAGTAGCACTTATTTATTGTCTGATATCTTTGATTATTGATGCTTATGTGGGAAGTCACTCAGTTTTATTCAATTATTGTCACAATATGTTATATTATTAAATTAATAATTGAGACGGCAAAGTTATTCATATTATTATTTACAATATTGACAATGTCTAGAAGTTCTGTCAAGGAGAGGTTTGGTCACCTAATTGCGCGCCAATAAGGAGAAATCCTTATCGGAAAGCCCCCTCTTTCCTGGGAACGGCCTGATTGTTAAATATTGCGAATTATAATAATAATAATAAATAAATGTTATTAAAAATCGATTTTGAGTTCAGAGTTGAATTTGGAGACGCGGACGTGATATTTGAGTCCGAAACGATAAAATTAATAAAAATAGATTATAAACACAAAATTTACCAGGGTTGACTTTTTGGTCAAAAAGTCAACAGTTAATTTTTTCAGAAAAAGTCAAACTTTAAAATTTCAAAAATAAATATTTTGATAAAAATAGTTCCATTATGTTGGGATTATTACTGTTAGTAGAAATCGATATTTATTTCGATATTAATTGATGTCTGGAAGTTATATTGACCAATCGGGTAATTAACCGGAAAAATAAGTAATTAATTACTATTGATTCACATGATTATAACTATTTGTTCACATGTGTGTACTATTGATTCACATTCATTTACTATTAGGGGAGTTGGTGCAAGATTGATAATACTTGCATGACTAAGTTGAAAATGGAGGTATAGATGGAAATATTATACTGTAATTCGTATTTTCACATGATTATAACTATTGATTCACATGATTGAACTATTGATTCACATTATTTACTATTAGGGAAGGTGGTGCAAGTTTGATAATACTTGCAGGACTAAATTAAAAATGAAAAAAAAAAGATGGAGGTATTATACTGTAATATTTCGAGCCCCAAAACGTGCAATTATTGAAACTATATTTTCCTATAAATAGAAACTCATTTTTCCTTCATTTCTTTCCAATTCACTAAAGCTATAGAGCAATTATTATAGAAAGAAATTATCTGAGAAAAAAAAAAAAAAGAAATTTGCTTTACCTCACTATATTCAAATTATCCAGTTTTCTTTTGAGGTAAGGGATATTATTAGTAAGGGTATTATTTCTTTCAGTATTCATGAAGAGAGCTATTGTTATTCCATTCTTTATTATTACATTGGAATAACTTTCATATCTGTGGACTACCGTATACATGGTAAAATTCTTTTGTTATTCCATTCTTTATTATTATGTTGGAATAACTTTGTCTTTTGCAATCTCGCATCGTGGTGAAATTCTTATGTTATTTCATTCTTTATTATTCATTAGAATATCTTATGCATCACGGATTACGCATTGACTGGTTCTATTCTTTATTATTACATTGGAATAACTTGTATGCATAAATGATTCTATCGTAGGCCTAGTGAATTCTGTTGTTATTTCATTCTTTATTATTCTGTTGGAATAACCTGTCTGTGTGGTCTATCGCATGCCTGGTGAATTCTTCTATTATTCCATTCTTTATTATTCTATTGGAATAACCTGTCTACGCGGACTACCGCATGCATGGTGAATTCTTATGTTATTCCATTCTTTATTATTTTGTTGGAATAACCTATCTATGTGGATTACCACATACATGGTGAATGATTCTTCGTATTCATTCCTTATTAAATTGTGGAAATGATATGTCAACGTGGATTACCGCATGGCGGGTGAAAATCCATTTGCAGTTTCGTAATTTTTCTGACCCTCAAAAATTCAGGAAAAATTTGAAATGATAATTTGATGAGTTTTCTAGATTGTGTCCAAAAATGGCGATTTTTGGATGTATAGATTAGGAGTTATGAATTTTACGGGAAAAGACTATTTTAAAAGTAAACCCTTATAACTCCTTGTGGTTAACTCCAAAATTGGTGAAATTTTTATTGGGAGTACATATATATAACAGGAGTATACCCTGTAAATTTTGGAATTTTTGAATAAAAGTACAATTTATGATAAATGTCTAAATATTCGGCAGTTTTGGCCATATGAAAAATAGTAAATGAATTTTATAAATTCCAAGAAAAATATATGTTCAATATGGGACTATATTCTGCTAAATCCCAGAAAGAATAATTTTTGGGACTGATTTGGTATTTTTTATGAAAATAGTTTAGTTACGAACATATGAATTAAATATATTATGTGAAGTTAAAAAATTGGTAAATAGGAGTTTATGGCTTGGAAATCCTATATAAGGTATATGCAAATTTTTGATGAGTGATTTGATCATTGGTGATGAAATCTTATGAGTACGACATTTTTGAATGATTAAAATGCATTATTTGATAAAGTGTAAACAATTAAAATAAATTATTTATAAGTTTAAGAAGTGATTAAAATATTGTTATAATATTAATAATATTAGATTATGAGTTTATTAAATGATTGATAATATTTAGATAAATTTAAAGTCTTTAATATTTATCCTTGATTTCGTTTGATTAATGCTTATAGCATTGTCATCATCCTCATGCTTATATTGTGATGAAGGTCATCTTTGGCTTACGTGCATAGATGGACTGTTGATTATTGATTTTATAGTTGTATATCTTTGGCTTACATGCAAAGATGGACTGTTGATTGTTGGTTTTACAGTTGTATATCTTTGGCTTACGTGCAAAGATGGACTGTGGATTATTGGTTTTACACTTATATATTTTTGGCTTACGTGCGAAGATGAACTATTGATTGATGATTATCTTTGTCTTATGTGCATAGATGAACTGTTTATTGGTATGATTATGACCAGGGATCATTCGGTATAATCATGACCCGTAATGTTATAGAGGATGTGGTAAAAGTCCTCATTGACCTATAGTGCATTGATGGAGAGTTATTGGTATGATTATAACCAGGAATTATTCGGTATAATCATGACCATTGATGATTACATGAATATCTTTGGCCGTAGTGCAGGGATGATTCGATGATGTGGATTATTTATTAAGCTGAGTCTCAGCGATAAAATATTGATTATACACTTTTAATTCGTAAAAGATGGTAGATATCATGCTCTACTTGACTCTTCTAAAATACAGTTGTATGTCTTTGTCCTGTAGTACAAAGATGAATTGTTAATGAATATCTTTGGCCGTAGTGCAAAGATGAATTTATTAGTATGATTATGAGCAGGAATTGTGTTTTGGTATAACCATGATTTTTGATGTTTCAGGTGAAGATAAGTGATAAAAATTATCTTCGTCCTGGGTGCGAAGAGGAATTTAGAACCACAATTATGATTATGAGTTATTCATATGATTCTGGACAAGAACTGTTGATTGATGTTTCAGGAATAAAACATTGTTGGTGGACTTTTAACATGGAGAAGATAATAGACCTTATGGTCTATTTGACTCTTTTAATGGATTGCTCGTTCCGTTACAACTATGGTTGAAAAGTTTTATCATCTACCATATGTTCTAAATCTCTGATTTATTATTGACGAAAGTTATTGATAATTTAATTATCTTTAGTCATGATATTCTTTACTGGGCTAGTTGTGCTCACCCTTCTGCTTCATAATTCCTTTCAGGTAATAAGAGTATCACGAGGAGTCGGCGGGGATAACGAGGAGAATAGAGCGGTGGTCTATACATGTTGAGGTTCTCCCTAAATAGTATGAAAATAATTTTATTAAGAACTTTAGATAAGTGTGTCGTATTGATACGTCATTTGATATTTAATTTTGGTGAACCAAGAATAGGGTGAGGTGAACTCAACTTTGGAAAGGCGTTTTACCACTATCATACAAGATGTCTAATAGCAAGCGACTTCGTGTTATCATAAAGACGTGGTTGTGCACATCCACTTGTTGAGTATATCTACGAAGCACTACCTATATAATCTTGGAGTTTATTTAAAATATAATTTTCACTTGGAGACAACGAGAGATAATTATATGTCAAGAGAAGACTCACCATTGGAAAGAAGATGATAGTAATCTTCTCGTTTTTTCGTTGGGGTCTATTAGATCAACCAAGGATAATTACTGTGGACATATGATATCTATCATAACCTGACGCATGGCCTCCCAAATGCACGAAGGTTTCTTGAGCACTTTTCAAAGATTTTAATTTCTAAAATAGTTTTTTATTTGTACTTTTATGTAAGGTACCATTGTAAGGTTATGGTCGAGGCACCATGAGAGTTACATACATTTGTATTAAAACTCACAGCTTATCTGTTGTCGTACTCTATACGACAGTTCAACAGTTGTATAAATGAAGTTTGTATTTGATTTTTATAGTGTGATATCTGGCGACTCGGAATGAGTCGTGTGATATAGTGTGATATTGGCGCGCAATTAGGTGATCAAACCTCTCATTGACAAAACTTCTAGATATCGACAATTTTGCAAATAATAATATTAATAACTTTGTCGTCTCAATTATTGATTTAATAATATAAAATATTATGCAGATGATAATGTGACAATAATTGAATCAATATGATGCAAACAATTATCGTAATAATAATTGAGTATAATCAAAGTGACTTCTTACGTAAGCATCAATAATCAATACTGGTGTCTTCTTATGCAATCACGCGCTTTTCTTGTTTTTTAACATTAGGTTATTTCAACAGATTAACGGTAAAACTTTCGCCATTATTTTCATAAAAAGATATTTACATCATTTCTCATTCCAACAATAATTACGTTGTAGGGTCCACCAATGATTGTCTTGTCGTCATACGAATATTCCCTAACCAATCGAATATTATATAACAACTTGCTTACTTTGTAAAATTTATAAATATTACTCCCAACTTTAATATTATAACAAACCTACACCATAATTATTCAAATTGATATTTATAGAAAAATTTATTTTTATTCATAAAATTTGAGGTCTTATAAATATATAAATTTCATCTCTTTGTAATATCTGGCATTTGTGTATATACATTTTTTCCATATATATATATATATGGGCAATGATCCATAACATGTATTTGCTATAGATCAAAAATGGGCAAATAGCATTTCCATCTTACATTACAATTATCAATGGTGGGGATTAAAAAATATTACTCGCTTTCCGCTAGTTTAACTAGCGGACTGGAAAAAAAATTGAAATGTCCGCTAGTTAAACTAGCAGATGTGTGTGTATATATTTTTAATCACAGCTTTTCATAATTGCTATGGATGGTATAAATAGTATTTGTTCATTTTTAATCCATAACAAATAGATGTTATGGATCATTGCGTGCACGCGCGCGCGCACACACACACACACACACACACATATATATATATATATAGAGAGAGAGAGAGAGAGTTCGATTCCAGTCCGGATTCCTGGACTTTCTTAAAATACGGACTTTTTTTTTGTTTTTTTTTTAAAACAACTAAAAAAAGTTTAATATTTTATAGAACTGGAAAGACATGTTTTGTTATATGTATCCAAATCATACCCAAAATATAGTATTATGAAAAAATTACAGTTCCATAAAATATTAAACTTTTTTTTTTAGTTGTTTAAAAAAAAAAAAAAAAAAAATAATCCAAATTTTAAGAAAATCTAGGAGTCCGAACTTGATCTGTGAGCTATATATATATATATATATATATATATATATATATATATATATATATATATATGCCTCACAAATTATATTTGAAATACTAATTTTTGAATATTACATTTCTTAATTCAAATATGAATTCCGTACTCCTTAATCTAATCGTGGGTTGATATGTTGCTCAATATACCCAACAAAACTCGTAAAATTAATTAAGATTTCTTTAAATTATAGTATCTAGTCATTGTTTGGTATCTTATTTTTTAATTAAGACAACGATACTCTTAATATTATAGCGTATATTGTAAAATACCCCAACCGAGTCTCTCACAATTCACAAGAACAAAATTCTAATATTAAGTTTAGTTACTGACGCCATCTCAAAGAAGCTTTATCCATTTGAGAAGAAATTTTTAGCCTTTTCGAATCCCTAATGGGAAATAAAGAAAAACAAAAGCAGGCCAAACTCTTGAGAGACATCATCTAAAGTTGCAGAAAACAGCGGTCACGGAGTAATAAAAATCATCGTTACAAACTGTCATTAAAACCCAAGTTGACCAAGTTATTACTAGATTCCAACAAATCACCATACTTCACAAAAGATAGATCTAGATACCAACTGTTCCGGATTCTATCAATCAGTGCAGCAGGCTGTATTCACATCGCCAAATCAAGGTTCTGAGGGTAGCACTTGCCACGGAATGAAGCATTAGATCTGACAACCACCTATGTGCTATACTCAGTACCCAATATAATAGACCATATCATCTTGTGATCTTGAATAAAGCCAAGTATGCCACTATTGCCACAAGTCAGCAGCAATGCTTCAAAAGCTTCCCTGATCTAGCTCTTGACAAAATCCTTCAAAGAAAATTGTGGAAGACCTTCCTCCTACAGATATAAAAGTACAAGTTAAGAAGCAGGTAAAGCTTGTTTGGGCAATTGTGGTAACAACTAGTTTAGAAATAAAGGTCGACCCAATGGATGTCATATACATTCCCCCTTTCCCAAATCAGAGTCCAATTTCAAAAACACAGTCCTTTATTTTTGAGAGCTGACTCTTGATTTCGGATGGAGGGAGTAATGTGCATTGAAATTCAAATTCTTGTAATATAGTTTCACATTTTTTGTTTGACACAATATATAACTCAACGTGTCCTTTCTCGTTTATAATAAGAGGCCGACCAATAAAACCTACTTCTCATTCCTCCTCTCAATGGTGATCTTTTAAATATATCAAAGCGATAAAGGCATCAAAGAGTATAACAATAAAAAGCAATTAAGGGTTTCAAATGCAAAGACAGACTAAATACAAGTTCATTTCAATTTTTAAGATCAAGTAACAGAGATAACATGTCGACTCCAAATCAATTGAGAGATAAAATTACTAGCTGAATGCTACCTTGTCATGCTCTTGACTTAAGCATTGCCTAACAACTGTTGTCTGTTGTATTAACCGTTCCACTGCTGAATAGCTGGGTAGGTTGGTATGTGCTAACAATACCGTAAGTCACAAGAGAACAACAGACAATTAAAAGGTTGAAATTTTTTAGCAAATGATCTTGATAGGATGAAAAACTTATAAGTTGTCTATGATCAAGAAGGAAACACACCAAGGATTGCTCTATTCAAGCAGTCCGCAACATGTTGCCGGTACTCAAAGCTGAGTAGATGAAACATTGGTGATTTCTCTGGTTCTTCATAAGCGAGTAGAGCCATGAAGTCCTGTACTCCAACAGTTGTTCTAATTTAAGTGAAGATCTAGATAAGTGAATGATAAAGGCTTCACATAATTTTCTCAGGGAAGAAACATACTTCTAGCTTCTCAACATATTTCTGCACCTTCCCGAAAGGAGTCAACTTCATCTGTGCGAATTCAAGAGCTTCTGTGCTGCCACATAATATGTAAATTCAATTGGAGGAGACATAAAATTTTCTAAATAAATCACCGCTACCCTACTCACCATTTCCTGGAGCAGACAAGCTCAACAAAATGAAGGCTCAAAAGATCAAAATGCAGGTCCTTATTATTATCCAGCAAGTCAGGAGCAAGCTGTTCTGTCAGCTCAATGGCTTTCAATGCATTTCCTTCCAATGCCAAATGAAAAATTCCTGAAAGTATTTTGTAGAACATGTAAACATTTATCAAGCAACTCAAAAAGTATATTAAGACATACACCTCAAATTTAGGAAAATCTATGACACAGCCCTGGGTACATATAGAGGTCCACATGTAGACCTCCGTGCTTATACAGTTACAATAGTTTCTGAATACGACTTCTACAAGAAATGTGAATGCGATATCCGGCAGACAGCAGAGTTACTAACCAGAACACTCAAAAGTTTGGATCCGGGTCCTCTATGAGGATTTCTCTATGAGGATCTTGTGAGGGTTTGGTTGTGGGGTTGACAACACATTAAAAAGGAGATCCAATGGCTCACAACTCCTTTCCTTGTCTGTATATCAAAACGACGTCGTTTTGATAGGAATTTTTTTTTGCAAGTTGATAGAAAATTGAAAGCCACCAAACGCTATTTACATCGTTTGTTTGCTTCGTTTTTCTGTTTTCTTCTCCTTTCTTTCTTTGCTTCATTTCTTGTTCTTCCTAGAGCACGCCGAGGTTTAGGATTAGCCAAATTTCAATTGTTTTTTTTCTTTATTCAAATTTTCCCCAGATTGTTTACCCCAATTTTTTTTTCTTTAATTTTTTTCAATTGGCTTAAAGAATCACAATGGAAACTCAATTTTTTTAATACGATAAAAATTGTTCGTTGGATTTATTTTTTTGAAGAGCAAAGAATAATATTATTAGCCTCTGACAAAGATACAAAGATTAATAACCCTATCGATTCCAAAGCACAAAAAAAAATGATTAATAAAACGTCCCAACTAGATTAGACCAATTGAAAAAAGTCATGCCGCTCATAACTAACAAGAATTAGCAAACAAACGAAGTAAACGGCGTTTGGTAGCTTCCAATTTTCTGTTAACTTGTAAAAAAAATTACTATCAAAACAGCATCGTTTTGATACACAGACAAAAAAAAAATTATGAGTCATTGGATCTCTTTTTTAATGTGTTGTCAACCCCACAGTAAAACCCTCACAAGATCCTCACAGAGAAATCCTCGTAGAGGATCAAGATCCAAACTCTCGACTAGTCTCTTCTGTAATGAAGCTGTATTCATTGGATTTTTTCACTAGGTAATTAGATTAATTTGCTCAAACTTTTAGATATGAGCAAGCATTAAGTAGTTGTCATTCCTTCCCTATTAGACGGGGAAAATGATAATAAAAATCACCTACGTTTTCTTTTCTCCATTTCCTCCAGATGATCAGCAGGCTGCTTCATCCCAGTAGAACTAATAAACGACTCCACGGTGTCTTTGAAACAGTTATGCACAAGATATGACAGAACAATGTTGTTGATGTCATTGTCATTGATAGTCTGTCAAACACATGAAAACAAAAATTAATAAAAATATGCCCACAACACAGGAGAAAGTTCAGACTGAAAGATGATTAAAAGATCTATGAACCATTCATTACACAAAAAACAACATGAAAATAGAACCAAAATCCTTGCAAAATTAAAATAAGGAACAAGGACAATGATCTAAATACACCATTTTAACTCTGTCTCAATAGGCTAGAAGTTCAATAGTCCAGCTTCGTTCTAATGCTGACGTATGTCTCTTATAGCAGTCCATGTGTTAGTCCTTTATTAGCTTGGTTGCATGCCAAGGCACATCAGAAGCCAAAAACATGGCACACGTGGCAGGTACATGCCATTTTAATAAATGCTTGTAGTGATGGCATTTGATAAAACAGTCACCATACCACTATGCTTCTCAGCTCTATCTCAAGTGCTTTTCAAGCTCTATCTAGGAAGTCCATGTCCTCATACCTAACACTACATACTCTGTTTCTGTTGTGAAGTTCAGTAACAAAACCATTTTTTAGCATAAGTAATTAATGAAAAAGAAATTAAACCGACCAACAAACCAAAAGGCTCAATGCCTCAAATCAATTCAAAATTAAGGGATTGAGACTATATAATCTTATTCTATTACTAAATTTCCACATCACTGCATATATGACATTAGTTCACATTTAGACAGTAGTTCATGCATAAGTGGGGAAATGTGTGAATTTCATTAACTTCGAGGCACATAAAAGTTATAAACCAGTAAATGGGCAGTACAAATTGAATTCGTCAACCATTTTGTATGTGCAATGAGTCTAAAAACCTCATTCCATAATCCATATTAGTATTAATTTTGACAAATACCGTGCTTCTTGATTAAGCAAGGTTTTAGAGGTAGTTTCAGAAGTACCAATCACAGTTCAAAGACAAAGACGTACACTGGTGACAGTTTAGGAGAAAAATCCATCAATATCAGTATTTTGTAAAAATAGAACCAAGGACAAGATAGTTTAAATAATATTGAATCTCATTCCTGCAACATTCTTCTCAAAGTTGCATCAGATACATGTTTACGATACCTAGTTCAGAAATACAAAACGAACCTTGAAGTAGCACTACGAACAGCACTATCTATGTATGAACTACTAAATAATTTTGATCGGAGGTGTACTGAATATATTTTGCTATACATGTATCCAACGAAACACTTCCATTGAAAGAAAGACGCACAAACAACAATTTATAATTAGGATTCAGAATTTCAGATTTCAAACCTTTAAAAAACTTGATAAATGGAAACTATCATAGGAAAAGCCAAATAATGATACAAATTAATTGGTGTGTCCTTTTACACGTTTAGAATATGTTTTTTTCATTTCTTCAGATTCTACCATGTCCCAGTGGCATATAGTGATTAAAGTGACAATAAAACGAACACACTGCATAAGGTAATCCTACACATTTTAAATTTTGTATAGATACTGTATTTAATGAGTTCTTCTAAAGAGTACACAGAACCAATTGTTGTTAATACAGTTATGAGTTTCATATAAACCAACTTCTTTTATCATCTATTGGGGAGTAGAATTTTCCTTTTAGTTTTTTTGCGCATATTCGCCCCATTGATGCAATGCTCGTGTACAAGAAAGAATCTCTCCTAAGTAATGTAATGTGACAGATGTGTGTTCTGTGTATCTTATCACTTGCTTTACAATTAGTATTCACAATATATACACAAAAATATTATTCATATAACAATGATTTCTTCCAGTAGTTTGACAAAATGATCAAAAGATTCAATTTTTAATTAATAACTTAAGCTGCATGCCAATTAGGAAATATTTGGTTAATAGAAAATGCAGGTACCCCTGGCCTGTTGTATTTTTTACATAATAATATATTACAAAGTTAAATAAAAATAAATTTATTCTTATATTATTTGGTGATGTACTATTAAAAGAGTTTAATATGTATATTAAATGAGTTATAATTAATATATTTATGGAGATTTTGTAACAGCTCTATATGTATTAATATTTTACCGTTGCCATGTTACCGTTGCTTTCTTCTCTATATATAAGTCTGAGCTTTCTTTGTTAGAAGATCTCCAAAAAGAAAGAAAAAGTTAGTGTCTTCCTACACTTCAAAAAAAGTTGTTGTCATCTTTTATATATATATATAAATTATCCAAACCCATCATATCCTGATTTCTTAGTCTATTCATATATATATATATATATATATATATATATATATATATATATATATATACGTGCTTTTACTGCTAGTAATATATATAAATAGTGAGTTTCGTATATATTTTATTACATATAAAAAATTTATTTTTGAGTTTGAGCAAGGAAAATTAGAAGTTGTTCATGGGTCATTCAACTATTTCTAGTGCTGGTTAGTTGGGTGAAGAGCCGTTGAATCCTGGAGTAGGATTTCGTCAGTGACCTTAGCACCGAGAATAAGTTCTCCGAGGAGCGAAATTTCTACTTAAGGACAGTGCACTGCACGCCTCTGCTCAATAAAATCGATAAGTTTATTTCTGCCCTTCTTTTATTTGATATTTGAATCCTATATTTTATTCGTATTTTTCCATCAATCTTAAGTAGAAATTTTGGATTCTTATATATTTATTAATGTTTATAGGGTGCTAGTTGAGTTTTGTTATCAATTTGCTAAATTGAGGTTTTGTTGTGGTGGTGTTATTGTGTTTGGGGAATCTTTGATTGGGAGTTGATTTACTTGCCCCTTGTGATTATTTTATGAAATCTATATGTTGGACTTTTCTCGCAATATTGCAAATTTGGTGGAGAAACAGTTAAAAGGTAAAAAGAAATTACCATATAACTTGAGGCCGTAAAGATGCAACTTATTTTTACATATAAAATATATATATATATATATATATATATATATATATATATATTAGCAGCAGGTCTATTTTTTTCCCGCTAACTGCTAATGATGATATATATTATAAGAGAGATACCGTTCATGTAATGTGACTGTTGCAATTCCTTTATATATAAAAAAAAAAAAAAGGCTGAGCCCACTTTGTTATTTAACTCACTTTACTAGAACATATCTATATATATTGATTATTATGGATGATTTAAAGAGTTTATTTTTGGTATGCCATGCCATATCTGTGATGTTTTTTTTTTTTAAATTTTATTCTAATTCATGCAAGTCTTTCTCCAACAACTCTGAAATCGGTCTTATGTTATGTTAGGCGACATTATACTCATTGAGTAAATATACTTGTGGTATAAATATGGTAATTTTACAAGCACTTATGCTTCTTTAGGCATTTTATTTTGAGTCAACATATTCATTTTATTCCTTACAACATGCATGGGATTAAGGAGAGTGTTGTTGTGAAAAAAGTTATTGGCCTTTGATAGTAGCTATTTTTTTCCGGATACAACAAGAGTCAGAAGGTTCAGTTCGTGATGCACTTTTTTGAAATGCACCAAATGACTTAAGATGCACTAGTAGGAACAGTGTTAGACATGGCAGTTGTCATATCAATTTCACTTAGAAATTTTGAGCCTGATTGATATGTTGGTCCTATAGATGGATACTGATAATTTCACTTGGTTTCACTGGTGCATCCTGGGAATGGAAATTCTGAGATAATGTGAATTGCGTAATTGAAATCTTATGTTGACCCAGCTTTAAAATTTGGGACATTCATGGGCCTATCTATCAGTCTATGAGTTGCTCTTCTTTGACTGGGGTAGTGCATGTGGATGTATTATGCATTGCACTTTGAAGGAGTTGAAGTCATTCTTGATAAAAGATGAAACTGATCACTTGGGGTCTTACATATATAAAGTTACCTGTTGGTGAAAACTGAAAAAACACCTTTTGAGCTTTGGGAAAATTATTTACCTAACTTGAAATACCTTTAAGTGTGGGGGTGTCTTACTAAGGTATAGTTACCTGACCTAAAAAAAGGAAAATTGGTTCTAAAACTGCTAATATGCAGTTAATAGACTCAGCAGATATGCTCATAATCCTAATAAGGATAATTGAACTGTTTTATGTAGAATGCTCAAGTATCTGTGAGATACTATTGGATTTGATTTGTATTACTGCGGTAATCCTGCAGTTCTTGAGGGCTATAGTGATGCCAACTGGATCTCTGATTCAGATGAAATCAAATCCACGAGTGGCTACATATTTACCTTAGGAGGATGAGCAGTTACTTGGAAGTCTTCTAAACAAACTTGTATAGCTCGCTCTATTATGGAGTCTGAGTTTATTGCCTTAGAGAAGGCAGGTTCTGAAGCAGAGTGGCTCAGAAACCTTTTGGGAAAATATTCCTTTGTCGACGAGACCAGTTCTATCTGTGTATCTACATTGTAATTGCCAAGCTGTTATAGGCAGAGCCAATAATAAGAGTTATAATGGCAAGAGTAGGCATATACGCCTAAGACATAATATTGTGAAACAGCTGTTATGTGATGGGATTATATCCTTTAATTATGTTAGAGTTAAATCTTCCGGATCCTCTGACAAAGCCACTAAGCAAGAGGCTAGTGAGCAATACATTGAGAGGGATGGGACTACTGTCTATTACAAAAATCAACAATGATGGTAACCCAACCTATATGAATGGTAATCCCAGGAAGTAGGTTCATATGAGTAACAACAAGTCATTGGTTGATTGTTGAGACACTATCCATTTTATACATATTTGAGTTCATCCCTATGGTGTAGGATAGTGTAATTCTACAGTGTTAGAGGTTGAGTTATATACTCTTAATGTTTTCCATAGTCCTGTTGGGTGATGTGTTTAACTGTAGAACACATTTGATGGAAACACCTATATGAGTGTAGAGGTGAGGCCGCCTCTTATGAAAACAAGACAGGTTTTCTAGAGTGCTCATGAATTCCAGGTATGGCGCAAGGCCAAAATGTGTCAAATCGCGTAGAACAACTTCTAATTAGAGTTTGTAGTGTGAGTAATATGATTACTGATTCATAAGAAGGAAGAAGGTTCATAGAAATTTTTATTTCACCAAATTCCTGTGAATCAAGTCCTATTCACTCTATACATTGGTTCATAGTCCAAAAGACACCAGTGTTTACGCACTGTATTCTTATATTTCTTACTCAATTTATTTTATTTTTTACTTTGTAATATGTGGGGGATCATTGATGGGAAAATACGAATAAAATATAGGATTCAAATATCAAATAAAAGAAGGGCAGAAATAAACTTATCGATTTTATTGAAAGGAGGCGCAAAAGGTCTGTTTGTCCTTAAGTAGAAATTTCGCACCTCGGAGAACTTATTCTCGGTGCTAAGGTCACTGACGAAATCCTACTCCAGGATTCAACGGCTCTTCACCCAACTAACCAGCACTAGAAATAGTTGAATGACCCATGAACAACTTCTAATTTTCCTTACTCAAACTCAAAAATATATTTTTTATATGTAATAAAATATATACGAAACTCACTATTTATATATATTACTAGCAGTAAAAGCACGTATATATATAAATATATATATATATATATATATATATATGAATAGACTAAGAAATAAGGATATGATGGGTTTGGATAATTTATATATATATATATAAAAGATGACAACAACTTTTTGAAGTGTAGGAAGACACTAACTTTTTTCTTTCTTTTTGGGATCTTCTAACAAAGAAAGCTCAGACTTATATATAGAGAAGAAAGCAACGGTAACATGGCAACGGTAAAATATTAATATATATAGAGCTGTTATAAAATCTCCATAAATATATTAATTATAACTCATTTAATATACATATTAAACTCTTTTAATAGTACATCACCAAATAATATATGAATACATTTATTTTTATTTAACTTTGTAATATATTATTATGTAAAAAATACAATTACTCAATTCTAATAAACTCGATTAACCTTCTTATTGGACCCGTATCTCCAATCCAACTGTGGAATCTTTTCAAAAAATCCTACCTAAGTGGCTAAGTCCACCTTTCAAAACTTAGAGGATGTAGATATAAAAACAACTTCCTTTTGCCAAAACTCATTCTGAGAACAACTTCTAATAAAGTAGGTCACCAGAATCAACTTCCCTGAACTTAGATACTGAGCTAAATTAGTGGACCCAAATTATAAAAAGAAGATAATAATCAACTAAATTAATGAAGAAAAAAACAAGTCAACTATAAATATCAAACCGATCTTATAGCAGTCAATCACAATTTAAAAAAAATTGAAATTAAAAGGATATAACAAATGGGCGAAAATAAAATCATCTAATTTGAGGGGATTGCAAACATCTGAATACCAAAACATGGAATTGAAAGAAATAAGAGTAGGGAAAGATTGACTTACAGTATTTTCGTACTGCCGCGGATCTACGTCCATTATTTCACTTCCCTGTATGGCTGTATCACTTATCTGGCTCCTTCAATGATTATATATATGTGTATTGATTGTGTATATCAGTAGTATATGTTGCTTTCGGGACACTGGGATGAGGGATCGATATTGAGACACGGATGGAAGTAGCAACTGCTACGGTCTCTGCGTGCACTCCTTTTTACATTTGCGCAACTGCGTTTGAGCGTTCTTCTTTGCCTTCGTGATTTTTTTTTTTAATTATTTTTTTAACTCCTCTTTTTCTTCAAATATATATACTTCCTCTCCTTTAAAAAATGACTTAAATCATAAAAAAAAAAAAAAAAAATTGTCATTATAAGTACTAGCTAAGTATCCGTGTGAAGCACCGTTGTTTTTTAAATAAAATAATTTTAATTTATTTTATATAGTGATTATAAAATATAATTTTGAATTTTAAATTAATTTATTAATATTATTAGAATGATTATAAATTTTGCTTAAAAATAATGATTATATATGTGAGTGTTAGTAATATGTTTCTTTTGTTATTTTTAACTTAATATCAAGTTTTTATATAGTTTTAAAATTTAATATTTAGTTTTCATAATTAATCCTTTGTATTTTAATTAGATTTTAAAGTGAGTGGAAACTTAAGTCTAAACGTAGGGTTTAAGTCATATTTTATTGTATAATTAATTAAATAAATAAATTATATAAAAAATAAAATTATTATAAAATAATAAGTTACGATCATGATTTTAAAAGGTGATTAAATTTTAATTAATAATATATAAGTCAAGATTTTTTTAGTATTAAATAACTTAAAGTTTTCTATATAAAATAATGTTGTTTACTAAATTTTAAGTCAAGATTTTTTTAGTATTAAATAATATTAGCTAACTAATATATAAGTTAGAATTATTTTGTAACATTAATTAATTAAAAGTGTGGTATACGTAATAGAATTGGTAATTAAAATAATCATTAATATATAATATAATTTTGATATTTATTATTATATGTACTCATAATATTTTTAATATATAGTTATTTGGAGATTAAAGTTGAGTAGAAACTTAAACTAAAATCCTAAATATGACTTTTAAGTTAAAATTAATCATATGACTAAGTAATTAAAGAACTCTTATAAAAAATAAAAATTTAGTAATTGATTTCCTCTAATCCAGGTTTTATGTACAAAATCTTAGTAATTGATTTTAGAGATAGAAATGAAAATAAAAATTGACAAGTCGAAAGTCAAAACTTGAATTTAAAAATAAGAATTTGTATAAATAATTTCTACATAAAAATGAAACAAAATTCACAAAAAAAATCCAATCTTTGAATTTTTAAAGTACTTAATTATTTAAAGTGAATTAAATAATAATAATAATAATAATAATAATAAAAGAAAATATTTTGAGTAAACAATTAAAAAATGAAATTGAATTTTATTCTTTTATTTGAATTTAGTTTATGTACAAATTCATTATAAATTATTGATATTTGTGAACTTTGGTTTGGATGTGTGTTACTAAAATTTTGTACGTAAAGGTTGGATTGGAAGAAAATTTTATTTTAACCTCCTACGCTTTGTAGAGATAATTATAAAATAAAAAATATATATATATAAAAAAAAGTTAAATAAAGAGTAGATGAGTCAGTAGTATTTAGTTTGTGTGCATACTAACTTTATTAAATAGAAAAAAATCACATAATACTTAATGTATATTGCGGGCCTCACATGTCCCACAATATGTATGTAATGACTTCTAATTCCAAGTTTAAATTGGTCAATAAATTTGGAATTTGTATCACTCCCCCATATTCATTTATTTATTGTTCAAATTTTATCTATTTATGAGTATTTAATTTAATAATGATAACATGACAATATAATTGTAAAAATAAACTTTAGATATTACAAATGGTATATATGTATTTCAGGAAAAATTGAAAATTAATGTTTTTCTAGAAACAAAATATTAAGTTTCATGTGAATAGATCCGCTTTTGGTTTCATATGGAGGAGTAGTAACTAACTTGTGCTCCACAAGATATTAAACATTTCCACCACCACAAAATATAATTTTCCACACATTATCCACAACTCTTAATAATTCATCTGTCCCCTCTAATAATCCAATTCCAATTCCAATTCCAATCCCAATCCACCAGATATTAGATAGAAAGAAAGAAAGAGAGAGAGAATATAATTCCACCAAACAAAAACACTTCTTCTTCTTCGTCCTCTTCGAATCTCTTCGCAATGCTGCCCTTCTTCTCCCTCTGAAGTTCTCTTTCTCTAGTCGCTAAACTATATCAATGGCTCTTCCCCAACTCCTACCCTCTCATTCTTCTTCATCCCTCACTCCCAAACCCTACTTAAAACCTAATAACTCCATAAACCCTAACCCTAAGTCTCTCTCTTCTCCTCCGTCCCTCCATTACCGGCGTCGGCAACCTAATTCTCTCCGCTGCTCGGCCTCTTCATTCTCCGAGAAACACTACACCGGTTCACCCACAAACGATGTTGTCGAGCTGCCTCTCTTTCCTCTCCCACTGGTTCTCTTTCCCGGCGCTATCCTCCCCCTCCAAATCTTCGAATTCCGGTATAGGATGATGATGCACACTCTCCTCCAAACGGGCCTCCGATTCGGCGTTATTTACACCGATGCCACCACCGGCACCGCCGACGTGGGTTGCGTGGGCGAGGTTATCAAACACGAGAGGCTTGTGGACGATCGATTTTTCTTGATTTGCAAAGGCCAAGAGCGATTTCGAGTTACGAAATTGGTTCGGACGAAACCGTATTTAGTTGCGGAGGTGAATTGGTTAGAGGACCGGCCGAAAGAAGGGGAGGACGATTTGGAGGCGTTGGCGAATGAGGTGGATAACTTTATGAAAGACGTGATTCGGCTCTCGAATCGATTGAATGGGAAGCCTGAGAAAGAGGCGCAGGATTTGAGAAGGAATTTGTTTCCGACGCCGTTTTCGTTTTTTGTGGGGAGTACCTTTGAGGGGGCGCCGAGGGAGCAGCAGGCGTTACTAGAATTGGAGGATACCGCAATGAGGCTGAAGAGAGAGAAAGAGACCTTGAGGAATACCCTTAATTACTTGACTGCCGCGTCTGCTGTGAAAGATGTGTTTCCTTCTTCATCGTGAGAGAGATGATAATTCGGTATTGTTGCTTACACAAAATGATGTTTCTACACACTATAATAGTTTATGAATTTGTAAATTTTTATTTGTAGGATTGTTGATCCTTAGCTCCAATTATATACTAAATATACTAATTAGATGTGTTTTGCTAATATAGTTTGAGGTATTGGTTAACAAAATTTTCAGGATCTTGAAAGCATTAGAAGGGCATGCCTACATTTTAGTTATTTCCTAATTGGTTTTTTCTTCCTGTGCGGGTCTCTTAGGTAGAACTTTCTTTAATACTCCTACTACTGTTTATAATAAAAATAAAAATCAAGTGTGTTAATTTTAAAACACACGAGTTTAACATGCTTGATGAACACTTGAAAAATAATGATAAGAAATAAAGGATCAAAAACAGAGAATGAAGTACCTCTCTAAAACTTTAGCAAAGAGAACTAGAACAGAGAGAGAGAATTTCAAGAACCTATTTAATACACAGGATGTAAGAGCATCTCCAGCAGCTAGACTATTGATGGATTATATTTAGTCTATATGATATCAGCAAATGTCCTTTAGTCTTCCATCTTTCCAGCAGATGGACTATCCGTGGACTATAATATAAAAAGATTAAAATAATCTATGAATTCAAAAAAGCTCCAATATCCTTCCATTCTCCCATTAAAATATAATTAAAATTATAGTCCATGGACTATCAAGTTCCTAGATTTAGTCTTGTTGGTGCTTCAAATATAGCCACAGACTATATTTAGTCTACCTGCTCCGCAGGAAGATAAATCCTAGACTAAATATAGTCTAGGATTGTGTTGCTGGAGTTGCTCTTATATTACCGGAGTCAGTAGCCCTTTGTTGACACTACAACCTAAGTTAAGAAGTGAATATCCGGTTTGGGTTTGCATTATCCGTTCATCACTGCCAAACGTATGGGGTGCATGTGGTCAAACAAATACGTGCTTCATACCACCCTCAAGACCATAAAATTCATTTTTTACAAGGAAACTGGAAACGTGTACCATAAATTATTTTTGTAGCAAAGTGTGTTGTTGTATAGAGATTTTTGAAATTTCAAGTGAGGTGTGTGAGAGATAGAATTATTTGTGTTCAGGAAGCCGGAACCATGTTGGTTGCTGCACTCACTTAATAACCAGAGAGATACGAGGAATGAGTAAGGGAATGTTGCTCTTGTTGTAAGGTGAGGTGGAGTAATTTTCTTAGGCATAACATGATATGGGATACAGTTCTGTACCAATTCAGAATCCTATATTTACGTAGCTCGACACAAGTTAGTTGATGTATTCATTTTCTTGCTGAATACTAATGTGATAAATAGGGAGTGCATTCCTTTCAATTTGGTGGTGGTTACAAAATCTAACAATTTACACAGCAATTTCAGGATAGCAATCTCTCTCCCTCCCTCTATAGTAGTAATAGAAGAATAGCAGATAGACTTGTAAACTGATGGAGAGAACGTGCTAACTTTGATCGATCCGTGACTGCCTTTATCTCTTTCCTATTCTTCTTGCTCTGCTTACTCAGATCCTGCCCCACTTCTAGCTTTGGATATTCAAAGTTAAGGAAATAACCCATTATTCATGCTAAGATTACACTGTGCTCCCGAGAGAGAGAGAGCTATAATATTAGACAATTATGCTAATTTTATGGTCTATTTTGTAATTACTAGTTGAAGATTATGATTCGAACAACTATATTCCTTTCAATATCTCAAGTTGGAATGTTGAAAGTTCCAAAGAACTCCTTGAAAACATTTTACCTTACGAGGCTGGCTAGTAAGATAGATATATATATATATATATATATATATATATATATATATATATATATATATTCTTGCATTGGCCTCGAGGAATGACCTAAGGTTGTTGGTTTCAACAGTATGAGGTCAAAATGATCTAATAGAAAAAATATCATATTTTATTCTTTTGGTATATTTTCTCCTCTTCATTTTTTATTTATTTTATGTTTTACAAGTATTTTGGTGTATTTACTTAACATTTCTCCTCTTGGTCCCGCTATTAGACATGGTGACTAGTTCAGAAATTTATCTTAATAAACTGAGAGTATTTTATTTTACTTTTACTTGTACTTGTGCCCGTAGTTTGGGAATGTTTTAAGCGTCAACTTTTCTTTTCTTTTTTTGCCTTGTTTGAAAGAAATTTAACATTCTCGAAATTATGCACTCAAGTCTTTTGAGTAATTTTTTTTTACCGGGACTTGATATTTTCACGTTATCGTCAGGTTACAAATACTATTAAGTTGGGACTTGCTACACAAACTCCTTGCTGCAGGGAATGATCACTCACTCCCAAGTCCCAATCACCACCCCATAATATGGCCCAACATACATGTAGCAGCAATTGAGCCTCTTTTCTGCCGAGTAAAAACACGTTCCAAGTTGTCCAAGATTGTCTAACTAAATACTAGTAAAAGATTCTTAAATCTTTTTGAAGCCATATTATTATTACTATTATTTTTGTTGGGAGGAGGGAGGGAGGAAGTGTTAAAATGGTGGAGGCTTTGGTGATGGGTTTTTATTCAATTTTGGATTCATCAAAACCAACAGCAGGTCCTGCAGGCCCAAAGTGTATATACAGAGGAGAGGAGAGGACCTCCACTCCCACTTGCTGAGTTCAATGCTCCCTCCTTTTGACCGTGACGTGTCTGTCCCTATATGATATCAGCATTTAATACTTCTGAGCTAGCAATGTCAGTCAATTCCTTTTCCATTCGAGTTTGTTCTGATACACGCAAAACCATGCGCAGTATCACCTTGTTGCTTGATTTTGAGCTTGCATTATTTTACATAAAAAAAAATAATAATAATATTTTTACGTGATCCGAGATTCTTCAACGAATCTTTTATTTAAACTTTAAATTTATTATTAAAACATTCACAACAATTTCTCTAATAAATTTTTTATTTTTAATTTTAAAGTATACATCAATAAATTATTATTCAATAATTTTTTTATCTTTATTTTAATTTCTATATAAGATTTTATTCTCGAAAATGAGGGAGTCAAAAGACCGTTCTCTATACATGCAAAATGGTATTTCACACCCTCATTTAAGTAGACAACTCATCAATCATACATATCTTGACATTATTGTCACATGACTTTTTTACTATTGCATTTTCAAATTATAGATTAAATATAGACTTATTTTTTAAAAATTAATTTCAAACGTATTCAAATTTAAAATTGATATAAATTTATGTCCATATTATTATAAATATTATAAAAGTACTATTAGTTATAAAATTTATTATTATTTTAAATGAATCATATTAATTTTAAATTTAAAAATATCACAAATTAACTTTTTAAAAGTTAATATTGATTTTATGTATTTTCATAGATTATAATCCATTCAATAGTCACTCCATAATTTACTTAAAATTTAAAATAAAATAAAAGTTATTTTACGTGTGAAATACAATTGATAAATTATACTTTCTCTTTTATAAATTATAAGATTATTATTAATTTTTATAAGTTAATTTGATGCATTCTCAAACTTAACAATTTTGCTAAGAATTATAAAAATAATTAATTTTATAAGTAGTAGTATTTTTTTTTCTAAATAAGTTACAATATGTATTGATTAAATTTATATTAAATTTAAATTTAAAAATATCACATACTTTCTTCAAAAAAGATTAATAAATTAATAGCTATTTTATAATTAAAAATAAAAGGTTGTAGTATATTACATCAATCATAAGTTCTAACATATTAAGTCAATACAAAGGTCAAATAATTACAACGATCAAAACATGCTTCGATTGCTGGAACTTTTAAATTTTAAATTTCATTATTTAAGAATTCAATATAAGGAACCTGTTGGGTACATAGTGAAAAAATTGAATTCTTATTTTATAGAATGACTAAATAATACTCCTCCGTTCCACGTGATAAAAGTCTTATTATTCTTATTTTTGAGAGTAAATTCCACGTTAAATGTCCATTTTCCTTTAATAATCAAATTTTTACACATATTTTTATATCTAATACTTTTCTTATTCTAATTCTCTCTCCATATTTAATGACATTATTATAGGTAATTTTGTCATTTTATTCATCTTTTTAATATGCATGAAAAGTTCACTAGAATTTTTATTCTGAGACGGAGGGAGTAATATAAAATAAGAATAGAGATAAAGAAATTGTTGTGAATTATTTTACTAGTATTTGTAATGAAATAGGAGTACCCCTAATTAATGTAGTGGTGGTGGACAATTTTTGGAAAACCGCACATCTGATCCACTTGTTATTCTTTAACTTTTCCCTTTTGTCCTTTTGGTAGCTTAGCCTTAGCCTTAGCCTTTTATTCATTATTTGTAAAGAAAAAACAAGACAAGACAAGTTTTATTCATATGGACGGGAAAGTGAAGAGAACAACTAGCTAGTTACTAGTATCAGTATCACATTTCATTTTCATTTCATTTAGTAGTAGGATGAAAAGAAAAGAAAATTACAGCTACATTCATACATAGTTACGTACAACCCAGGCTATCAAGATTAGTAGAATACCAAAGCTATAACTCATACACAAGTTAAATACAAAACAACCAAAATTATTAAATCCAAAATTTGTTAAGTCCCTATTGATTTTTACTCATCTTAAATTTATATTTTAATTGTTAATCAATGTATACAACATGTATTACTTTTTCAGAATCACTTTTTATTTATTTTTCCCACAAAAAAAATAGAGTGAATCAAATTAGTTTCTCACAATTTGAAAGGTAAGAGGCTAGCTATTATTGTTGTTGGAAAATGATATTTTAGATATTGAGCCAAAAGGCTTGGGCCGAGTTATTTGGTGAATCTACCGGATTATTTCAGTTGGGTCCGATCAGTTGGGTCCTCTTTATTGGATTGGTCATTGGGGTGACCCGTGAGATGCTTCTAAATATCTCCATCTTTGAATTTAAGAATGATGAATAAGATATTGTTGATCGATATATCGCAAAGACATTAATGTGGATGGGATTGATCGGCCAGTGTGAAAACAGTCAAGTAAAAGGTGGCGATCTGCTAGTAAAATTTGAGATCGCCAAATTGTGGGGAAGCTGTGGTTTGACGGTGGTGGGTGACACGGTAAACTGGGCTAGAGAGTATATCATAGCAAGGAAGTCCTTTAAGTAAAGGTAACTGATAATATTATCTCTCTCAATACACTAGATTTTATTATCCTCCATTGTTAACCTTGTGATCACTGTCTTAACTCTCACGCTGAAGTTATCCCCCCGACTGATTGGCCGGAAGCCAAGCTTTTGGTGTTGATCGTGTTTATTGTGCAGGATCAGGACGTCTTATGTGATTGAGACGTGGCAGAAGATCTTGGCGTTAACATTGACGCTAGAAGGAGGGCGGTGTTCTAGTGCTATTGAGTTTTCAATCACAAACTTTCAGTTGTTCTACGTCGGAAGATGGTGATGAGTAGAACTGTCACACCGGAGGGACAGCCGATGCCTATGAGTTCGTAGTTACAACGTGACAGCACAGCTTCCAAGTTTGATTCAGGGGGTTCTCGTTCGAGAACCCATGGTGAAGCCCGAAGAAGGTTGGTCTTTGCTGCTGACAAAGAGCGTGATCATGGTCGAAAATGAGTAAAAGTCGCCCCGCCTAGAACTCGGCACCGAAGTGTTCAGGATGATAAAGCTGCCAAGCTGGCAAAAAAGGTAGACGAAGCAGATAAAGCTTAGGAGGTTCTCTTGAGGCAGAGGGAGGATATAGCTGAAGGAGATGCTTCGAATGGCAGAGCTGAAGGATGAGGCGTCCAATTATGTCCAGTCTTAAAGACGTAGTAAGCTTAAAGATGGAGAACCACGAGTTGGAAGGCAGTCTATACACTTTGAAAACATATCTCGATGCAGTCCTCGGGATCAAAGAAGACCCAGAAGTTATATTTCTGAGGATCCCGAGAGGGTACCTCACCTTAGGGGTTCTCAGGGTTATGGCACAAACAGTTCAAGAGGATGTTCACCAGAGAGTATGGAGAAGGCATTCCGTCTTGAGTGTTCTCGTAGCAGCGGAAGGGCTCAACATCGAAGCAGATCAAGAAGCCATACTCTTGAGAGGCCGAGTAAGGCACTCTACCCTATCGGTTCTCAGGATTATGGTCGAAGCAGACGAAGAAGTTGATCCCAGAGTATGCACCTCAAGATACAAATAAGGCATTCGCGCCGAGTATTCTCACCACAAATGATGAAAGTTTCACCAAGTAGATCCGTAAATCACACTCCCGAGAGTCCACCGAGGCACACCAATGGGTACATGTCTTCGAGAGAAACCGCCTAAAGTCGCAGTGTTAGGATGGAAAGGACGGACCGTTCAAGAAGCTTTGAGGCGGTTGATGTCCAAATCGATGAAGCGAGTTCGTGGGACGCCGCGTAGTGCAGACGGATATTCTACTTTGGACATTCAAGGTCGTGAGCTTCTGAGTTTGATTCAAAGACACAAAAATTCACCAGAGTTAGGAGGTTCGGGTGGACTCGCTGACCATTCGATGGTAGCCTTATTGGCAGGTGGTCCTTATGAATTTGTCAGGCCCTTCGTGGTAGGCAAACTTCATTGGTGTAAGGAGGTTCGGGTGGACTCGTTGAATATTCGATGGTAGCCTTATCGTCAAGTGTGTCCTCATGGGTTTGTTATACCCTGCGTGGTAAACAAATTCCATAGTCCTTTTAATATTATTTTACCGCGAGTGGTAAACCAATGCACCGAAGTAAGGAGGTTCGGTCAGACTCGCTGACCATTCGATGGTAGCCTTATTGTTAGGTGTGTCCTAATGAATTTGTTTTACCCCATGTGGTAAACAAATTCCATGGTCCTTATATCTTTGTTATACCCTGTGTGGTAGACAAATGTCCTTATATCTTTGTTATACCCTGCGTGGTAGACAAATGTCCTTATATACTTGTTTTACCCCAAGTGGTAAACAGATCCTGATGGTGCAAGGAAGATCAGCCGAATTCACCTTATACATGATCTGTCTCACACTTCGGTAACGATAAGTATGCATTACTTTATTTTGTTCAAGTGTTAATTCAGTTCATTAAGTTCGGTTTATATCATTTCTTAAATTAATTGTTATATGTCTTACCTGATTCGCAATTTAAGTTAAGTTCAAAAGAACCTTGTACAGTCTTCAAGTTGATTGATACTAAATTATTGATAAGAAACGAATTATACAGAAGTAATAAGGCATGAAGTTGATATTTCATTAATATTAACTGTTCACAAAAAGTTAGAATTTTTACAGAAAGTTCTACAGCTAAAGATAAGAGGAGGTCATCTTTAGGCTTATTCATCGTCATCATCACCATTTGAAGAGTCTAGAAGAGATGGATCTACCTTGGCCGCGACGAGCTTTTTCTTTCCTTTACTTTGAAAGATTTCATATCCTTCTAAGATATATATAGGCGATCTCATCGTTCAAATTTCAACGGATTTTTCAGATCTTCGCCTCGGATTTCTTACGAAGATCTTCGGTCAATGGCGAACCCAAATCCCTAAGGGTCCGAAGTTCTTTGAGTTCTTCTTCAAACTTCTGACGATATACCATATGCTTTGATTCTTTAGCTTGGGGTATCGATATTTTGCTTTGACAAGCTTGAGTTCGATTGGGCCAGCTCTTTATTCTTCTTTGTTAAAATTTCATTCTTCTGAAGCAGATCGACATTTATATCAGTGATGACCCGATGAGTGGTCTTGATCGTTTTCAGTTCTTCTTTGACCTTGTCGATATCCTTCCGGAGGCATTCATTGTTGAAGAGAGCAATGTCAAGATTGCTTCTTTCTTTTGCCAACGCAGACTTCAGAATGGAGTTCTCCCTTCGGGCGGCGTCCTCTTCGGTGTCCTCTTCGGCATCCTCTTCGGATTCTTTGTATTTGAGACAGAGGCGCCCGAAGATAGCGTTTGCATGCAGATGACCAATATTAGTCAATCAGTTCAAATTGATGGGCATTGATGTAAATGGATAAGTCAAAATATCAAATTCCTTTTGTAAGACCACAACTTTTATGAATAAAGATGAATTTTCTATAATTATTATTTTTAAATATTATGAAATAAATTTGATATAATGTTATAGTTGTGAGTAATATTTAGAAATTTTGCAAAATACGCAAGTTGTTTATAATATTCGATTTGTCGGGGAATATTCGTACGATGACACAATCATTGATGGACCCCACAACGGAATTATTGTCGGATTGAGAAAACAAAAAAAATATTTTTATGAAAATAACGGCGGAAGTTTTACCGTTAACTGTTGAAACACCCGGTGTTAAAAGTACAAGATCACGCGTGGTTGCGTAGTAGTTACATACCAGTATTGATTATTGATGCTTACGTGAGAAGTCACTCGCTTTTGTTCAATTATTGCTTCAATAATTGTTGCATAGTATCTCATGTTAATTGATTCAATTATTGTTGATATTTTATAATTGAGATGACGAAGTTATTAATATTATTATTTGCAATATTAACGATGTCTGTAAGTTCTACCAAGGAGAGGTTTGGTAACCTAATCAATGCGCCTGATAGGGAGAAATCCTTATTGGAAAGCCCTCTTTCTTTTGGGAGCGATATGTCCGATTAATAGTGTGAATAATAATAATGATGATGAAGTTTTGTTTTATTAGTATTATTAATGTAATAAAATGAAAAGCTTTTTATACAAAACAAAATACTTTTATAAAGTTATTCGCTTTATTAAGCTAATAGTAAAATCTTTTTATATAAAAATGTAATACTTTTTAAAGTTTATTCGTTTTATTAAACAATAATTAGAATATATTATATTTTATTACGCATAGTATTTGCATAGTGTTTCAGATAGTAAAATCTTTTTAAAAGTTATTCGTTTTATTAGATTATAAATAGAATATATTATATTTTATTGTAAACCAACTGAACCGTCTGCTTAAAGTAAATTGAATCGACCGTTCATGAATCAAGTTACTTATTCATCCATTCTTCTATAAATAGAAGCTCATTCCTTCATTATTTCTTACGAATTCTTTGAAACTCTAGAGAGAGAATTGTAGAGAGAATTATTCTTCTATCTTGAAGCGTATTTCTTTAGCGTTTAAGAAAGCTTTGAAAGCGTAGTGCAAGTTTCTTCAAGTATATCCTCGCCTCTACCGTCGGAAAGTACTCTTCTTTATAAGGTAAGGGGTATTATTTTTTATTCATGAAGAGAACTTCGTTATTCCATTCTTTTTTTATTCATTTGAATAACTCTGTCACGCTGGCCCACCCTATACTTGGTGATTTTATTGTTATTTCATTCGTTATTATTCATTGGAACATCCATGCATGCGTATATCTGATTTGGACTCGGTTAAAATCTTTATTATTCGTTAGAATATCCTATTCATTCATGCGTTTTACGTATGGGACCGGGTTCCGTCTTTATTATTACATTGAATATCCATGCATGCGTTTTACGCCGGACTGATTTCGTTATTTATTATTACGTTGAATATCACATGCATGCGTTTTACTTGGGACTGATTCCGTTATTTATTATTCTATCGAATAACTTGCCTCACGCCAAGTACCGCATGCATGGTGATTTCATTGTTATTCCATTCTTTATTATTCTATTGGAATATCCCGTCGATAACGTATTACACCGACTGGTTCCGTTATTTATTATTCGCTGGAATAATGCATACATGTGAAGTACCGCATGCATGGTGATTTCTTTTGTTATTCCATTCTTTATTATACTCGGGTTGGTTAAAGTTTTGACTTCATACTCCATGAAATTAGTGGAATATCCTCGATATTTTGCGCTTGATCTAGTATCTTTTCGTGAAAATATTCTTTTGAGCATTCTTGAATTTTACTCTACAAAGAAGTATCATGTTAACAATTTGGACGTTATTAGTTCCTGAATAAATTAATTCTTGAACTTGTTTTATTGAATTCTTATATCATTGTCATCATCCTCATGTTTATATTTTGTTGAAAGTCATACGTGGTCTCAGATTGCATAGATGGACTGGGTATGATTATGACCGTGGATTATTCGGTGTAATCATTTAATCGTAATGTTACAAATGATGTGGTAAAAGTCCTCGTTGGCCCGTAGTGCATTGATGGACGATTGTTGGCATTATTATTATGACCATCGATGAATACGAATATCCTTGGCCCGTAGTGTATGGATAATTTGTGGTTGTGATACTAATAAATATCCTTGGCCGTAGTGCAGGGATGATGTAGATTATTTATTAAGCTGAGTCCCAGCGATAAAAATAATGAAAACCCTTTTAAATCATAAAAAATAGTAGATTTTATTCTCTACTTGACTCTTTTAATGGATTGCATGTTCCGCTGGAGTTAAACTTGATGTCTATTGTATTTTATCAATTTAACATTGTTGAAGAATAATGATAATTTATTCTGCATTATCTTAGTCATAATATTTCTTACTGGGCTAGTTGAGCTCACCCTTTCTTTCACTGTTCTCTTCAGGAAATGAGAACGTAGCCGGGACAAGTCGGGGAACGGAGTGACGGTCCGGATGATAGTATTAGTAGTCCTCACTATTCATTAAATAGTGTGACAATAAATGTAATGAGGACTTATTTCGAGAGTGGATATTATGCAGAAGACAATATTTGTATTAAAACTCATAGTTTTTTTTGTTGTATATTAAAGATTGTATTTGTATTCTGAACCATGTAATTAGCGACTCGTAATAGGTGATGTATACCTATTTTGGGGGCGCCACACTTTTTTAGTATGGTATTTCATTCCTTCGTCCATCAAAGTTCACGATGGAATTATCACGAACCGGTATGGTCACCTGTGTATCACTTAACGAAGGAGTTCAGAGAGCCAAAATGGAAATTTCTCATTGGATTCGGTAGAGAGAGTGAGGATCTTATCGATATGCGCTTCTACTTGTTCTTCTGCTCTTTTGTATTAAAACCACAATTTCAACCAGGGTGTCCGAAGGAAGATCGGCTTCTGTGAGAGGTACTTATGGCTCTTCGACGGCTGGAGGAGTTATTCAGATTTTCCTCTTTTTTGGACGAATGACTCGGGTCCGTTCGTCAAGGGGCATATCGAGGAGGCACTCATTGTAAGTATGTGTGAGGTGTTGTTCTAATTTTTGGCCGACTTGCTTTCTTTGGCGAGGTTGGTTTGGATTGATTCCGTGGCTTGAGCTTCGGTAATTGAAGACTTCTCAGTTGGTACTTCTGTAAATGTCGGCGAAGATGAACCCTTTATGTTGTTATTTGATGTTCATCAGATGGGCCTCGATAAGCTATATTTTGGGTCTTTATTGTTCTTATTATAATTCTTTTTGTCCTGGACCGATGTCATTTATACTCTTTCATTAAACATCATGTTTAATAAAAGACTGGGGGGCAATGTTGGGCCATGATATTTTAGATATTGAGCCAAAAGGCTTGGGCCGAGTTACTTGGTTAATCTACCGGATCATTTCAGTTGGGTCCTCTTTGTTGGGTCGGGTCAGTGGGCTGACCCAACAGATGTCTAAATATCTCCATCCTTGACCGGTAATGATGAATAAGATGGCTGTTAACCGATATGTCTGCAAGGCATTAATGTGGATGGGATTGATCGGTACGTAAAGTGGCAAACAAAGGTGAGAAAAGGTGGCGATCTGCGCGATCGGTGAGATCTCCAAATTGTGGGGAAGCGTGGTATCGGCGATGGTGGGTGACACGGTAAACTAGGCTAGAGAATATATCATAGCAAGGAAGTCCTCTAAGTAAAGGTAACTGATAATTTTATCTCTTTCAATACACTAAATTTTATTATACTCCATTGTTAATCTTGTCATCGCCTCAGATCGATTTCTCACGCTCGAAAGTTATCACCCGACTGGCCGGGTTCGCCAAGCTTTTTAGTGTTGATCGTGTTTTTATCAGCTGCAAAATCGTGACGCTTTTATATGATCGCGACGCACAGTAAGATCTTGACGTTAATAATTGTTTTACTAATATCTTTACTCCCTCCATTTTCAAAAGATGAGATAAAGTACGTAAATTGAAGAATAAATATGTCATTTAATAAAGTCTATTAATATATAAAAAATAAAATATTCAGTCATCAGTTTATAATAATTTTATGAAATCACTAAAGATAAATTTTATTATTTTAATTTTTATTAATATATTTACAAATTATACTTTACTCTATCTTTTTAAAAATGAGGGAGTAAAAATATACTTTTTAACTTTTAAGAGTCAAACTATTTTACATAACTAATACTAATAAACAAAAGCGAATCTAAACAGACGCCGTGTCCGTGACCAAGTGCGTCCTAATACCTAAAAAATATTGAAAATGACATGTACCCTATCATATACCCTAAATTTTATTACGTGTATGGACTATTCGTTCTTTGTGCAACACATAATATAACTAAAATTTTAATTATGCGCAACTTACGATATTTAATGCTGACTTTTAATTCAAAATTTATACTTACTTCGTTCTTTAATATAAATTATTTTTAGAGAAATATTTTTATTTCTAAATATAAATTATTTGAGAATTTTAAGTAAGTATTAATTCCTTAGTTTTCAATATTATCCCAAGTAATAAATATAACTTTGGTTTTCTCACTATTTTTTGACAAATAAATAATACTCTCTTTTTCCAATACAAGAGCAATATAGACCATTGATAGTATATTTAATGTTTTATAATCATTACGTTAATACTTGTGCACAACTCTAAAATGACCTATATTAAGGAACGGAGGGAGTATATGGGGACTGATTATAGTCAGCATTATAAGGATAAAATTATTTGTACAACAGATCTCAGTCGTCGAACGGTAAAAGTAATCTCCCGTTCGCAGTTTAATACAGAGATATCGCAGTTTAATTCCGCGGACGAAAAAATAGTCCCAAATACCCCTCTAAATTTATATATTTTAAAAAAAAATTATTCTCCAGAGCTAGAATCTCACTTTACCATCCACACAATTGAAGTGTGGATAAAAATATTACAAAAATGTCATTAATTTTAATATTATGCTAATATATTGAATATTTTGAAATTTACTGTCTGTAATATTAAAATGAGGATCTTGAAAGGTGTTTGGGTAATTTTGAATCTACATTTTAGTAGTGCGGACTTTGCAATATTAAATTGCGAACGACATATAATTTTCGTCGTTAAATTTACGATTATATGATTATGATTTGTTGTAAAAATAAATTTAAATTTACAATGTTGTACTCCCTTTCAAGTTATAATATGGATGTCAAGAAAAGAATTAAATATGGAGGGGGTGTCATTGTCCTTGGGCCATCGAAAGCCGTGGGAATAATTTTATCAACTTGGTCTTTAAACAAGACTAGAAGGAACTTATTTATTTTTATTATTAAAGAAAAAGGAAAAACTGTTGGAGTATCATATTTTCCAAGTACTCCTACTGTATTTTTAGTAGTTACACGTGCTACTTATTTATCTCAACGCCAGCTTGCATGCGCTTTGAGCCTACGCTATAAGAGCATCTCCAGCAGATGAATTATCTGTTGGACTATATTTAGTCCATCTGACATCAGCAAATGTCTTTTAGTCTTCACTCCTTCCAAAGAGAGGATTTTGACTATCGCGCGACTATCCCATGACTATAATATAAAATGATTAAAATAATCAATTAATTCAAAAAAAAAACTCCAACCAGACATAATCCAATCCACCATATTCTAACTAATATATTCCAACTACCATATTATAACGGCTTATATTTTAATAAACAAATAGAATCTATAAATATAAGTCACATCTAGTCTCTCATATTCACTAATCTTAATTTTATTTTTTCGGTCAAATAAGTTATTTTAAATATGCCTCATTAATTGAATTAGATATATTTGACGTGGATGAAGAAGAAGATGAAGAAGCATATGGACAATTATTAGCATGGCGGCTATTGAAGAAGAACAACAAAATGTCAATAGGCATACATCACGTCATCGTGGTTCTGTGCAAGGTCGTATTACCATTGATCGTGGTAGACATGAAGGTCATAATCGACTTTTTCGTGATTATTTTGCAGAACATCCTACATACCCCCCGTATTTATTTCGGAGAAGGTTTAGAATGCGGCGACCGCTTTTCCTCCGAATTCAAAGAGCAGTTGAAGCGTATGATTCATACTTCGTCCAAAAAATGAATGCTGCAGGACATCTCGATTTATCTTCTACTAAAAGATAACTCGCCTCAACGCGGATGCTTCGCTATGGTGTTTCAAATGGATTCCGTTGATGATTATGTGCGAATCGGTGAAAGCACGGCTATATTGAGTCTTAAAAGGTTTGTAAAAGCAGTCATTTCAATTTTTGGTGATGAATATCTGAGATCACCCAATAGTAATGACATCGTTAAATTGCTATCAAAAGCTGAAGAGCGTGGTTTTCCTGGGATGTTGGGGAGCATTGACTGCATGCATTGGAAATGGAAGAATTGTCCGGTTGCGTGGCATGGTATGTATTCGGATATGTGCATGAGCCAACAATTATTTTGTAAGCGGTGGCCATACGATCTTTGGATATGGCATGCATTTTTTGGATTACTGTGCTCTCATAATGATATTAACGTTTTGGAGAGATCATCTATCTTCTCCGCTTCATCAAGGTTGTGCTCCACCAATGAACTACTCAATTAATGGAAATGAGTACACGATGGGATATTACCTGCTTGATGGTATATATATCCCCACGGGCAACATTTGTTAAAACCATTTTTGACACTTCTGGGAAATAAAAGAAAACTATTTGCTAAGACTCAAGAGGCGCTAGAAAGGATGTTGAAGCGAGCATTGGGGTACACGCAAAGCACGCTTTGTGATAGTTCGTGGTCCCGCATGATTTTGGGATCAAACAACACTAAAAGAAATTATGTCTGCATGCATAATATTACATAATATGATCGTTGAAGATGAGCGAGATGACAATCAAGAACCAACAACCTACGATATACATACGACGAGATTCCAACTGTAGAAGTGTCTCATGAGCGCGTACCTATAATTACTTGAATTCATTCAAGCAAATCATCGATAAGGGATAAACAAGTTCATTCTAAAGCTGCAAGAAGATATTATTCAACACTTGTGGTCACTATATCATGTGAGCCTAATCCATTACATTCTACTACAATAATAAGCAAATTATGCTTCTCTAATAATAAGCAAATCAAGTACTAGAAGTAACTCTTTTCATGATTTCTTTCTTGCGTTGTTTGTAATATTCAGCTACTTCAGGCTCCATGTTAGAGGTGTCGATCTTCATGATCCTTTCATCTTCTTGTGCTTTCAGTATATTCAACTTCTCTTGCTCTTGAAAATATATTCTGTCCATGTTCTCTTGTCTCTTTTGTTGGTTCAATTTCATCTGATGCTCGAATTTCTCAAACCTCAACTCCATAGTGAAAGTAGTATGCACACAAGCCAATCATGTTTGATGATAAAACATATACTTTGTAACAATCTTATTCATTTATTAATAAAAAGTATTAATTTATTAAAGGCTTTTAATTATCTACATAATGTTGTTTTATAATATGTGATAAACCCATAGTTTTAAGCAATGCTTTTAAAATAATGATGATGATCATTCTAATGAGATCTAAATTCTTAGAAAGCTTAAAACTAAAATAGTTCCCAATCATTGGATTACTAAATTGGGGATTAGTGAATTTGGATAGATTGGTACATACGTTCTTGCTTCATGGATGAGGATGATTGATCTCATGATCATTTGTGTGGAGACACTAAAGCAAGTATGTAGGTGCTTATTAGAGAATAAGTTCAATTGAACGTGGCTCATTAAGGAATATCTAATGGAGTTTTACTTGTTCCGTCAATAGGAATTCTCAGAGTGATAGTAAAGACTAGTGATCCTTGGACTTGAGATCATCATAGTATCTTGTGTATGATGAGTTATACTTTTGACTTATTCTTAAGACCCTTAGGGTATATCAAAGGTATGCTTGGGTATAATAAGTTGTATAATGGAGATAATGTATGATCAATAAAGAATTTACCACTTCTATTAAAAGAAGAGAAATGTCCTATGTGATTCGATAAATGACAACCCAAGAGTCCTTGGCATATGTAATGAAATTAGAAAGGAGTTTCTAATTTGTATTATTCGATTTGTGTATTTAAGGATCGAAATACATATAATTAAATAAAATAAGACTTGACAAGAATTCCATGTCTTATATTTAATTGGGACATTGTATGGTGGAAGGATTGAATTGACTAAGTAACTATTTACTCAAAGGTTCTTTAATGATTAATGTTGAAATCTATATTATCCGGAAAGTCGTTGATCGCTAGGGAGGCTTATCCCTATCAGTAGAATAAATATTATTTATTTAAATAAATTAATTGTTTAATTTATTTATTTAAATAAGATTAGAATTGTTCTAATTGATTTATTCACAACCGGGTTTAATATGGAGAACCTAAAGGGTCACACCATAAAAAGGAAGATTAATTATTTAAGAAGTTAATGGCATAATCGTAATAATATGTTATGTATATTTAATTTAATCTATAGTGATAGAATAAATTAAATAGCTTAATATTTATTATTTAATATTTTAGAAATATTAAATATAAATTAATAAGAGGAGTCTTATTAATATTATTACAATTATTATTATTTTAATTTCTAAAAGAGTTTAGGAATTAATTTAATATAAGTACTCTCATTTATTCCTAATTGGATTAGGAAAGAAAATTAGTTAAAGGAGTTTAATTAATTATTCCTAATAAGATTAGGGAGCTTAATTAATTAAAAGAATTTAATTAATTAAATAAATCCCAATTCCTTAATTGTTAAGGTGGTTTGCCCACATCTATAAATAAGAGGAGTCTTATTATGGGTGATGGGGTTTTGTTGACTTTTACAACATACGTAATAATTCCAATAGTTGAGAAGACGCCTTTTCTATCTGAGATAGGAAAAACTAGGGTTTGAGCCAATACCCCTTCTTCTTGAAAATTCTTTTTCCTTAGCGGATCACCTCTAGAGGCCAAACACTTGGGTGGCTAACGTTGATCAAAGGAAGGAACCAAACCCGGTGGATTCAAGTTGAACGCGAAAGGATTTGGAGGTGAACTTGCACTGAGGAAGCTTCGATCTTCAAGGTATGATTTTATTCTTTATCTTTTCGTTTAATTAATAATTGTGCATAAAGGGTGATCCGGGTATATGGTTTGTAAAATTTTAAAACTCTGATTTTTACACGTTTCCGCTTATTTATGCAATTTGATTGCGTTCTTGAATATTACAAACCTAATAGTGGTATCAAAGCCAAACCTTTATGCGAATTATTAATTATTTTAATTTGATATGTATATTGATATGTGTTTAGAACAATTTAATTGGGTATAATTTTGTTGTTTAAAATTTAATTTAAAAAAAAAAAAACGTATTGGATTTTTTTTGTAAATCGCGATTTTTTTTTTATCTGCTACACGGCTGCAATTTTTTTATTTTTTTTTATCTTTTCGAGTGCATTGCTATGTTGTCTTTTTTTTTAATGCACGGAAGTGATTCAAGGGAGCTTACTTGATTCATGATTCTACAAGGTGTACGTGATTCAAGGAAATCGATTAACGTGGCAAATATACAAATGAAATTGTTATTGAATATGAATATATGGAGTATATATATATATATATATATATATATATATATATATATGTTAAAGTTAGTATATATATATATATATATGATATATAATATATATACATATACGGCGTAATATATATATTTATATATATATAATATTCTCAATAATTTTATTATTAAAATAAAAGTTTATTTTAATTTTAAAATAAAAAGTTTATTTTAATATTAAAATATAAAATTTATTTTAATTTTAAAATTAGATTTCATGCTAACTAATTAGAGTTGGAATTGGATTCTATGATAACTAATTGGAGTTGAAATTGGATTTTATTTTTTTCTAAAATAAAGGAGTTTATTTGTGAATAGGGAAGTAAATCCATCTTTCCTTAAATAAAGGAGTTTGTTTAGATATGAAATAAGATTTCATATTATTCAAAATAAAAGAGTTTATTTGTGAATAGGAAAGAGAATCCATGTTTCCTTAAATAAAAGAGTTTATTTAAATATGAAATAAGATTTCATATTATTCAAAATAAAGGAGTTTATTTGTGAATAGGAAAATAATCCGTGTTTCCTTTAATAATATTTTTTTATATATGGAATTGGATTCCATAATTAATTAAAATAAAGGAGTTTATTTTGATTAAAATTTTGATTAAAATAAAATAGTTTATTTTATTCAAAATTGGATAAATTAAAATAAAATAGTTTTATTTTGATTTAAATTTGGATTAAAATAAAGGAGTTTATTTTGATTCAAAATTAGATTTTATACTAACTAAATTTGCCCATTAAATGATATCAATATATATATTGAATGTTTATAATTCATAAGATGAATGTTATTTATCGATGCATATGATGATGTGTATGATAATAAATGGGATTGATTATGGATTATTGATCAATGTGATTGGATTTTATTTTAGTTGGATGCATTTAATGTATGGGTTTTATTAAAAATGGGGTCATGTACTCGCCTTTCTAATTTTTCTTAATGTAAATTCTAACTCCTCCTATGTATTTCCCCTCGATCACGATCAAGGTTTCTATTTATTTTAAATAGTTTTGTCAAGGAATAGTTAGAATTAATTTTGAAGAATTGGAGATCAAGGAACAAGGAGTGAGCTTGAAGACCCGTTTTGTAATGGAGCCCGGGTTTAAATGTAATAGTTATATTTAAATATTATTTTACACCCTCTAGGGTTTGACCTTTTGGTTCACTTGGTGGCTCTAGTGAACCAAACTAGAATAAAAGTCCATAATCAATCCAAGGTAGAATATAGTATTCTATATGTGCATGTTTATACTATATATATTATATATTATGCAAACATACTTAGCATCATTAATTAATACGACCGTATTTTATATATATATACGTAAATGCGCTTAAACAAGATGAGACATTTTAATAACAAACCCCTCAAATTTTTATATTAAGTCCTAAGCGCTCAAAGATATTTGGAATATCGAACGTCGCTTTCTAGCATGATAAAATTAATAAAGTATTAAATATTTAATATGAGTTTGTTGTGTCACCACAAGGCAAGTATTAAGTATTTAAGATGTTAATTTATCACATTTAATGCTTATAAAGAAAATTGAACAATATTGTTTTGTTGTGTCACCACAAGGATGATATTTTTTTTTTGAATATATGGAGTGTTAGGTCGGACTTAACTTGGATAATTTTGATTCGGATGTGCCACCACCACTGATCAAAATAATCTAAGAGACAAAAGAAAAGGAGTCAGATAGTTGATGTAATTGACAAAAGTTGTCTACCTATTTATTTATATATAGTTTGTTGTGTCACCACAAGGCTATATACATTTGAAATGGGATCCTTATTCTCACTAGCAAATCTTTAATTAGATTTTCATTTAACTATATATAAGTGAGGTAATATAGTTCAAGAAAAAAATAGTGGGAGATACCAATTTAAAACAAGACCTAATTTATTTTGGTAATTAATAAAAGAATGTATGTTAAAATGTTGTTAATTACAAATTCATTTACGTAATTTTTACAATGTCTAAATTACTATCATCGCGAAACATATTAGATGTTATTTAACCTGATCGTATTAAACGGATTGGTTAAGGAATTGAGAATAGTTCTCACGGGTGAAAAGCTATCTTATGTCCTTAATACGCTTTATCCTCGCAAATGGTTGCAGCATAATGCCTCGAGGAAGAGATTGCTACTTTTAGAAAGTGGCAAGATGATGCATGATTGGCTCAACGCATCATGCTCAGATCCACGAGTAACGAGCTTCAGCCACAAGATGAAACTATGGATGCTCCTACTATATTCCCGCACATCAAGTAGTTGATGGTGAGAAAAGTGGGGACCGATAGATATTAGATATCTAAGGAGCTCTTCCGATCTAGAATGGCCAATGACACTATAAGATGCAGATAAAAGTTCTTAACATAATCAATTTGATTGATCAATTAGACAACCGGTTTTGTCATGGATGGAGAGTTGAGCCAAGATTTGATCTTGCACTCACTCCCGGACTCCTTTCACAATTGTTGTGAATTTTTCATATAAACAAGCTAGATATCAGCTTCGTTGATTTGCTTAACATGTTGAAAAATGATGAGAGTCACTTTCTAACCAAGAAAGACTATGTCTTACTGGTAGGGGCCAAAGGATCTTCTGAAAAGAAGAACGATTCAAAGTTGGTATATAGAAAGGCAAAAAACAAAGGATAATAAGAACAAAATCGATCACGGATAAGAAAGGAGTTTGCTTCCACTGCAATAAGCCTGGACACTGGAAAGAAACTGCAAGAAGCATCTTGCAGAGGCTAACCAAAGAAGCGTAGTGAAGTTTTGGTTACAAATACAAATTTGTTCATGATTTAAAATAATTTTTTCTTTAAGTCAAGGTTCTACTTGGGTATTGGATAATCGATTTTTGGTTATCATAAATATAGATTTATGAAGGGACCAAGCGTAAGGTAAAGCTAAACAAATATAAGTAATCCTATGTGAGAAATGAAGCAAAGGTTCTTTGATTAGCTATGTAAACTTATAGTTTAAAGCAATGCCTCACGGCAAGTCTATTAAGTCAATAAGTTGTTATCAGATTCCAGCCTCGTTGGAAACATTATTTCTATTTTATTGTTGGACAATGACATCTTTGGTATTATAATTAAGAACAATTGTTGTTCTATTTATAATAATAATGTTTTGTATAGAATCGAATATTACTTAATGGATTTTGTATACTGATTTACGTGAAAAATATATTTTGCAAATTGAACAAACTAATATAAGAAAAGGAGATGATCATTCAAAGAGTTGAATGTCCGTATTTCTTTCGAATACAAGTGTGAATTATTTGAAAAGGTTCAAAGAATTCAAAAAAGTGAAACAAATTGGCAACGACAGATTCTTTGATCGGATCAAGGAAGGAATACTTATGCAATAAGTTTCTAGATCATCTCAAATGGTTTTCTCATAATGGACGCCTCTCGATACATAATAATTGATTGATGTATCTGAAAGGAAAAATCGTACTTATTTGAACATGGTGCGATCCATAATGATTTTATCGACATTCCAATATCCTTCTGGGATAATGTCCTAGAAATGGTTGCATATCTACCAAAAGGTAACCTCAAAATCCGGCCCCAAGACTCCATAAAAGTTATGGACAGGGAGGATTCCTAATCTTAAGTATATTAAGATAAGGGGTTGTCCAACTTATGTGAAAAGGTTTCAAAGGATAAGCTTGGGACAAGATTTTATAAGTGTCGATATGTGGGACATCCTAAAGTAAGTTTAGGTATATGTTCTATAATCCTACTTAGCAAAAGGTGTTTGTTATGAACACGCTTCCTAAGATAAAGGTGTTTATCATCAAGGGCTAGTGGGAGGATAATAGATCTTCAAGAGTTCAAGAACCACAAAACACTATAAATCAAATAAGAGGAACCCGTAGATGTAATTCTATTATACCACAACTAAATTGTAATTCGGAATAGTACCAAGATACATAGGAGGTATGGATTCATCACAGATGATGATGATGAGGTACACATCATAGAAGATGATGATCCATTACATACGATGAGGTAAGTGGTGTAGACACTTGAGAAATGGATTCAAGCAAGTTTCTCAAATATGGAACATTCGTTTTGATGAGGCAATCAAAAGAGTTTGATTTTATCAAAAATAAGAATGAGTTCTAGTGTGTACAAAAGGGTCAGTGGGAGCGTCGTGACATTTCTAGTATTATATATTGATATACTACGGATAAGGAATGACATACCAATGCTACAATCAGTAAAGATAAAGTTGTCTAAACATTCCTCCATGAATGATTTGGAAGAGTATCTTAATTGGGGATATAAATCTATATAGATAGATTTAAGAGGATGCTCGACTTAACCCAAGGAACGATATTCATTTGATGCTAAAGTCGTTTAGCATGGCAAACTCCAAGAGATGTCTCATGTAGATGAGCTATGGAGTGTATCTCTTAATAGTCCCCACAGACTCACGAAGAGAGGTCGCATGAAGTGACTATCATGTATGCAATGAAATATACGAGACCGATGTCGATTAGTCATATTATGGAGAAGTTCACTATGAAGTCGCTGAAAAACATCTTAAAGTGCTTAACCCAAGACTAAGGATGTGATCATATTCATGGTGGGTCTAAATTAAAACTAGAGGGCTTAATGACTCAAGTTTTTTTGAGATGCACCAAGATGATGTAAAAATCCACTTTAAGGTAAAGCGTTATCTTGAAACAAGGTGCAGTTGAATCGAAAGGTTCCAAACAAAGAAAGAGTCAGTTTGGTTTAGTGATAAAGACAAAGTATATAGCTATAAATGAAGTCGCAAGTTGATTGTTTGGATTAAAAGTTCATTACGTAACTAGAATAGTTCCTAAGTCTCATCTTCGATCTAAACATGTGTTGTGGCACTTTCATTTGATTATTAGAATCATTGAAAGATGGAAAATCACTATAGAGATAGTGGACTTTCATGAACAACATTACATATCCATTAACTAAAGCTTATCCAACCGCAGGATAATCGCCACTTAGAGAAGAAGAGTATGAGTTACCATGACGATCGCTTTTTAGTGCAAGTGGGAGATTGAAAGTAGTATGCACACAAGCCAATCATGTTTGATGATAAAGCATATACTTTGTAACAATCTTATTCATTTATTAATAAAAGTATTAATTTATTAAAGGCTTTTAATTATCTACATAATGTTGTTTTATAATATGTGATAAACCCATAGTTTTAAGCAATGCTTTTAGAATAATGATGATCATCATTCTAATGAGATCTAAATTCTTAGAAAGCTTAAAACTAAAATAGTTCCCAATCATTGGATTACTAAATTGGGGATTAGTGAATCTGGATAGATTGGTACATACGTGCTTTGCTCATTGGATGAGGATGATTGATCTCATAATCATTTGTGTGGAGACACTAAAGCAAGTATGTAGGTGCTTATTAGAGAATAAGTTCATCGAACGTGGCTCGCTAAGGAATATCTAATGGAGTTTTACTCGCTCGTCAATAGAATTTCAGAAAGTGATAGTAAGACAAGTGATCCTTGGACTTGAGATCATCATATTATCTTGTGTATGATGAGTTATACTTTGACTTATTCCTTAAGACCCTTAGGGTATATCAAAGGGTACGCTTGGGTATAATAAGTTATACATGAGAGATAATGTATGATCAATAAAGAATTTACCACTTTATTAAAAGAAGAGAAATGTCCTATGTGATTCGATAAATGACAACCCAAAGAGTCCTTGGCCATAAGCGCGTAATGAAATTAGAAAGGAGTTTCTAATTTGTATTATTTGGAGTTTGCATTTAAGGATCGAAATACATATAATTAAATAAAATAAGACTTGAAAGTAATTCCATGCCTTATATTTAATTGGGACATCAGATTGTGGAAGGATTGAATTTACGATAACTATTTACTCAAAGGTTCTTTAATGATTAATGTTGAAATCTATATTATCCGGAAAGTCGTTGATCGCTAGGAGGCTTATCCCTATCAGAATAAATATTATTTATTTAAATAAATTAATTATTTAATTTATTTATTTAAATAAGATTAGAATTGTTCTAATTGATTTATTCACAACCAGGCTTAATATGGAGAACCTAAAGGGTCACACCATAAAAGGAAGATTAATTATTTAAGAAGTTAATGGCATAATCGTAATAATATGTTATGTATATTTAATTTAATCTATGGTGATAGAATAAATTAAATAGCTTAATATTTATTATTTAATATTTTAGAAATATTAAATATAAATTAATAAGAGAGTCTTATTAATATTATTACAATTATTATTATTTTAATTTCTAAAAGAGTTTAGGAATTAATTTAATATAAGTACTCTCATTTATTCCTAATTAGATTAGGAAGGAAAATTAGTTAAAGGAGTTTAATTAATTATTCCTAATAAGATTAGGAGCTTAATTAATTAAAAGAATTTAATTAATTAAATAAATCCCAATTCCTTAATTGTTAAGGTGGTTTGCCCACATCTATAAATAAGAGAGTCTTATTATGGGTGATGGGGTTTTGTTGACTTTTTACAACATACGTAATAATTCCAATAGTGAGAGAGACGCCTTTTCTATAGAGATAGAAAAACTAGGGTTTGAGCCAATACCCTTCTTCTCGAAAAAATTCTTTTTCCTTAGCGGATCACCCCAGAGGCCAAACACTTGGGTGGCTAACGTTGATCAAAGGAAGGAACCAAACCCGGTGGATTCAAGTTGAACGCGAAAAGGATTTGGAGGTGAACTTGTACCGAGGAAGCTCGATCTTCAAGGGTATGATTTTATTCTTTATCTTTTCGCTTAATTAATAATTGTGCATAAAGGGTGATCCCGTATATGGTTTTTAAAAATTTTAAACTCGATTTTTACACGCTTCCGCTTATTTATTTATGCAATTTGATCAAGCGTTCTTGAATATTACAAACCTAATACATAGGTGTACTAAGTACCCAAGCTCCTTTGCCCTTTTTAAATAATGCTTTCAAGCCTTTCTTTCCCTCGCCTCTCTAATCCTCGGCAGAGATCAGATCTTCAATACCATCGTCTTCACCCAAACCGACTTCTTCATGCGGTTGATGGAGAAGATGTCTTTGGACTCGACTTTCTATTACTTTTCCGCTTTTTTTCCACTATTATCTGTTCTCCATTTCGGTGCATCCTTTAATATTCTCCAACAATGCATAAATCCAAATGGTTGATTTTGCATACTTTTGAACATCTCTAATGCTTGACATATCTATTAAATTTTTTTTTTACATAATATTAAATATAAAATATAAGAATAAAACTTAATGAAATTTTACATGAAAAAATTAAAATACCTTATCTTGTTCGCCTACACCGCTTTGTTGCATTCTTTCAATTGAAGCATAATATCCACAAAATTTGTTCACCGCGAGTTGAATTGTTAACCAACGTTTCGCCAAAGTAGTAGAATTGCGTTCAGACTCGAAATTTTTGTATTCGTGAAAGTATTCGTGAACTCTTTCCCAATATCTTCCATGTTTTCGATCGCTTCCTTGAATTCGATCCATGCTTACATTAAGCCGTGCGGAAACAAGAAGGGTATCTTCATCAATAGTGTAATTTCCTTTCATACGCGTTCTTTTATCGACTCATTTTCGTGAGTCCGAATTCAGTACATCAGTTTGAATTGAAAACTCATCCAACAAATTTGGATCATCAAGTGAGAAACCTTCGAGATAATAATGAAGAATAATACATCTGGAGGACCATGATTTTCCATCTAAAAAAATTAAAGAGATATTATCAATAAAAACTAAAATTAAATATAATAAAAATACAATAATTAACAAAATACTTACAATTGCTAAATCTTGAACTAATTGATGGAGAGATTGTAAAATGTGTTAAATAATGGTACATATTTATAGACTTTTGTTTTTTATCCGTTAGATTTTATTTTATTACCGTTCTGACTCTTTTTTATTACCGTTCTGAACAACAGATCTATCCGTTGCCTTCATCTCCTTCGTCTCCTTCATCTCCTTCATCTGGCTCCTTCTCCTTCACCTCTCTTCTTCAACTTTCCTGGTTTTCTATCCGTTGAGCCTTCTATTTAAATATAATATAAATTATAGTCCATTAAATTTGGTTCGCAGATATAGTCCGTTTGGCTTGCCGGAAAAAGACGCCGACTAAATTTACTCGCCTCACGGGAGCGCGATTTTTCGCCTCTAGACTAAATATAGTCTCATTTAATCAAAGCAACTTTAATGTCTTTGGAGTTACTCTAAAATACTCGAGAGTAGATTTTTACATTTTTAATTTTTTCGCCTCCTTGTGTTCATTACTTAAATTTTGATACATAATTTTTTATTTAATTTTAAAATTAATTGATATTAAGTAAAAGAATAAGTGTCAAAATTTAAATGAAAGACACAAAAAAACAAAAAAAAATAAGGACAGAGAATCTGCTTTGAAGACCTCTCCTCTCTCCCCTATTAATTGCTCCATCCTTTTGACCCGTAATCACCTTATTTTCAAAGTCAATACTACATCGTTAGTTCCTATGCATATTTACAACGGACATCTTCTCGTTTATACTTGTGACATAGGGGATTGCGTCACGTAGCGCCAAAGACGACATAATGGCATATTCTGTAATTTTTGACTCCTGTTATCCTATTTTCGTAATATCAATGAGTTACGTTACGCTATATAAGTAGGGGCCAAGGGCTAGGATCGGTCATTATTCAGTTACGGATTGTGTTCTAAAAAACGCATTGGAAGTTAAAAGCTTTGTTGTTAGAGAGAAATTGGATTAGGGCTTCTTTTTGACACAGAGAAAAATGGCTGCTGAAGAAGGACAGGTGATTAGCTGCCACACCATTGATCAGTGGAAGGAGCAATTCGAGATGGGCAAAGAGTCCAAAAAGCTGGTAATTTTTTTTTCCTTCTATTTTACTATGTAGAGTTCTTGATTTCCATTTTTCATTTCTTTTTCTTTTCACCTTTCGGAAATAAGCCCAATCTTTTCAGTGGTATAATTTCTTAAAATTTTGAGTCAGTTTGGTTGTTTTCTTCTTATAAATAAAGGTCTGTGTTTGCTTTGTTTAGATATGAAGGATAAGAGTATGTTCAGAATTTCAGAAATATGTTAATTTTTAACTTTTACGTATTTTTGGTATTTGAATTCATTATACTAAAGGTCATTCTAAAAAAATATGAAATTTATCCTTGCGATTATTGTTATTAGAATTCTAGATGCATTTGTCGGTTGTAATACAGATGGTCTAGGTTTGGGGCTTGTTGACCATGGATTGTATCCCTACCATCTGTCGAAACTAAATAGGCTGTTAGTATATTCTACTAGAAGGTTGGAGGGGCTAATTGGTTTGGTTTAAGGTTTGAGATTGATATTGGTGAACTCTGTCATCACTTGAATTCCAGGATTTGGAAATGTAATTGTGATTTTGCTATATATATATATATATATATTACTGATTTGAGTTTTAGTTATTAATCTTAATGATTTTTTTTGGCATGTTTTCATATCCATATAGTCCGGTCAACACAGGTTGGAGGACTAATATGTCATGTTTGCCCATGATATTTTATCCCCATACACTCGTTTACTTGAGGTTATAGATAGGTGTATATGAATTCCCCATCATTCTATATTTCATTTTAATTAAGTTATGTATTCTTAAGAATGTGGTTGAAATAATCATGTTGTGTTTTGACAAACTAATTGAACTTTTTGATAGGTTGTGGTGGATTTCACGGCTTCATGGTGTGGGCCTTGCCGTTTCATTACCCCAATTCTGGCAGAGCTAGCAAAGAAGATGCCTAATGTCATTTTCCTTAAGGTGGATGTGGACGAGTTGGAGGTAAACAAATATGAGCCCCATCTGTAAGGACAGTGGGTTTCTGTATTCAATCAAGGCTTTATATTTTCTTAGCTATTTAAGTTTTGTGCAAGTATAGTGTCTTATGTTACTAGTTTTCTGTTCACAGCCTGTTTCCAAGGAATGGTCTGTGGAGGCAATGCCAACCTTTATCTTTCTGAAAGAAGGGAACCTTGTGGACAAGGTTGTGGGTGCAAAGAAAGAAGACCTCCAACGAACAATTGTCAAGCATGCCACCACTGGTACAGCTGCTACTGCAAGTGCTTGAGCTTAATGTCTAGAGGAGTTATGTAAACTAGCACTAGCTTTTCAATCTGTCGTGTTAATGATAATGTAGCCATGGATTCTGTTAGTTTCCTGGCATATGGGGGTATTTATGTGTGAACTCGGTTTTATTATGGATGCTTGCTGTTTTAACAATGGATTATTTTGCATGTTAATAAAAAGTTATTATCTGTTAAATTCTCTTGTTGTTGATGTTGATAAATGATATACATGATGTTAAATTTCATAGTCATTGACGAGACGGCTACCTCTTGTGGTCACAGAGGTTGGTTCCATGTTGTGGAAGTTGAACCTCCCAATAAATAAAAGTCAGCATCTACAAACAAAGGGCTGAAATGCTGGGCATTCGTTAGTCCCCCTTTGAGGAGGTCAATCAAATAATACCCTTAAAAAGTTTAAAAATGATTGCAACAAGGAAATTTTTCTGAATTGTTAAACTGGAGCTTTGATTTGGATAACTTTTTCCAAATGTCCTCGATTAAAATTCTGGTTACACCGGTTTGATGAATTCATTTAACTACTAGTTGATAACCTGTAATGCACTGGATAGTTTGAAGAATAGATTGATTTATTAAATATGCGTACAGTTTGAAGAATAGATTGATTTATTAAATATGTGATGAGAATTATTTTTTTTTTTTCAAGACTTCAATAATAGCATTCTTTGGTGAAGCAAATTTATCACAATTGAGTTATCTAAGATAGAAATGAAGAAGAATCAAATTGGAACCAAAACCGCACTAAAAATCGCATACGAATCGCATTCAATTAAAACCGCACTAACAGCATGATTACAGATGTGACGGTTTTAGGTGGGTTGAATAACCAAATTTATTGTTAGGTTTGGTTACTAGCCAAAACCAAATCGCATAAAACCGAAACCGCACCATGTGTTTGTATGTATGTATTATCTCTAGTAAATTCTTAAGTTACTTTTCACTTGAACACGCTCAGAGAAAACCCCAGTCTTGCATTGTTATTTTTTCACCAATTGAAAGAAGATGTTAGAGGTTATAGAGTCAAAAATTAAGCAATTGGGTTTTGGAATTTTGAATTTGTTTGATGCGTTATTGGAGGGACTTATAGTTGAGGGGCTCAAGCACTTGATGCATTGGTTAATGTCAATGTTATAATTGTAATAGTCTAATAGATTATTTTTAGTCCTCCCTGCAATATATTTTATCCTATCTTCAGTATATACTTTTAATTTTTGGGGAACTAAATAAACATTCTTGCTTGTTATCGAATATATGGTCTCCGTTGTTTTATATAGCGCATATTTTAGTTTTAAAGTATACTTGATATAATTCTCATTGTCGACTTTGTTACTAAGTTAATTGCTCGATGTAAGTTTTATGTTAAATTTTATTGAAGGCTTAAACTTTTTTGTTATTTCAATTAATTTTGGAACCGAAACCGCACCAATTAAAACCGCACCGCACACTTTAAAACCGCACTGCACCAATCACAAGCGGTTTCGGGTGCAATTTTGAATTTTTCAAACCGCATCTAAGCAGTTTCGGGTGCGGTTTGGACTTCAAACCGCACCAAACCGCACCATGCTCACCCCTAATCTAAGATAATAAAATAAAATAAACAACACATTAGTTGACTGCGGGAAAAAAAAAAAAAACTAGTGAATGTATTTACTATTTACGTAAAGTTCAAAAAATGATAGATATATTGAAAACATAAAATACTGATTGTTTCTCACATTTAGTGAATAACAAATGCAACCACTTGCAACATGCAAAGCAAGTAAATAAACAAATAAAAATGAGATTCTAAGGATGCAATTGATGTGGCATTATAACAGCTAAAATTTAATAGTTGAAAATTGAACAAAAAATTCTCAAAATTAATGGGCATATATGGATCGAACATGAGACAACGTGGATAAAAGGATTTAAATGATTCCAAATACTATGATAACAACATCCTCTCCCTCTCAATCATATACAAGTTTCATTCAACCTAACAAAGTAATAAAAAAAATTCAAGGAGGTAAAAACACAATGAGATGCAAAATGAAATTTACTACTTCACATACAATTATTTGTTGAATTGACAACAACATAGACATGAAAACCATGAAGTTTAACGGCAAGTCTGAGAAGGATTCATGCAATACAAAGCAAGCGAGATTTAGGAAACATCAATCTATAACATAGCAAATGGAATGAGGAGTGGCACTTTTGTGGTATATAGATCAATACATTGAGCTCGATGAAAATAAATAAAAATACAATAATAAAAAGTATAACTCAATGAAAACCCCGGCTTGAGGAATATATACCAAGTAATAGAAGGTTTTGTATATGTTTTTCCGCCTTTGTTTCTAGCTCATTTTGCATTTCTATCTTTACAGTTTGAAAGTTTAGAATAAAAAGCAAATTTTTTTTTTTGAGAGAAGATGGGAAATTTTATTGCAGATCAAAAAGAAGTGGATAAAAAGATCAAAAAGAAGTGGGAAATTTTATTGTAGATCAAAAAGAAGTTATGTTACTAAAGTTTTGGAAAATAAAATGATTTTTATTAAATTATGGGTGGGACCCACTTGTGTTATAAACATGTGGGCTGCTGGGATTTTTCAAGAATGGCATGCTTGGCTTTTTCAAATGGTGGGTGGCATAGAAAATTAAAAAGAAATAATATTATTTTATTATTTTAGTCTCCTATGGTGTTCTAGCATTTTCCTATAAATAGACGCTTAGGTTAGAATTGAAAATCACACTAGAAACAAGTTTTCTTTCTCTCTATATTTTCGAGCGTATTTTTTCAAGTATTTTGATACTTTGAGAGTTGCTGTTCGGTACAAGTTTCCTTCGGCTTTATATCCGATATTCCAATCAGAAGTACCGTTATTTTGAGGTAAGGGATCTTATTTTTTTTCGTAATGATGTTATTCTTTCAATATCATTATATCGAAATATTGGTATGGATTTTATTATGGAATTTCTACCTTTTTGTGTCGGGGTTACTATTCACGTATATGACACTATTCACCGAAAAATAAAAATTTTTTTTTTTGTCCAAGATGTCTATTATGGTTACTATATTTGATTGTATCCATGTTTTGATCTTTATTTTTGAATTCTGCTTCACAATTGGTTATTATGAAGTATTATTGATCTTGGATAAACTGTTATACGAATCCCTAATATTTGTCCTTCTGTCTCACTAGATTCATTTTCTTTAAAATATTTCTCATCATCCTCAGTCTTAAATGATGATGTTACTGAATATCTTTGGCATGTAGTGCAAAGATGAATGATTAATTGATGAATATCTTTGGCCCGTAGTGCAAAGATGAGCAGTGTTGAGATGAACACGACTAACCATTGGTGATATAAATGAATATCTTTGGCTTGTAGTGCAAAGATGAATATTTGATTAAAGATGTATATTGATTGTTGTTACAGGGATAAAATATTGATGATGGGCTTTTAAATCTTAGGAGATAGTAGAATTCATTCTCTACGTGACTCTTCTAATGGATTGTTGTTTCCGCTGCATTTGTTGATCTAAAACTTGTTGTCTATTATATCCTATCAAATTTTTCTCTGTTGAGGACTAATGATAATTTGTTGTATATTATCTTAGTCATAATATTCTTTACTGGGCTAGTTGAGCTCACCCTTTTCCTTTTGTTCCATTTTTCTTCTCAAGAGGTGAGAACATAGCAGGATCTAGTCGGGGTATGGAGTGATGGTTCAAGAAAGTTGTTGTAGCAGTCCTCACTATTTTTGTAAAATAGTGTATGAATAATTGTAATGAGGACTTATTTGAGTGTGGATATTGTCTAGAAGATAATATTTGTATTTAAACTCACAGATTATGTGTTATCGTATTTTGCTGACGACAATTGTATTATTGAAGTTATAGTTTGCTTTCTCGCACCATGTATTTGGCGACTTCGATGGAATGGGTGTAAGACCCCAACTTATTATTAATGAAATTTAATTTTCTCTATTTATTATTTTGAAATAGTAAGGGTTGATTTGATTAATGTGGATAGTTAGGGTAAAATCATGAAATATTTCAAAATAAGCAAGTGGTTATAAAATATTCATTGTTGTGGGGAATATTAGTTTGGTCGTGGAATATTAAATCTTTGTCGGGGAATATTAAATGCTGATGGTAGTGACGATATATGTGGGCCCATGCTTGAAAGCGATTGGATGAAGAAAGCGACAAATATAAGTTGTTTAAAATAACAGGCGTAGTTATTACAGATTATCTTGTTAAAATACTAAATTGGTTAAAACACACGTATTTGCGGTATTGCACAATTATTGATTCTTACGTAAGAAGGCACTACTTAATAATGGTTACGATAATTCTTTATTCGATATTATTTTATTGATTTAATAATTCTTTGCGTTGATATTTTATATTCTTTGTTGTTTTGATAAATTGTCATTTACGGTATTTTTCATTATCGAGAGCAATAATTCATATTATACGAATAATATTATTAGATAACATTATTGGCAATGTCTAGAAAGTTTACATCTAAGGAGAGGTTTGGTCACACTAATTCTTGGCGCCCGATAAGGAGAATTCTTTATTGGAAAGCCCCTCTTTCACGAGGAGCGCTGGTTGTCGATATTGTGATTACGTAATATTATTTGTGAATAATTAATTATTGATTCATATGATAAGAAAAATATTGATTTTATGTGGATATAGATGGAGAAAATTTTTAATGTGACAATTGTTGAAAATTGAAATTTTATCTTTTTACGATAAAATAATTCATTTTAAATATATTATTATATTTTAATAATATAATAATGGTGATATTTTTACAACGAATGTGGGATATATGAGTATCTGAGGAGGAAGAGTATTTTTGTTGCAATAAATGTTTAAAACATGTTAAACATGTAAATTGGACCCATTTATTATTTGAAATTTGATTATAGCTTTTGTAAAATCGCATGGTTTGTGGATTTGGTCGATTTTTGTTTGGAATTTGGAAAAACTTTCTTACGCAAAGTTGTAGAGAATTGAATTTCCTATAAAAATTTATGAGATTGATTTTTTTTTGATAAAAGGGCTATTTATTATGAATTATTGAAGTTAGAAGCTCAAAATAATTGATTTTGGAAGTTTTAATTATTTTTATTAAGAAAAACGTTTTTTTATTTTTTTGGCATGTGTGTGTGTTTGAAGTTTGGACCAGATTTGTGTGCGTAGGAAATTTGATATATATATATTATTATTATATTAAATTTTACTAACTTTGGTGTTCTAGCGATTTTCTATAAATAGGGTCTTAGGTTAGAATTGAAAATCACACCAGAAACTGAAGTTTTCTCTCTCTATATTATCGAGCGTATTCTTGTGAGTATTTTGAGTATACTTTGAGTATTGCTAGACGGTGCAAGTTTAAGTCATGCTTTATATCCAAATTTTTCATTTAGAAATCTTGATCTTTCGAGGTAAGGGATATTATTTTTTTTCGTAATGATATTATTTCTTCAATATCATTATGCTGAAATATTGATCTGAAGTTTTTATCAAATTTGGAACTTTTGGTGTCGGAGATTCTTATTCACGTATCTGGCCTTTATTCACGTATCTGACGACTTATTCACGAATCTGGCCTTTATTCATCGAAAAATGAAAAAATTTTCTTTTAAGTCAAAATATCTATTGCGGATACTAGCTTTGATTGTATCCATGTTTTGATCATTCTTGAATTTTACACCACTATGATTATTTTTGAGGTATTTTTGGACGTGGATAAAACAAAGTCACGAATCCTTAATCCTTAATCCTTGTCATTTTGTTTCCTTTGGATTCGTTTCTTTAAAAATATTTTCATCATCTTGAGTCTTAAATGATGATATTATGGAATATCTTTGGCTTTGTAGTGCAAAGATGAATGATTCTGAAGAATATCTTTGGTAGTAGTGCAAAGATGAGCAGTGTTTAGATGAACATGACCCAGTGATGAATATCTTTGGCACTGTAGTGCAAAGATGAATATTTGATTCGGATATATATTGATTGATGTTATTGGGGATAAAAGATAGCGATGAACTTTTAAATTCATACATAGAAGATAGTAGTTTGCATTCTCTACTTAACTCTTCTAATGAATTATTATTTTCATTGCGAATATTGATTTAAAATTTGTTGTCTATTGTATTACATTAGATTTTTTCCTGTTGAAGACTAACGATAATTTGTTGTATATTATCTTAGTCGTAATATTCTTTTCTTGGGCTAGTTGAGCTCACCCTTTTCCTTTTTGTTCCATTTTTCTTCTCTCGGGAGGCGAGAATATAGCGAGTCTTAGTCGGGGGTATGGAATGAAAGTTCTAGAGAGAGTTGTTTAGTAGTCCTCACCATTTTTGTAAAATAATGTATCAATAAATGTGATGAGGATTTATTTGAGTATAGATATTATCAGAAGATAATATTTGTATTCAAACTCACGATTTCTTGTTGTAATAATAAAGTTGTAGTTGTTTACGTACCATGTATTGTGATTTCGAGAATGGGTGATGTATACCTATTTTGGGGGCGTCGCGGTTGGTATCGAGCTTAGGGATATGATCTCTGGCGGAGATCGGGGAATAGAACTAGGAGGGAGGCAGAGTAAATCCTTGCTAGTGTGTCCTACCTAAGCTTATTTGTTAGTTGGTCGGTATATAAGGATATTATGTGATATATTGATTTCCTTAATTAACCCTTGTTTTATAGCGGTATTTGAGAATGTCGATTTGAGAATATTAACAATGGAAATGAGGCGTGGAGGCGCTTTGTACTCACCAACGAGGAGAAGCGTGCAGTGGTGGCAATGTTCCTCATGAACAACACCTTGGCGAGATGATGAGCGAGGGGATGTTTAGAAGCTTTTTGCAGTTCATGCAAAATCGGGCGAGGAGACTCGTGTTCAAAATCTGAGGAGAAATGATAGCAATTCACGGGTTGTCACAGCCAAGCGATTCAAAAGTTGGGACCACACGAATTTAAGGAAAGCGGATCCGATCATGGCGGAAACATGGGTCAAGCAAATTGCAAGATATTCGATGTCTTGGGATGCGGAGAACGAAGGTTCCATTCGCCACCTTTATATGTAAAGTGGCGGCGGAACTCTTGGTGGGAGTGCGTGAAGCGTACCCATCCGGCCGCTTTTCGGCATGTCTTGGGGAGCGTTTGAAACTATTTAATGACAAATACTTTCACGAAAGTGTTCGTCGTATGAAGGAAGTGGAGTTCATGATTAGAACAAAACAACATGGCGGTGTCTCGATGCGAGGCAAAGTTTGCGAGTTATCCAGTTTGCACCTCATTTGGTGGAGAATGAAGAGCATGTATGGCGGATGTTTACGAGAGGTTTGAAACCCGCATCGACGATATCTCATTTCTCATAAATTTTCTCTCTATTAGGATGTTGTTATGCGGGGGCTCAATTGTTAGGCGAGATACTTGAGTATGTTCAATGGGGACCATAACGAGGATCGTACGAGAGATAGCGATCAATGAGAATAATGATAACCGGCGGAGAAAAGCGAGACGGACAAAATGGTAACCACTACGGTGGTAATCATAGCCGTGAAAATAGAAAAAGCGAGTCGAGGAGGAGATTTTAAAAAGGAGATTTAACAGCGACCGTATGAAGGCAGCGGTCTGCGTGAAACAAGCTGGGTTACAAGGAGAGAAGCGACCACCGGTCGTATTCTACAAATCGGAAAAAGAGGACATATTAGTCAAGCGCCCACAGCAGATTCAAGGTATGCTATAATTGTGGAAAGGAAGGACATATCGCTCGAGATTATGCGGTAGCGAAACCTAGTTCAATGAGGGACGGTGACTAAAAAAAGTATCCCGAGAAAAGTCAAAGTCAGCGATTCGGGAAGAAGGCGTTTGTTGTGGTGGTCAAAATCGAGGAACCAAGCGAGGTGATCACGGGTAAGTTATTTATAAATTCTTGCGAAGTTTATACCTTACTTGATCTAGGTCTTTACCCATTCATTTATCTCTCTGCGTGTGTGCTCAGCGTTTAAACTTGACTCAGGAGAAATTAGACTTTGACTTTATCTGTGGAAACTCAGTTGGGAGAAACTTTCATCACATCCTTTGTTTATAAATCTTGTTTGATTCAAGTTGGCACCATCACCTTACACATTGACCTTATCTCTTTAAAGATACTTGCTTTTGATGTGATTTTAGGGATTGATTGGTTAACTACTCATCATCATACCAAAATTGATTGTTTTCGTAAGGTTGTTAGTTTTCATATTCCTAACCAACTTTGTTATGCGAATTCAACAACTAAACCATTAAAATCAATCTTTGTCATATCTAATCATAAAAGCTATTCGTTTATTGAAAAGCGGATGTCAAGCTTTCTTAGCCCATGTTATGGATTTGAATAAAGACACGTCAAATTTGAATAATATTTCTGTTGTTATTGACTTTCTGGCGTATTTCTGAAGAACTTCCGGTCTACCCCGAGCGTGAAGTTGAATTCTTTATTGATCTTGAACACAGTACAAAGCCCATTTCTAAAACCCCATATCGAATGGCTCTATTGAACTTCGGGAGTTAAAGGTCCAACTACGAGGAATTGTTGGACATCGGTTTCATTCGTCTAGTACATCTCCTTGGGGTGCTCTGTTTTATTCGTAAAGAAAGAAAGGCGGGAGTATGCGACTTTATTATTGACTATCGGGAATTGAACCATGTCACCATCAAGAATAGGTATCCTCTACCTCGTATTGATGACTTGTTTGACCCGATTTGCAAGGGCACAATTCTTTTCAAAAATCGATCTTAGATTACGGATATCATCGGTGAAGATTAGAGGCGAGGATATTCAAAGAGCGCCTTTAGAACTCGATGCGGGCATTATGAATTCTTAGTCATGTCTTTCGGATTAACTAATGCTCCTGCGACTTTCATGGATATGATGAATCGAGTATTGAGGAATATTTGGATCAATTCGTTGTTGTCTTTATTGATGACATCCTCATATATATTCAAAAGTCGTGAAGATCATGAGCACCATTTGAATTGAAATTTGGTACTCGAAGGCCGTGAAAACCAACTATATGCCAAATTGAAGAAATCGAGTTACGGCTTGAGGAAGTAGCATTCCTTGGGCGATAATGGTGTCGAAACATGGAGTATCTGTTGATCCGTGAAGATTGAAGCAATCAAAGTTAGAACAGCAAGAAAGTCGGTGGTGAAATGCACGTAGCTTTTTGGGCTTATTTGGTTATTATCGGAGATTTGTGGAAGGTTTTCTCGAATCGCTACTCCATTAACCCGACTAACTAGGAAGGATACAAAATTCATTTGGGCGAAGAATGCGAGAAGAGTTTCAAGAGCTTAAGAGGAGACTCATTTCGGCTTTGTTTTAACAATACCATCGGTGCGGATGGATTTGTTATCTGATGATGCTTTGAGCAAAGGGTTAGGATGTGTTCTCATGCAGCGTGGGAAAGTCATAGCTTATGCCTCATGACAACTTAAAGAATATGAGAGGAATTATCCTACTCATGATCTAGAGTTAGCGGCCGATCGTTTTTTCGCTAAAGATATGGAGGCCTTATCTATATGGGGAGAAAGTGGAGATATATTAGGACCATAAAAGCCTTAAATATTTCTTCACTCAAAAAGAACTCAACATCTGGCGGTGACGTTGGCTCGAGCTATTGAAAGACTACGACCACACTTATTGATACCATCACGAAAAAGCGAGCGTGGTGGTGGCGGCGTTGAGTAGAAGATCATATATGCGGGAATGAGTGCGATGATGTCAAGTATACGCGTAGAGCCGACTTTAATAGAAAAAAGTTAAGGTTGCTCGAGCCCACCAGGCCCGGAGGTGATCGCGTATGAAGAAAAATCAAGAAGGAGCTATTAGGGCGAGAATTGATGAAGAAGGAATACTTGAGTCCACTCTAGACTTTGTGTCCCTAACGACTACGATTTGAAGTACAAGATTATGATGGAGGCACACTGATACACCATTTGCAATCCATCACGGAAGTACTAAAATGTATCGTGATCTTGACATACATTTTGGTGGAACAATATGAGAGAGAGATTGCAAAGTTTATCTCGATGTGTTTAACTTGTCAGCGTGTAAAGGCGGAGCATCTAGTACCCTAAGGGTCCGTTGCTGACCACTTGAGATTCGAAATGGAAGTGGGAACATATTACCATGGATTTCGTTACGGGTCTTTCTACGGTTTCTCAAGGCATCAATGCTATTTGGGTTATTGTTGATAGATTAACAAAGTCTGCTCATTTCTTGCCGTCGGAGACTTATTCCTTGAGCGTCTTGCTAGTATATGCGTGAATGAGATTGTGAGGTTGCATGGCATGCTGTATCCATAGTTTTGGATCGTGACCCAAGATTCACTTCAAGATTTTGGGTTAGCTTGCAAAAGCTATGGAGCGCAGTTTACGATTGATTGGCATACCATCCTCAAAGCAGACGGACAATCGAGAAAGGACTATTCAAACTCTTGAAGATTTATTAAGACTACGTGTCCTAGACTTCAAGGCGGTTAGGATAAGTATTTACCATTGGTGGAATTCTCCTACAACAGCAGTTATCGAGCGAAGTATAGGTGTGGCTCCATTTGAAGCATTATATGGGCCGAAAGTGTCGCTCTCGGTATGTTGGGACGAGGTGGGTGAAGCAACATTGTTGGGACAGGGAGTTGAGTGCGTATGACTACGGAAAAGATCAAATGATTCGACAGCGATATACAAAGCGGCACAAGATCGACAAAAAGAGTTATGCGGATCTTCATCGAAAGGGCGTGGAATTTAGTGTAGGGGATCATGTATTGTTGCGAGTTGCTCCATGGAAGGGAGTTACAAGATTTGGGAAAGAGGAAAGCTCGATCCACGATTTATTGGTCCATTTCAAATTCTTGGCCCGAGTAGGAAATGTAGCCTATAGACTCGCGTTACCTCAAAGTATGTCTCGTGTTCATAATGTGTTTCACATATCGTACTTCGTAAATATGTGAAAGACCGAACCACGTTATAGAGTTAGAAGCAGGACGAGATAGCCAGAAGACTTAGCGTATGAGGAGGTACTGTCAAGATCTTGGATAGGAAGGAGCATGTCCTACTGTATGAAAGGTCATACCACAAGTTAAAGTTTTGTGGAGGAATCATGCTTTATAGAGAAATGACACAGGAATTGGAAAGCGGAAATGAAAGCGAGGTATCCTCACCTTTTTGAAACACACGAGTACGTCGTCGATTTCGAGGGGCGAAATTTCATAAGGAGGGAGGTTGTAAGACCCCAACTTATTATTAATGAAATTTAATTTTCTCTATTTATTATTTTGAAATAGTAAGGGTTGATTTGATTAATGTGGATAGTTAGGGGTAAAATCATAAATATTTCAAAATAAGCAAGTGGTTATAAAATATTCATTGTTGTCGGGGAATATTCGTTTGGTCGTGGAATATTAAATCTTTGTCGGGGAATATTAAATGCTGACGGTAGTAGCGACCATGTGTGGGCCCATGTGAAAGCGATTGGATGAAAAAGCGACAAATATAAGTTGTTTAAAAATAACGGCGTAGTTATTCAGAATTATCTTGTTAAAATACTAAATTGGTTAAAACACGTGCTTTGCGGTATTGCACCAATTATTGATTCTTACGTGAAGGCACTACTTAATAATGGTTCTGATAATTCTTTATTCGATATTTTATTGATTTAATAATTCTTTGCGTTGATATTTTATATTCTTTGTTGTTTGATAAATTGTCATTACGGTATTTTCCATTATCGAGCAATAATTCATATTATCTGAATAATATTATTGGATAACATTATTGGCAATGTCTAGAAAGTTACATCTAAGGAGAGGTTTGGTCACCTAATTGCTTGGCGTGATGTAAGGAGAAATCTTTATTGGAAAGCCCCTGCTTTTTGGGAGCTGCACTGGTTGTCGATATTGTGATTGTAATAATATTATTTGTGAATAATTAATTATTGATTCATATGATAAGAGAAAATATTGATTTTATGTGGATATAGATGGAGAAAATTTTAATGTGACAATTGTTGAAAATTGAAATTTTATCTTTTACGATAAAATAATTCATTTAAATATATTATTATATTTTAATAATATAATAATGGTGATATTTTACAACGAATGTGGGATATATGAGTAGTATCGAGGAGGAAGAGTATTTTTGTTGCAATAAATGTTTAAAACATGTTAAACATGTCGGTGGACCCCATTTATTGGTGAAATTTGATTATAGCACTGTAAAATCGTTGGTTTGTGGATTTTGGTCAATTTTTGTTTGGAATTTGGAAAAACTTTCTTACGCAAAGTTGTAGAGAATTGAATTTCCTATAAAAATTCGCGAGATTCAAATTTTTTGATAAAAAAAGGGCTATTTATTATGAATTATTGAAGTTCGAAGCTCAAAATAATTGATTTTTGGAAGTTTTAATTATTTTTATTAAGAAAAAACGTTTTTATTATTTTTTGGCACATGTGTGGCTGAAGTTTGGACTAGATTTGTGTGCGTAGGAAATTTGATTATATATATTATTATTATATTAAATTTTACGCTTTGGTGTTTCTAGCAATTTCTATAAATAGGGTCTTAGGTTAGAATTGAAAATCACACGGCTGAAGTTTTTCTCTCTATATTATCGGCGTATTCTTGTGAGTATTTTGAGTATACTTTGAGTATTGCTATACGGTGCGAGTTCAAGTCATAGCTTTATATCAGGTGTTTCAATTAGAAATCTTGATCTTTGTGAGGTAAGGGATATTATTTTTTTTTCGTAATGATATTATTTCTTCAATATCATTTATGTTGAAATATTGATCTGAAGTTTTTATCAAATTTGGAACTTTTGGTGTGTGGAGATTCTTATTCACGTATCGACCTTTATTCACGTATCTGACCTTATTCACGAATCTGACCTATTCATGAAAAATGAAAAATTTTCTTTTAAGTCAAAATATCTATTACGGATACTAGCTTTGATTGTATCCATGTTTTGATCATTCTTGAATTTTACACCATTATGATTATTTTTGAGGTATTTTTGGATGTGGATAAAACAAATACGAATCCTTAATCCTTAATCCTTGTCATTTTGTTTCCTTTGGATTCGTTTCTTTAAAAATATTTTTCATCATCTTCGGTCTTAAATGATGATATTATGGAATATCTTTGGCTTTTGTAGTGCAAAGATGAATGATTTCTGAAGAATATCTTTTGGCGTAGTGCAAAGATGAGCAGTGTTTAGATGAACATGACCCGGTGATGAATATCTTTTTGGCTGTAGTGCAAAGATGAATATTTGATTCGGATATATATTGATTGATGTTACGAGGGATAAAAGATAGGCGATGAACTTTTAAATTCATACATAGAAGATAGTAGTTTGCATTCTCTACTTAACTCTTCTAATGAATTATTATTTCATTGCGAATATTGATTTAAAATTTGTTGTCTATTGTATTCTATTAGATTTTTCCTGTTGAAGACTAACGATAATTTGTTGTATATTATCTTAGTCGTAATATTCTTCTTTGGGCTAGTTGAGCTCACCCTTTTCCTTTTGTTCCATTTTTCTTCTCGGGAGGCGAGAATATAGCGAGATGCGAGTGGGGTATGGAATGAAGGTTCTAGAGAGAGTTGTTTAGTAGTCCTCACCATTTTTGTAAAATAATGTATCAATAAATGTGATGAGGATTTATTTGAGTATAGATAGTATAGATATTATTCAGAAGATAATATTTGTATTCAAACTCATGATTTCGAATGTTGTAATAATAAAGTTGTAGTTGTTTACATACCATGTATTGACAACTCGAGAATGGGTGATGTATACCTCAAAATTTTTGGGGCGTATTATGCCATAAACACCAAAGAACCATACAAAATATAGCAGCAACATTATTCTTGGACCTGCCAAGAACAGCAACTACTCATTGGAAAATATTAGGGTCACCAATTGGGATTGGAGGGGTGACCAACAACTGCCACCACTTCTTAGTGAAAGGGCAGGACATAAATGCATGAGTTGCGGACTCCACTCCTTTCTTACAAACTTGGCAGAAACCGTCCACCTCAACTCGTTTCATCCAAAGATGATCCTTGGTAGGTAAGCAACCCGAACACAACCTCCACACCAGATGTTTCACTTTAGGAGGAAGCTTTAGAGTCCAAATTTTCTTCCATACACCTGAATAATGATGGGTATTCAGAGACAAAAGAGCACTAACATGAGCATCATAACCACTTCGAACACTATAGCACCCTCGATTCTCCCATCGCCAATATAAAACATCCTGAGACACACGACGGTTTAGCGAAATCTACTGAATTAAGGAGCTATCCCTACCATCAAATAAATCACGTAAAAGATCCATGTAAGACCCCGAATTTTTTTTTTTAATAAAATGGAATTTTCTCTATTTATTATTTTGAAATAGTAAGGGTTGATTTGATTAATGTGGTTAGTTATGGGTAAAATCATAAAATATTTAAAATAAATGAGTGGTTATAAAATATTCATTATTGTTATGGAATATTCGTTTTGTCGTGGAATATTAAATGATTGTCGGGGAATATTAAATACAACGGCTAGCGATCTTTGTGGGCCCATAACTGAAAGCGATTGGATGAAGAAAAGCGACAAATATAAGTTGTTTATAAATAACGGCGTAGTTATTACAGATTATCTTTGTTGGAATACCCGGTGGTTAAAACACACTAATGTCTGGCGTTGTTGAAGCGATAGATTACGGTATTGCACCAATTATTGATTCTTACGTGAAGAAGGCACTACTCAATAATTGTTACGATAATTTTCATTCAAAGATTTTATTTTATTGATTCAATAATTGTTGCGTTGATATTTTATATTCTTTGTTGTTTGATAATTGTCATTACACGGTATTTTTATTATCGAAGCAATAATTCATATTATCTGAATAATATTATTAGATAACATTATTGGCAATGTCTAGAAAGTTACATACAAGGAGAGGTTTGGTCACCTAATCATGGCGCAGCTAGAAGAAATTCTTATTGGAAGCCCCTCTTTCCAGAAGCGCACTTGGTTGTCGATATTGTGATTACGTAATATTATTTGTGAATAATTAATTATTGATTCATATGATGAGGAAAATATTGATTTTATGTGGATATAGATGGAGAAAAATTTTAAAATGACAATTGTTGAAAATTAATATTTTATCTTTTTACGATAAAATAATTCATTTAAATATATTATTTTAATAATATATTAATGGTGATATTTTTACAATGAATGTGGGATATATGAGTATATGAGGAGGAAGAGTATTTTTGTTGCATTAAATGATTAACACATGTTTTGTGTGTCGGTGGACCCCATTTCTTATTTGAAATTTGATTATAGCTTGTAAAATTGTCCGTATGTGGATTTGGTCAATTTACATTTGGAATTTGGAAAAACTTTCTTCCAAAGTTGTAGAGAATTGAATTTCCTATAAAAACTAGCGAGATTCGAATTTTTCTGATAAAAGAGCTATTTATTATGAATTATTGAAGTTTCAAGTTAAAATAATTGATTTTGGAAGTTTTAATTATTTATATCAACAAAATCGTTTTTTTATTGTTTTGGTTGGCCCCCATGTGTTGTAAACATGCTGATTTCAGGAGTCTTGGTTGGCGTAGGAATATATATATAATATATTATTATTATATTAAATTTTACGCTTTGGTGTTCTAAGCAATTTCTATAAATAGGGTGCTTAGGTTAGAATTGAAAATCACACCGAAGCTGAAGTTTTCTCTCTATATTATCGGCGTATTCTTGTGAGTATTTTGAGTATACTTTGAGTATTGCTATATACGGATTGCAAGTTCAAGTCATAGCCTTTATATCAGGTGTTTCAACTAAATCTTGATCTTTCGAGGTAAGGGATGTTATTTTCTTCTCAAATGATATTATTTCTTCAATATCATTATCTTTGAAATATTGGTTGGAACTTTTTATTAAATTTGGAACTTTTTTCATGTCGGGTTAGTTCTTATTCATGAGTTCTTATTCACGATTCTTATTACTATTCACTAGTATTATACTATGATGAAGCGTGAAGATGTTTTTTGTGGAATTTCTATCTTTTGGTGTCGGAGTTTCTTATTCACGTATCGGCACTATTCACGTATCGACACTATTCATAGAAAAATAAAATTTCTTCTTTTTGTCCAAAATATCTAATTCGGATACTAGCTTTGATTGTATCCATGTTTTGATCATTATTGAATTTTACACCACTATGATTATTTTTGAGGTATTTTTGAACATGGATAAAATAAAGTCTGAATCCTTAATCCTTAATCCTTGTCATTTTGTTTCTTTGGATTTGTTTCTTTAAAATATTTTTCATCATCCTCGGTCTTAAATGATGATATTATTGAATATCTTTGGCTTTTGTTGTGCAAAGATGAATGATTTGAAGAATATCTTTGGTACGTAGTGCAAAGATGAGCAGTGTTTAGATGAACATGACCAATGAAGAATATCTTTGGGCTGTAGTGCAAAGATGAATATTTGATTCGGATGTATGTTGATTGATGTTACGGGGATAAAAGATAGGCGACAAACTTTTAAATTCATACATAGAAGATAGTAGTTGCATTCTCTACTTAACTCTTCTAATGAATTATTATTTTCATTGCGAATATTGGTTTAAAAACTTGTTGTCTATTGTATTCTATTAGTTTTTTTCCTGTTGAAGACTAATGATAATTTGTTGTATATTATCTTAGTCATAATAATATTCTTCTTGGGCTAGTTGAGCTCACCCTTTTCCTTGTTGTTCATTTTTCTTCTCGGGAGGCGAGAATGTAATGAAGTACTTAGTCGGGTATGGAATGAAGGTTTAGAGAGAGTTGTTTAGTAGTCCTCACCATTTTTGTAAAATAATGTATCAATAATTAGGATGAGGATTTATTTGGGTATGTATATTGTCAGAAGACAATAATTGTATTTAAACTCACAAGATATATGTTGTCGTATTTTGCACGACAAATGTATTAATAAAGTTGTAGTTATTTCTGTACCATGTATTTGGCGACTCAAAATGGGTTGGATGGAATGGACCTATTTTGGGGGCGTCATGATTAGTATCGAGCTTAGGGATATGATCTCTGGCGGAGATCGGGGAATAGAACTAGGAGGGAGGCGAGTAAATCCTTCGCTAAAGTGTGTCCTACCTAAGCTTATTTGTTAGTTTGGTCAAGATATAGGGATATTATGTGATATATTGATTTCCTTAATTAACCCTTGTTTTATGATGAATTGAGAATGTCGATTGAGAATATTAATGATGGAGTAAATGAGACCGTGGAGATGCTGTCTTTTACCAATGAGGAGAACGCAACAGTGACAATGTACCTCCTGTGAACAACAACCCCGAGCGAGATGATGAAGCGAGGGATGTTTAGAAGTTTTTACGATTCATGCAAAAATCAGACGAGGAGACTCGTGCTCAAAATCTGAGGAGGAAATGATAGCAATTCACGGGTGGTCAAACCAAGCGGTTCAAAAGTTGGGACCACTAATTGCGGGGAAAGCGGATCCGATTAAAGGCGGAGACGTGGGTCAAACAAATTACCAAGATATTCGATGTCTTGGGATGATGCGAAGAACGCGAAAGTTACATTCGCTACTTTTATGTTCCGTAATGGAGGCGACATGGTGGGAATCGTGAAGCGTACCCATCCATTTTCGGCGCATGTCATGGGAGACGTTTGAAGCAGTTCAATGACAAGTACTTTCCACGAAAGTATTCGCTATATGAAGGAAGTGGAGTTTATTATTTGGAGCGAGAATAACATGGCGGTGTCCCAAAGACGAGGCGAAGTTCATGGATTTATCGAGTTTGCACCTCATTTGGTGGAGAATGAGGAACATATGACGCGGATGTTTCGAGAGGTTTGAAACCCGACATACGTCAAGATCTCATTTCTCATAAATTTTCTCTCTATTCGGATGTTGTCAGCGGGGCTCGATTGTTAGAAGCGAGATAACGAATACGTTCAACCGAGGGACCATAACCGAGGATCATATCAAGATAGCAGTCATCGAATAACGATAACCCGGTGAGAGAGAAAGAAGAATACGGACAAAGGCGGTTACCACTCCTGGTGGTAATCGTGGCCATAAAAATAGAAGAAGCGAGTCGGGAGGAGATTTTAAAAAGAGGAGATTCAATAACGACCATGTGAAGAGTTCAACGCCAGTAGCAACTGGTTCCAAGGGAGGAGAAAGACCACCGGTCGTATGTTACAAATACCGGAAAGAGGGACATATCAGCCCAAACCGCCCACAACAGCTTTAAGGTATGCTATAATTGTGGAAAAAAGAAGGACATATCGCTTCGAGATCAGAAGGTATCAAAACCCATCCAAGCGGGAATGGTGACTCAAAAGGATGTCCCGAGAAAAGTCAAAGTCAACGGTTCTTGGAAGCGTTTGTCGTGGCCGGTCAAAATCGAGGAACCCGAGCGAAGTTAGTGGGTTAGTTAATTATAAATTCTTGCGAAGTTTATACCTTACTGAATACACGGTTTTACCCATTCTTTTATCTTGCTTGCGCTCAACGTTTGAACTTGACTACGGAGAAAATTGACTTTGACCTATTTACTGGAGACTCAGTTAGAGAAACTTTCATTACATCCGTTGTTTAGAAATCTTGCTTGATTCAGGTTGGCACTATCACATTACCTGTTAACCTTATTTCTATTGAGATATTTGCTTTTGATATGATTTTAAGGTTAACTACTTATATCATGCGAAATTGATTACTTTTCGTAAGGTTGTTAGTTTTTATATTCTAAGCAACTGTTATTGAATTCAAGCAATCAAACCATTGTAGTCAAACATTTTCATATCAAGCCATGAAGTCATTCGTTTATTACGGATGTCAAGTTTTCTTAGTCCATGTTATGGATTTGAATAAAGACACGTCAGATTTGAATAATATTCCTGTTGTTATTGATTTTTCTCGACGCATTTCTGAAGAATTTCTTGGTTTACTCCCAAAGATCGATATTAAATTTTGTATCGACTTTGAACCTAAGATACAAAACTCATTTCTAAAATCTCATATCGAATGGCTCTATTGAACTTCGAGGAGTTAAAATTCAACTATAGAATTTGGTACCGAGCCTTTATCCGGTGACTTCCTTTGTGGAATTCACCTAAGCCGAACTCTCTGTAGGGGGCGTCATATTCGATGCGATAAGTAAACTGATAGGTATCATTGTAACGTCTTTATCCAAGGTTGGGATATGAGTCGCGATTGAGAACAACCTAAGTCGGTAATCGAAATACGTAGCTTTCTAGGCTTAGTTGGTTATTATCGGAGATTCGTTGAAGGATATTCTCGAATCGCTATTCCATTAACGCAGCTGACTCGTAGAGATACAAAATTTGAATGGAGCAAGGAATGTGGGAAGAGCTTCGAAGAACTCAAGAGGAGACTCATTTCATCACATGTTCTGACCATGCCATCTCGAAAAGCGAACGTGGTAGTGGCGGCGTGTTGAGTAGAAGATCGTATACAAGAAACGAAAACGATATTGTCAAAGACTCATTTTGAATAATTTACAAATAATAGAGATGGAGATGAAAACTCTAGTTACCCACGTGATGATATACGAGTATAATCGACTTTAATCGATAAAGTTAAAGTTGTTCAAGCTACACACCGGAGCTGATGAATTTGAAGAAGGAGGTGCAAGAAGTTGTTATTTCAAAAGCGAGAATCGGTGAGGTGAGGAAAGCTCAAACCTTCGATTTATTAATCCATTTGAAATTCTCGATCGAATAGGAATTGTGGCCTATAGACTCGTTTTACCGCCAAGTATGATGCGTGTTCATTACGTTTTTCACGTATCGATGTTACGTAAATATGTGGACGACCCGAACCACGTCATTGAGTTAGAACCGGACGAGATAGCCGAAGACTTAACGTATGAAGAGGTACCTGTCAAGATCTTGGATAGGAAAGAACATGTCCTATGTACCGAGGTTATACCACAAGTTAAAGTTTTGTAGAGAAACCATTCTATTGAGGAAATGACATGGGAGTTGGAAACGAAAATGAAAGCGAGGTATTCTTATCTTTTCGAAACACCAGGTACGTACGTCAATTTCGAGGACGAAATTTCATAAGGAGGGGAGGTTGTAAGACCCCGATTTTTTTTTTTTTAATAAAATGGAATTTCCTCTATTTATTATTTTGAAATAGTAAGGGTTGATTTGAATGTGGTTAGTTATGGGCAAAATCGCATAAATATTTGAATAAGCAAGTGGTTATAAAATATTCATTATTATTAGGGAATATTCGTTTTGTCGTGGAATATTCGTCTTGTCGGGGAATATTAAATGCGACGGTAGATCTTTTGTGGGCCCCATAACGTGAAGCGATTGGATGAAGAAAGCGACAAATATAAGTTGTTTATAAATAACGGCATAGTTATTTACAGATTTATCTTGTTGGAATACCCGGTGGTTAAAAACACTATGTAATGGCGTTGTTGAACAATAGCTTTGCATTATTGCACCAATTATTGATTCTTATGTAAGAAGGCACTACTCAATAATTGTTACAGTAATTCTTATTCGATATTTTATTTTATTGATTCAATAATTGTTGCGTTGATATTTTATATTCTTTGTTGTTTGATAATTGTCATTACACAAGTATTTTTTATTATCGAAGCAATAATTCATATTATCTGAATAATATTATTAGATAACATTATTGGCAATGTCTAGAAAGTTACATCTAAGGAGAGGTTTGGTCACCTAATTGCGCTAATTAGTAAGAAGAAATTCTTATTGAAAGCCCCCTTTCTCGAAGGAGGCGCACGGTTGTCGATATTGTGATTCTGTAATATTATTTGTGAATAATTAATTATTGATTCATATGATGAGGAAAATATTGATTTTATGTGGATATAGATGGAGAAAAATTTTAAAATGACAATTGTTGAAAATTAATATTTTATCTTTTTCGATAAAATAATTCATTTAAATATATTATTTTAATAATATATTAACTTGGTGATATTTTTACAATGAATGTGGGATATATGAGTATATGAGGAGGAAGAGTATTTTTGTTGCATTAAATGATTAACACATGTTTTGTGTGTCGGTGGACCCCATTTCTGATTGAAATTTGATTATAGCTTGTAAAATTGTCCAGTATGTGGATTTGGTCAATTTACATTTGGAATTTGGAAAAACTTTCTTCGCAAAGTTGTAGAGAATTGAATTTCCTATAAAAACTCGCAAGATTCGAATTTTTCTGATAAAAGAACTATTTATTATGAATTATTGAAGTTCAAGTTCTCAAAATAATTGATTTTAGAAGTTTTAATTATTTATATCAACAAAAAACGTTTTTATTGTTTTGGTTGGCCCCCATGTGTTGTAAACATGCTGATTTCAGGAGTCTTGGTTGGCGAGGAATATATATATAATATATTATTATTATATTAAATTTTCTGCTTTAAGTGTTCTAGCAATTTCTATAAATAGGGTGCTTGGGTTAGAATTGAAAATCACACCGTAAAGCGAAGTTTTCTCTCTATATTATCGAGCGTATTCTTGTGAGTATTTTGAGTATACTTTGAGTATTGCTATACGGTGCAAGTTCGAGGCATAGCCTATATCAGGTTTCAACTTAGAAATCTTGTCTTTCGAGATAAGGGATGTTATTTTCTTCTCAAATGATATTATTTCTTCAATATCATTATCTTTGAAATATTGGTTGGAACTTTTATCAAATTTGGAACTTTTTCATGTCGTGGGTTACTATTCATGAGTTCTTATTCACGAGTTCTTATTCATGAGTTATTATTCACGAGTTCTTATTCATTAAAGTACTATTATTAAGCGAAGCGTGAAGATGTTTTTTTGTGGAATTTCTATCTTTTGGTGTTGAGTTCTTATTCACGATACTCGGACTATTCACGATATCTGACTATTTATTCACCGAAAAATAAAATTTCTTCTTTTTGTCCAAAATATCTATTCGGATACTAGCTTTGATTGTATCCATGTTTTGATCATTCTTGAATTTTTACACCACTATGATTATTTTTGAGGTATTTTTGAACATGGATAAAAACAGTACGAATCCTTAATCCTTAATCCTTGTCATTTTGTTTCTTTGGATTCGTTTCTTTAAATATATTTTCATCATCCTCGCCTTAAATGATGATATTATTGAATATCTTAGGCTGTAGTGAGGCAAAGATGAATGATTTCGAAGAATATCTTTGGTTTGTAGTGCAAAGATGAATATTTGATTCAGGATGTATGTTGATTGATGTTATAGGGATAAAAGATAGATGACGAACTTTTAAATTCATACATAGAAGATAGTAGTTGCATTCTCTACTTAACTCTTACAATGAATTATTATTTCATTGCGAATATTGGTTTAAAAACTTGTTGTCTATTGTATTCTATTAGTTTTTTTCCTGTTGAAGACTAATGATAATTTGTTGTATATTATCTTAGTCATAATATTCTTCTTTGGGCTAGTTGAGCTCACCCTTTTCCTTGTTGTTCCATTTTTCTTCTCGGGAGGCGAGAATGTAGCGAAGTACTTAGTCGGGGTATGGAATGAAGGTTAGAGAGAGTTGTTTAGTAGTCCTCACCATTTTTGTAAAATAATGTATCAATAATTGGGATGAGGATTTATTTGGGTATGTATATTGTCTAGAAGACAATAATTGTATTTAAACTCACAGTATATATGTTGTCATATTTTGCACGACAAATGTATTAATAAAGTTGTAGTTATTTCTGTACCATGTATTTGGCGACTCAAAATGGGTTGGAGGGAATGGACTTATTTTGGGGGCGTCACAGTCAACATCCCACTGCAGACTATTAGAGATCAACAAATCACGCACACACGCAGATTCCGTTCCTGGAACTCGGAGGGTCTGAGAATACGGGTTTTCATCATTTGGCAGCCATGGTTCTATCCAAAATATTATACTACGCCCACTTCCCACCCGCCATCGACCTCCCCGACAATGAATAGGTTTAGTCGCTTGCAAACTTTGCCAAACATAACTAGGGTTCTGAGCGGATGGAGCGTTTAAAAATGAAGTCTTTGGATAATAACGGGCTTTATAAATTCTAGCTACCAAAGAAGTAGGGCGAGTCATAAGACGCCACCCGTTCTTATCAAGCATAGCGACATTAAACTTGCGAAGCTTCTTAAAACCCAAGCCACCATAATCCTTCCTAGCACAAAGCTTATTCCAGTTCATCCAATGAATTCCTCCAGAACTATCGACCTTATTACTCCGCCAAAATCTACTCATCATACCTTCTAACTCCGCACAAAGCTCCTTGGGAAGTAAAAAAACACTCATTGCAAACGTTGGAAGGGCCTGAGCCACACTTTTAATCAAAATTTCTTTCCCTACCTTTGAAAGCAATTTATTCTTCCAACTTGACATCCTAGCCCAAACCTTTTCCTTTACAAAAGATAGGACCCTCTTCTTATTTTTCCCAACAAAAGATGGTAAACCCAGGTATTTACTCTGATCCGAAGTTAAAACCACACCCAACCGATTACATAATTCGGTCTGCACAACTGCCAAAGTGTTAGAACTATACAAAATCGATGACTTTTGGAAATTTATCTTTTGACCCGAGGCGGTCTCATAATCATTAATACACCGCTGAATAGACTGACACTCTCGATGCGTAGCCTTAAAAAATAAGTAACTATCATCAGGGAAAAAAAGGTGAGACACAATTGGCGCCCCTCGCGCAACCAAACAACCATGAATCAGACCTCTTCTTTCATATCTGCGTAGCATAGCAGAAAAACCTTCGACACATAAAATAAAATGGTATGGAGACAAAGGGCAACCTTGGCGTAACCCTCGTGACGAAACTATAGGGTCCAAATTTGTACCATTATGATAAATTGAGTAGCGAACAGTTGAGACACACATTTTCATCCACTGAATCCACTTGGAGGGGAACCCCATCCTATTCAACACAGACCATAGATAATCCCATTCTAGCCTATCATAGTGTGACGCCCCCAAAATAGGTATACATCACCCATTTTGAGTCGTCAATAACATGGTACAGAAACAACTACAACTTTATTAATACAACATGAAAACTGTGAGTTTAAATACAAATATTGCCGTCTAGACAATATTCACACCCAAATAAGTCCTCATTACAATTATTGGTATATTATTTTACAAAATGGTGAGGACTACTAAAACAACTTTCTAGAATCATCATTCCACACCCCGACTAGAACTCGCTACATTCTCGCCTCCCCGAGAAGAAAAATGAAACAAAAGGAAAAGGGTGAGCTCAACTAGCCCAATAAAGAATATTATGACTAAGATAATATATAACAAATTATCGTTAGTCTTCACGAGGAAAAATCGATAAAATCTGACAAGACAACAAGTTTCGGATCAATATTCGCAATGAAAATAATAATTCATAGAAAAGTTACGTAGAGAATGAAATCTACTTTTATCTATGAATTTAAAAGTCCATCATCAATATTTTATCCTTTTAACATCAATCAATATTCATCTTGAATCAAATATTCATCTTTTGCACTACAGCCAAAGATATTCATCGATCGGTCGTATTCATCTCAACACTGTACATCTTTGCACTACACGTGCCAAAGATATTCATCAAAATTCATTCATCTTTGCACTCTGAGCCAAAGATATTCAAGAATACCATCATTTAGGACTAAGGATGATGAAAAATATTTTAAAGAAAGCGAATCCAAAGGAAACAAAAAGAGCAAATATTAAGGATTCGTACTTTTAAGCGATCAAGTTCAAAATACTTCATTAATAATCATAGTGAAGTAAAATTCAAGAATGATCAAAACATGGTTACAATCAAAGCTAGTATCCATAATAGATATTTTGGACAAAAATGAAAATTTAATTTTTTGTGAATAGTGTCGTGATTCGTGAATAAAGTCAGATATCGTGAATAAGTAACCTCGACACTAAAAGACAAGAATTTCACAAGAAAAATCTTACCAATAATCCCAAGATAATGATATTAGCGAAATAATATCATTTAAAAAATAATAATATCCCTTACCTTGAAAAGACTGCATTTCTTAATTGGAATCTGGATATAGTCTTTGAAGGAACTTGCACCAGTATAGCAACACTCAAAGTATCAAAATACTCACAAGAATACGCTCAATAATATAGAGAGAGAAAGAGAGAGAAAACTTCAGTTTCTGGTATGATTTTCAATTCTTACCTAAGCACCCTATTTATAAGAAAATGCTTAGAACAACAAAGTAAAAAATTTAATAAATTAATAATATATTTTTTTTCCAAATCTCCCTACGCACACCACCATCTGAATTCAACCACTAACACATGTCCCAAAAAAAAAAAAAACGTTTTTCTTAATTAAAATATTTTAAACTTCAAAAATTAATTATTTCGGAACTTCAATAATTCATAATAAATAGCCCTTTTGTCAGAAAAATTCAAAGCTCATGTCTTTTTCATAGGAAATTCCATTATCTACAACTTTGCAGAAGTAAGTTTTTCCAAATTTCAAACAGAAATTGACCGAAATCCACAAACGGATGATTTTACATGCTATAATCAAATTTCAGTCAAGAAATGGGGTCCACCGACACACAAAACATGTGTTAATCATTTAATGCAACAAAAATACTCTTCCTCCAACTCATATATCCCACATTCATTGTAAAAATATCACTATTATTATATTATTAAAATATAATAATATATTTAAATGAATTATTTTATTGTCACATTAAAAATTTTCTCCATCTATATCCACATAAAATAAATATTTTTCTCATCATATAAATCAATAATTAATTATTCACAAATAATATTACAGAATCACAATCATCGACAACCAGAGTTCTCGGGAAAGAGGGCTTTCAATAAGGATTTCTCCTTCTTGTGTATGATTAGATGACCAAACCTCTCCTTGAGCAGAGCTTTTTAGACATTGCCAATAATGTTATCTAATAATATTATTCAGATAATATGAATTATTGCTCCGATAATGAAAAATACTGTGTAGTGACAATTATTAAAATGAAATTTCTGAGTTTTATAGACCTGATGTGAAGGCATAAAACCCAAGAGAATCGCTGAATGATCCGAAACCGAAACCTCCAAATTACGAAGCTTTACATCAATAAACTCAGAACACCAAGTCGAAGAGGCCAACGCTATATCCAACCTCTCATCAACACCATCCGGAAAACCCCGCCGACGCTCCCAAGTAAAAGGGTAACCATCCATACCAATATCATGAAGCCCACTATCATCAATCGTTTTGCGAAAACTATCGAAGAGCCACTGAGGATGGCTAACACCACCTTGCTTTTCCTCGGAAGAAAGGAGATCATTAAAGTCCCCCAAACAACACCACGGAAGAGAAGATTGATGACTTAGATGTCGTAGAAGAGAGCATGATAAGTGGCGATCTGAACGAGCCGCATGACCATAGAAACAAGTAAGTCTCCATGTAGGCAAATCGTGGAGATTAACAATAACATCTATATGATGATCAGAATAAGAAAGAAGATGTGACGCCCCCAAAATAGGTATACATCACCCATTCTGAGTTGTCAATACATGGTACAGAAACAACTACAACATTATTATTACAACAGTAAAACTGTGAGTTTGTATACAAATATTATCTTCTAGACAATATCTATACTCAAATAAATCCTCATCACATTTATTGATACATTATTTTACAAAATGGTGAGGACTACTAAACAACTCTCTCTAGAACTTTCATTCCATACCCAGGCTTCGTCTTCGCTTATATTCTCGCCTCACGAGGAAGAAAAATGGAACAAAAATGAAAAGAGTGAATTTGAACTAGCCCGATAAAAAGAATCTTATGACTAAGATAATATACAACAAATTATCGTTAGTCTTTAACATGGAAAAATCTAATGTAATACAATAGACAACAAATTTTAAATCAATATTATACGTGAAATAATAATTCAAGAAGAGTTAGGTAGAGAATGCAAACTACTATCTTACATGTATGAATTTAAAAGTTCATCGTCTATCTTTTATCCCGTAACATCAATCAATATATATCGGAATCAAATATTCATCTTTGCACTCTGAGCCAAAGATATTCATCGATTAGTCATGTTCATCTAAACACTGTTCATCTTTTGCACTACATGGGCCAAAGATATTCTTCAGAAATCATTCATCTTTGCACTACGTGCCAAAGATATTCCATAATATCATCATTTAAGGCGAAGATGATGAAAATATTTTTAAAGCGAATCCAATTGAAACAAAATGACAAGGATTAAGGATTAAGGATTCGTACTTTTGTTTTATCCACGCCCAAAAATACCTCAAAAATAATCACAGTGGTGTAAAATTCAAGAATGATCAAAACATGGATACAATCAATGCTAGTATCCGAATAGATATTTTAGACGAAAAGAAAATTTTTCATTTTCGATAAATAATGCCAGATTCGTGAATAAGTGGTCGTATCGTGAATAGTCACAGATATCGTGAATAGTAACTCAGACACCAAAAGTTCCAAATTTGATAAAACTTCAGATCAATATTTCAACATAATGATATTGAAGAAATAATATCATTAGGAAAAAAATATTATCCCTTACCTCGAAAGACAAGATTTAGTTGAAACTTTGGATATAGGTTATGACTTGAACTTGCACCGTATAGCAATACTCAAAGTATACTCAAAATACTCACAAGAATAAACTCGATAATATAGAGAGAGAAAACTTGAGTTTACGGTGTGATTTTCAATTTAACCTAAGCACCTATTTATAGGAAATTGCTTAGAACCAAAAAAGCGAAAATTTAATATAATAATATTATATATATTACAAATTCTCTACGCACACTTAGCAAAGAAATCAGCAATCTTAACACATGTTAAATGAGTCCCAACAATGTAAAAAACGTTTTTGTAATTAAAAATATTTTAAACTTCCAAAAATTAATTATTTGAGCTTGTAACTTCAATAATTCATAATAAATAGCCCTTTTATTAGAAAATTCGAATCTCGCAAATTTTTATAGAAAATTCAATTCTCTACAACTTTGAGAAGAAAGTTTTTCCAAATTCCAAATGTAAATCGACCAAATCCACAAGCAGGCGATTTTACAAGCTATAATCAAATTTGATCGATAAATGGGGTCCACCGACATGTTTAACATGTTTTAAACATTTATTGTAACAAAAATACTCTTCCTCCTCAGTATACACATATATCCCACATTCAGTTGTACAAATATCACCATTATTATATTATTAAAATATAATAATACATTTAAATGAATTATCTTATCGGAAAAAGATAAAATTTCAATTTTCAACAATTGTCAAATTAAAAATTTTCTCCATCTATATCCACATAAAATCAATATTTTCCTCATCATATGAATCAATAATTAATTATTCACAAATAATATTACAGAATCACAATATTGACAATGAGTGCGGTTTCAGGAAAGGGGCTTTCAATAAGAATTTCTCCTTACTGGCGCGCGCAATTAGGTGACCAAACCTCTCCTTAAGATGAACTTTCTAGATATTTCCAATAATGTTATCTAATAATATTATTGAGGATAATATGAATTATTGCATCGATAATGAAAAATACCGTGTAATGACAATTATTGAAAAACAACAACAATATAAAATATCAACGCAAGCAATTATTAAATCAATAAAAATCTTGAGAAAGAATTATCACTGTAACCATTATTAAGAAGTGCCTTCTTACGTAAGAATCAATAATTGGTGCAATACTGGTGTGCATCTTGTGTTTTAACCACCGCGTATTTTAACAAGATTAATACCAGTAATAACTACGCCATTATTTTTAAACCACTTATATTTGTGCGTTTTCTTCATCCAATCGCTTTCAAGTTATGGGGCCCATAAAATATCGGCTACGTCGTGCATTAATATTCCCGACAAATAAAGAATATTCCACGACCAAACGAATATTCCCTAAACAACAATGAATATTTTATAACCACTTGCTTATTTTGAAATATTTGCGTATTTTACCCATAACTATTCACATTAATCAAATCAACCCTTACTATTTCAAAATAATAAAGAGAAAATTAAATTTTATTAATAATAAGTTGGGGTCTTACAACCTCCCTCCTTATGAAATTTCGTCCTCGAAATTGACGTCGTACTGGTGTTTCAAAAGGTGAGGATACCTCGCTTTCATTTCCGTTTCCAATTCCCGTGTCATTTCCTCTATAGCATGATTCCTCCACAAAACTTTAACTTGTGGTATGACTTTCTTGGCGTAGGACATGCTCCTTCCTATCCAAGATCTTGACAAGTACCTCCTCACGTTAAGTCTTCTATTATCTCGTCCGGGTTCTAACTCTATAACGTGGTTTGGGTCTTTCACATATTTACAAAGTATGATATATGAAACACATTATGAACATGAGACATACTCGGGAGGTAACGCGAGTCTATAGGCTACATTTCCTACCTCGGTCAAGAATTTGAAATGGACCAATAAATCGTGGATTGAGTTTTCCTCTCTTCCCAAATCTTGTAACTCCTTCCATGGAGCAACTCGCAACAACAATACATGATCCCCTACACTAAATTCCACGTCCTTTCGATGAAGATCCGCATAACTCTTTTTTGTCGATCTTGTCGCTTCAGTTTGTATACGTTGTCGAATCATTTGAATCTTTTCGGTAGTCATACGCATCTTAACTCGGGTCCCAACAATAAAATATTTTTGTCGTTTTCTCAATCCGACAATAATTACATTGTTAGGGTCCACCAATGATTGAGTAGTTATGCGAATATTCCCGCTAAACCGAATATTCCCAACCAATCGAATATAATATAACCACTTGCATACTTTGCAAAATTTATAAATACTACCCACAACTATAATATTATCTTAAATTCACACCACAATATTAAAAAATTATTTCAACAAAATTTAAATCTTTATTGATAAAATCTGGGGTCTCACAATCTCCCTCCTTATGGAATTTTGCCCTCGAAATTAGAAGTATGCGTACACGATATGATAAAGAGGTGAGGATACCTTGAATACCTTTATCGTTGAAAACATTAAATTCATCTTTGCAATCCGGCCAAAGATATTCATTAACAATTCATCTTTGCACTACAATTTAAAGATATACAAATCGTAAACCAATAATCTTTGCCGAGACGCGACTTAATAGTATCCGACCACGAATTATCCATTTACCTTTCTTTGGTCAAGGATATTCGTGTTTTCAATCTGATCATGATTATCTTAGAATAATCCTTCGTCATAATCATACCAAGTCCATCTACGCACTACAGGCCATGTAGATGAATTTCAACATAATATAAGCATGAGGATAATGATATAAAGAATCAATCAAATGAGATAAAGGATAAATATTAAACATTTATAATATAATTTATCCAGATTCAAGAATATCCCTTGTTTTCAATCACTTAATAATCTCATAATCTAATATCATTAATATTATAACAATAATTTAATCACTTCTTAAATTTATAAACAATTTATCTTAATTGTTTACGCTTTACCATATAATGCATTTAATCATTCAAAATGCCATACTCATAAGATATCATCACCAATTATCAAATCCTCATCAAAAAAAATATGCATATACTCTATATAGGATTCTACAGCCATAAAATCCTATTTTCAACTTTGTTACTTCACATAACATATTTAACTCATATGTTCGTAATTAAACTATTTTCATGAAAATACCAAATTAGTCAAAAAAATATTTTTTTTCTGGGATTTATCATAATATAGTCCCATAATGAAAATATATTTTTCTCGGAATTTTTAAAATTCATTTACTATTTTTCAAAAATCAATTTCTAATTAATTCCTTAAGAAATTAGCTACCTCAAGTTTAACTCCAAAAATTCCCAAATCTTGGCAGGACCTTACACATGTTAACGTGAGCTTCTAATTTAAATTTCATGGTCATCGGAGTTATAGAACTCCGGTTATAGCGTTTTTCGTAGGAAAAACCTAAATATTGAAATAGTCATAACTTGCTCATTTTAAGTCAGAATGAGCTCATTTTTGGACAGGAGGTACTTTATACCATATACTTTCATGTCCCAAAAGGCCAGAATTTTTCTCATAATTTAAGTGGCCAAAACAGCCCTCTAAAATCATGGCAGTAGCTTTTTTCGGTTTTTGCAGCTTTGCACTCCTTTGCTAAAATCAGTCACACAAAAATCTACAACACCTTTTCCAGTAATTCCACTTGGATTAGTTAGGTAACTCATAGATCTAACTCTAGGACTTGACCACATTCAAAAATTCAAAATATAATAGGAGATATGGTCAATTGAATTTCATGTTACGTTTTTCACCAAAATCTGATTTTCAACTCTTTGTGATTTCTAAGAAACTTTCATGTTTTCACATAATAACCAACATAACTCATCATAAAACTTAATAATACTTCATATACCCATGATTTTCATTAGTCCAATGCTTTTATTATGACTTTCATCATAATCCACGTAAACAGATCCTTTTAGTTGAATAAATATTTGAGGGTTTAAGAAATAGGTTTTTGTACTGGGGTCAATACAAAATTCGATTTCACGCTCTAAGTAGGCTAAGAAGTCTTCAAGAATACGCCAAGAAATTTATTAATAATAGAAATATCATTCAAAACTGTGACTCTCATCCAAGACTTGGATAGTACGTCACATTGATACCAACTGTGACTTCTATCCCTTAACCTAGATAGCACCTCACAATGATACCTATAAACTTGCCATCTTCATTCACGATGTTGCCTACGTAGAAAGTCCGGCTTTGATTGCATTCCACACAAGGAAGTCAACAACGAAAGGTTCGGGGCTCTTTACTTATGGCTTGATATGACAATGATTAATTTTTGGGTTTGGTTACTTTGAATTAAGCGGTATGTGAGGTTGTTATAAATATAAAAGCTAACAACCTTACGAAAAGCATGATGAGTAGTTAACCAATTGATTCCTAAAATCAAAAGGCAAGTATTTTCAAAGAGATAAGATTGACAGTAACGTGAAAGTTTCGATTTGAATCAACAAGATTTATAAGCGAGTGGAGGTAACGAAGGTTTCTCCCAACTAAGTTTAAGCAGGTTAAATCAAAGTCCAATTTCTCTCGAGTCAAATTTAAGCGTTGAATGCAAGCAAGAGAGATAAAATAATGGGTAGCAGGTATCTTATAAGGTATAGACTTATAATTTATAATTAACTAACCGTGCTAACTTCGTTCGGTTTACTCGCTTTTTGAAGTCATGAAAATGTACTTCCTAAAACCAATGACTTTGTTTTGTCCATATCCACCTTTGGTGCCACCGTCCCAGCTAGACTTGACTTTGGTGCACAACAAAATTGAGCTAAATGACCTTCTCTTCTTGCAATTTCCACTTCTATTATCTTTGCCATGATTACCACCGAAGTGGTTACCATTCTTGGCATGATAATTTCCCCCACGATGGTTATCATTATTCTGATAGTCGTTGCCACCAGTATGATTATTATCGTGTTGTTGGTCGTTACCTTTTGTTTGAGCTGAATCAACACTCTCATGTGCTTCATTGCTTATCTCAGCATTTTTAGATGTCATTCTCAAACACTGTCACAAAACAAGGGTTAATTAACATATCATATATTATCCCTATACTCTGACCGACCAATTAAATACCAAATAAACTTAGGTAGGTCATACTAGCGAAGGAATTCCCTATCTCTCCCCTCCTAGTTCTAGTCTCACGTCTTAGCCAGGGATCATATCCCTAAGCTCTGATACCAACTGTGACGCCCCCAAAATTAGGTATACGTCACCCATCTTGAGTCGCCACTTACATGGTACATAAATTCAAATACAACTTACTAATATAACTGTCGTGTACAATACGACATAAACTGTGAGTTTGAATACAAATATTGTTTACTAGATATTATACAAACTCAAAAGGAGTCCTCATTACAACTATTATCACACTATTTCACAGAATAGTGAGGACTACTAATGCTATCCTCTGGACCATTACTTACGTTCCCTCGACTCGTCCAAATTTATGTTCTCATTTTCAAGAAACAATGAAAGAAAGGGTGAGCTCAACTAGCCCAAGAAGAAATATTATGACTAAGATAATGCGAGAATAAATTATCATTAGCCTTCAACAAAGGTTAAACCGATAAAATACAATAGACAACCGGTTTAAGCTGCGGTGAATGTGCAATCCATTAAAAGAGTCAAGTAGAAAATAAAGTCTACTATCTTTTAGGTTTTAAAAGATTTTCATCAATTTTATCGCCGAGACTCAAATTTTAATAAATAAACCACCACATCTAATCATCCCCGCGTACCACGGTCCAAGGATTTTCATCAAATTATCAATGGTTATGACTATACTTAGAATCACCCCGGTCATAATCATACCAAAAACTATCCATCAACGTGCATTACAGTGCACTTCGAGGACTTTTGTCACATCATTTATATCAAGTCGTGATTATACCGAATGATCCCTCGGTCATAATCATACTAAGTTCATCTATGCACGTAAGCCAAAGATAACATAATATAACATGAGGATGATGACAATGACATAATAATTCAATAAAACAAGTTCAAGAATTATTTAATCCATGAATTATTAACGTCAAATTGTCAACATGATCTTTGTTTTAGTAGAGTAAAATTCAAGAATGATCGGAAGAATATTTCCATGAAAAGATATCTTTGGATGAAACGCAAATATCAAGGATATTCTACTAATTTCAAGGAGTATAGAAGTCAAAGTTTTAACCATTTGGGTATAATAAAGAATGGAATAACAAAAGAAATCACCACGCATGCAGTACTTCAGCATAGAAAGGTTATTCCAGCGAGAATAATAATAACGGAACGAAGTCGGTGAAATTCACACAAGCAGGATGTTCAAACAGAATAATAAAGATGGAACGGATCCGATTGTAAAACACGAGATAGGATATTCCAATGAGAATGATAAAGGCGGAACCGGTCGGTGTAAAACACATGCACGAGGATGTTCCAACAGAATAATTAAAACGGAACCAAGTCCGGTGTAAAACACACAAACAGGATGTTCCAACAGAATAATAGAAGAATGTCACCAAGTATAGGTAAATATGGCAGATACTGAGTTATTCCAATGAGAATAAATAAGAATGGAATAACATAAGGATTTCACCAAGTATAGGATATGCCGCATATACAGGTTATGTATAGGGTATACCACTTTTACAGGTTATTCCAACAGAATAATAATGAATGGAATAACAGAAGTTCTCTTCAAGAAGAAAGAATAACACCCCTTACGGGTACAACAAATAATATCCCTTACCTTAGAAGAACTGAATATTGGAAAAGTGAAGTAGCAGAATACTTTTCTTCTTTCTCTCTATAGATTTTCTCTCTATAGCTTCTCTCTATAATTTCTCTCTCTAGAGTTTCAGTGAATTCGTAAGAAAATAATGAAGGAATGAGCTTTATTTATAGGAAAATAGAATGCATAGTAATTAATCCATGATGAGCATCCAGATTGATTTACTTTTAATCTGACGGTCCATATTTAAAGCAAAATCTTTTAAATAAAATATCATATATTCTATTTATATAAAAACATTTTACTATGCAAACACTATACAACACTACGCAAAACACTATGCAACACTTATGCATAATAAAATATAATATATTCTATTTATAGAATAACTTTAATAAAGTATTCTATTTTATATAAAAGATGTTTACATTTTATTACGTTAATAATCTGAATAAAACAAAAGCGTCATTATCGCTATAATAATTCATATTATTAATCGTGATAATGGAATCAAGTTGAGTAACTTCTCACATAAGCATCAATAATCAATACCGTGTGCTACTATGCAACCACACGTATTACTGTACTTTTACTACCGAGTAGTTCAACAGTAACCACGGTAAAACTTCCGTCGTTATTTTAATAAAATATTTTTGTCGTTTTCTCAATCCGACAATAATTCTGTTGTGGGGTCCACCAATGATTGAGTCGTTGTACGAATATTCCCTGCTAAACCGAATATTCCCCGACCAATCGAATATAATATAACCACTTGCATACTTTGCAAAATTTATAAATACTACCCACAACTATAATATTATCTTAAATTCACACCACAATATTAAAAAATTATTTTAACAAAATTTAAATCTTTATTGATAAAATCAGGGTCTCACATTTGCTAACTCTAGATCATGAGTAGGATAATTCCTCTCATACTCTTTAAGTTGTCGCGAGGCATAGGCTATGACTTTCCCACGTTGCATGAGAACACATCCTAACCCTTTCACGGAAGCATATCGTTGAGATAACAAATCCATCCGAACCGGATGGTATTGTTAGAACAAAAGAAATAAGTCTCTTCTTAAGCTCTTGGAAACTCTTCTCGCATTCTTCACTCCAAACGAATTTTGTATCCTTCCGAGTTATTTGAGTTAATGGAGTAGCGATTCGAGAAAACCTTCCACGAATCTCCGATAATAACCAATTTAAGCCCAAAAGCTACGTACTTGATCCATGACTTGGTTGCTTCAACTTTGTATTGCTTCAATCTTGGCGGATCAACAGATACTCCATGTTTCGACACCATCGCGTGCCCAAGGAATGCTACTTCCTCGAGCCGAAACTCGTGATTTCTTCAATTTGGCATATAGTTTGTTTTCACGAAGCCCCCAAACTAGGTATACCTCACCCATTCTGAGTTGTCAATACATGGTACAGAAACAACTACAACTTTATTATTACAACAAGAAAGCGGTGAGTTTGAATACAAATATTATCTTCTGACAATATCTATACTCAAATAAATCATTATCACATTTATTGATACATTATTTTACAAAATGGTGAGAGGACTACTAAACAACTCTCTCTAGAACTTTCATTCCATACCCACTCATACTCTCATTTATATTCTCGCATCACGAGAAAAAATGGAACAAAAGGAAAAGGGTGAGCTCAACTAGCCCGAAGAAGAATCTTATGACTAAGATAATATACAACAAATTATCGTTAGTCTTCAACATGGAAAAATCTAATAGAATACAATAGACAACAAATTTTAAATCAATATTCGCAGCGGAAATAATAATTCAAGAAGAGTTAGGTAGAGAATGCAAACTACTATCTTCTATGTATGAATTTAAAAGTTCATCGTCTATCTTTTATCCTTGTAACATCAATCAATATATATCTGGAATCAAATATTCATCTTTGCACTACAGGCCAAAGATATTCATCAGTTGGTCATGTTCATCTAAACACCTGTTCATCTTTGCACTACAGGCCAAAGATATTCTTCAAAAATCATTCATCTTTGCACTACAGGCCAAAGATATTCCATAATATCATCATTTAAGACTGAAGATGATGAAAAATATTTTTAAATAAACGAATCCAAATTGAAACAAAATGACAAGGATTAAGGATTAATGATTCGTACTTTGTTTTATCCCGTCCAAAAATACCTCAAAAATAATCACAAGTGGTGCAAAATTCAAGAATGATCAAAATATGGATACAATAAAAGCTAGTATCCGAATAGATATTTTTAGACGAAAAGAATTTTTTATTTTTGATGAATAATGTCAGTATTCGTGAATAGTGTCGTATCGTGAATAGTAACTCAGACACCAAAAGTTCCAAATTTGATAAAAACTTCAGGATCAATATTTCAACATAATGATATTAAAGAAATAATATCATTACGAAAAAATAATATCCTTACCTCGAAAGGCGATTCTTAGTAGTTGACACCAGGATATAGGTTATGACTGAAACAGCATAGTATAGCAATACTCAAAGTATACTCAAAATACTCACAAGAATAAACTCGATAATATAGAGAGAAAACTTGGTCAGCGGTGTGATTTTTAATTCTAACATAAGCACCTATTTATAGGAAATCGCTTAGAACACCAAAGCGAAAATTTAATATAATAATATTATATATATTACAAATTCTCTACGCACACTTAGCATCTGAAATCAGCAATCTTAACACATGTTAAATGAGTCCCAACAATGTAAAAAAAAATTTTGTAATTAAAATATTTTAAACTTCCAAAATTAATTATTTTGAACTTCGAACTTCAATAATTCATAATAAATAGCCCTTTTATCAGAAAATTCGAATCTCGTGTAGTTTTATAGGAAATTCAATTCTATACAACTTTGCAGAAGAAAGTTTTTCCAAATTCCAAACAAAATTGGACCAAGAAATCCACAAAGCAAGCGATTTTACAAAGCTATAATCAAATTTCGATTCAATAAATGGGGTCCACCTACATGTTTAACATGTTTTAAACATTTATTGCAACAAAAATACTCTTCCTCCTCGTATACTCATATATCCCACATTCATTGTACACAAATATCACCATTATTATATTATTAAAATATAATAATACATTTAAATGAATTATCTTATCGGAAAAAGATAAAATTTCAATTTTCAACAATTGTCAAATTAAAATTTTCTCTATCTATATCCACATAAAATCAATATTTTCCTCATCATATGAATCAATAATTAATTATTCACAAATAATATTACGAGAATCACAATATTGACAACGGGCGGTTCACCAGGAAAGGGGCTTTCAATAAGAATTTCTCACTTCTTTGCCGCGATTAGGTGACCAAACCTCTCCTTAGGATGAACTTTCTAGACATTGCCAATAATGTAATCTAATAATATTATTCGAGATAATATGAATTATTGCATCGATAATGAAAAATATCTTGTGTAATGACAATTATTGAAACAACAAAGAATATAAAATATCAACGCAAACAATTATTAAATCAATAAAATCTTTGAGCAGTAATTATCGTAACCATTATTAAGTAGTGCCTTCTTACGTAAGAATCAATAATTGGTGCAATACAGGTATGTCACTGCGTGTTTTAACCAATGAAAGTATTTTAACGATGATAATTCTGTAACAACTACGTAGTTATTTTTAAACCACTTATATTTGTGATTCTCTTCATCCAATCGCTTTTCAGTTATGGGGCCCACAAAATCTTCAAGGCACTGGTCGCACGAATATTCCCCGACAAAGCAAGAATATTCCACGACCAAACGAATATTCCCCGACAACAATGAATATTTTATAACCACTTGCTTATTTTGAAATATTTACGTATTTTACCCATAACTATTCACAGTAATCAAATCAACCCTTACTATTTCAAAATAATAAATAGAGAAAATTAAATTTCATTAATAATAAGTTGGGGTCTTACAGAAGATGAGCACTATCTTTACATTTCCATAGAAAGGTAATACCCCCTCCATAGCCAACACTACTTACTGCAAAAACACCATCATAACCCAAACGAGTCTTTATTGAATATAAACGATCACGTGATAACATAGTTTCAGCTAGAAAAATAAAATTAGGAGTATTTTGATAAAAACTGAATAAATCTAAATCTGAATGAGCTAAATTTGAATCTGAATGAGTTGAATCTGAATGAAAAAAGCTGTTTTATAATTGATATGTCTGAAATTAAGGGTGTAAACGAGTCAAACCGGAGCGAACAGAGAGCTACTCGAATTCGACTCGAAATGATAAATTCGTACTCGAATTCGAATTATATTTGAAAATTTCTATTCAGATTCGATTTGACTCGACTCGAATATTTAGTACTCGAATTCGATCCGACTCGACTCTAATATTTATTCAAACTACTCGCGAGCTTCAAATTCAAGCTCGAATTCGAGTCTCCACATAATAACTAGTTTTATAATAAATATAATTATAAATTAAATTTATTATTTTACTTAAAATGAGAAAATATATTTATTATTACACTTTACAAATATAAAATCACAATTAAAATTAAAAACACAACAAAATAATCTTAAACGAGTCGAGTATAACCTTGCTCAGATTTTACTCATATTTTTATTCGAACTATTTTTAATGCTCAGATTTGGATCATATTATTAACGAATCCGAGTCTCGCTCGTATTTTTTCGAGTCGAGCCCGAATCGAGCCCGAACTGTGTTGGCTCGTTTACAGCCTTATCTGAAATATCTGAATGACAAAACTTTCTTATTTTACCCCTCTAAAAAAAATTAAAATTGTTGTAAATTTAATTAATATTACTTAATAAAATAGTTAATATTTTTTTATTATTTTTTAATTTTTTTTACTTCATTCAATTGCTCATTCAGCCATTCAACTAAAAAATTTGACTTAGCCATTTAGCTCCTCCATCTTACCGATTCAGTCATTCAGACCAAAACAAACGCACTGACCGATTCAGCCATTCAGTCCTTCAGCCATTCAACTCTAAACAAACACCCCTTATTATAATAGAGACTACAGAAAATAATGCAAACAATGAAAATATTAAGCATCTATACGTGAGCATTTTCTTCAATATCAATTGAATTATGTTAGTGTTTGCAGCAGAGTGAGCCCATATTTTCGATTACTGAAAACAACATATGAATGTATAATGCTCGAACTAACCCTGACATTATGAGGTTTTAACTATGCATTAGTTCCCTTCTAGCTCATGTCTTCAAGCCTGCTTAATTTCAAGCCATGAACCATTAGAAGGATACATAATTTGATTAATTGAGCTATACCTACAGTCCTACCTTAAAAGAAGAACTTAAGCCAACTGCAATCCAAGCTAATTGATTTAAAGATATATTTAGTTAATCTATAGAACTTCTATGGCTCCATAACACTTCATATAACATTTTAATCAGAACAAAATTGGCAGCGATACAAAGTTAGGGTTTATATTGATATAACTGAAATAAATAAAGTATAACAAAAAAAATCAGCAAAGAATACATACCTGCAAATTTACAATTATGTGGCATTTAGAATGAACTCTATGTGGCATTATTTCAAACACTTCAATGCACCAAGTCAGCCAAAGTAAGTAATAGTTATAGCACCCAATATAGATAAAATATTTTATCAAATTCAAGATAAAGAAATTATAATCGCCAAGACTTGCGTCACCTGATTTTGTTATTTGTTCTCTATCAACTACACAAATTGAGGTCCTGGAACTATTTTAAACCCAAAAGAATGTTGGAGGGAAATGAAGAGATGTCAAAGATGTAGTAAATAGAAATATCATTCAAGAACATATGATTGTTTCATATATAGCAGTATGTCTGATAACCTACATTTAATATCCAATGAAAATTGATTTGTGAATAAAGTGTTCATTGATATTTGAGTGGCAACATAAATAATAATTTATATAAATACAAAAAAATAAGAAGAAGAAAAGAGAGCCAGAGTCTTTGATACAAAATACATAATACAAATATTTTAACAGTAACATACCATAACACCTTATAAGCCAACTATTACAATAGGGAAAATCACATCAAGGATATAACCATTTGAAAGAAAACTCTTAAATCGCAATTATAAACACATTCAGAACATATATATTATGGTATACGAAAAAATAAATTTTTTTTTTTTTGGGGGGGGTGGGGGTGGGTCATAAGCTACTATAACAATCAAAAAACTATAAATTAGCATTTTAAAACCAAACAACAGAAATTACCAAAATTTTCACGACTCAAAGCTTACTCCTACTTTTACATAGAAATAATCCTTTAAATAGAAATCAGAAATTAAAGGACCGTGGAAGAGAAAATGAAATGATAAAGCTATAAGAGTTTTATCTACAGTCCATTACACTAAATTTGAGAATTATTACTTATACTTTTTATATGATAGTAGTACATAATAAAATTATACTTGAGTTTATTAAGAAAGACTTTACCTTTCTTTCTTTTCAGTTTCTTTTCCTCGCTTGATCTTTCTAGCATCCAAACAGAGATTAAAAGTATTATAAAGAAAGCATAAACCTACTTGACCAAAACCAACTAATTTTAAGCTGATATTAAATAAAATTTCGTCAAGTGACTTTTTTAATCAATTCAAACACCCATCAAAGAAATAATTTGTTACCCATTAAAGAGGCTTCGATGAGGTTTTTGGTCGAAAGAACATAATCCATTGGATTGACATTATTCACCATCTTCGATCAAAAGCTTCTGGATCTTCGTCTCATACTATGCATCAGATTTCAGAACACACATCATATCATCTAAAATAAACTACAACAACTATACGCACAATCCAACTTCAAATTAACGCAATAGGAGTCACCAAATTGCACACAAATATAAATGCTACAAATTCAAAAAAAAAAGTAAAAATAAATAATTTACAATTATGTAAAACTATTTAATTTCATGTACAGAATAGTAAAATAAGAAAACTTTTAATTCCAGTATGAGATCTTTTAATGAGGAGATGATGATAAAAAATAATAGGGCTTATATTTTACATGAAAAAGGGAAGAGATTTCGTTTCGAAAATTGGGAATTATTCACTTTCGATCATCGGCTAATCTTCTATACAGACAGTAAGTAGCTTCGTTTAGTAGGGTTTCATCAAAGATTGAGAGGAATAGAAGTCAGTGAAGAAGCGATCGAGGGAAAGAAGAGGAGTCGGTCGCGTGAGTTTTTCAATTGAGCGAGTTAACTCTTAATACTAATAACCTACTTACTTACGATATGAGGCGCAATTTAGATCGACTGAACTTGGTTCATACCTGTGCTGTGTTTCACCAATAAAATTGTAAAAGTTCTCAACAATACAAAGAAAAAACAAGAATGCACTGAAATTGACCTTGTGCCCTTCTTCTTCCACTATATTTCGTTCTTAATAAATAAATAAATAATAATAATTGCCAATTAACTTTTAAATCATGAAAGCTTTATATATTTCTTTAAAAATACCGCATTAGGTTAAGAAGATAGAAGGAATAATTGAGCTTTTGATGTGAAATTCATATGCTGTTAGCTAAGTAAGTGTTTCGTGCGAAGTGTTTCGTGCGAAGAACAAATTTATTTTTTTAAATAAATTATTTTTAGTTCTATATATATATATATATATATATATATATATATACACACACACACACACTAGTAATTGCATGTGCCTGAAGGCACGACGTAACAAAAAATTAAATAAAAATTTGAAAAATAGTACATTATCTAAAGACTTTTTACAACCTAAAATATTTTACAATCAAACAAACCAATTATCAAAAATCACCACACCACCACAATAATTAATTTTTCTTTAAAAATATATATATAAAAAAAATCTAAATCTGTCTACAAAACTTACAAATCATCAATAATAATTTTCATAATTCACCACACCACACCACCACAATAACAATTATTATTATTATTATTATTGTGACGCCCCCAAAACATGTATACATCACCCATCTTGAGTCGCCAAATAAATGGTACAGAACTTAAATACAAACTTAAATATACAACATGAGCTGTGAGTTTTAATACAAATATTATCTTCTAGACAATATTCAAACTCAAAATAAGTCCTCAATACATTTATTATCACACTATTTCACAGAATAGTGAGGACTACTAATGCAACCATCTAAACCGTCAATCCATTCCCCGACTAGTCCCATCTATATTCTCATTTCCTGAAGAGAACAGTGAAAGAAAGGGTGAGCTCAACTAGCCCAGTAAGAAATAATATGACTAAGATAATGCAGAATAAATTATCCTTAGCCTTCAACAGTATAACAACTGATAAAATATAATAGACAATAAATTTTAGATCAACAACTGCAGCGGAATAAGCAATCCATTAGAAGAGTCAAGTAGAGCATAAAATCTACTATCTTCTATGATTTAAAAGATTTATCATCAATTTTATCGTTGAGACTCAACTTAATAAATAATCCACATCATCGAATCATCCCTGAACTACGGGCCAAGGATATTCTTTAGTATCACGACCACGAATTATCCTTGCACTACGGGCCAAAGATAATCGTGTTTTCATCAACGATCATAATCATGCCATAAAACAATTCATCTTTGCACCCTTGGCTGAAGAGAATCCATGACCATAATCATATAAAAAACTGTCCATCAATGCACTACGGGCCATTAAGAACTTTTATCACATCATTTGTAACATTATGGTCATGATTATACCGAATAATCCCTAGTCATAATCATACCAAGTCCATCTATGCACTACAGGCCAAAGATGACTTTCATAACAATATAAGCACGAGGATGATGACAATGACATAATAATTCAATAAAATAAGTTCAAGGATAAATTTTAAAGATTTATAATTTAATTTATCCAGAATTCAATAACGTTCAAATTGCCAACATGATACTGCTTTGTGGAGTAAAATTCAAGAATAATATTGTACCAAAAATGATTTGGACTAAAAACGAATCAATTTTTATCATGGATAGTACCTCGGGTGAATAGTACTCGAGTGAATAGTACCCCGTGAATAGTATTTCAGGAATAGTAACCCCGTGAATAGTACTTCGGCATGAAAAAGTTAAAATTTATTAAGAATGCTCAGATTAATATTTTCATGAAAAGATACTGGATGAAGCACAAATATCAAGGATATTCTACAAATTTCATGGAGTATAGAAGCTAAAATTTTAACAAAACTAGTATAGAATGAAGATCAAAACATAGATACAATCAATGATAGTAACCATAATAAACATCTGGGATGAAAAATAGAAAATTTTATTTTTCAAATTGAATAGTCTCAGTATTCGTGAATAGTCTTGAGTATCGTGAATAAGTAACCCGAGACACAAAAATATAGAAATTTCACAATAAAATTCATATCAATATTTCAAAGATAATGATATTGAAGAAAATAATATCATTTCTGAAAAAATAACATCTTTTACCTCAAAATAATGATGAGTTCGATCGGAATATCGGATGTAAAGCAAAGGAAATTTGTTATGAATTAAGAACTCTCAAAGTATCTAAATACTCACAAAAATACGCTCGATAATATAGGGAGAAAGAAAACTTATTTCTGGTGTGATTTTCAATTCTAACCTAAGCGCCTATTTATAGAAAAAAATGTTATAACGCCATAGGAGACTAAATAATAAAATAATATTATTATTTATACAAAATTTCTACGCATGCCAAGCTAGACCAAAAATTTAGCCACCATAAGTGGGGGCCACCAATTCAGCACATATTTTCTACACCAACCAAAAGTGGGTCCCACCCATAATTTTAATAAAAATATTTTATTTTTTGAAATTTCAATAATTCATAATAAATAGCCCTTTTATCAGAAAAATAAGAATTTTATATCCATTCCACTCGAAATTGAATTCTCTACAACTTTGCAGAAGAAAGTTTTTACAAATTCCAGACAGAAAATATCTGAAATCCACAAACGGATGATTTTTAACACCTTTTAAAATTCATAACAAATCATGCGTTAATTTTTAACGGTTCAAAATTTGTGGACATATACTCAACTTATATATGCATAACATATCCAAAAATCACAACGATCCAACGGTGGGATCAAAATTATAACTCACGCATGATAGCTTTAAGAACCTTCGATTTGATTTTTAATACCTCCAATCCGATAAAATACCGATAAAACACCTCAACATTAATTCCTTCATTTATAACCACATAAAATAAATATTTTTCTATCCATCATTTATGTCCACATAAAATAAATATTTATTTATCATATAAATCAATAATTAATTATTCACAAATAATATTACGTAATCACAATAATGACAATGTGAATAGTTCCCGGAAAGAGGAGCTTTCGATAAGAATTTTTTTCTTTGGTAGCAATTAGGTGACCAAACCTCTCCTCGATGTAACTTTTACAGACATTGCTAATAATGCTATCTAATAATATTATTCAAATAATATGAATTATTGATTTGATAATGGAAATACTACGAAATGATAATTATTGAAACAACAATAATATAAAATATCAACGCAATGAATTATTGAATCAATAAAATAAAATATTGAGCGATAATTCTTCGTAATAATTATTGAGTAAAACTGAATGACTTCTCACGTAAGCACCAATAATCAATACCGTATGCTACTATGCATCCACGCGTATTACTGTACTTTTACTACCGGATAGTTCAACAGTTAACGGTAAAATTTCCGCCGTTATTTTCATAAAAAGATATTTCTGTCGTTTTCTCATTCCGACAATAATTCCGTTGTGGGGTCCACCAATGATTGTGTCGTCGTACGGATATTCTCCGACAAAAAGAATATTCTTCAACCAATCGAATATTTTATAACCACTTGCTTACTTTGTAAAATTTATAAATATTACCCACAACTATAACATTATCTCAAATCCACACCATAATATAAAAAAAATATTTCGAGAAAATTAAATATTTATTCATAAAATTTGGAGTCTCACAATTATTATTATTATTATTATTATTATTATTATTATTATTATTATTATTATTATTATTATTATTATTATTATTACTATTATAATTATTATTAATATTACTATTATTATTATTAATTATTATTATTATAAATAGTATTATTAATGTTATTAATTATTATTATTAATATAATAATTAAAATAATAATAATAATTATTATTAATAATAATTATTAATATAATTATTATTATTTTAATTCTTATAATTATAATAATTATTATTATAATAATAATTATTATTACTATTATTATTACTATTATTATTATTATTATTATAATTACTATTATTCTTACTACTATTATTATTATTACTATTATTATTATTATAATAATAATTATTATTATTATTATTATTATTATTACTATTATTATTATAATTATTATTGTTACTACTACTACTACTACTACTACTACTACTACTACTACTACTACTTTGTTAATATAATATTAATTATTATTATTATTAGTAGTAGTAGTATCATTATTGGTATTATTATTGCTATTTGATTTGGGCAGAAATTTTTAGGAGTGAATTTGATTTGGGCGGGAATTTTTAGTGTTAGATGAAATATGAGCCTTTAGATTAAATTGAAAGAATTAAGATGAAATCTGAACCGTTCTTGTTCTTTGTCAAATGAAAGATTCAAAATAGGTTACATTTTATTATATAGATATAATGATTATAAAATATTTTATTAAAGTTTAATTTCACTTATTATAGAATGACTACAAACTTTGCTCAAACAAATAATTATTAAAGACTTGTAATTGAATTTCAGTAATATATTTATTTTTTGTTGTTTTTAATTTAATATTCAATTTATATAGTTTATAAATTTAATATATAGTTTTATTTTCAATATTTCAAATTTATACATAGTTATTTAGAGTTAAAAAATGGCCTAAATATGAATTACTACCCTGAACTATATGCTATAATCCACTTCAGTGATCAAACTTTTAATTTTGTCAATTAGATGATTGAACTATCAATTTTTTTTAATTTTTTCAATTGAGGCTGTTACGTCAGGAATTACTGACGTGGCTCTTTGGGTAGGCCATTGTTTAGCTGATGTGTAATTAAAAAAAAGTATTTTAATATTTAATTACACAATTATTATATATGAAAGGGCAAATTTGTCAAATACTTAATTAAACCAATTTATAAATAAAAAAGCCTCGGTTATTTGGAACATGCCGTGAGTTCCATGAAAAAAATAGCCGATTTAGATCTCTGCCGCCGTGAAAATCGATGATGGGGATTTTTATGGTCGATGGAGAGATAAAAGGGTGCGGAAGAGGCGAAAATCGATGATGGGGATTTAGGCCATACAAAAAATTTGCCATTTCGCCTCTCAAAGCTTTCCATTTCTTCTCGACTACAAAGAGAGATCCATATGCAGAGCGCAGCACACCCCATTCCATCCACATGTGGAGGGCGCTTTTTCCCTCCACTTATGTTCTCCTTCACCACTTTCTGCATATGGGTTGATTCATCCAGCTTTGCCTTACCACAAGTGTCCTTTTGCTGCTTAGTTCCATCTTTATCTTTGCCAACTGTTGTGTTATGACTATGCACTCCCAATTAATGCGTTACCATCAGTTTCATTAGTCTGCAGGTCCTCTGATTTATCATCTTCCCCTATAATGTCAGGTTTATCTTCTCCAAACTTCTCTTCACTAACTTCTTCCCTAACCACATTTTGCTCATTGTCTTCTGGAGCCTCAGTTTCATCATCCGTTGACATAGAGTGCTGCTGAATTTTGTTTCTAGATTGTGAATTTTGTTCGCCTTCAGAAAAATAGATCTATTTATTTTTCTTTCTGATCTATTTTTCTGTTCAGTTGAAACATCTCATTATGATGCCGGAAGCAAGAGATTGACTATCGAGGCCAGGCGATGTTACAGCAGTGTTCAGTCGTCGCCGGAGGTCGATCGGTAGGAGTTTTTGGCTGCAGATCTTGATCTTCAATTTTGATCGATTTTTAATGGTTTTTAGATTTTGTTGTTTTGATTGATTTGATCAATTTCTGACTGGTTTGGAATTTTTAATTAGTTTTGATGTATTAAGTGAATAGGGCGTGACCATTTTACCTTTCAATATAACAAATATATTTTATCACAATTTAAAAAATTATTTTTTCTATACACATCAGCTGAGATGTCATTAAGATAAATAACGCGTCGCAATTTCGACGTGCGACCTCAATTGAAAAAATTGAAAAAATTGATAGTTCAATCATCTAATTGATAAAATTAAAAGTTTGATCACCGAAGTGGAATATGACATATAATTCAGGGTATTAATTCATATTTAAGCATTAAAAAATCAGTGAAACCTAAAAGCCTGAACTTGGTATTTAATAAATTTTCTGACATAAAATTGTTGTAAATTAATAAGTTACCATCATGATTTTTTGTTTTTAATTGTAACTTAAATTTAATAACTATATATAAGTGAGATTTTTTTCTAACATTGATTAACTAAAGATCTCATGTCAAAAATAAAATTAGTAATTAAAATTTAATCATTAATATATTTTGTAATATATATACACTTTTAAATATTAATTATTATTTTCTCATAATATTTTTAATATATAGTTATTTATGAATAAAATTGTTATAAAATAATAAGTTACCATTATGATTTTAGTTTTAAAATTAACTAAAGTTTAATCACAATATATAAGTCATAATTATTTTTCATATTAATTAGCTAAATGTCTCCTATATTACTCATAATATTTTACCTATATTTTTAATATTTAGTTATTTAGAGTTTAAAGTTGAGTAAAATAAAATTCTAAACATGTTTTTTAAAGTTAAAATTTAGGGAATTACAATTTCAACAAGAAAAAAAATGATATTTCTACAAGTCATCACTCACATGAAGGTGTGGTTCACTTACTATTCATGTGAGGAAAGTCTACGAAAATATCAAAATCTTTCTCGTAAAAATATCAATTCTCAAAATTTATTGTATTCCTAAGTAATTAAAGAACTATAAAATAAAATTATTGTAGAATAATAAGTTAACATTAAAGAACTTTGATTCTCTAACATTAACTATTAATTATTTTTAATAGCTAATAATTTCACAAATTAACTTACTAATTGGACATTAATTATTTAGTTTAATTTTATTATTTCATTATTTATTATTAAAATCTTAAAGATAAACCAAAATCTTCATAACACATATATAAAAGAGTCTCATTAAGTTTGGGGTTTATTATTAGTTATTTAGATTGTTTTAAAATAAATTTAGGGAGACTTTAAAAAGTATTTTAATTGCAATTAAATTTTAAGTCCATACCAAAGATCAAAAAACCAAGTGCGAAGCACAAATTTATTTTTAAATAGCATAAATTTTAATTTTTTATTTATTTTATATATAATGATTATGAAATATTTTAAAATTTTCACAAATTAACTTACTAATACTATGACCATTATGTTTACAAATTTTGCTCGAAAATGGATGATTAATGAGTTAGAGGAATTTTATAAAGAATAAATTTTTTATAAAATAATACTATAATATTAATTATAATTGTATGTAGGGTGTATTTTTTTAAAAGCAAATGTTGTAATTTCATTCTAATACTAATACCAATAGTAAGTTAATTTGTGAAATTCAATTTTTTAATATAAATATCATATATAAAACAAATAAAATATTAAAAGTAAATCTATTTATAAAATAAATATGTGTTTTGCCTTCTTAAAAAAAACTAAAATACTAAGCACTCATGAAACACTATCAAGTATGTCTCTTTTATACATTAATCCTAATTAATTATTACGATTATATATTTTAGTATAACTATATTATAATAATTCTATCGTTTATGTTATAAATAATAATTCAAATTGCTCCAACTTAATATAACTTACTTATATTTCAATATTTAGTTTATGGATAATTATGATAGAATTATAAAATAATTTGTTCTTGTATGATATATCATTGTTAAATATATATCTGTGACGCCTCCAAAATAGATATACATCACCCATTACGAGTTGTCAATACATGTATGTAAACAACTACAACTTTATTATTACAACAAGAAAGCGTGAGTTTAAATACAAATATTATCTTCTGTATAATACCTATACTCAAATAAATCCTCATCACATTTATTGATACATTATTTTACAAAATGGTGAGGACTACTAAACAACTCTCTACAGAACCTTCATTCCATACCCGACTGCATACTCGCTTATATTCTCGCCTCCCGATAAAAATGGAACAAAAAGGAAAAGGGTGAGCTCAACTAGCTCAATAAAGAATATTATGACTAAGATAATATACAACAAATTACCGTTAGTCTTCAACAGGAAAAATCTAATATAATACAATAGACAACAAATTTTAAATCAATATTCGCAATGAAATAATAATTCATTAGAAGAGTTAAGTAGAGAATGCAAACTACTATCTTCCATGTATGAATTTAAAAGTTCATCGTCTATCTTTTATCCATGTAACATCAATCAATATATATCCGGAATCACATATTCATCTTTGCACTCTGAGCCAAAGATATTCATCGATTGGGTCATGTTCATCTAAACACTGCTCATCTTTGCACTATCTGCCAAAGATATTCTTCAGAAATCATTCATCTTTGCACTCTGTGCCGAAGATATTCCATAATATCATCATTTAAGATCAAGATGATGAAAATATTTTTAAAAAGCGAATCCGGTGAAACAAAATGACAAGGATTAAGGATTAAGGATTCGTATTTTGTTTTATTCACGTCCAAAAAATACCTCAAAAAATAATCATAGTGGTGTAAAATTCAAGAATGATCAAAACATGGATACAATCAAAGCTAGTATCCGAATAGATATTTTGGACTAAAAGAAAAATTTTCATTTTTGATGAATAGCAAGTGATTCGTGAATAAGTGTCGATATCGTGAATAGTCAGAGTACGTGAATAAGTAACTCAGACACCAAAAGTTCCAAATTTGATAAAAACTTCAGATCAATATTTCAACATAATGATATTGAAGAAATAATATCATTACTGAAAAAAATAATATCCCTTACTTGAAAGATCAAGACTTTAATTTAAAAACCAGGATATAGGCTATGACTTGAACTTGCACCTTAGAATAGCAATACTCAAATTATACTCAAAATACTCACAAGAATACGCTCGATAATATAGAGAGACAAAACTTGAGTTTACGGTGTGATTTTCAATTTTAACCCAAGACCCTATTTATAGGAAATTCTTAGAAACACTAAAAGCGAAAATTTAATATAATATTAATATATTATATATAAATTCCTACGCACACAATCTATGATCTGAATTCAGCCATGCTTGACAACAAATAAGTCTACCAAACAAATCAAAAACGTTTTATTATTTAAAATAATTAAAACTTCCAAAAATCAATTATTCAGGAATTTCAGAACATCAATAATTCATAATAAATATCCCTTTTATCAGAAAATTCGAATCTCGCGAGTTTTTATAGGAAATTCAATTCTCTACAACTTTGCAGAAGAAAGTTTTTCCAAATTCCAAACAGAAATTGACCGAAATACATAAAGCGGACGATTTTGTGGTATAATCAAATTTCGATAATAAATGGGGTCACTGAGCATGTTTAACATGTTTTAAATATTTATTGCAACAAAAATACTCTTCTTCCTCGTATACTCATATATCCCACATTCATTGTAAAAATATCACCATTATTATATTATTAAAATATAATAATACATTATCTTATCGAGGAAAAGATAAAATTTCAATTTTCAACAATTGTCACATTAAAATTTTTCTCCATCTATATCCACATAAAATCAATATTTTCCTCATCATATGAATCAATAATTAATTATTCACAAATAATATTACGTAATCACAATATCGACAAACGAGGCAGGTTCCAGGAAGAGGGCTTTCCAATAAGAATTTCTCCTTACTGGCCTTGATTAGGTGACCAAACCTCTCCTTAGATGCGAACTTTCTAGACATTGCCAATAATGTTATCTAATAATATTATTAGAGATAATATGAATTATTGCTTCGATAATGAAAAAATATTGTGTAATGACAATTATTCAAACAACAAAGAATATAAAATATCAACGCATCAATTATTGAATCAATAAAATGAAATATCGAAGCGATAATTATCGTAACCATTATTGAGTAGTGCCTTCTTACGTAAGAAACAATAATTGGTGCAATACTGGTAATCTTTCTTGTGTTTTAACCACCGAGTATTTTAACAAGATTAACTTGAATAACCACGCCTGCTATTTTTAACCAACTTATATTTGTCATTTTCTTCATCCAATCGCTTTCAGTTATGGGCCCACACATGGTCGCTATGGCCGTCGCATTTAATATTCCCCGACAATGCGAATATTCCACGACCAAACGAATATTCTCCGACAACAATGAATATTTTATAACCACTTGCTTATTTTGAAATATTTGCGTATTTTACCCTAACTATCCACATTAATCACATCAACCCTTACTATTTCAAAATAATAAATAGAGAAAATTAAATTTCATTAATAATAAGTTGGGGTCTTACAACCACCCCTCCTTATGAAATTTCGTCCTCGAAATTGACGTACGTACCTGGTGTTTCGAAAAGGTGAGGATACCTCGCTTTCATTTTCGTTTTCAATTCCCAGGTTATTTCCTCTATAGCATGATTCCTCCACAAAACTTTAACTTGTGGTATGACCTTTCTTGGCGTAGGGACATGCTCCTTCCTATCCAAGATCATGACAGTACCTCCTCATACGTTAAGTCTTCTATTTATTTCGTGGGTTCTAATTCTATAACGTGGTTGGTCTTTCACATATTTACTGAAATATGATATATGAAACACATTATGAACACGAGACATAATTGGAGGTAACGCAAGTCTATAGGCTACATTTCCTACTCGGTCAAGAATTTGAAATGGACCAATAAATCGTGGATTGAGTTTTCTCTCTTCCCAAATCTTGTAACTCCTTCCATGGAGCAACTCGCAACAATACATGATCCTCACACTAAATTCTACGTCCTTTCGATGAAGATCCGCATAACTCTTTTGTCGATCTTGTGCCGCTTTGTATATCGTTGTCGAATCATTTGAATCTTTTCGGTGAGTCATACGTCTTAACTCGGGTCCCAACAATGTTGCTTCACCCACCTCATCCCAACATATTGGAGAACGACATTTTAAATCCATATAATGCTTCGAATGGAGCCACACCTATACTTGCTCGATAAGCTGTTGTTGTAGGAGAATTCCACCAATGGTAAATACTTATCCCAACCGCCCTTGAAGTCAGGACACGAGTCTTAATAAATCTTCAAGAGTTTGAATAGTCCTCTTTGATTGTCCGTCTGGTTTGGGGATGGTATGTCGAACTAAATCGCAAATCCGCGCCCATAGCTTTTTTGCAAGCTAACCCAAAATCTTGAAGTGAATCTTGGGTCACGATCCGAAACTATGGATACAGGCATGCCATGCAACCTCACAATTTCATTCACATACATACTAGCAAGACGTTCAAGGGAATAAGTCTCCCGTATCGGCAAGAAATGAGCAGACTTGGTTAATCTATCAACAATAACCCAAATAGCATTGATGCTTTGAGAAACCGTAGGAAGACCCGTAACGAAATCCATGGTAATGTGTTCCCACTTCCATTTCGGAATCTCAAGTGGTTGCAACGGACCCTTAGGTACTAGATGCTCCGCCTTTACACGTTGGCAAGTTAAACACATCGAGATAAATTTTGCAATCTTTCTCTTCATATTGTTCCACCAAAATGTATGTCGAAGATCACGATACATTTTAGTACTTCCAGGATGGATTGCAAATGGTGTATTGTGTGCCTCCATCATAATCTTGTACTTCAAATCAGTCGTTAGGAACACAAAGTCTAGAGTGGACTCAAGTATTCCTTCTTCATCAATTCTCGCCTGCGAATAGCTCCTTCTTGTACTTTCTTCTTTATACGCATCATTTCCCGATTCGGTGGCTTGAGCAACCTTAACTTTTTCTATTAAAGTTGGCTTTACGCGTATACTTGACATCATCGCACTCGTTCCGATATATGATCTTCTACTCAACGCGTCGCCTACCACGTTCGCTTTTCGGGATGGTATTAAATAGTGTGGTCGTAGTTTTCAATAGCTCGAGCCAACGTCATTGCCGCATGTTGAGTTCTTTTGAGTGAAGAAATATTTAAGGCTTTTATGGTGCGAATATATCTCCACTTTCTCCCCATATAGATAGTGCCTCCATATCTTTAATAAAACGATTGCTGCTAACTCTAGATCATGAGTAGGATAATTCCTCTCATACTCTTTAAGTTGTCGCGAGGCATAGGCTATGACTTTCCCACGTTGCATGAGAACACATCCTAACCCTTTGCTCAAGCATCGTTTGAGATAACAAATCCATCCGAACCGGATGGTATTGTTAGAAACAGTCTTAGAAATAAGTCTCCTCTTAAGCTCTTGGAAACTCTTCTCGCATTCTTCACTCCAAACGCAATTTTGTATCCTTCCGAAGTTATTTGGGTTAATGGAGTAGCGATTCGAGAAAACCCTTCCACGAATCTCCGATAATAACCATTAAGCCCAAAAACTACGACTTCACCACCGACTTTGGTTGCTTCTAACTTTGTATTGCTCCAATCTTCATCGGATCAACAGATACTCCATGTTTTGACACTGACGTGCCCAAGAAATGCTACTTCTCAAGCCGAACTCGCATTTCTTCAATTTGGCATATAGTTGGTTTTCACGAAGCCTTTGGAGTACCAAACTTAATCACATCAACCCTTACTATTTCAAAATAATAAATAGAGAAAATTAAATTTCATTAATAATAAGTTGGGGTCTTACAACCTCCCTCCTTATGAAATTTCGTCCTCGAAATTGACGACGACGTTACTGGTGTTTCGAAAAGGTGAGGATACCTCGCTTTCATTTCCGTTTCCAATTCCTGTGTCATTTCTATAAAGCATGATTCCTCCACAAAACTTTAACTTGTGGTATGACCTTTCTTGGCGTGGGGACATGCTCCTTCCTATCCAAGATCTTGACAAGTACCTCCTCATACGTTAAGTCTTCTGGCTATTTAAATTCTGGTTCTAATTTATAACGTGGTTCGGGTCTTTCACATATTTACTGATAATGATATATGTGAAACACATTATGAACACGAGACATACTCGGAGGTAACGCGAGTCTATAAAGGCTATGACTTTTCCACGTTGCATGAGAACACATCCTAACCCTTTGCACGAAGCATCGTTGTGAGATAACAAATCCATCCGAACCAGATGGTATTGTTAGAACAGTCTTAGAAAATAAGTCTCCTCTTAAGCTCTTGGAAACTTTTCTCGCATTCTTCGCTTCCAAACGAATTTTGTATCCTTCCGAAGTTATTTGAGTTAATGGAGTAGAGATTCGAGAAAACCCTTCCATGAAATCTACGATAATAACCAAACTAAGCCCAAAAGCTACGTCTTGATCACCGACTTGGTTGCTCTCTAACTTTGTATTGCTTCAATCTTGGCCGGATCAACAGATACTCCATGTTTCGACACCACGCGTGCCCAAGGAATGCTACTTCTCTCGCCGAACTCGCATTTCTTCAATTTGGCATATAGTTTGTTTTCACGAAGCCTTTGGAGTACCAAACTTCAAATGGTGCTCATGATCTTCACGACTTTTAGAATATATAAGGATGTCATCAATAAAGACAACAACGAATTGATCCAAATATTCCTTGAATACTCGGTTCATCATATCCATGAAAGCCGCGAGAGCATTAGTTAATCGAAAGACATGACTAAGAATTCATAATGTCCGTCATCGGGAGTTAAAAGCGATCTTTGGAATATCCTCGATTCTAATCTTCATTTGATGATATCCGAGCGAAGATCGATTTTTGAAAAGAATTGTGCCTCAGAATTGGTCAAACAAGTCATCAATACGAGGTAGAGGATACCTATTCTTGATGGTGACATGGTTCAATTCCCGATAGTCAATACAAAGTCGCATACTCGCGTCTTTCTTCTTTACGAATAAAAGCAGAGCACCCCGAGGAGATGTACTAGAGACGAATGGCGATGTCCAACAATTCACGTAGTTGGACCTTTAACTCTGAAGTTCAATAGAGCCATTCGATATGGGGTTTTAGAAATGGGCTTTGTACCAGTTCAAGATCAATAAAGAATTCAACTTCACGTTACGGGGTAGGCCAGGGAAGTTCTTCAGAAATACGTCGCCGGAAAGTCAATAACAATGGGAATATTATTCAAATTTGGACGTGTCTTTATTCAAATCCATAACATGGGCTAAGAAAGCTTGACATCCGCTTTTTCAATAAGCGAATAACTTTATGATTATATATGATAGTGATTGATTTTAATGGTTTAGTTGCTTGAATTGCATACAACGGGTTGGTTAGGAATATGAAAACTAACAACCTTACGAAAACAATCAATTTTGGCATGATGAGTAGTTAACCAATCAATCCCTAAAATCACATCAAAAGCAAGTATCTTTAAAGAGATAAGGTCAACGGTAAGGTGATGGTGCCAACTTGAATCAAACAAGATTTATAAGCAGTGGATGTGATGAAAGTTTCTCTAACGGAGTTTCCACAGATAGGTCAAAGTCTAATTTCTCCGAGTCAAGTTTAAACGTTGAGCACATGCAGGAGAGATAAATGAATGGGTAAGACCAGGTATCAAGTAAGGTATAAATTTCGCAAGAATTTATAAATAGCTTACCCGTGATCACCTCGTTTGGGTTTCTCGATTTTGACCGATCCACAACAAACGCTTCTTCCGGAATCGTTGACTTTGAATTTTTCGGGATAGTCTTTTGAGTCACCATCCCCATTGAACTAGGTTTCGCCACTGCGTCTGATCTCAAGCGATATGTCCTTCCTTTCCACAATTATAGCATACCTTGAACTGTTGTGGGCGGTTTGAATCGATATGTCCCTCTTTTCGCATTTGTAAAGTATATGATGGGTGGTCGTTCTCCTCCCTTAGAACCGGTTGTTTAAAGACCGTCGTCTTCACATGGTCGTTGTTAAATCTACTCTTTTAAAATCTCTCCCGACTCGCTTCTTCTATTTTCATGGCCATGATTACCACCGAGTGGTTACCATTTTTGTCCGTCTGTTTCTTTCTCCATTTGGTTATCATTATATACGCTGATCGCTATCTCCGGTACGATCACGGTTATGGTCTCTTGGTTGAATATACTCGTTATCTCGCTCTAACAATTGAGCCCCATTAACAACATCTGAATAGAGAGAAAATTTATGAGAAATGAGATATTGTCGTATCTTAGGGTTTCAAACCTCTCGAAACATCCGCGTCATCGTTCCTCATTCTCCACCAAATGAGGTGCAAACACGGATAACTCGCAAACTTTGCCTCGTCTTCGAGACACCGCTATGTTGTTTTGTTCTTGTCGATGAACTCCACTTCCTTCATATGACGAACACTTTTCGGAAAGTATTTGTCATTAAATAGCTTCAAACGTATCCCAAGACATCTTTGAGAGTGCGGTTTGGATGAGTACGCTTCATGACTCCCACCGATAGTCGCCTCGCCACGGAACATAAAGGTGGCGAATGGAACCTTCTGTTCTCCGTGCATCCCAAGACATCGAATATCTTGGTAATTTTCTTGACCCATGTTTCCGCCATGATCGGATCGGCTTTCCCTTAAATTCGGTGGTCCCAACTCTTTGAACCGATTGGTTTGTGACAACCCATGAATTGCTATCATTTCTCCTCTGTATTTTGAACACGAAGTCTCCTCAAATGCGATTTTGCATGAATCGCAAAAACTTCTAAACATCCCCTCGTTCATCATCGCTTTCGATGGTGTTGTTCATGGGGAGAAACATTGCAACACTGTTGCACGTTCTCCTCGTTGGTAGTCTGAGCGTCTCCACGATCTCATTTCCATTGTTAATATTCTCAATCGACATTCTCAAATACCGTCATAAAACAAGGGTTAATTAAGGAAATCAATATATCACATAATATCCCTATATCTTGACCAACTAACAAATAAGCTTAGGTAGGACACACTTTAGCGAAGGATATACTCGTCTCTCCCTCCTAGTTCTATTCCCCAATCTCATGGAGATCATATCCTAAGCTCGATACCAATTTGTGACGCCCCCAAAATAGGTATACATCACCCATTCGAGTTGTCAATACATGGTATGTAAACAACTACAACTTTATTATTACAACAAGAAAGCGTGAGTTTAAATACAAATATTATCTTCTGATAATATCTATACTCAAATAAATCCTCATCACATTTATTGATACATTATTTTACAAAATGGTGAGGACTACTAAACGACTCTCTCTAGAACCTTCATTCCATACCCAGACTCCTACTCGCTTATATTCTCGCCTCCGAGAAAAATGGAACAAAAGGAAAAGGGTGAGCTCAACTAGCTCAATAAAGAATATTATGACTAAGATAATATACAACAAATTATCGTTAGTCTTCAATGGGAAAAATCTAATAGAATCACAATAGACAACAAATTTTAAATCAATATTCGCAATGAAATAATAATTCATTAGAAGAGTTAAGTAGAGAATGCAAACTACTATCTTCTATGTATGAATTTAAAAGTTTATCATCTATCTTTTATCCCCGTAACATCAATCAATATACATATGGAATCAAATATTCATCTTGCACTTCTGAGCCAAAGATATTCATCGATTGGTCATGTTCATCTAAACACTGTTCATCTTTGCACTACTACCAAAGATATTCTTCAGAAATCATTCATCTTTTTGACTATGAGGCCAAAGATATTCAATAATATCATCATTTAAGACCGAGGATGATGAAAAATATTTTTTAAAGAAACGAATCCAAAGTGAAATAAAATGACAAGGATTAAGGATTAAGGATTCAGTACTTTTGTTTTATTCATGTTCAAAAATACCTCAAAATGATCATAGTGGTGTAAAATTCAAGAATGATCAAAACATGGATATAATCAAAGCTAGTATCCGAATAGATATTTTGGACAAAAAGAAGAAATTTTATTTTTAAATTGAATAGTGTCAGTATCACGTGAATAGTAACTCAGACACCAAAAGATAGAAATTCCAAAAAAAAACATCTTCACGCTTACATTAATAGTACTCGTGAATAAGAACTCGTGAATAAGTAACTCATGAATAGTAACTCGTGAATGAAAGAACTCATGAATAGTAACCAGAGCACATGAAAAAGTTCCAAATTTGATAAAAAGTTCCAACCAATATTTCAGCATAATGATATTGAAGAAATAATATCATTTGAGAAGAAAATAACATCCCTTACCTCAAAAGATTAGTACTTTAGTTGGAATCTGGGTATATAGTCTTTGAAGGGAACTTTTGACCGTCTAACAATACTCAAAGTATACTCAAAATACTCACAAGAATACGCTCGATAATATAGAGAGAGAAAACTTCAGTTTCTGGTGTGATTTTCAATTCTAACCTAAGCACCCTATTTATAGGAAAATGCTTAGAACACCAAAGCAGAAAATTTAATAAAATAATAATATTTCTTAAAAATATTCAAGCCCACCTTAGAAATCTGATTTCAGATCATTTATAACACATGTGAGCCACTCAATTACAACAAAAAACGTTTTTCTTACAAAAAAAATATTTTAAACTCCAAAATCAATTATTCCTAATTTGAACTTCAATAATTCATAATAAATAGCCCTTTCATCAGAAAATTCGAATCTCATGAGTTTTTATAGGAAATTCAATTCTCTACAACTTTGCAGAAGGAAGTTTTCCAAATTCCAAATAGAAATTGACCGAAATCCACAAACGGACGATTTTACGGTTTATAATCAAATTTCGATCAATAAATGGGGTCCAATGAGCATGTTTAACATGTTTTAAACATTTATTGCAACAAAAATACTCCTCCTCCTCGTATACTCATATATCCCACATTCGTTGTAAAAATATCACCATTATTATATTATTAAAATATAATAATATATTTAAATGAATTATTTTATCAGAAAAAGATAAAATTTCAATTTTCAACAATTGTCACAATAAAAATTTTCTCCATCTATATCCACATAAAATCAATATTTTTCTCATCATATGAATCAATAATTAATTATTCACAAATAATATTCTGAGAATCACAATATCGACAAACCAGTGCGGTTCTCAGGAAGAGGGGCTTTCCAATAAGAATTTCTTCTTCTTGCGCGCAATTAGGTGACCAAACCTCTCCTTGTATGAACTTTCTAGACATTGCCAATAATGTTATAATATTATTCGGATAATATGAATTATTGCTTCGATAATAAAAAATCTTGTGTAATGACAATTATCAAAAACAATGAATATAAAATATCAACGCAAAGAATTATTAACTCAATAAAATACCGAAGCGGTAATTATCGTTACCATTATTGAGTAGTGCCTTCTTACGTAAGAATCAATAATTGGTGCAATACCTGGTAATCTTCTTGTGTTTTAACCCATTTAGTATTTTAACAAGATTAGCTTGTAATAACTACGTCGTTATTTTTAAACAACTTATATTTGTCGTTTTCTTCATCCAATCGCTTTCAGTTATGGGGCCCACACATGCGTATTGCTGTTGGTCGTGCATACGAATATTCCAAACGCATCTTAATATTCCACGACCAAACGAATATTCCCAAACAACAATGAATATTTTATAACCACTTTGCTTATTTTGAAATATTTGCGTATTTTACCCTAACTATCCACATTAATCACATCAACCCTTACTATTTCAAAATAATAAATAGAGAAAATTAAATTTCATTAATAATAAGTTGGGGTCTTACTGATTTTCCAATAAGAATTTCTCCTTCTTGGGCCAAGTGATTAGGTGACCAAACCTCTCCTTAGATAGAACTTTCTAGACATTCGCCAATAATGTTATCTAATAATATTATTAGGATAATATGAATTATTGCTTCGATAATGAAAAATATTGTGTAATGACAATTATTGAAATAACAATGAATATAAAATATCAACGCAAAGAATTATTGAATCAATAAAATAAAATCTTTGATAAAGTAATTACTGTAACCATTATTGAGTAGTGCGCCTTTACGTAAGAATTAATAATTGGTGCAATCACTGGTGTCTTGCTTCGTGTTTTAACCAACCGAGTATTTTAACAAGATAATTCTGTAATAACTACGCCAGAGTTATTTTTAACCAACTTATATTTGTCGTTTTCTTCATCCAATCACTTTCAAGTTATGGGGCCCACATTATTGGTCGCTGGTAAGTCGCACGAATATTCCCACAGATTTAATATTCCACCACCAAAACGAATATTTTAAAACAACAATGAATATTTTATAACCACTTGCTTATTTTGAAATATTTGCGTATTTTACCCTAACTATCCACATTAATCACATCAACCCTTACTATTTCAAAATAATAAAATAGAAAATTAAATTTCATTAATAATAAGTTGGGGTCTTACATAATCGATCTTGATTATATATTTAACAATGATCCATAGGTATTTTAATTAGGTTTATGAGAATCAATATAAATAAAGGACTTTTATAAGAAATAAAATTGTTATTTAATAATAAGTTACTCTAAGGTGGACGTTTGTTACAAGTCATCTAAAGTGGTTATCTTAGACATCCAATAATGTGAGTTGCTCATCTTTATAAATCGTGTTTGTTACATTAGTAATTTTACATTTTCGGTAATCGTATATACTTATACAGTATCAAAAATTTTGATAATCAATTGACAAAAAAATATATGTGATAATCTGAGATTACCACAGTCGTCATCTTGAAAATTTTATTTAGACAAAATATCCTTTATATTTAATAATTAGGACACAAATATCCTTATTAGTCACAATTAATATTTTTTTTTAAATTTTTTGGTTTTTTTGTTTGTCGTTATGTTTAGTTTTACTAAAGTAATTTATTGTATATACAAAGTATATAATGTCTTTTATTATTTATTATTATATGTTTAATTTATTATTAACGACATACATGGAAATTTTGTACTTAATAATTGAATAAATTAGGAATTGTTATATATATATATATATATATATATTAAAATTTTAATACAATTACTAAGTAATACAAAATTAATTAGTTCGATAGTAATTTGATAATTGTTGACTACATTTGACAATAATCATATGGATGAATCATTCAATTAAAATTAGTACAAGAATATTTTAATAAAAGACCAATATTAAAAAAAATACATAATAATCTTGAATTCATACAAAACACTCTCAATAACAATTATCGGAAATCACATATCTTCTACCAAACACAAATAACACAATATAATTATTATTTTTATTACTGATAATCAAATACCCAACAATCTGTGTTTAGATAGGTATCCATCATGACTTGTAACAAATATCTCCAAAAGTTTTTTTTTTTATGATCATAAATAATGTATTGGTTATAGTTTAATTCTAGGTTTAAAATTGTTTTAGTAGTAGTTGATAAAATAAAATCAAGAGATTCTAAGAAATGTTTTATAAGCACTGAAATTCTAGTCTCATACCAAAGAAGAAGCTCCAAAAATTTAGTTTTTCCTTATTATATATGTATATAGGTCAGTAAATAGAAAATCAAATTTCAAAATTACAAATAATCGACGTGATTGAAATTTACGCTAGCCTATCTAGCCGACACTTCTGCCTGCAATAACATTTTCATCCTCGATGATTCTTTTTAGCAATCACACAATTATTCATGTGGCCGGCCTGCCATATACATGATGAAAGAGAGGAAGAGAATGGGGCCAGTATAGTATATCTAATGCCCACTTCTTATACAGAAGCCTCATTGGCAATTCATGAATCAATAATAAATCATATCATTAGAGCTCTCATATTCTCACTTCTTGCTGCTGTTGTTTCACATTTCCCTTTGTTGCTGTGTACGAACGATGATAATTACATCGGAAAAATCCTTCATTTTTAACTTCTAATACTTGGTTGAATTGGGTTGATTGGCTGTATAACTCGAACAAACAGCTTCGACAGATAACCTCTTCAACACATTGGGACACGGGTCTGCTTGGAAATAAGTATTAGACGCGGTGACCTCACAGTTCTCCCTCCCTATGCACATCTGTATGGTAGTTATTTAGAAACAAAATCAGTATAAGAGTTTTAGAATGCATTGCATGGCATAATTCATCATGACAAGTTAGAAAAGAGAACTCTTCATGTTAGGGAATTACCTTCTCTATGATGGCATAAGAGTTCGGTGAATGGCAAGCTCCCTTCTGAAAACTTCCACAACTTCCCAAAGGAGTCCCAAAGCTTGCAAACTTAATGCTTGATATCGACTGCCCTGGTGCACAACGCAGGTGAAGGTTCACCTGAAGAAGCATTTTTTCTTCACCAGTGTCCTCAATGTGCCAATTCTCAACAGTTGGGTGGTGCTCAAATGCATCAGCACAAACACCTCCTGTTGTTCTTTTCACAAGAGATATCTTTGATGCATCTCCACCTAGTTCTTCAAAAAGTACCAGCAGATTTTGTTTTGGCTTCAACCAAGACCTGGGTACGTGATACCTGATAACCCCAAATTTTATAAGAAACTAGTCAAAAAAAGGTCCGAGAAACTGAACTTTACCAAGATCTCAGTGTAATATTAGAAAGGTTAATCATTTACGCAGTTTTACCATCTTTGAGTTGGTTGACCGCATCCAAGTTGGCATTTGGGAGCACGGTAAGTCCCAGAATACTTGCAGGCACCACACTCACCTTTTGCATATGCCATCCAATATCGTCCTATGCTTTGCCCGTTGATCCACACTTGACCCTTTCCCATGCTTCTCATGTCCAAGGCCAGTGGCTCATTTCCTCCTGGCGCATCAAAGTAAGCCTGCAGCGGAAGGTTACTTCAATGCTGAAGTCCAGAACAAACTTTTTTCACATGTTCTTGGTGTTAATTTTACCTTATACCATGTCAATGGCTGCTGGCCTCGGTTGACTAATGACCCTCCAATCCACTCAACAGCTGATACTCGGCTGGGAGAGACCAAATTCATTGCCTCTCCTCTGAGACCAACCTATTCCAAGGAAGATTACTGTAAGACAATGATGCATGGTTGCGAGTACTAACAATAGACCACTTATATTTTGCCGTACCTTGTAGCTCCATTTCTGCCATGATAGGTCCCTCTTTCCCTGGTCGAGACCTTGCAGTGAAACTGGTCCCATGATTCCTGTATTCCAAGTCTCAAAGTGCAACCCAATGTTCTTCAACAAGAAGGATATTTTTTTAGTGACTAAAATAACTCACTCTGGAAATGAGTGCAATGGTGAATTTTGAGTAAGATAAGTTGTGATTCTTCTGCCCTATAATAATGGTTTATACCATAGCAGTTAACCCTTTTCTAGAAGAGTTAATGATGTTTCTGCAAATGAAGCTATTGGCAGAGAACTCACTGGCAATCCAACAGCTACGCTGAGTAGTGCAATTTTATTTGTTCCAGCGTGCAAGTTGACTGGTCCAGTAAATGTGAATCTCATATTCTCCCGGGTACCATAGGCAGACCCTGTAAATTAAACTATGAATTAGTACTATGATGCCTTGTACTAATTTTGTCACACTAAAAAATTAAGTGGTTAGGAAAGTCCATAGAAAAGATCATCCGAATCTAGTCATTGAACTGAGACGATGTAATCAATCATAGAACCTGAAAGCTGCCCATTGATAAAGACGTGTACTGCGTGGCCTCTTGACTGCACGGTGAGAGTGGGCTTTTGTCCTCCTCGCAGAAATGATTCTGACGAGCGAATGTCAACACTGATTTGGAAAAAAAGTTGAGTCAAACAGAATTATAATGTCATGTTGTCTTGCATTTCTTATTTTACCCCTTGATAACTCTTAATCATACACAAACCCATAATGTTTCAAAATGTATTTATATCTATTACTACTGCAGTAGTTTGGGTTAAAGATCATCTTCATTTCTTTGTCAAAGTTTGTCCCCATTCTGCTAAGAACAGCAATATGGAAGCCAGAGAGAGGCCATAAATAGTAATCAAATATTGCATATGGTCAAGAGAGTCTGCCCCAATCTGTAAATTATTCCCAGCCTTAAAAGAATCTTTCATGGTACCCCTTTGACCCATTGTTTTTCATTAAGTCTATCATCTCATATGGTTGATAGGAGGTAATGTAGAAGAAGGTTCTTGGTCCAACAATTGGCAATAAAGCAACTTTGGGAATAAGATTTCATGCGATAGTTAATAACAACGCACCTTGTCATGTACCATAAATAATCACTGTTATCTCTAGTAATATTTAGCTGCTCCAGAAGTCCTGCCGCGGTGAATGTTGAACTTTTACTTAAAGACAAAATATCTTCATCATAAGTCTGCCAAGAGTGCAAGGCAGAACTTGTTGGCATCATTTGCATCAGTGAAGTTTGAGATTTGACCTTGATAATCACATGGCAATCATATGATTAATTTCTTTGCAAAAGGAAGTAACAAATGTTCAAAAAATAGAGCAACATGGTCTTTCAAGGTCAGAACTGACATGATATAGAAAGGAGGAATAAGGACTTCAGAAATTACATATAGTTTATACAAGCCCATTAAAATTTTTATTTTGTACTACAATGCAGTAAGACCTATTAAAACTCTACTTACTTTTGCAGTGTTAAAGACTACGTTTCTGCAATCAGGAAGGATGCTGACAGACCAAGGAGGTAAATTATAGTGCATATTATTGAACATCACCCTTGCAGCAGAGTTGCTATTGAAATTTGTGAGAAAAGCTGCACAATTTCTGTGACCTTTAGAGAATATGTGGGCCTGGAAAATTATCTCAATTGAGTTAGAAGTAGTCATAAATTGGATTATCTGAGATGGGAATTGTCAAATTACTCAACGGAAAGAAATATTCATATTATAAATGGACAACCTGCTGAGATTTTCCTAAAGAAATAACAGTGGGATCTGAAGAAACTAATGCACTTTCACATAGTTTAATAGTTCTATGGAGCTCCTTTAAGTGGCCATATTTAGGTTCCCTGACCAGACCTGAAGACAGTGTAAGTAGTCATTAGTCTCATATTCAAGAGCATTTATATTGAAGCAAAATTATTGTGAAATTATGAGGAAGGGAAATGATGGCGTCATAGAATTTATTGAACTGAAAAAGATTTTACCTTGGTAACAGAATACGGAATAATGTCTAGAAGTTTACTCAATTGCTGGAAATGATATGAAAATTGTATGGAAATTTAGTAACTAATGAAAGGTAGTATTTAAATAAAATAGACGTGCTAGTAGATGCTGCGGTCATTCAAGAATTATGATGTAATTCAGAAATTTTTCTAAAGTTTTCTCCACTCTCATGGACAACTTGTGATTACTTTGACAATTATGCATATGTAGAGCATTTCAAGAAACTCTAAGAACTGATGCAATCTTAGTATTCTCACCATATTCATCAATTGGAGCATCATAATCATAACTTGTTGTGATGAAAGGACCTCCAGCACTGCGACCAAAGTTGGTACCCCCATGGAACTGTCAGGAGCAGTAAGCATGTTAATACTGAACTAAGCTTTGGTAGTAAGTCTTGAAAGATAAGGAACATAACCATGTGTGACTAACCATGTAGTAATTAACATATGAGCCACCCTTTAGCATAAAACGAGCTACAGCGAATGCCAAATCTTGAACTGGTCGCTGGTAAATCGGCCCACCAAATTCCGTGAACCTTATCATTTGGATAGAATAAGAAAAAAGAGAAGTATAAGAATCGATAAATGATGGGAATATATTTGAATCTCATGTATTCAATTCAAAGGTATTAGTTAAGACAATGTACCAGCCACTCCACGCCTCTGTCCACATTTTGGGCTTGTAAGGTCTGTTTGGCAAAAATGAATCACAATAGAATCCATTGCATGCATTTATCTGTTGTGAAGATGAAACAAGAAACAACTTACACTTTGCATATTGAGTCCAATTTGTAGCTTATTGACGTAGAACCTCTCACAATGACTTTTAATCAACAGAGATGATGACAGCATGAAAATCAATTGAACAAAAAGGAAACTGATGTTAGATCTAGTTAGCTTAGATAACAACTCACAATAGGGTCAGGTGCATCATCTTCCTTGCACATCACCCATGGAACTCCTGTATCGAGTCCAAGAGCCATCTTTGCAGCCCAATTTATGTATGATGCACCGGCAGCACCAAGTGCATTTCTTTCCGCCCCATACTCATTCTCAATCTTCACAATCAATTTCAAAATGCTAACTGTCAGAGCTTATAACAATCAACAGAAGCATCATGCGAACAAAAATTTCATACACGTGTGATAAGTCATACTCTTAGAAGAGCAGGATGACTCAAACCTGTGATAAGATGATAGGGCCACCCTGTGACTCAAATAGTCTTTCGCTCTTCATCATCTGAACAATTTTCTGGGTGAACCCTTGCATTGCAGCCTTTGACACCACAAGATGATTAAAAAATTAGCAACTAATTTTTATTAAAAAAAATAATTATAAGTATTATATAAGATCAAATTATCCCTTCCCTCGATACACCTGTCACCCAAAGTGTAAAACAAGAAACAGAAACCACCATTATAACACATTTAAACAAAAACATAAAGACGTCCACTCCCCAATATATTCTCAATAATGTCTGTATGCTCTAATACCCTCGATTAGGAAATGTAATAAAGCAGTAAAATAGAGGGATGAGAACCTTGAATGGCCCATTATCTGTTCTGAAGCTAATACCAGGAACATACTTTAACCATACAGGAAACCCCCTGCATCAAAAGGGAAAGAAGGACCACTTTGTCAATCTACCAGAAAATTTGAATCTCAATTTCTAAAAACATAAACAGAAAAACAAAACAGACACTCAAAATCAATCCTTTCCTCAGCAGAATAGTTATATGAAAAGGGAAATAGATGTAAGAAAAATTAAATACCCAAAATTCCATTCAGCACAAACATAAGGTCCAATCCGGAGATGAACATAAAGCCCAACTTTTTGTACCGTCTTTATAAACCGCACAAGATCATATCTTTCCCTAAAATCATACTGAAAATTCAAAACAGCAACCGTAAGAACATCATTAATTAACTAATTTCTGTTTGTGAAAGCAATAATTAAAAGTGAAGAGAGTTAAGCAGAGTATAATTGAGAACAAGAAGTGAGCTAGCTAAGACACTGACATTGCCCGGGGAAGGCTCATGAACATTCCAAAAGACATAGGTATCAATAACATCTAATCCTCCAATTTTAGCCTTCCGAATTAGATCTTCCCACATCTGCAATAATACCCATTTCATCAACATTATAAAAATAGTTCACAAAATAGCCAATCTACAACGTATTAGATATATAGATATATAGAGGGAGGGAGAGAGAGAGAGAGAGAGAGAGTGGGGAAATACTTCGGGGGTGCTTCTGGGATAATGAATAGAGCCAGAGAGGAGGATTCTCCGTCGCCCATTAATGATGATCGCCTTCTTATCATATGTAACGCTACATTGGATCAACTGAGCAGCAAATAAGAAGGCGAATAATGTCAAGAAATAGACCAACTTGGAGACTGAGATAATCTCCATTTTTCTCTCTCTAAAACTCTTCCCTTTATTTCTTATTCCAAATCTTGTATGTATGTGGAGGGAGGGAAGGAAGTTTGAAAGAGAGAAAAAGCAAAGAGAAGTGATGAGGGAGGGAGGGAGGGGGTTGGAATGTGTGGAAATACAGAGAGTTGTGATCTCTCTTTACTTATTAATGCAACTCTGCAGCAGTGACAGCAAATAAGACTATGTTATGCTCACACAGTCACACAGTACAGTTAATATTCTAGTTAGTTAGTAGTAGTACTAGTAGGGAGTAGTATTTTGTTTTCCATAAATGCACCCTTGAATTCGGAACTGGTTGGAATTTTTATTTTATTTTTTATTTTTTACTAGTAAAGTTCAAATATCAAAAGATGAGTATTATGTATATAAGTTGGTTTCCCCAGTCCCCATTTTCCATTTTTTGGCTTTATATTTTTGTGGAAAGCTGTATTCAGCTTAAATTGTTAGCAAAAGTCGTTGGTTTATATACTTTGTGGTTTTAATGATGACAATATTTATATGGGATTAATTGGCTTATAATTTAATTTAGTAATGTTAATCAAATATTTTCATACATATTAATATAATAGTTTGAATGAGTTATTGCATGGGTTAATACTACACGTTATTTGCTAACCCACAAAAGTTAATGCAGTTTAGAGTAAGTAAATCAAGTTGGTTTATTTTTGTCTCATACTTTCTATGTTTAAATCTAAATTTGTTTTGTTACGAGACTAATTCAAATATGAAGTGAAGTATTTTAAGGAGATTGAAAATCAAGTATTGAATTTATAACAGGTATGTGCAAGCTAGAATTTATATCTAATCTGTTTAAAATTCCTTAAGTTTCTCATATTTATTTGTTGGATTATATTCTTCCAATATAGATATGTTATCTGTTATATACATATATTGTTTTACCAATTTACGTGTCTTAAAGATCTTTTTAGGAATTGGTATATTTAAGGACTCTTATTCAAGTTGGAACAATAGTTAATTTTTTAGAGTCTTGCTAACAGTAGTTGCTATTTTGAAGGAAACATGTTAACAGTCAATAGGACTCTTTCAACTGGTCTTTATATTTTATTTGATTACTTCTCTTATCTTGTGAGGCTGTTGTTCATCTCCTATTAAAAAGTAAATAGTCGTTGCTGGATGAATGGAACGTTACTTGTCATAGCCGTTGCTCTCTTCTTTATATATTGTTTACTCGGCTTCATGAAGGAACACAAGACTACTGATCAGAAACTCTTCAAGTTATTCAGGAAACAAATCATCATATCACTATTTTAGTCTTGTGGTTTACAGTGTTCTTGTATCCTTTATTTCAATATCTATTGTAAACATAGTAGTACAAATCTAGGATTGGCTTGGGGGTTTTTATTTTAGTAATACTCGATCACATCAACGAAGTTTTCAAAGTCTCAGAGGTGAGAGGTGTTGCAGAGGTGCAAAGGGGGCAGAGGTGTCCAATCGATTGTCGTTGTAACAGGGAGTTTTTATTTACTTTGTAATTGCTGAGTATTATTTTAATAAAGTGAGTCTCCAATCTTAGTTGGGATTGGACGTGGATTAGGCTACTAGACTAGAGGATAGGGGCTAAACCACGTAAAAAATCTCGGTGTGATTTACTGTTGTTTTGCTTCTGTTTTTTAGCCTCTATATTCTGCAGTTTTTGTTTGTGTCAAAAAAGTTTTACACTAATACGGACAGGTATTAGCTGTCCGTTTATAACAGACGAAGAATATAACTAATACGGACAGACCGTCCGATTATAGCCTGCTATAGTAAACTTTGAAAATTGGCCACTGTAGATCACTTCTGAGTATTTACACCTATTCACCCCACCTCTAGGTGTGTTTAATTACAGAATTTCATTTGGTATCAAAGCAAGGCTCTACTAATATTGATCTTTGCAGGTCGTAGGGGAAAATCCTATGGCACACCTTTATTTTCAAGAAGGTCAATCCACAAGCCGACCACCTCTGTTGATAGGAAGCGAAAACTTCAACTTTTGAAAGTTCAGAATGAAGATTTTTCTTAAAAGAGACCCATGGGAATGGTGGGTAGTTGAAAATGGACCTGTTATTTCTAGACATGATGATGGTAGACTCAAGACTCTCATGGACATGGATGAAAATGAAAGCTACATGTTTTCTTACAACTCAAGAGCCATGCATGAACACCTTGCTAAGCGGAATGGTCCAAGATGAAATTGATAAAGTATCATCGTGAAACACAACAAAAGAAATGTGGGATACTATAATGACAAGCCACGAAGGTACATCCAAAGTAAAAGAGGTGAAGTTAAGTATGTTAATGCAAGACTATAAGCTATTCAAGTTAGAAAAGGATGAAACAATTAATGAAGCTCGAGGGAGATTTCTCACTCTTATAAACTCTCTAAGTATGCTCGGCCGAAAAATTGATCAAAGGGAGATAAATAGAATGATACTTAGAGTCATGCCCAAACGGTTTGCACCGAAAGTCACAACTCTCCAAGACTCACCAACAATTAGTACGATGGAAACTCTTACTTTATTTAGAGAGCTTGAAGAATTCGAAAATCAACTAAAGAGGTATGATGAAGAGGATGAAGCACCAATAAAGAAAACGTTGGCACTTCAAGTCGAGAGCAACAATGAAAGTGATCACGAAGATCTTGATGAAGAAATTAAAATGATCTCAAAAAAACTCAAGAGCCTACTACAAAGGAAGAAACAAAGGAAAAATCAAAAAGGTAGCTCAACTCTAGTGAGCAAGTCCGAAACGAAACAAGAAGAAGAAAATGTCCAACTCTGTTTCATAGGACTAGAAGATGATGATCAACTTGAGGTAACAAATTTTTATAAAGCTTTTGAAATATCTATGCCTGATTATATTGCTTTACAAAATAAAAATCAACAGCTCAAAAAGAAAAGTGCTTATTTTAAGAATTGTGTAGATGAGCTAATAAATGAAGTTAAGTCGCTTATTAAAGACAGAAAAGAAAATGAATATCTTAAAAATGAAAATGAAGTGTTAAATGAAAATTTGAAAATGAGAGATGCATGCATAGATGCTTTTAATGATGGGAAAATGATGAATGTTCAACATGATAATAATATAACAAATGCAAAAATAGCATCTTTAAAAAATGATCTTGCTAAATTTGTGCAAGGAGAAGAGAATCTAAATATTATGTTAGGGGCACAAAGGTCTAGTCTTGATAAACAAGGAATTTGGTATAATCCTATGAAAAATAGAACTAATGATAATATCAGAATGATTAATAGTAAACCAAGGTTTAAGCCACTTTATTGTTCTCCGTTTGTTACTTGTAAAAAATGTGGTTTTAAAGGTCATTTTGATTCTAATTGTAATAAAATTAGAATAAAACAAATTTAGGTAAAGAAATGTGATTTATATGCTACTAACCCAAAAGGACCCAAGAAGATTTGGGTACCAAAAAGGTAGAGACTATTTGTTCATTTTGTAGATGTCTCAAGGTCAAAAAGGAGATGAATAGTAGTTATCTATAAATTATTTGGTGGAATCTGTAAGTACCTCATATTGTTTTTTAAATAATGTTTTAATTAGATATATGGATTTTCTAATACAAGGGTTCATAATATTATTTATTGTGCTAAATGTTCCATATTTAATACACATGACAATCATGTTGAGGAATCTGTACTTGAATTTTTTTTAATGAACTTAACCATGATCTGTCAAAGGAAGAGAATGAGGATTCTGCAGGAAATAATAATTTGAGTCGTAGAAGCCAAACTGCTAAATCTGAAAGCGACTAGTCCGTCAATTAGAAAGAAAAGGCAATTTGAAATCGAATGACCTAAGCCGTCCGAATTAGAAGGAAAGACAGATGAAAACTCAGACATGCAGACACCGAAAAACAGACAGCCAGACCCGTCCGATTTAGAAGAAAAATCAGATACATAATTTGATATATCACAGTTTAAATCTAACGAACAGATGACCACTGCCAAGCTTCCTAGATCATGACGAACTGTGAGAAATCATCCCCCAAATTTGATTATAGGTGACCGCCACATTGGATGATCAAAAGAAGTGTTTTTGAAGAGATTTGATTATGAAGATCCAAAATCGAAAACTTCAGAGCACATATCTAGAAAGCTTACTATTGGTAACAACAATGTTAATATATAGGTAACAAATCACAAAGATATGATCATATTGTTTACTTCCTATATGTGATTTTATTATAAACTTGCTCTAATGATATTCTTTATCTTTGAACTTATTCTTTTAATATTGTCAAATGGGGCGAGATAACTATTTAGCTAAATTGATATGAATTAATTTTTGTTGATGACAAAGGGGGAGAGATATTTGGGTAATGAAGATTATGTTTTAATCAACTTGTGCTTAATGATTTCTTTTTGATAATGACAAAGGGGGAGAGATATTTGGTATTTGAATTTATTTGGATCAAGTCATTTTTTTTGCTCCTTAATATGCATAAATTTAGGGGGAGCCTTATAGATAGGGGGAACATATAAATTTAAAAGATAATGTATTGTCATCATCAAAAAGGGGAAGAATGTTGGTTTATATACTTTGTGGTTTTAATGATGACAATATTTATATGGGATTAATTGGCTTATAATTTAATTTAGTCATGTTAATCAAATATTTTCATGCATATTAATATAATAGTTTGCATGGGTTATTGCATGGATTAATACTACACGTTATTTGCTAACCCACAAAAGTTACTGCAGTTTGGAGTAAGTAAATCAAGTTGATTTATTTTTGTCTCGTGCTTTCTATGTTTAAATCTAAATTTGTTTTGTTATGGAGACTAATTCAAATATGAAGTGAAGTATTTTAAGGAGATTGAAAATCAAGTATTGGATTTATAACAGGTATGTGCAAGCTAGAATTTATATCTAATCTGTTTAAAATTCCTTAAGTTTCTCATATTTATTTGTTGGGTTATATTCTTCGAATATAGATATGTTATCTGTTATATATATATACTGTTTTACCAATTTACGTGTCTTAAAGATCTTTTCAGGAATTGGTATATTTAAGGACTCTTATTCAAGTTGGAACAACAGCTAATTTTTTGGAGTCTTGCTAACAGCAGTTGCTATTTTGAAGGAAACATGTTAACAGTCAATAGGACTCTTTCAGCTAGTCTTTATATTTTATTTGACTACTTCTCTTATCTTGTGAGGCTGTTGTTCATCTCCTATTAAAAAGTAAATAGTCGTTGCTGGATGAATGGAACGTTACTTGTCATAGCCGTTGCTCTCTTCTTTATATATTGTTTACTCGGCTTCATGAAGGAACACAAGACTACTGATCAGAAACTCTTCAAGCAATTCAGGAAACAAATCATCATATCACTATTTTAGTCTTGTGGTTTACAGTGTTCTTGCATCCTTTATTTCAATATCTATTGTAAACATAGTAGTACAAGTCTAGGATTGTCTTGGGGTTTTTATTTTAGTAATACTCGATACATTCGGCGAAGTTATCAAAGTCTCGAGAGGTGAGAGGTGTTGCAGAGAGAGGCAGCGCAAAGCGAGAGGTGTCCAATCGATTGTCGTTGTAATGGGAGTTTTATTTACTTTGTAATTCTTGAGTATTATTTTAATAAAGTGAGTCTCCAATCCTAGTTGGGATTGAGCGTGGATTAAATTTCTTAGGACTAGAGGATGAGGGTCGAACCACATAAAAAATCTCGGTGTGATTTATTGTTGTTTTGCTTCAATTTTTTAGCCTCTATATTCTGCAGTTTTTGTTTGTGTCGAAAAAGTTTTACACTAATCTGAGACGGTATTAGTTGTCCGTTTATAATGAGATGAAGAATATAACTAATACAGACGAGGTTAGACCGTCCGATTATAATCTGCTATAGTAAACTTTGAAAATTGGCCACTGTAAATTACTTCTGAGTATTTACACCTATTCACCCAGTCTGTTTAATTACAGAATTTCAAAAGTATGTCGTTGGGATCATGTTTCTGATTTTGAAAATGGATGATGGGTCCTTCGATCTGGATGTAGTAGTATTATGATGTGCAAATATCAAGGGTAATAATTACGTTACGTGTAAATTATATGAGGAAAAATCCATTAATTTTAACTCCAAATCTACTAGAGGAAAAGAAAAGAAAGGATACAACTTTTTTGGGGAGCTAATATATATATATATATATATATATATATATATATTACTTTTAGCACAAGAAAATGGATAGCGATGATCTCATTAATTAATGAAATAGAATTAATATTTTTATAAGAAAAATTTGATATTTTTTACAAATTCTGCTGGCACGGCAAATACTAGATGAAGGATCAGATCTAGATGAGATCATATTATTATTATTATATCGAAAAGCAACAATCAATGATTCTTTCTGAATTGGGCGGGCTATTAATTCTCTAATTATACGTCCTCTTCAAAAATTTAATTTTACTAAAAAAAACACACACACACGTACATATATGTTAAATCATATAAGTACATAAATAAAATTAGTGTTGTTATTTTGTTGTAATGATAATATTTACTCAATTAAACAAATCAAGCTATAGGTGTTGAAGTGTGAGAAATTAAACTGTACAATAAAGTGTATCTCTTAGAGACGAATAGAATATATTAAGGCCTAAATTATTTTCAAACAATATATAATTCTAGCTAGAACAAATCGATCAAATGTACTTTGAACTTGAGTTACTATTTTCACCAACACATATCTATATGTATGTGTATATGAATATGAGATTATGAGTGTGTTACATTTTATTTTATTACATATTTTTGCTCTGCTGGGTCTAGGGGAGACATGATTTCCCTATTATTCTCACTCCACGAGCATTGCCTTTTATATTCTTCAAATTCTAATTTGTCATGGTATGAATATGATCAGTCATATGACCATGCAGGCTAGCTGTGTATGTGACCTTATTTTGCCCAACAAATAAAGGGTTCATCGCATGGCCTTTGATTGTTGTCTTTTTTGATGCATTGAATTTTATTTTATTTTTATTCCAGCCAAAATTTTAACAGATTAAAAAAAAGTTACTCTACAGTAATCGATTGTTGTGAATGGAACCCTACAAATATATATATATATATATATATAGTAGTTGTGTCCCGTGATTCCGGTATTACATAGACGGTGAAATTTATTTTAAACTTTGGACGATCAAATAATTTATTAGAGTGAACGAAAAATTCATAATTAGTTGTATTTTATTAAATATATATATATATATATATATATATATATATATATATATATATATATATATATATTTCACATGCATGGTTAACCCCAAATCCAGTAGGCAAATACCCACCAGACTCATGACAGGCGAAATAAAGCACATCGTGTTTTTAGTTTATTGGATAGGATGGTGGTTGAATTTTCATAAACAATGGATCGGGAAATTAATAATACACGTTCGCTCTCTCTTTTTGATCCCCGCCCATCGGTTCTAAATGATTTTAAAAAGTTTTTAATAATCTTACCTTTTAAAACAGAAGGAGCATTTGTTTTTATGGTGCTATGAATGATCTGATGGCCAGATTTACAGGAAGAATATTTGTGATGATCTGATGAAATATATATATATATATATATATATATATATCATTAATACTTATTCATATAATTAATAATATTTATTCATATAATTAATAATTAAAGAGTCAGGTAAACTTTGACAATATATATTAGTATTTTCCTTTTATTATTAGCGGTGGAATTTGAAATTCAAGAGCCGTTAAGGTTTTAATATAGAAAACCATCAGCTAACCATTTAAGTCGATCCGTGTGAAAAACTCGTAGCTGCATAATAATTTTGTGGAAAGAAGAGAAAACAAATAAATTGAATTGTAATTAATTAAAATAAGAACAACCTGAATTGTGACATGCATGCAAGGACACATGGATATGGTAATATATACTATACTATACTAATACTACATTCGAGGAGGAATTTATTTATTTATATGAATAAATACAAAATGCTAGCTCTCTTTGATCGATCGAATTTTTCTTGTGTTTAATTTTCACGGTATTATTATTTCAACAAAAATTCTATTTGAATATTAAAATTGGACATGTGTGTATTTAAATTTTATTTATTTATATTTTGACACCTAATAATGGATAAAAATATAAATAAATAAAATTCAAATACTCTAATATTCAATTTTTATGTTCATCTAAAAGAGCTCTTATTTCAAACAAGATTGATGGAAACATGGGGGTAATTAAGAGGGTGAAACCCTAAGAAAACGGGTTATTGCTCGTATGCAGTGAAGTTCGTCCACATTAGACCACTGCTCAGAGCAAATATCGGATCTCATTGAGAAATTTATAATAATATATATAGCAAAGTACTTAATTACCCTAATCATATATATATATATATATATATAGGAAGCCTCCTTTCAACCCAATCTTGGCCATTGGAAATTTGGAAGGATGTGATGTGGGTAAGTGCCGTACAAATTCTTTAGTCCTCTAATTCTTCACCATCCTTTTTTCCACTAAAAAAAGGCATAGTACCCCTACACATTTAGGACACTGGTTTGCAATCTAAATAAATAAAACGTTTTAAGAAAGTTTTCTTCTTTTTGCAAATAAATAACTGTACGTATATACCTTCCGTCTCAAAAACTTAGAATCCGAATGAAAGATTTCCCCTTGTGCATTAGATCATATATAATAATATAATACTTGTTATTAAAAAAAAAAACTATTTTTTTATATTAAATTTTAAATACTAATTATTGAAAAATTACTTATAAATGTGCTTTTAACAAATTAACTATCCTTGAGATGTGCTAAAAAAGGTGAAGTAAAACTCAATTTTAAACCGATGTATACTTATATTTAGGGTATTCTCTACAACTTGCTTCTCTCCCTCTCTCTCTCTATCTATCTATCTATCTATCTATCTATATATATATATTAAAATTCGTAAATAGTAAAAAATAAAAATAAAATAGGAGTGAGGAAGTAATAATATCTATTTAAATTTAAATATGTGCAACTGTAGGCACACGATTCTAAAAAATTTAAAATTTAAAAATTAGAGTTGGGTCAAATCGGGTAGAAGAAATGAAAATATCAAAAAAAATATTATTTTAAAGACTTAAACGAAAAATATATTTTAAAAACAACTTTAAAAGTGAATGATAATTTGAAGGCATCCTATATGAACTGGACCACTGGTTCTCTCTATTCGTGGATAAGTGAGCATTTTTGGTGAATAATATACACTAACTGTAGTTTCCCTCAAAGTTTACAATAGTAGTCATCTGTAACATTCATGATCTTGATTAAAATTTAAATAAGTTTACGTCACTTTTAAATTTAAAAATATGGCAACAAAAGGAATTAAATAGCTCGATCTTATATTTATCAAAAGAGGAAGTAGAGTTATATTTATTTACAAGGATTATAATTGACATATGACTATTAATTCTAAGTATCTTAATTATTTTTAAATTTAGATTTGAGATTATTAATCTATGAATTATAAAATAACTTAATATAAGTAATTATTTAACACTATTAATATATGTTCAACTAAAATTAATAATTTTGACATTATAATCTCATAAATTATTGTTTTGATATTATAATCTCACAAACAATAATCTTACCTCCAAAACAAATGGAAAAAATGTCTTATCATTCAAAAACAACCTTAAAGTAGTGGTTTCGAGTTATCTAGTTATCTCGATCGCATGCAAGCAACCCCACCCATTTCCTTCCCATGTGGTGAGGGGTCGCATATATATCCTTTTCGATTATACTTCAGTACTCCAAATGTCTAATCCATCCAGGGACGGAGCTAAGCAAGCATTGCAGGGGCCATGGTACCCCCAAGATTTTAAATTTTTTTAACTAGTAAGGCCCACTCACAATGCCTTTTTTTTTTTGTGCTGAATTCTTAACAAAATGATTTCTTTTATAGTATATATTATATGACATGTACTAAATCACGATCTTAATAATAATAGCTGGCTGCGCAAGGCGAGATAAATATATCTTTCTTGTTATGAAGAATCGATAAATTGTTTGTATATATAGATATATATATATATATATATATATATATATATATATATATATTATATATGTTATGCAGAAATAAATTGAGATAGTTAATTGAATTTTTTGTTTTTTGTTTTAGAGTAATGGAAAGATCACATACTATCGAGTCATTTTTCAAAAGAAAATAATCAAATCATGTTTTAGTAAAACGTCGGGTGCAATTCTGACAAAGCTTTGATATGTTCTAAAAGACTTTTTTGTTATGTTTTGTTGTCTTTGTTAAAGCAAATTCTATTCCTACATCATTTTTATTTTAGTAAAAATATGTTTTGTAATAGCGGACGAATATATATTTTTTTAGCCCCTCCCTAAAAAAATCCTGATTCCGTCCCTGAATCCATCCATCCTGCCTAATAATGGTGGGGGTAGTTGGACAGGACCTTCGACCACATGACAGATCGATGGATGTGAGCACATTATTATATATATACACTTATGCATGTTACATTTGTTAGAAACCGGACAACTTAACAACAGTACAACCGACCAACAACGAAGAAGAAGCGGTCGCGGCAGCAGAAGCAAGCAACAACAACAAAAGCAGTTTTAACAAGACTATTAGGCGAACAAATTAGTCATTATATGAAAGAAAGAAGCGTGCGAAGAAAGTTTCTCTTGTCGCTAAAAAGTGATTTATTTCTCGATTGCGTGTCACAAATAATCACATATTTAATTAAATCATCTAAGTCCGGATCGATTTCGAAACATGTCGATTGTCTTGACATCTTTATCGAATAATTATCCCCATGCTTGGGTTTTCTAACCGAAAGCGAGAACCAAGCTTGGTCTCGCCCAATTCCTTAGTATCGTCCTCATATGCATGGCCCATCCTTATTTTTTCTCAACCAGTATTCTTAAACATAACAACAAATCTTAATACGCACTTGTTTATGAGAGTTCCAAGAATAGCCAATGTGGAACTTTGAAAAAAAAAACATAAGATTTTAGAGCATAACCAACAACATTATCCAAACAGTACTCATGCCTGCCTGCATGGGGTCCGGTGGATCACTCTATATTTATGCAAATGCCAGTATTCTGATGTTAAACCCGGCCATAGATGTCATTTGGAAGAATCTAAGTGAGAACGTTTTACAAAGGTTTAATACGATGAAAATATTTAAATTCTATGCAAAAATTACTAATGTCAACTCAAAGGCTTAATTAATATTATTAGACTTTATCTAAAACTCAAAGACACTACTTAAACATTTCTCTACAAAAATGTAATTACGGTAAACTAAAAACTAACTGAATATATATATATATATATATATATATATATATAGTAGTCCAATTGATTAAAGAGCTTTTGTTGTAAATTCGATTTTCTTCAGTCCCATTAAGCAGTTGATCCTTCCATTCCTTTCATGGACGGACCAAAAAAAAAACTTGAAACCAAGTGCACCTTAAAATTATTTTTAAGGTTTTAACTTGTCAAAGTAAAAGTGCATTTTGTTTCGAAAAAAAATTTTGGAATGCATTTTGACCCGTTTTAACCTCCAAAAATACATTTTGTTTAGCAGAAAAGAATGTTTTATTATGCTTTTTGAGCAGGAAAGTTGGGTTTACTTGAATGTTTTTCCAAAGGCAGCGTCATTGCAAACCAAAAATTCCTAGAAAATGTGATAACAATTCAAGTCAAGGATCAGATAAGGTGGTCCATCAAACTTTTGGATGGGCTAAGTTTTATAGGTTTTTATTACATTGATTATAAAAAATATTACATTGATAAATTTTATAATTTTTTATTGCATTAATTAATATAATATTTTGTATAACTGAAACAATAAAAACTTATGTCTTTTTTGAATAACTCTAGGCAGACCGGTTTATTAGACCGAAAAATTGGACATTTTTAATTTTTATTTTTTTTGCTTGTGACTTAAAAAATGTATAGTATTTATTCTAACAAGAATTTTTACAAAATAGTGTTTTAGGTGTAATTTGGATACATATACAAAAATAGGGTTATACAGTCTAAATTACGCCTGAAACACTATATTTTGTAAAAAATCCTATTGAAATAAATACTATACATTTTTTGAATATCACAAGTAAAAAAAAAAAAATGTCCAATAAAAATGTCCATGTAGAAGGACTCATTTTTTTTATTGCTCGGGCTTTCAATATAAGGAATGAACCAATGGGCTCGTTGGGCTATCAATTAAAGTTCTCTTCATGTTCTCAATTAGTAAGGTGACGTGTCCGTTTATAGTTAGTTTGACTTAACACCCTTTAGCTACAACGACCAGACAGGATTGCGGATTGCCTCAGTTCTGTGGCACTGTAGCTTCCATTGCTCCAATCCTTCAATCGAAACATTGCCCTCCCACTCATTTCGAGAACACGTAAAAATCGGAATAAAGAAATCTTAATTAAATGCAGAGTGTAATTCTGCCCAGCAAACCCATTCCCTTAAGGCCTGATACACTTTCTGAATTTCCATTAAAACCCAACAAACATTCAGTTTCTTTCAGTCATGCCCCCAACTCTGTAACGACGGATGCCCATTTGAACAATCTCTGCAATAATGGACGCCTCAGTGAAGCCATAGCCGCTCTTGACTCCATTTCCCGATCTGGGTCCAAGGTAAGACCCAACACTTTCACCCGCTTGATTCAGTCTTGTATTGATTCCAAATCAATTCACTTAGGCCGTAAGCTTCACAAGAATATCCATTTGCTAACTGATGTTGACCCGTTTATTGAAACTAATTTGGTCGGTATGTATGCCAAATGTGGGTCTCTTGAGGATGCACGGAAGGTGTTTAATGAAATGCGTGACAGAAATTTGTTTACTTGGTCCGCAATGATTGGCGCTTGTTCAAGAGAAAGAAGGTGGAGGGAAGTGGTCGAGCTTTTCCTTTTAATGATGGAGGATGGTATTGTTCCTGATGAATTTTTGTTTCCGAAGATTTTACAGGCTTGTGGGAATTCTGGGGATGTTAAGACTGGGAAGTTAATTCATTCAATTGTGGCTAAATGTGGGATGAATTCCGAAACCCGTGTCCATAATTCAATTTTGTCTGTATATGCAAAATGTGGGGAGTTGGGTTCTGTAAGAAGGTACTTTAAGAATATGGAAGGGAAAGATATAGTTTCTTGGAATTCCGTTATAACTGGGTATTGTCAGAAGGCTGAGATTGGAGAGGCGCGTAGGTTGTTCGAATTGATGCGTGAAGAAGGTGTTGAGCCTGGATTGGTAACTTGGAATATACTGATTTCAAGTTATAACCAGTTGGGGAATTCTGATGTTGCGATGGAAATGATGAAGGAGATGGAGAGTTATGGTGTTACTCCTGATGTTTTCACTTGGACTTCTATGGTCTCAGGGTTTGCTCAAAATAATAAAAATATTGAGGCGTTGGAACTGTTTAGGGAGATGGTTTTGGAAGGGGTTGAACCAAATGGGATTACACTCGCGAGTGCAATCTCTGCATGTGCATCTCTTAAAGCTGTAAAGATGGGGAAGGAGCTCCATTGCATTGCAGTGAATATAGGATATGCTGATTCAGTATTAGTTGGAAATTCACTTATTGACATGTATTCCAAGTGTGCCAAACTTTCGGCTGCGCGGGAGGTCTTCGATGCCATCATAGAGAAAGATGTCTACACTTACAACTCAATGATTGGAGGCTATTGCCAAGCTGGCTACTCTGGCAAAGCCCATGACCTCTTCATGAAAATGCATGAATCAGACGTACAACCAAATGTTGTCACGTGGAATGTGATGATCACCGGATATATTCAAAATGAAGATGAGGATCAAGCCATGGACCTATTCCATAGGATGGAGAATAATGGGATCATTAAGCGGGATACCACAACATGGAATGCTCTTATTGCTGGCTACCTTCAAAATGGGCACAAGAATAAGGCAATAGGGATATTTCGCCAAATGCAATCCTTTTGTGTTAGACCAAATTCAGTTACCGTTTTGAGCATTTTACCTGCTTGTGCAAATGTAGTTTCAGCGAAAAAAGTGAAAGAGATTCATGGTTGTATATTGCGCAGAAAGTTGTCTGACCTTCCTGTTGTAAACTCTTTTATAGACACTTATGCCAAGTCAGGAAATTTAATATATTCAAAAGCCGTATTTGATATGATGCCAACCAAAGATATTATCAGCTGGAACACGCTGATGGCTGGTTCTGTATTACATGGTTATTCGGGTGCTGCACTTGGTCTCTTTGATCACATGAGAGAAGAGGGACTGGAACCAAACAGAGGTACGTTCGTGAGCATTATTTCTGCGTATGGTCTTGCCAAAATGGTTGATGAGGGGGAACGAGTTTTCTCTAGCATGACTCAAGATTACAACATTTTACCCTGTTTAGACCATTGTACAGCCATGGTAGATTTATATGGTCGTTCAGGTAGGCTTGATGAAGCAATTGAGTTCATTGAAGATATGGCCATACAGCCTGATCTTTCCATCTGGAATACCTTACTAACTGCCTGTAGGATTCATGGGAATGTAAGATTAGCACTACATGCAGGGGAACAATTACTTAAACTGGAACCTGGGAATGCCTTGATACGACAGTTAGTTTTACAGATACATGCATTATGTGGGATTTCTGACAATTCTGTGAAATTAAAGAAGCCTGGAATTAGGAATGAGATTAAGGAATCTCTCGGGCAAAGCTGGGTTGAAATTAAAAATACAGTGCACACCTTTGTCATAGGTGATAAATGTCAACCGAAAGCTGCAGTTCTGCTTTCTTTGATAAAAAGCATAGCCGGAAAAGTTAAGAGACCCGATAACCATGACAGGCTTTGCTTTGAGGAAGAAGAGGAGGAAGAAGTTGGTGGGGTTCATAGTGAAAAACTTTCACTGGCTTATGCGCTCATTGGTTCTGCCCAAGCTTCTCAAACAATAAGGGTTTTAAAGAGCCTGAGAATGTGTGAAGATTGTCACAAAACTTTCAAATATATTTCCAAGGCCTATGGGCGGGAAATATATGTGAGAGACTCAAGTGCTTGCATCACATTAAAGATGGCCATTGTTCTTGTGCTGGCTATTGGTAGACAAAAGCACATAATCAAATGATTCGGTGGTAAGAATGGTGTTGTCAGATGATGGAAAATATAGAATTTTTGTTTGAGGTAGGGGTGGAGCCATGTTTGGAATAGGGTGGCTGGGTACCGTGGGCAATTGCCCGCCTGGATTATTGTTAATTGCACCTTTTCTTATATAAATTTTGATCAATTTTTGGATTAATTTAGACCCATTAATTGATTGAAATAATATTAAATTAAAAGTGCATTTGATAGTCTATTACAAGGAGATTAATAGAGAGCAATATATGGTTCAAGTAGAAATTATATATTGTGTTTTAATTGTATCAAAGTGGAGTATATGAAAAGTTTCATTGTTGTTTAAGAAAATTAATTTCTTTAAGTCCCACATTGAGAAGGAATAAAATTATTTAATACTTTATAAGTATAAGTGGAATAGTGAAATAGTTTAATTCATTTGTAGTATTAAAAGAAAGGCTTGGATTCGGTCACAATGATGAGGTGTAAAGCACCTTTAACTTAGGGCCGGGTTTGGGTGTGTTTAATCATTATGGATATAAAAGAGTTTTAAAATTGTCAAACAACCGGACTGGTTTTTATATCATCTTTTATCAAAACTACTGCCATCATCAGCATGAACACCAAGCATGCATGTTCCTCCTCGTTAGGCCCTACAATCACTAGAACAACATTGAGATTTTGATGCCAACGAATTACATTACCAAGAATTGCATCACCAACATCGGTTGGAAACTTGGAATGCTTAATCTTGAGGTTCCAAATGATGGACGATGATGTATGAAGTTTATATTGATGTATTGAGAGAGATAATAATCCTCTCGATGGTGTGTGTGAATATGAATGAGATGATGTCGCGTGAGAGCGATATCATTTGTGAAGACTTAGTTGATAGGTTATACTAATCTCGATTGGTGTGTATGTGTTATGAATGAGAATGTATGAGAACCACGCATTTGTGAAGACTTAGTTGATAGGATGGGGGTTTACTGCTTTGCTGCTTGTCGTCTCTTCCTGCCTTTCTGCTTTATTTACTACTACTACCTTTGGTCATTGTTTATCTGTGGTATAATATCATCCCATCACATTAATGCATGGCGGTGTCTTAGTCATTGTCGTGCTTTTTTCATCATTCAAGTCAAAGTAATAGATATTAAATGATCAATGGGTTAGTCGATGAAGCAAGGCCGGTCTTATAGGGTTAAATAAGTAATATGGTGGTAGGCCGGTGACTTTCGAGGTTCGATAATGATGGCCCGATAGATTAATTAAACAAGTGAGCTGACTTACTTGGCGACGAAAGAGGGAAATATCATGACCTGACATTGCCCCTAGTTTTTGTTGAGCAGAATGTTTAATAGAAAACTATAAATGGTCCGTGATATTAGAATTTACTAAAGGCCCATAACGAGGAAGTAATTGAGACATACCCAATTTGGTCCATAAGATGAGGCGGGGAATGGTGAATGTCGAGTAAAGCCCGGTCGATAAAGTTGAAATTGAACAAGGCGGTAAAAGCAGGAAATCAGCAAGAAAGCCCAATCGATAAAATATCTAAGAATTGATCCGGACGCTTCCCATTCAATTTCTCATCATTACTAACATTAAATGTGCATATACGTAACTTCGTATGGCAAATCGATTATAAAAGATGAACTTTACCAATTTTGAGCGGTTTTTTACTTGATTTGAACTTTGAACCTTTGAGCTTTCTTCTCCTTCCAGAACTTCCTTCTCATTTTCTGAAATCTCAACAATGGTATTTGTGAACTCTAACAAAATTCTCCCCTTGGCGTGACTCCGTTTGCACCGTTTCCCCAATCAAACCCAACAAGAGAGGTTGAGTTCGATCCCGATCACGCGTGACCATGGGGAAGAATCACCCCTGATCCCTTCTACGCCTCCTTGGGCTTCTTGAGGATGGGGAGCGGTTTCTCGTGCCAATACCCCCTCCTTTATTACGGAATTTGAGATCGTATCCTCCGGACTCATTATCAGATTAGGATATATCTATTATAAGGGCTCCGCTCTGAAAAACGCGTGTACCATCGGCCAGGATGGTTGGGTCATTATGCCGATTACTTTTCTTGAAAAGGGATTAAATCACCCTCCGTGCCTTCGTCGTTACCCTCCCAGGATTCATAGGAGTGGGTTTCGCCCGATTGGTGCCTAATTCCTACATCCACATTCGGCATTCATTGCTTTACGCCGCAATTAGGGATTCCTCCTCTGTCGACATCTTCTTCACCCTCTTCTCCGTTGGTGTAGGTCCGAAACGAGGTTTCAAAATGTTGAGCAAAGCGGTCCACGATGACACGGTTGAGAAGACCCACGATGGATACCCCTTGACATGACGAGGATGGCACGAAAAATGGTTTTTGTTACGGGACGAAATCTCTTTCTCTTCAGATTGGACTATCTACGATCGGATCTCTGCTGACTTTGGAGATATCCCAGAAGGCGTGTGAAGAAGAAATGGCAGATTTTTGAAGAAGATTCCTCGAAGAATGGAGTTTTACACCGACTAAGCAAGCTTTGGCTATATGACCATAAATGTAAGTTTGAACAACTTTGTAACACAGTTTTTGAGATATTTAAGTGATATGGGTTACGATACATGGTTATTTGCGGTGTCTACGATCAAACCAACTTCTTGAGTAAAAAGAATTGGAAGACTTTTGGCGGGGAAGATTACGGATGCGAGTGAAGAGCCTCCGTGAAGAATCTTTCGAGCTAATCCTCCGTCATCGATCCACTGATGTGTCTCTCTTGAGCAGCGAACCCCCAATGATGAACCCATCGTTCTGAAGAATCTCTCGGACCTCGGCGAAGGAAGAAGAAGGCGCGAAATCCAAATCCACCGGTAGGAAACAAATCTTGAAAGTGATCAGGAAGCAATTCTGAAGCAATTCCACAAACAACCCCTCATCGACCCTAGCTCTGCACCTTCCGAATTTGTCCCGATTAAAGAAGCTGCTTGATATACCTCTCCACGATCGGGTGAAGGTTCTCCGTCTAAGAAGATAAGGACAAAGATTACCCCTTTGATTCTTGGAGTGAGCTCAAGGTTCCATCGTCTTGGTGACATTCCCCAATAGTCCCAGCTGAAATTCAAGTGCACGATGATGGCTGGTGGATCTGTCCCCATCTTATCTCGAAAAAGAAACATCCATCGAGATAGCCATCCGGGTTCATCCTCGGCTCCTCACCGATCCATGAACCTAATCTGTTCGATCTCCTCTCCGGAAAATATACATATGGATCCTCGCTTGATTCACAATCAATCCATGCCTTCTCCTCAAGGCAATTCGACCTCACGAATTTGGCATGTGTTATGGCCTCTCGACCATGTGGCCTCGATTTAATGCCGACTTTCCTTTTCAATTTGTTTGGCGCCTTCGTCAAGTGAAAGCCGATGACCATCGATTGAGGAGCGATTCGAGCGGGGATTTGCTTAGCGAAGGCATGAGCTACTGGCGAAGGTAAATGGTTCTCTCCTTTATTTCCGTATTTATCTTCATACTTATACATACAAGGCGATCGAATAATCTTTGGACATGCGTGGCGAATCTCGTGTGTTCGGACGTCTGCGTCGAAGTCTATCGAAGTTGAATCAGAAGAAGAAGATGATGAGGAAGGAGAATGCCATCTGAAGTGCTGCTACGGCTCGGGAAAGGACTCAGCGTGAGGCGTTCTTCGCACGAATGAGGGTCTTGGAAAGAGTTGGCCCAAGCGAAGGAGATCTGAAGACATCGATGAAGAAGCTGAAGTCGACTAAAGCCTGATATGAGGAGATCGTCGAGATGAATGTTGACTTGGTTCGGAGGGGGCGAAATAAGGATGGAGAAGATCAAAGAGCTAAAAGTTGATGCTAAGATCTTGACTAAAAGCGATCCGAAGCTAGAGCTAGCGAAACTCGTCATCTGAATAAGCGTCGAAAATTTGGAAGAAGAAATCAGAGAACTTCGAGGCTCTTGGGACCTTGGGCCTCCTACAGCAGATGACCCCATAAAGCGGATCTGTGAAGAGTATCGGAACTTCGGATGAGATCAGCGGGAGATTATGAAGATATATTACGAAAGCTATGAGCTCTGTAGGAGTCGTGGCGAGGAGAAGTTGATTCTGACTAGCGTGGATCCATCCTTGCTCGACTCTTGGATGGCGAGGATGATGCTGAAGTGAATGCTCTGTTTTTTCTGAGTTTTATTTAAGAATATTTGTGAAAATTTACATTTATTTTGGAAATTGTTTAAGGATTTTGTTTTAAAAACTTTTATCGGGACTTCTATTGCTTACGAAATTATATTAGAATTTATGTTTTTGCCTGATGTGTTTGTCGATATGAATGAATAGATCGAATGGTTCAAATTTGACTTTTTACATGTCATGACTTACTGCATGATGCTTTTCGTTTCTTGTCGATAATTGAGTACCAATAGTCTTGAATGAGCAGAGCTTAGATTGTGAACTAGTTAAGGCATATAATGATTAAGAATAAAATGAAGTGAAGTGAATTTAATGGATAGAATTTAATTAATGAATTGAATGAGCCCTGAACTCAAACACTTGAACAAAATAAAGTAATGTATACTTATCGTTTTAGAAGTGTGAGATAAATTCGTATGTCGAATGAATTTGGTGATCCTCTTTGCACCATCAAGATCTTGCTTTACCACTCGGGGTAGAACAAGTATATAAGGACATTTGTTTACCACTAAGGGTGAAACAATTATATAATTATATAAGGATCGAGATATAAGGACCGAGATATAAGGATCACGAATTTGTCTACCACAACTTTGGGTCACAAATCATAGGAACACTCTGACAATGAAAATTTTGCCATCGAAATGGCAAGTCAAGTCAAACCATACCTCCTTACTCGATTGCATTTTTTTTACCACTCGCGGTAAATCAAAATTAAGAGGATCACGGAATTTGTCTACCACGCGGGTATAACAAATTCATAGGAACACTCTGTAGAAAAGGCTACCATCGAATGGTCGGTGAGTCACCCGTCCTCCTTACTTGGTGAACTATTGCTTTTACAGCCCTCGGTAAAAGCAATATATAAAGAACATAGGATTTATCTACCACCATTTGGGCGACAAATAAATGGGCTACCATCGAATGGCGTGAGTCAGACCATACCTCCTTACACCATTGTGAACTTAGGACAAATAAGAAGAGGATCAGTTGTGAAAAAGTGAACTTTTATAGATGGTGAACAATCATGTACAGACTTCTTGGTAAATTGACTCGATCTCTACTGGAAATATTTTGAAGCTTTGCTGCGTACCAAGTGTTCTTGATCTCGGATCCATCTAATGCTTTTAAGCGATAAGTCCACGGCTTTGGTACTTGATCACCTCATCGGCCCTTCCGATTCGGCATTAACTTTCTGTGTTTTGAGGCGTAGATGCTTGGCTTCTCACGAGGGCGAAGTCTCTACTTGAATCTGCGAAGTTTGACCCCTTTGTTGTAATGCTTGGCTACTCTTCGTTGATAAGCGACGATTTGAGAAAAGCTACCTCTCGACTTCTTTAGCGAGATCAAGTTGGCCTTGGTCCTTTGTCATTGTAGATCTCTTTGAATTGGTGACGAAGACTTGGAGATCCGATTTGGTTGGGACTAAGGCATCGATTACCATAGGCCAATCGAAAGGTGAATCCCCAATGGTGGTCCTCGGTGTAGTCCGGTAAGCCCAGCACCTGTTGGCGTTCTTACGGCCATCTTCCTTTAGCTTCATCCGATCTGCGCTTGATCCCGATTCGGACGACGTCTGTTGGTCACCTCGACTTGCCCATTCATTGTGGATGAGCCACCGAAGTCTTCTTGTCTTTGAACCCCGACTCCGTAAAAATCCTTCAAATTTTGATCCCCTGATGGCGTCCATTATGCGATATCACCACTTTGGGAATTTGAAGCGAAATATTACGGACTCTTTCATGAACTTCAAACATTCTGCTCTGTTATCAATAGAAGTGGCCGCCTCTACCCACTTGGTCGTATAATCAATAGCAACTATTCTGAAGGTGACTTTGTCCCTTAGCTTTCGACAATGGACCCGATATATCGACCCCCAGACAATGAAAGGGTATAGGAGATAGAATCAAGTATAGCTCTTACGGTGGTGATGTGGGATCGAATTTGTTGGTGACACTTCTCACACTTCTTTACATACTCGGTAGCTTCCTTGAAGATCGTTGGCTAGTAGTACCCTTCTAGAAGAACTTTGTATGCTAATGACTTAGCGACCGTATGATCATAAATGCCTTCATGAACTTCCAGGAAGGCATACTCGACAGACGGAGACGGACACTTGATAATGGTGGCGAAAATGCCCTTCGATAAAGATCCCCATCGATAAAACGAAGTTGGCACTCTTGTACTTGATCTTCTTTGCCGACATCGATCAGAAGGAAGGGCGCCATCGCGAATATTCGATGTAGGAGTCGTCCAATGATTAGATCGCTCGATACACATCAACCATCTTTGAACACTCAATTCTTTGCAAAACTTCCAAATAAAGCCGATCCATTGAAAACATACGCATTTGTGGTGGCAAGCTTGACGGGGCATCGGCAATGGAATTATCGTTACGCTCTATGCCCGAAACTTCATAAGAAACAAAATCTTTGAAGTCGGTCTTTTAATTACGCGGATCTTGATCATCCACGGTCCCACGAGCTTCGTAATCTCCGAGCGGTTGTTTGGCGACCAAGCGAGAGTCTTTGTAAATGATCGACACGGACCTCTAGACTCTTACTTGATCGAACACACTTGACCTTTGCTTCGTACTTACCGAAGCCGTTGTTCGTCGCTTTAAACCGAATCGATGGCTTTCTTGCGCTTTGAATCCTCTCGGACTCGTCGAGATAATACCATTACTTAATGATCAACATAGAGGATCCATCTGCGTCGTCTGGCGTCCATGCATTCTGTCCCTTTGAAGAAACATAGCGGCTCGATCGGACGTCTCGACTTACGGCGATTCGGCATCTGCCCGGTGAGCGAGCACTCCACCATAAAATCGGCGAGGCGACCTTTGATAGCGGTTGGGGATGATACTCGATGAAAAATTGGGAAAACTCCATAGTCCATCTTCTTTAGTCTCCCCGAAACCTCTGGCTTGCTCATCACCTTCTTGATGGGTGATCCGTGTAAGCGACCGAGGGCCAGACCTTGAAAATATTGCGAAGCTTTCTACTAGCATTTATCAAAGCAAAAACAAATTTTTCAATGTTGAATTACTGGTTTGACATCTCGTGGGGCGTGGTGACATAATAGGCCAGGATCTTGCTTCCCGCGACCTCCGAACGATCTTGCTCCATTGCCAGCGAACTTGCTGCAAGGTATAAATATATAAGGTCTCTCTTTGGGGCGAGCTTCATCAATAAAAGGTAGAAGATAGATATGTCTTTATGCCACGAAAGGCGTCTTCGCATTCGGCGATCCTTTGGAGCGTCTTTGCATTCTCCGGTCCTTTTAGTGTATCAAAGAAAGGAAGGCACCTCCGCGAGACTTGACATAAACCTCCTCGGGCTGCAATCTGCGCGGTTAGGCGTTGGGCGCGTCTTTGAGCGGTGAGGAGTCTTCATATCGAGAATGGCTGGATCTTCTCGGATTGGCTTGATGCCCCTCGGTGACCGGATATCCCGAAACTTCCCTACCCAAGGCAGAAGGTGCATTTGGCGGATTGAGCCTCGGTGATGATGACAGACGATCTGGAAGCACTCCTCCGGATCGTCAAATGTTTACGAAAACTGCGTGCTCTTTCGCGATCATGTCATCTACATAGACCTCCATGTTTCTCCCTAGTTGCTTTGTTGAAGGCGAAGTTCATCATTCTACGGTAAGTGGCTCCGGCATTTATAAGGCCAAAAGGTCATCTTCTTGTAGGCGTGCCGAGCGGTGTGTAATGAATGTTGTCTTGGGACATCCTTCTTGCACATGGATATTTGGTGATAACACGAAAAAGCATCCATAAAGCTTAGTAATGCATACCGAAGTGGCATCGATGAAATTTGGTCGATATGGGGCAAAGGATAAAAGTCTTTCGGATGAGCTTTATTCGGATCGGTGTAGTCGATGCAAACTCGCCATTTTCCATTCTGTACGCACTGACACCACATTCGCCATCCACTCCGGGTAATCAATTTCATAGATGAAGTCGGATTAATGACTTTGCAATCTCCTCATGATGATCTTACGTCGCTCTGGTGCAAAAATTCGCCTTTTACTGTAGGGCGGCTTCTTGAAGGATCTACATCTAGTCGTGCTCATTATTTTTTGGTGACTCGGGCGTATCTGTGGTTCCCATGCAAAAATGTCGCATAGTAGTGAAGGAGCTCCATGAGAGGTTTGTCAGAAGAGGTTACGGCGGACCGAACCAATCTTTCTTGTCTTCTACGGCTTTCGAGGACTAGCTCGATCTCTTAGTTTCTCTGCGGGGAATTACCAATGGCTCAAATTTGCTTTCGGTGAAGGGCTCGATCTCAATTGCCATGGTTTGTTTACATTTCTTGACCCCACTCAGGAAGAAATAACCGCATTTCTATAACACCGTCGGGCTAGATCTAAGTCCCCTGCCACTTCTCAGAGCTCCATGTGTCGTGGGGAACTTGATTTTGAAGTGAGGGATGGAAGTCGCTAGCTTGGAAATTTGTTAGTGTAGGCCTTCCCAATATGGCGTTGTGGTAGAATCTCATACTGTGACATAAAATTTACACATTATTTCTACTTGAGGAGGCCGTCTTAGAAGATCTTTGGGAGCTCGATAGTGCACTGCTGACTTTATTGGGATCGTTGCTAAAAAGCCGTATAAAAGAGCCTCTGTCAGACCTCCATCTTGCGCCCATCAAGATGCATCCTACGATAAGCATGGGCATATAAGATGTCTCTGAAGACCGTTATCTATCATCATGCGCTTCACATCTCTTGAACCCACACTATTTGTGATCACCAGCGCCCCCTAAATGCGGCTCGATAGGCTCAGAAGGATAATCTGCATCGGTGAAAAAAATAGCAGTCCACAGGAAAAGGTGCATTGGCCCGGGGAGCACACCTACGGACACGTGGCCGAATCCGTATATCTCTCCTCTTCTTCCCTACCAACTTTCTGCTTTGTTCATGGGTTATTACATCGATGAGCGTGCCTTGGCGGTGATGCTGGAATACTTTGAGTGGGTAGGGACCGTGCGAACAGATCTGAACGAGCGATGCGATCGGTATTTTTTGACCTTGTTGGTCCCTCCGACCCGCGTCTTGAACTAATGAAACCATTTTGAATCTTTCTCTCTCTGAAATCTTTCAAATTGCAACATTCATTAGTATCGTGACCGGTGACTTGATGATAGCCACAATATTTTTTGGGTATTGCCACCTTACGGCTTGATGTGGTCACGAGGCGGCTCATAGAATAAATTTGGTTCTGATCTGGTCCAAGATCATGCGAACTATCGTGTTGACTTGGTGTAAACCTTATTCACCTTGGCGGGGGGCGGTGGTCGACTACTCTCTCTCTGTCGCCATGAGTTATTGAACTTCTTGAGCGCCCTACGGCGATCATTATATCCTCCCCCCTTTCTACGATCGCCCTCTGCTTAGGGTCATCTGCATCCTTTAAGCTGGTCAGAAGAAGGGCGTTTGGCTATTCATAGCCTCTCTACAACAATATATCTTTACGCTTTGTCAAAAGCTTACGCGAGCTCTTGGATGGTTGAACATCAATTTCTTCACCAACTTCTCGGACTTTACCAGATCTAGCCCATTACAGAAACAAACCTACGGCACAGAGATCATTGAGGTCAGACACGACCAGCTGCTTTCTACGAACCTCTTCACATATTGACCCGAGACTCGTTGGTGAAGCTACTTGGGACTGTCTTAATGAACGGTGGGCTTCCTCTCCTTGGTTGCTCCCAAGCGGGCATGGAACTTATCACAAAGCTTCGGTCTAAGAGGAAATTGAATCGGCGGCAAAGTCCCCCATCCTTTGCCTCGCATCTTTCCTCGATGTCGTAACAAATATGTGGCACTTGGCGACATCGGTGAAATATATAATAATCCATGGTAAATCGAACTCATGGCTATGGTCGTAGGGTCCCGGACCCATCGTAACTCTCCATCTGAGCTGACTTCTTGGTGACATCCGCCTTCTCCTTGAGAATATCAGGAAAAAGGGATGCCTTCTTTCCGGAGTGTCCTTCACATTGAACCTCGGCCCATTTGCTTTTGGAGCTCTTTCGACTCCTTTACTAAAAATCAACACCTTGGCTGCGAGGAGACCTCTTTCTCTGAGCGACATTACGCCTCTGAGTGGATCGATCTCCTCCTGCCGATCCCATTGCCCTTGTGGGGCTTAGGATCTACTTGGCGTCTGATTCTATCCTCATGATGAGAATATTCTTGATGATGCTCTCTTCTTACGGTTTACAGAGCGATCTCCCTCGACACCGCTTCTTCGCGTATATCGTCGTCTCGATCTTTGAGAACCAGCGACCACCAGTGCCTTCTTGAGGCCACGGGAGTTCTGCTCCTCGATCTCCTCTACTAAGTCTAGTGAGAGCGATCCCTGAACACGTGTGTAGAATGCTCGGCTCTTTACCTCTCGTAGTGGCATCTCCTTATCTTACTCGCGCTTTCGGATTTGAACATGGCTAGATGCTTCGTCCTTAACTCCGCCACCCAGAAGCATCTGTTCGGCTATGTCTTCTCTCTGCTTTATGAGAACCTCGAGGCTTTATCTGCCCTTGCTTTGCCGTCCTCGCTTGACTTGGCGACTCTGTCCTCTCGACCACTTGGCGATGAGTCTTGGTCGGTGAGCCTTTCACCCGCTACCGACCATGATCACGCTCCTTATCGCATCGAAAACCAACCTCAAATCTGCGGCCCCACCATGGATCTTGGACGGAGATCTCTGAGTATGCTTAGAGGTCGTGCTCTCGTGAGCACTTTTAGAAGGACCAGACGATCCTTTAAAAAAACACGGCGTTGGTGTGAGCTAGCGCCATCGCACGCGCCCTTACGGCGTACCATCTCTACTCCTCATCATCTTGAAGTAGATTAAATGATTGTGATTGAAAATTTCAATGACACTAGAACTCGACCCTCCTTACTAGCGCTTGATGTTAAAGCGAAGATCTTCTCCAGCGTCCCGATCACGTAAGGCATACGATCTGCCGCGATAAACACGATAAACACCACAAGCTTGGCGGTGGGATGGGACCGGGGGGATAGCTCGAGCGTGAGAGTCGATATCGTGTTCACAAGGTTAACAATGGAGGATGTAATGTCTAGTGTATTGAGAGAGATAATAATCCTCGATGGTGTGTATGTGTGAATATGAATAAGAATGTGTATGAGCGTATACTATTTGTGAAGACTTAGTTGATAGGTTATACTCTCTTTTTTTGGGTTCTAGTGCCACCCACTACGACCTGACCCAAGTGATCGATGGGTCCTGCTTTGCACTGCGATGATCTCACTCCACTACCTTTGGTCCTTTGTTTATCTTGGCGGTGGCTATAATCCCATCCACATTAATGCGTGGCGGTGTCTAGTCAATTGTCATGCTTTTTCATCATTCAAGTCAAAGTAATAGATATTAAATGATCTAATGGGTTAGTCGATGAAGCAGACCCGGTCTTATAGGGTTAAATAGAAGTAATATGGTGACTAGGCCCGGTGACTTTCAAGGTTCAATAATGATAATGATAATTAAACAATAGATTAATTAAGAGGGAAATATGAGCCAACAATCTTATTTCATTGAAGTTTTCATAAGTTCAGTGCCATATGTACATCAGACGAAACTTATTACATAACAATCGAGGTAACCTCATCTCCAACGAAAAATTTGGTCGGAAATTGGTCGTGATATAAGCACGTCAAAAATAAGTCCAAATCGATTAAATCGATCGGGAATACTTAAAAGCCCAGCAGAACTATTTTGATAGAACATTCGATCGGAGTTAATATATCCCCGACTGAAATGTGTCTGTCGAGGATATTCGGTCGATGATAATCATGTCACGTGGCACCCTGACAAAAATGGAAAATCACCTTAAGAGCGACGGAATTCTGTCGATTTTATAACGCGTCCGTCGAGGATATTCGGTCGAGGCTATGTATGCCACGTGGCATTATGCCGAAAATGGAAAGAAACTTAATCTCGACGGTTTTCCGTCGAGAATACCATTATTCCGTCGAGGTTACTGTTTCTTTTTTTAAAATATTTTTTTTGTTTTTGCAATATCCAGGGATTTTACCCACATCTTGTACCTGTACCTGTACCTGTTTTCCCAACATCACATACACAAGCTAAATTAAGCTAAATGTCAAAAACATCCCATTACTACGACTAGCATAACCGCAACAAACCAAAGTAATGAAATGTAAAACCGCATTAATCAAAGTTAATTAAACTAATATAAATTATAAAAGATCCCACATCCTATTAAAGTAAGTGTCAAACCACAACAAAACCAAAGTAATTAATGCTAAGGTACTTTAAACTACAATATGTACGTCAAAAGTTATGTAAAATTAATACAAAAGAATTTAAATTACAAAAGAATGTAAACAAAGTCAAGCTAGTAGAGCCCCCGGTGTGAGAAGGATCATCGGGCGGGCGTCGACACTGCTCTGGAGTATGAAAATCGTCATGAAGAGAACTTCAGTTATTCCATTCTTTATTATTACATTGGAATAACTTATGTATACAGACATACCCTATACTTGGTGAAATCCTTACATTATTCCATTCTTTATTATTACATTGGAATAACTCAGACATACACCTGGCATACCCTATACATAATCAGATATCGTGGTTTACCCTATACTTGGTGACATTCTTCTATTATTACATTGGAACATCTTTATGCATGTGTTTTACACGGACTGGTTAAAATCTTTATTATTATTCTGTTGGAACATCACATGCTCGTGTGTTTTACAGGACTGGTTAAAATCTTTATCATTCGTGGAATATCCTATCTATGTGTTTTACACCGGATGCGGTTCCATATTTATTATTACATTGGAACATCTGTCGGTGTGAATTTCACCGACACGGTTTACGTTATTATTATTACATTGGAATAACACATACATCAAGCAATCGCATGCGTGGTGATTTCCTTTGTTATTCCATTCTTTATTATACCCGGTTGGTTAAAACTTTGACTTCATACTCCATGAAATTAGAAGAATATTCTTGATATTTGCGTTTCATCCCGGTATCTTTTCATGGAAATATTCTTCCGATCATTCTTGAATTTTACTCTACAAAGCGATGATCATGTTGACAATTTGGGACGTTATTAGTTCTGAATAAATTAATTCGTGAACTTGTTTTATTGAATTATTATGTCATTGTCATCATCCCTCATGTTATATTATGTTATCTTTGGCTTACGTGCATAGATGAATTTAGTATGATTATGACGAGGGGATCATTCGGTATAATCATGGCTTGTTATAAATGATGTGATAAAAGTCCTCGGTGGCACTGTAATGCGTTGATGAATAGTTTTTGGTATGATTATGACCGGGGTGATTCGGTATAGTCATGACCATTGATAATTTGATGAAAATCCTTGAGCGTGAGTACGAGGGGATGATTAGATATTGTGGTTTATTCATTAAAGCTGAGTCTTAGTGATAAAATTTATGAAAACCTTTAAAACCTAAAAGATAGTAGACTTTATTTTCTACTTGACTCTTTTAATGGATTGCGATATTCATTGCTGCATTAAACCATTTGGTTGTCTATTGTATTTTATCGGTTTAACATTATTGAAGACTATTGATAATTTATTACGCATTATCTTAGTTATAATATTTCTTCTTTGGGCTAGTTGAGCTCACCCTTTCTTTCAATCATTCTCTTAGGAAATAAGAATATAAATTTGGGACGAGTCTGGGAGCGGAGTAATGGTCGAGAGGATAGCATTAGTAGTCCTCACTATTACGTGAAATAGTGTGATAATAATTGTAATGAGGACTCCTTTTGAGTTTGTATAATATCTAGTAGACAATATTTGTATTCAAACTTACGGTTTATGTCGTATTGTATACACTGCAGTTATATTAGTAAGTTGTATTTAAATTACATACCATGTAAGTGGCGACCAAAGATGGGTGGCGTATACCTAATTTTGGGGGTTACATATTGCGGACATTCTCCTTTGTTTCACCATGTGAGATGACAACATCCAGAAGGATTTCCATTAAGTTATTGAACAAAGTTCAAGTTAAAGAACCTACAGATGACGAATGATCACTTCTCTACTATGAATGAATAATTGCACGATATGGGTTCAATCCATGCTATAGAAGCTTCTCACCACTCCAAATACCCATCCAGGTAATTTGGAGGCGGAAAGTTCGCCTATGTCATGGATTGGACCCATATCGTGCAATGCTTCATTCTTAGTAGAGAAGTGATCGTCATTTCATCTCAGAGGGTTGCTTTAACTATAACTTTGTTCAACAACTTAATGGAACCCTTCCGTATGTTGGCATCTCATTATGATGGAAAACGATGAGAATGTCTTCAATAATTCAATTAACTTTATTATTCGGTATAAGACACAAAGCGAAACTACGACCCTTTTTTTTAATTGCTTTGTAGAGGCAGGTTTGAGTACTATTAGGCTGTGAATCGCTATGTCGAATCCTACATACAAGGAAGTGCTTTATTTAATTTATATGTTATTATATTTGAAAATTGGGGCAAACTAAGCAATTATGGTATTTGGTTTATTTTACCAATGAAAAACTAGGTAAATGTTACCCAGTCAACATATATTTTATTTTATTTATTGAATATATAGACAACTTATTATTCAGTTACTTTTAATTATAGAAAACTAAGCAAATTCTACTTAGTTTATTATTTTATTCGATTACTTGGGTTTTTTATGTAATGGAAAACTAAGCAAATGCTACTTAGTTTAAGATAATTATTATATTTTATTTTATTTTACTATATTTATTTTTTATATGTTATTTATTTTTTATTATATTATATTATTTAAATTAATTAATTTTAATATATTCTAGTTTATTATTAAATTTATTTTAAAATTAATTTATTATTATACTTTTATTTATTTATGTATTTTAATTTATTTTATTTTGTATTATTTTATTTTATTTTATTTTACTATATATGTTTTACTTTAATTTAATTTAGTTAAATTAAATTAAATTTATTTATTTATTTAGATTTATTTTATTTTATTTTAAAGTTTATTATAATATATTATTATATTATATTATATTATATTATATTATATTATATAATTTATTAAAGTTATTTAAAGCTCCTAGTATTTTTGTATTAATTTATTAATTTATATAAATATTTATTTATTATATTATAATATATTGTCTTTTATATAGTTATTTAAATATTTATTTATTACCATCTATAACTTCCACAAAAATTCAGTCGAAAATTCCGTCGGAATTAATACTTAACACCAAAATAAGAGAAGTCTTCAATTGATTCCTGGCTGGAAAAGCGTAAATCGAACAATCGCAAATTAAGTTTATCACACTGCATTATAACTACTCAATATACACATTATAACTGGCTGGGCACAAATTAAACACCAATACAGTAAACCAATATCAGTCACCGAGCATTAGCAACATCTCAGTCTCAAAATCAGTTTCATACCAAATGGAATTTAGCAAACTATCACAGAAAATCCCAATTTCAACAACACTGCGTCAGAAATTTAGGGTTTAAATGTACATTTCAATAGAATATTTCAACACTATCAACAATATTTCAACACTTTCAACAACATTTAAACAGAAAATTTAGGGTTCAAAATACTTATACCCAAATTCATGCATAATCATATACATATCTGAAAATTAAGGGTTCTAAATTTAAAATTAATTGAAAAAACTAACCTTAAATTGAGAGAGAAGGAGGAGCAGAGAGAGGACTAGAGAGAGAGAGAGAGCACGGAGGAGCCTAGGAGGTGAAATTGCCGCGAGACGAGAGAGAGTGGTGGTAGGAGATGGGGTTGGTGACGAGGAGAGAGTCTGTGTGGCCCGGCCGAGAGAGGACGGGAGGAGGGACAGAGAGAGAAAGCTGCAGAGCAGAGAGAGAAAAGAGGAAAAAGAAATGAGGAGAAGCTGAAGTGAGGCTCACGTCTGTTAGTATTTTAAGGACTATTTTCGACGGAACTCAGTCGGCATTACTTCAGTCGATGATAAAGTATCCTCGACGGACACTCAGTCGATATTAATAGTTCTTGATCGAGGTTGTTTTTGGCTTTGGAGGGAAACTTTCGCGCGCCACGGGCATGGTATAGGATTCGATGAATTTGATTCAGTAGTATTATTATCGAGGAATTATGAGCATTGAATATTAAGTTAGCAATAAGTTAATCCCGAGCGAAACCATTCAGTCGACCTTTATTCCGTCGTAAATAGTCCTATTTCTTGTAGTGACTCTCTAAGTAGAGCACAAGAAGTTTTCTTTTTCTTTTTTCCCCCTTAATTAGAAGATGTTCTTTACTTGAACAAAGATATTAAAGACTTGATTTGATTTAGAGGATTATAAAATTAAAGGCATAAATATCTGTGATTTGATTTATCGGGGTATAAAATAAAAAGCATTTATGCCTTTTAGATAATCTGGTTCTTTTGATACACATGCTAATATTTTCAGGACACTAAATTCCATACAATTAAGCAATATATTTTTATACTTTTACATATATTTTGATATAGCAATTATATTAAAAAAAAACATATATAGTGAAAAATAGTATATATATATATATGTATATATATATAAGGCAATGATCTATAGTATCTATTAGCTATGAATCAAAAATTAGCATATAACATCTACACCTTCCATTAAAATCATGTCGTTCACTAGTAATACTAGCGGACGTGATTATACACATAAAAAAAACCGCATCCGCTAGACTTACTAGCGGATGGAGATTTAGGGTCGGAAACCCATTTCTCCAGTCTTGTCGTGAGTTATCTTTAGCAGCGTCATCTTCAGATCAACAAGGAAGGCCGGATCCACAAAATCAAGCTGTGTCTCGATCTACAAGTGATAGCAAGAAAAGTAGTAGCGGATTCAATTCGATTGAGATTGCATCCATAACATCAGCATCAGCCATTGTGTTAGTGTCCTTGGAACCCATTTCTATGTTGTTGCTGCTTGTATATTGTAGTATAGTTTCTGCAGCCCTAAATCCCGATCTAGCCCCAATTTCTCCCAATCCCAATTTCTTATTCATCCGCTAGAAAGAGGATTCAATTATTTTTTTTCCCTGCTATTACTCGTTGATGGGGGCTGTTCTCCCAATCCCAATTTCTTATTCATCCGCTAGAAAGAGGATTCAATTATTTTTTTTCCCTGCTATTACTCGTTGATGGGGGCTGCTATTTTTTTTTTCCCTGCTATTTACTCCCATCCGCTAGTAGTTCTAGCGGATGTCAAAACTAAATTTTTAATCACAGCCTTCCATTAAAAAAATGGAAGGTGTAGATGCTATATGCCAATTTTTAATCCATAGGGATCATTGCCCATATATATATATATATATATATATATATATTTTCGGCATATATATCTTGAACATTTTATTATTTTTCCTGATCACCAACTCCCTTTGCTTTATGGTCCGTTTAGAAATTGAGTTATAGGAAGTTCACATAATGCAGAATTCATAAAAGGATCAGATTCTTGTGTAATTCGATGAAATTTAATTTCCAGTCCATAAAAAAGTACACTTGGGATTCATTAGGAGAATCACGATAGCATTTTAATTTGAAGCTTTTCTAGGTACACATAAAAATTAGACATGAATATTTGAATTTCACTTAGTCAAAATATAAATAATTAAATAAAATTCAAATACCCTCATATTCAATTCTCATTCAATAAGTCTAGCGGGGATATTTTTCTAATGACATTCTAGTGACCCTTTTGTTTTTTTTTGGTTTTTTTTTTGTAGTACCTCCTAACAAATATATAGTATTTATTTCAACTGAAATTTTTATAAAAAAACAGTGTTTTAGGTGTAATTTGGATACATACAAGAAATAGGGTTGTACAGACTGTACATACCCTGTTTCTTATATGTATCCAAATTACACTTAAAACACTGTTCTTTATAAAAATTCCAGTTAAAATAATAACTATACATTTTTTAAAAGATACTACACAAAAAAAAACGAAAAAAAAAAGAAAGAAAAAAAAAAGTCACTAGAATGTAATTAAAAAAATGTCCCCCTAGAAGGACCCATTTTCATTTTCACCTAGAATTTTTGCTTAATTAATCGAAGCTAGATTCTTTCGAAATAAATAATAATATAAGTTTCACTTTTCTCTGAATTCTGACACCACTTTGGGAATCCAATTCCCATCTCTTCTCTTTCAACGTATACTTTCATTAGTGGAACCCGGATCGAATTAGCTTCCTTTATACTATATAATTATATACGTGGACTGTCAAAATAAAAAGTAATAATATATATATATATATATCCTGTCTTTGTACAATACTCATGATCAATCATGATCCCTCTGATCATTCATTAATTTCTCGATCTTCTAAGTTCTTTTCCTTCCTCAATATATATATATATATATATATATATATATATATATTATATTATATATATAATATAAAAGAGAGCAGAGAGAGAAATTATATATATATATAATATAAAAGATAGCAGAGAGAGAAAATAGACAAATGTCCCATCCAGAGTCGTACGTCAGCAGCTCTCTCACATTCAAATTTCAAACTCTCCGTCTCTCTCTCTGTTCTTACAGACGCCAACTTGATCCCCCAAACAACTTCATCCCTCTCAATTCCCCTAAATCTCTTATATCTGATACCCAGCCCTAATTCCATCCCCAAATCTCTCATACCCAGCCCCTAATGTACGATCCAGAGCTCCGGAACAGTCACCCCTGTGAAAGACCCAAAATCAGTCCTGAAAAACCCTAACCCCGTTGCCTCACTGTCGTCTCAAAACAAACTTTGAGTGAGGAAGTTTGTGGTGGAGAAGAAGAACTCCAAGAGAGAGAAATCCAACTCTTTGACAGTGGCGTGTAAGTGTAATATTGGTGGTAAGTCCCAGAAATGTCTTTGTGTCGCTTGTGAAACTCTTAGGGATTCTCATGAAGGGTTTTTCAGGAATTGGGCTAATACGGATTATTACTCTGATAATGTTGAAACTGGTGGAGTCAAAGGAGAGGAAGAAATGGATTGGATGAGACTGATGAGGTGATAAGTGAAATGGCGAAAACAACTATGTTGGAAAAAGTAATGCAGAGTGTGCCTGATACCAAAAAGGGTATGAAATGAGAATTGCCATGAAGTTTAGGATTGAATTCTCAGGTTTGCTCTTCGTTAGATAACAGCCAACGAAGGTTGGTATCATGTTTTTTCCTAATCACCTTGATTTGGATTCTGATTTTGCTTTTGTTTTTGTTTTTCTTTTGAAGCTTTACTGTTTCAAGCAAGAATTCTGGTGGTGGTCAAATGAGCAGACGAAATGTATAAATTATTGTGCATTCTATATTTGAGATTTAGAGAACTCATATGCATCTTTTGATGACAAATTATTAATGTTATTATTTACATTCAATGTAGAGTCTTGAATAATCTGGGGCATTTGGCGGACGACAACGGAAGAGGAGGCATCACAAAATTACCTGTGAATAGAGGTATGTTTAATTTGGTTTACCTGTGAGCTTGAATTCCTACTTTAGTAGTAGAATGATAGTAAAACAAAAATCAATAATGATTGAGCATCAATAAATTTGAACATGAATCAGTGTTTTCTATGACAAGCAAACTTATAGATTAAATCAATCATTCATCATAAAACTTTAATGATATCACGAGGTATTAGCAGAAACATATCACGAGGTGTTTAATGATAACTTCTTATTTTTGATGGAGTCTAAGAATGAAATTAAACTTTTTGTTGATCAGATGTGGGCTGTTAGAAGAATTCTTTTTTTTGTGTGTGTAATTTAATGGGGCAAGCGAATCGCAATCGCTATGGACCAAAAATGAAAATACCATCTTCAGGAGACTTTCGTCCTCAACCTTCCCTCTTCTTAAAGGTCCATTACTCAAGTCTTTTGATTTCACATAATTTCTTACATCTTTATGATTGTTTGGATTCAGGACGTGCTAGATGCCATTTCGGTGAGACAAAAGTGGAATTCAAATGATGTTAGGGTTTCCAATTTGGACTCGACGAAGGTCAGGTATGGGAATCTGCAGAGGTATGAGATTAGCTTTCTATTTGGAAAGAGTGAATTGGTTTTCAAATTATATAATTATGAAGTATTGAAATGGAGGAAATTTAAGAAAAGGGGAGATTTTGAGAGTTTGGTGAATGAAGTAAGCTCAAAGGTTGTCTTAGGGATTCTCATGAAGGGCCTTTTGAATTACGCGTTGGTGGAGATGATGAGCTCCAGCTGATGCTGCCGGTATTGATCTTATTCGCTTTAGCTTTATATGGTATTTAACATTTTTGATTGGCTAAATGTGGCAATTTTTTGTGTTTGTTTTGTGGGTTTTCTATATTGTTTTGCTCAATAATTAATGTTGGTACTTGATAGTCATGAGGAATGAGTATCGATAAAAGTCTCTATCAATGCCTTTATTCGGTGGTATATTAGAAGTCATACGGATCAATAATTTGACATTTCAAAAGGACTCTTATTTTAGGATATATCAAAAAAGTAGTTTTGGTTAAACTTAGATTTAGTTTTAGTTGGGTTTTGATGCTTAAATTTAGATTAGGTTTTATGTTAGCGTGATAGTAATGAATGCCACAACTTGGGTCCTTTACATATACACGGTTTTAGTTGTTTTTCGATAAATTATGGCGTAGTTTGTGGTTGTTCGATCTGTTGGTAACTTGGTACGAATGTCTTAACTTAGATTCAACTTTATGTTACCGATAGAAATGAATGCCACAACCTTGACATGCTTTTACATAAACGTCTTAGTTGTTTTCAGATTAATTACAAGTGTAATCTGTGTTGTCGGTCGTGTTGGTAACTTGGTATAGATGGTGCTCTTTTTTTTTTATGCTCAACTTAGTTTTATTCGGTAAATTTCACGGTTACATCTAGGCGTCTAGCAGAAGCACTATTCTAATATTATCAAATTTTTTGTGGTAGAGATACTTGGCAAAACCCATAAAATTATCTCCTGAAGATGGTATTTTCATAGTGATTGCGATTCGTCGTCTTCTGTGGTGGACTTCTGCGGTTCAGAATTGGTAATTAATTTTATTGTTCTGCTTCTTAAATTAACATCACTTCTGTGTTTTTGATGGGAAAGTTTGGAGTGCTGGGAATTTTTCACATTCTAATTAGGGTTTTGGTTTAGTTTTTTTATTAGTTTGTGTATGTGCTGAGCCTCTAAAATTAGGGGTTAAGATTAAAATTGAGAATCTTGGCATTTTTAATTACGCTTTCGGTCTTTTGATACTTTCTCTGGGGTGGTTGAATTAGGTTTTGTGTTGTTCATTATTTTTATTAAATTTTTTTAGCATTTGGTTCTTGGGAGACTTCTGGCTAGGCACTTTTTTGGGAAAATTTTGAAATCTAAGCTTTTAAGTATTGATTAATTTGGTCATTTCTTTATTTTTGTTGTTAGTTATTTTTAATGTTGGGGATCGGTTTATATGTAGTTTAGTACTTACCCGAAGTAGGTTTTGGATTGTTTGGGCTATTTCAGTTCTGTTGTTGGTATTGTGTTTTGTTTTTTATGATATCGTTGTCATTTGGATTATTTTTAATTTTTTTGGGTTTCTTGGGAACTGTTTTTAATTTTTTTGGGTAAAAGATCAAGAAGAGAGGCTGCTGACCAACTTTATTTTGGGTTAGAAGTTTTGGTGCATTATTTTTTTGCATTTTTTGACATGGGAGAATTTAGCTTAACTTTTTTGTTAAAAGTGTTGGTGTCTTTATTTTTTCGCATTTCTTGACATGGGAGATTTTACAGCAAGTATGGTAATAACTAGGATCACTGGAAGAGTTTGCATGTCTATATCAACCTGGGTAATGGCAATAACTGGGATCGAAGATCGGAGATACTAGAATTGGATTCCTATTAAAGAATCTAGGTTAGATTCCAACAGTCCGAATTTGATATCATTATGGCATTAACTATGTTGTTTTACTAGATTTGACATTGATTAATATATGCAAGAAACTTTTAGTTAAGTGAGTTTACTCTCTGTGTTAAGTGACAAATAGTTTTAGCAATAACTTTTAAGTAAAAAATAGGTGTTGATAAATGAGTGAATGTTATATATATATTTACCTTATATATGGAGATCTGCGTACTAAAGCTTTAGTCCCATTACAAGATCTTTTTCTTTCTTGCCTTCTGTGTACTGGCTCATTTTTAATTTTTTTTCTCCTTAATAATTTATGAATGGGTATCATTATAGATTCTTACTCCCAAATTCCATAATTTCATTAGAGAATCTATTATACTTAGTTGGTGGTTCATGATCTTGGCATTTTGTTTCTTAAATTAGTACCTTATTATAGAAAGAATCTTAAATTAGTAGGTTGAAGAAAAGAAATTCTCAAGAACTAATAAGGAATGCCGAAAAATCTTTGAAAAAAAGAGAACGTTTTGGTGCTTTTGTAATGTAACATCAATTCTAAAATTACATTCCTTATGTTTTCAAGTTTTTTTGACATTTTTATTTTGCTTGTATTTTGTTGAGGAATATATTTTTCCAGTCATCACTTGAAGGTTAGAAGTTTCATTGTTTTAAATTAACAATGGCTTAAAGCTGTTTAACAAAATGTCTCTAAGAACCACAATGTTCAAGGATTTTTTTTTTCTTTTATCTAAATAAAATTTGCAAAATACATACATAACATACATAAAATTTCATATATTTATTGGTTAGTCTTTGGCTGAGTTCTTGTTTAATATTTTCGCAGATTGTATCGAGAAATTTGTCTGAACCTATACGTTCTCACAAGGACCTGGATAAAGATTATGCTCCTTATTATCATAAAGCGGTGAAATTTTATGAAGGACTTTCAAAGCAGCTCATACATCAAGGACATGTACTTGATGTTCTCGCTTGTGCCCTTGACCAGGTGATATATTGCCATGTCTTCCATTACTTTGCAGGACTTTCAAACCAGCTCATACATCAAGAACCTTTTAATTACTTTGCAGGAAATTTGACCCGCAGACTCTCGAGTGCTAGCAGCTTGAGCGGCATGGAGGAAAGTTACTTTCTGCAGGAGAAATCCTGGAGAGGCGATCATGAATCCTCACTATATATGAAAGCATGAGACCAAATGCTTTTGACGCTTCCCTTCGTCAAAAGGAGGGCGAACTTGCATCTTATATGTCTCGATTGGTATGGACTATGGAACATGGAATATTCCTGGATCATTGTCTTATCTAATCTTAATTCATATGTGCATTTATATTTCCCTTTTGATCACTGTAGAGCATCTTTTTGCCTTTCTCCTTTGCTTTCTGATTGGTTACTCTTTCCTATTTTTCTTTCTTTTACTTATCTTTTTTTCTTCTTGTTGAGTATTTAATGATGTTACTCCAGGCAACCATGGAATCCATCCGGGACTCGCTTGCTGAGGAGTTGGTTAAAATGACAGAGCAGGTGAACTTCAATAATCATATCAAATTGTTTATCTCATTATACTTTTCTTTTGATTAACTCTATTGCTTGTAGTGCGAGAAGTTAAGGGGAGAAGCTTCCATCTTTATCGGAATACTGAAATTTGAACTGGAAGCATTAAGATGGAGGCATTTGGCGACTCTGGAATTAATGGGTGAGCGTGATGAGGAGGTGAGTAGTCTGATTACTTCAAATTTGTTTTTAAAAGTCTTTGGTAAGAATGCTTTGATCACAAGGTACTTCATCATGTTTGATTAAATGAGTTTTGTCGGCTTGTTTATTTGGAAAAGAAAAGGAAAAAAGGGTCAATTAGGTTTGCACAATGTTAATGAAGAGACCTCTTAGTAGACATAAGCAGGTGGTAGCTTCGACTCTTTTGCATACCTTCTGGATCAAAGTATTCAAACTGTGGATTATACTTCATTGCATGTCTCACTATAGCTTTTCTTATAAAATTGTTTTATGTAGCTTGAAGAACTGCGTTAGGATATTGTGGACTTGACGGAGATGTACAGAGAACAAGTAAACTTGCTTGTAAATAAGGTACTCTATTCTACAACAGTACTCTTATGTGTTGGGTTCTTGACTTCTTGTTCTTTTGAATATTATCTTCATGTTTTGCTCTTTCTTTTTTTTTAATTTTTTTTACTTATTTAAAATTTTGGATATTATCTTCATGTCATATATCCCTGCTTCTGGTTTATTCACTACCTATTTCAGAGAAAACTAATTTTTGTGTGATAGGAAAAGCATTAGTCTTCATATCATATGTTAAGACACGGAACTTTGTGGTAAGTGGATTTAAAATCTTTAACATAATTAAAAGAATGAGAATATGAGTTATTAAAAAGAAAGCACGAAAGCACGAAAACATGATTTCAAGTCTAAACGAATTCACCTTATGCATAATATTTCCAAAGGTCAGATCTGTATTGGCTCTACCTTCCTGTACCCTTCATGGGTGAGGGTGTGAGATGAACAAAAATAACACCACCTACTCTTCTGATTCTGCCCACCATCTTCTATAGATATCCATTTGTATAGTGAGCAGCCGAATAAATGATCAACATTAGTGTAATTTTTGTTAAGGTGAAGCTTATCTTTTGTTATAAATCTAATTTTTAGCACTTCGTGCCTAATGAATTAGTTTGTGCACATGATACTCGAGAATGTTTGTAATTAATAGAGGTTGAAACTATATTTAGATCCATTCTAATCTGGAAATGCAATACGCCATTGATTATATTAAGACCCCCAGGGTTGCCATCCCCTGGAAAAAAATTGCAGGAATTTAAGGATTTTATTCATTATTTATGGTGTACCAGTAGACACTGAATAACCCGTCATGGCAACAACATTATTTTTGTTTTATAATTTTCCTAGGTTTTCGGTTTTGTCATAGATTTGCCTGTTGATATTATAGAAATCTCATGAATTTTTTTGGGCACTGATCTTTTTCATGAATGACTTTGACATGTATCTGTAATTGTTGCTATATGACAGGGTTGCAACTTAGTTGTTCAAAGGGACAGTAAAAGATTATTATTCTTTGACATGCTAATGTTGGAGTGTCCAGGTGTAAGTACATATACCTGTTAAAAAAACTGCCAAAGGGGGTCAAACCTGGAGATGACTATTGAAGATTTAGAAGTTTTTAAACATTTACTTGCATTTAACTTCAATACAAGTCACCGCATGTATGTGCTTTGTAAGAAAGGGAAATTGCATGGTAACTTTTGAATATCACTTAGCATAGTGGGTTACAAAGATTTTTTTGACGTCTAAAAAGAAATAAGGAATTTTAAAGTGGGATAGGAGTGCAAACAAAATAAGTAAGTTAATACTACTTACAGTCAAACTGACAATTGATATATTAGATTTTCAAAATCACAAACCTTGATATATTTACTGTTGTCATTGTAACGCTACATAACTAAAAGAATTATATGGTTAGTTACTTGTTTGATTTTAAGTATGGTCAGTAGGGAGTAATACAATTATGTGTACAAAGTGCTTGATTTTTATATTTAATAACCGTTTTCTGTTAATGGGCAACAATTTAATCCTTATACTATATGTAGACTACTGTTGTTCTCTGCAATAAGTTCTTTTTTTGCTTTTGCTAAGCTATAGAAGCTTTCTAAATTTGATATTGTGATTCTTGATGGAGTTCTTTTCAACTTCACCAAATTGGGTGGAAAGCAAGCATTTGAGGTTTAAGGAGTAATTTATTTTATGGGTTTTGTATTGTAGCTCATGCTGCTCACCTAATTAGGAAAAAAGACAAAGGCTTAATTCAATTTTTTTGTTTAATTTTGAAAATTGTCAACCGATTAAGTGAAAGTAAAACTTGCAATTTGAGTGAGGTGATGTTGTGCATGTTAATGTGAATCTTGCCTTTTGAGTTTCTTTCTAAAGTTGGTATTTCTCTTGGTTTTCATGGACATGCAATTGTTTCCATCCACGCCTCTTCAATTTGTGTTGTATGAAAGGTTTATTCAGGTTTAAGATTGGTTCATTTGAGGTTTTGGGAAGGGAATCCTGCGCTCGATGCGATTGACAAGAAGAAAAAGACTATGCAAGGCAAGCTTGGATTGCCAAACTTGGAGTTCGAGTTTGTGAAGTCCAAGAGTTATGCTCTGTACTTTGTAATTTCTTCTCTTTATTCACATTGCAGGTGTAATTCAATTTGTGTCTTGAAAAGATAGTTTATTTCTTGTTAAATTCATTTGTTGAATTATTGAGTAATGGGAGTGAATCTTATCCCACTCTAACTTTTAGTTTTCATGCTTACAATTTTATATTGAACCACAAGGCCTTCGCCAACTTAGAGACAACTTATATTCATTTGTTTCTCTATTTTCTGCACGTTTGTATTTTTTGTATTCCGTCTTTTGTAAAGTTAACTAATTATACATGGTTATGATGATTTTTGGGTATGGAATAATGGTTTTTTTGGTAGTTTGGATATGTATTGATGATTGTAAGGTTTGTAGACAGGTTTAAAATTTTTTGAATATCTATTTTTAAAGGAAATTATCTGCGAAATTTCTTGAAATTAATCTTAAACTAGCTTCGATGTTTTGGTGGTTGGATATGTATTGATGATTGAGTATGTATTAATTGTTGTGGTGATATGTGGTGGTATTAATTTTCAAAGGAAACTCTACCGACTAGCTTCATGTTTTTTAGATTACGTCGTGCCTTGTCGCGAGTTATCGTTATATATATATATATATATATATATATATATATATATATATATATATATATATATATATATATCAATACCACTGAAAAGGTAATCATTAGTAAATATTTTGTAACTTGTCTCACTTTCTTATACTATATGAAAATATTGTGCCTTTTAATTTATATATATATATATATATATATCTTTATTTTTTTGTTTGATGTGTCTAATTAATCACTAGGTGCACTTGAGTTATGCTGTAGAATTAAAATGGAGAATTATGGGAGATTCAGTACCATAACTGTGGGGCCATGGGGAGGCCAAGATGGAGATCATTGGGATGATGGAGTATACTCCACAGTAAGGCAATTGGAGATAGCTCATGGATCGGGTATCGACTCCATAAGAGTTGAGTATGATCGGAAAGGGACCTCGGTCTGGACTGAAAAGCATGGTGGTGATGGAGGGAATAAAACTGACAAGGTTAATTATTTAGTACTTGATCGCAGCTCTAGCATGCAATTAAGCTATCATTTTTCTACTTCTCTTTATGCATGCATGCCCGTAATAAGGTTTGCTTAATTTGGACACCCCTATAAGATTATGTTTTTTTACATTTAACTCCTTTTTTTTTCTTTGGAATTTTAATTAATTCTAAAATTTCTGAGACTGCTGTAGATCAAGCTAGAGTACCCAGAGGAGTTTCTAACTTCTATTCATGGACACTATGGTAGCTTGAAAGGATGGGGACCAATCTTGATAAAGTCGCTTACATTAATAAGCAACAAAAGAACCTACGGACCGTACGGTACTGAAGAAGGGACATATTTCTCCTTGCCAATGATTGGGGGAAAGATTGTGGGATTTCATGGAAATGGTGGATGGTACCTTGATGCCATTGGGATTCATTTAGAGACTATTCATAAACAAAATCCTCAGAATTCTGTGGTTCAATATTCTCAAACTGCTTATGCTACTAATGACAGTTTTGGGTACTCAATGATCGAAGGAAATCTGGGCAAGCAATTTGATGTACTCATTGCTCTCAGACAGAAGGACGAAAAAACTAATAATTCTCTACCAAACTATTTCACCAGGAAAATTCCGTTCACTGTTACTGATCAACCTCCCAAACAGGTAATTAATTGATAATCACTCCCAATTGCAGTCCAGTTAATTTTTAATTTCTCTATGGTTTATTTTGACATGATATAAAATACTTTTTAGATTCAGGTTGTTCCTCCTACTATTCAAAGAGTCCCCTATAAAAATGTTCAAGGTGTATTTACCTATGGACCATGGGGTGGTACTGGAGGGACAATGTTCGACGATTCGATTTATGATGGTGTTAGGCAAATTAAAGTGAAGCGTAATGTGGGTATTGCATCTGTCAGAGTTTGTTATGACTTTAAGGGAGAAGCTATTTGGGGAAGCAGAAATGGAGGGACTGGAAGCTTTAAAAAAGATATGGTAATTAAGCAAGAATTTTCCCTACTGTTTTTTTGGGGTTAGGGTATAAATGTTCATGCATTTTGTGTTGTTTGCAGATAGTGTTTGATTTTCCATCAGAAATCTTAACACACATAACGGGATACCATGGACCTACAATGGTCATGGGACCTAATGTAATTAAGTCGCTCACTTTCCATACCACAAAGACTAAATATGGACCTTATGGTGAAGAACAAGGAAATCCGTTTTCCACCAATTTGAATGAAGGAAAGATTGTTGGATTTCATGGAAAGAAGGGGCTATTTCTTGATGCAATTGGTGTTCATGTCATGGAAGGGAAAGTTGTGGCACCAAAAATTAGCTCCCCAGCAAAAGTCGTGGTTCCGGCAGTAAGCGCCTCCACAAAAGTTGTACACCCGACAAAATCCTCAACCAAATCTTCCAACAATCCAGAAGCAAAAATTGTGCCACCAATGAACTCTGCAACCAAAGTTGTGCCGCCAGTAGCCTACCCAATCAAGCCCCCTAACCAACAGAATGAGTTGGCCATTAAAGAAGTTGATACTCCGAAATGGTCTTTTATACCAGCTGGAAAGCGAGGAGTATCCCAAGATCAGGTAGCTAGCTCTATACATGTTTATACTACGAAACAAAAACAATATGTACTAACAAGTGTTGGGTACGTGGTACGTATTAATTAGGCTTTACAACGCTTTATAAAAGATCCAGTTCCGCACGGGACAGGTCCATGGGGAGGTGAAGGTGGTAAATCATGGGATGATGGAGTGTTTGCCGGAATTAGGCAGATCATCTTGACAATATCATCAGATGCCATTTGTTCCATAGAAATCGAGTATGATCGAAATGGACAATCTGTTTGGTCTGTGTTACACGGAGGGAACCGTGGACAAACATCACAAAGGGTATTTAATTAATTACCACCCTAGCTATATATATATATATATATATATATATATATATATATATATATATATATTAATCAAACTGTTCCAAATTATTGTCTGTAAATTATTCTTAATTTTCTTGTTCTTGAATGCAGGTAAAATTGGATTTCCCACATGAAGCGCTGACTCGCATTAGTGGGTATTATGGTCCTATCAGTAAAGAAGGGCGGATATTGAAAGTTATGAAGTCACTAACATTTTATACAAGCAGGAGGAAGTGTGGTCCTTTAGGAGAGGAGTTGGGTACATATTTCACCTCAGCAACAACTGAAGGATTGGACTTCATGGGAGAAGTAGCATGTATTTGGATGCCATTGGAGTTCACATGCAACACTGGCTAGGAAATCAAAAGCCTAAACAGTCATCCATCACCATCATGAAGATGTTCTCTTGATCAGTTTAATTATCACACACACACACACACATACATATATATATATATATATATATATATATATATATATATATATGTACGTACAATAAAGATGTCATGTACTGATATATATTGAGATGTCATGTATTGATATATATATATATATATATATATATATATATATATATAGAGAGAGAGAGAGAGAGAGAGAACCGTTCAGAAACGGGCCTTCTCAACGGACCAAGTGAAAAAAGAAGAAAAAAATGCGCGCGTCTTAAACAAATTAGGGAAGAACGCGGGTCATATACAGATTTCTTCCCTCTCTCCTAAAATTGCCGAATTTCTTCCCTCACACTTCCAAACATACAGATTCCTCTCTCACACCTTTCTTTGTAAATCTGTTTCCCCGATTCTCTCTCCATCTTCCATCTTCACTTTCTCCGATTCTCTCTCCCTCACTCACAAAGGTTCTCTGATTTCTCGGTTTGCGTCAGAAAGGTTCTCTGATTTCTCTGATTTCGTACCAAATCCGGCGAGTTCTCTCCCATGAAGGTAAAACTGAACTTTTTCCATTTTAGTTGTATTTTCGAGCTTTCCATTCGAACCCAAGACTTGGAAAGAAAATATGGTTTAATTTCTGGGTAGGATTTGACAAAAATGAGATATAATCGGTAGTTGATTTCTCCATTGAATGTCATTAATTTGTCGAAAATCAGTTCAATTTCTTCAATTTTCATTGTTTCTTTCACAATTTGCGGCTTTTATTTCAATTAGTAAGTATTGTTATGAGTAATTTCTGAACTACGTTTATAGTTTTGATTTGGCTGTTTGGAGAAATTTTATGGATTTATCATTTATTTATCATATATTTGGTTCTGGTTGCTCATAAAATTTAATAGATTTGCCTGATTATAACCAAAGTAATTTGAACCAAAGTAACAGTGTCTCAAATCAAGCGTAGTAGATATTGCAAGTTGGCCTACAAGTCTAGGGTTCCCATGAATGTTGAACACAATGGTAAAAAGGGAAGAATTTCATCCCATTCCAAATCAATACTTAGTCTATATCACATTGATTGTCATCTTGAAACCATGTTACAAATATGGAATATATGGGCAACACAGAGATATTAAAGTGTGGACATAGTTAGCCCAGCTTGTGGATGGTTTATTGTCTTTTCTTGTTGGTTTTCTTTGTTTATAACGTTTGATATTGCTGGTACGTGTGTTCATTATGGAATTGAGTTTTAATGATTATTTAGAAAATTTATTTCAGAAGGCATTTTAACATGCATGAATGTTTAGTAGTAACATTGGATAGTCTCATGTTTGAACTGCTACATCATAAGAAACAAAGTTTTGGTAACAATTATAATTATTGCTTGGATCACTTGGGTGAAAATTAGTGGTGATTCACAGTATGCACATTGTCCTTTGATTTACCGAGTGTATGATTATAATACTTGATCAAAAAAATCTGTTGATTATGTTTCTGTTTACATGGATGTTACAGGGCAACTCAGATTCCTTTGATAGATTAAGAAAGAGAATGCCAACAAGCATGGGGTGGTACCGCATTTGCAAAGTTGATTGTGAAACAGTGGAAGGCCTGGATTTGCTCTCACAAACAAGGGAACACCAGAAGATGACTATGGATATGGTTATTAGCATCAAGCAGCAGAATGCAAAGAGACAGAAATAAGTTGTTTTTGGATTTTATATAGAGCTTAATTTGGAAGGGATAGCATGATAATGCAATTGTGATGGTAAATGTGAAGTATTGTCATTTTAGACCATCATTAACTCTGAATGAATGAACTTCAGTTAGTAGATTTGTTGCCTGAGGACCCAATTTTTTGTAGGGTTGGTGAGTTGTGAACATCGCGTTTTCCTTCTACTACATCATGTTGTGTATCGTTCTTGGCAAGTGTTTGGTTGTTTTATACCATTTGCTATGTCAATTAATCAAACGAATCCAAAAGGAAGAAAAAAAGAAGAGGAGGTTTCATTTTTGTCATTCAATATATTGCATCAGACAAACATTTTTGTGTGAGCAAAATCAAGAAAAGATACCAAAATAAAATTAAACAAAAAAGGGAAAATGTTATATTTTGCCTTCTAGCAAAATATTTTGTGATTGCTCTGTGACTAAAATCAAGAAAACTTCTGCATATTTCGCCTTCTAGCATAATCTTCAAAGAAATAAGCTTAGAAAATATCCTATCTTTGTATTATAGCATGAAACAACCATGTAAATTACCAAGATCAAGAAAAGATAAAAATTGGAACACCCACTTCTAATAAACATGATTGACACAATTCTGTTTGCATTTCGCCTTCTAGTTCTAGCAAATTGAAGTAGTAAAGAACTGGTTTACACACATTAACAATTCTAACTAGTGCTCCAATAGGAAGTATTTGCCAAATACTGTCCGAAATCCACATGAGGGAGAGGAATGATTCATTAAAAATCGGGGTGGATATCGTCTTCAACTATCTGATCATTCAAGGATGTGTGAAATGCAGCATAATTCCATTTACCCTTCTGATGATCTTCTAAACCTTTCCCACTTTGAAGCTTCAAGTGATCATCGTTATCATCTTCTATAATGTATTCATTCCATTTTGAAGTTGCACCTTTGACTGTTGTTGCCTCTCGCTGCCATGGCGCTTTTGCTGAAAGATTGTCATTGTCATCAGACTCATCACTATCTTCTTGAGTTATGTAATCTCTCCATTTGGATGCCCCCATGTCTTTTGAAGGTTGACCTCTCATTAGCACTTCTTCACCAACATGTACCATTGTAAAGTTAGCAACTCAGAAGAGGCCCCATATACTGAATACAATTACAAAACATAAGACAAACATGCAAAATTGAAAAATATGTACCATGTTATCCAAGCTAAGTAATAAGACAGATTCCTAGTTCACATTTTCCTAGTTATCGATGCAAAATTGAAAAATATGTACCTAGTTACCATGTACCAAGTTGAAAAATATGTACCAAGTTACCATGTTGAAATGTTCCTTTACTCATTATAACTATATATTGGACCATGTTCACATTTTCTTAGATATAGGTGACTTAGGTAATCAAATTGGAGAATGAAATCTAATTTTCTTCTAGTTATCACATTCTATACTTTTCAAGAGATCAGCCCAAATATGATATCAAACCATAAAGATACTTTCAGACTCACAAAGATACTTCCAGACTCACAAGCTTCAAGGTAAAATACCTACATATTTCACAAACATAATGCGAAAGGGTGTAAATTTCACAAATCTGATACAGAACCGATGCAGTAATAAAAGGCACCACAGTACAAATGATTTACCAAGCTTTTATATGTTCTAGAAGCATGCTTCTTTTTCAAGACATCTATTAGATCATCTGCATAAATGTAAAGATATGTTGGCATCCCTGGATTAACACATGACACAGCCATTATCACTTGATTGTATTCAGGTAACACCCACCCATCATATAGCAAAAACCAAATTTCTCAGACTATTTAAATAAAGAACTTAACATATTATAAAAATATTAAGTTGCAGTTTCACTGAATTTTGTCTCAACATTATTAATAATTGCAACAATGTAGTGCCCCCTGAAATAACCATATTAGGCAGCAAAATTCAAACCCCACTTTTGCCCGACTCAGAACACGGCTGTATGATTTTTTACTTTTTACATACTGGTACAAATGACAAACTGGAATCTAGACATGATAATTGATCGACTAATTCTGGAATCAGATTAAGAAATCCATTCCTCACCAAAGTTAATAAGCCATTATTCTTCACCCAATATATGAATGACTATGATCTGTTAAGACATCTCTGGGATTCTGCAAGAATGGTCTGATTATTATGGGTGAAAAGATCAGCCAACAAAACTGAATAAAGTTATTGATTTTTCAAGGAGCCACGACGAGCAACCGCCGGACAAAGAGGGATTTTAAAAGAACAAACCCTAGATTTTCAAATGCCTCTTTACCTTCCGATGAAAATCACGTTCTTTGTGAGTGAGGGAGAGAGAATCGGGGAAAGAGAAGATGGAAGACCCGTGACCCGCGTTTCTTCAAATGGGGAGAGAGAATCTGTATGCTTGAAAGAAATTTACAGATTTACAGGTGTGAGAGAGGAATCTGTATGCTCGGAAGTGTGAGAGAGGGAAGAAAATCGGCAATTTTTGGAGAGAGGGAAGAAATTGTTCCTTTTACTTGGCTCTCTGTATTATGACCCGCGTTCTTCCCTTTTTTGTTTATGACTGCACGTTTTTTTTTTTCCTTCTTTTTTCACTTGGTCCGTCCTTATAGTCCGTCTGAGATCCTGCCTCTCTCTATATATATATATATATATATATATGCTGTGATTTAAATTTGAGTTGCTTGCTATATAATGGAATTTACTTTTTTTCCAATATTCAACCGCTCTAGTTGGCAAAACTACCGGAATTAACTCTTCTCATATCCTTTTCATCTTCGTGTGCCAATTAAGTATTAATTTCAAAAATAAATGTGACGGTCATTTCAGAACAAAAATATAGTAATCAATTGAATAGGGATATTATTTGTGATCACCTTTAACTGGCATCTTCATGACTTTCTGTTTAGAAATTAGAAGTGGAGTGACTATGGGAAGTGGGAACCCAGGAGATGACATCAGATGATGAAAATGAACTTTCTAAATCCAATTCTAGTCCGATACGGAGAGAATGCCAATCACATGCATCATCCATCATTTCTGAATCCAATTCTATTCTTTATATATATATATATAAAGAAAAAATAGAAATGCAAAGCTGTGCAAGTTTCAAATGTACACAATCTACGATCGTAGAGTAGTCATTTATTGATAGAAGAGTAGTCATTCTATCGTATAAAACGTAAAGTGAATCAGATCGTAGAGTAACTACTCTATGATCATAAAATAACTTCACTTTACGATCGTAAATTGTGTTTATTTGAGTTGTGCAACTCCATTAACCCCTATATATAATCTACATGACCGATCAAGCTTTGTTTCAAAAACTTTCATACTGCCCGTATAGATATTGTAACAGTTGGGCCTACAGGCAGCGCAGAACTAAGCCGATATCTTTATGTTCTTAATGTATAATCAGAGCCCAATCAGCTAATCTATGCCCAGGGAATTCAATAAAATAGAGAGACTGAACTAGGATTGGGGTGCACGTAAGAGTGAGCGATATGCACCCTAAAAAATTAAATAAATAAATAATAATAATAAAAAGGATTATTTATATGTATTTTTCCAATATCTTCTTTTATTGAGAGTATGTGGAGTGGGTTCTACTTTTTTTCTTGTAAAAATATCAAAAATAATGTATAAATATATTTTCCAAACAAAAATGAGATGATGTTTAGGTCATATTTGCCTTTTGAAAAATAAATGCAATAAATTTGTGGCATTATCTGCTACTGCTACAAACACTCTTTAACACAATAATTCTCAAAATTAGAGTACACAAAATAAAGGTTATAATGTATGGTGTAAGGCTATTTGAAAACTTCATAACTATTTCGTGGTTTTTATTAATACGTACTTGAGCTCTACTTGAATTGTTACTTCAAATTAATTAAAATTTTTAAGAGAAATATTTTTCCCTACGTTCGTGTCTAACAAAGTTTCAAATTGCCAAATCATTTTTACACATAATTCATTATATTGGCATTTTCTAATAATTAAAAACTCGCCATAATATTAAAAAATAATACAATAATAACATGTACACTTAACTCTTAAGGGGTGAGAATGGTGCGATTTGGTTTGGATCCGAGAAAAAACTGTACATGAAAACCGCTTTGATGCGTGCTGCTTAAATCAAAAATTGCACTATAAAACCATTTAAATTGGTGCGGTGCGATTTCAAATTGTGCAGTTTCAGCTCAAAAATCAATTGAAAAAAAAACATTCAACATGTCATGCTTTTTAAATTCTAAATAAATCTCAAAACGCTACTAGCTTGCTGCTACAAAATAATAACCAACTATAAAAAGTTAAATTATTAAAAAATAATCACAAATTAATTCAAAACTTCTAATTACTCAAATTGAAAGATACATACATTACTACAATACAAACATTATTTTTAACTTGAAGTCTTAAACTATAACACCTCCGTCTCACATCGAAAGATATAAAAAAAAATTGTCTATATATAAAGAATTGAGTTACTAACAATAGTATCGTCAATCATGACTTTTTGAATGAACATGTGGTGAATTAAGATAACCTAAAAAGATATTATTGAACTACTGATTTAAGTTCTTGTTTAGATGAATTTTAGCCAAGATACCATTGATGTAATTTTTTGTGCAATTTTATGTGTGTTTTTGGTTGCAAAATGGATTGATCTTACCGGCCGTATGTACACTTAATATTTAAAAATTCGTTACTCTTACATTGCTGCTGGTTATACAATAAATGAAGAATGTACAAGACATCGCAAAATAATATAGATGATCAATGTTAACGTCAAGATCTGCTCCAACGTTCCAATCACGTAAGACGTCTCCGATCCCGCGACAAGAAACACGATAAACACCACAAGTTTGACAGTACGGATGGCGAGGGATAGCTTTCAAAGCGTGAGAGTCGATATACGTGTTCGCATGAGGTTAACAAATGGAGGATGTAATGTACAGTGTATTGAAAGAGATAATAATTCTCAGTGGTGTGTATATGTGAATATGAATGTGTATGAGAACGTACCTGTTTGTGAAGACTTAGTTGATAGGTTATACTCTCTTTGCGGTTTGCCATCGTGCCACCTTACCTACCTCGACACGACCCGTGATCGATGGTTCTGCACTGGTGTGTATGCAGTTCACCCACTACTACCGACCTCTCTGTTTTCTCATGCCACACCGGATCCCATCCACATTAATGCATGGCAGTAATAGCAGTCAACCATCATGTTTTTTCATCATTACAAGTCAAAGTAACAGATATTAAATGATCTAATGGGTTAGTCCAATGAACCGACCCGGTCTTATAGGGTTAAATAAGTAATATGGTGACTAGGCCCGGTGACTTTCAAGGTTCAATAATGATGGCCCAATAGATTAATTAAACAAGTGAGCCCAACTTACTCAAAATTTCAAAGAGAGGAAATATCATGACCACATTGCCCCCTAGTTTTTTGTTGAACAGAATGTTTAATAGAAAACTATAAATGGTCCATGATTTTAGAATTTACTAAAGGCCCATAACAGGAAGTAATTGAGACATACCCAATTTGGTCCATAAGATGAGACAGGGAATGGCTGAATGTCCAGAGTAAAAGGCCCAGTCAATAAAGGATTGAAATTGAACAAGGCGGTCTAAAAAACCAGAAATCCAACCGAGAAGCCCAATCTGATAAAATGTCTAAGAATTGATCCGAACGCTTCCCATTCAAATTCTCATCATTACTAACATTTAATGTGCCGCCTTCGTAACTCGTGTAACCGTTAGTATAAAAGATAAACTTTACCAATTTTGACGGTTTTACCTGCCAATTTGAACTTTGAACCTTGGAGCTTTCTTCTCCTTCACAGAACTTCCTTCTCTGCATTTCTGAAATCTCAACAATGGTGATTTGTGAACTCTAACCAAAATTCTCCCCTTCGCGTGACTCCGTTTGCAACTGTTTCCCCAATTCAAACCCTAACCAAGAGGGTTTGAGTTCCAATCAATCCACGTGCAACCATGGGGAAGAATCCGCCGATCCCTTCTCTGCGCCTCCTTTTGACTTCTTGAGGATGGGGAGCAGTTTCTCATGCCAATACCCCTCTCATCATTACGGAATCGAGATACGTATCCTCCGGACTTCATTATCGATTCCGGATATATGACTGTTATAAGGGCTCCCGCTCTGAAGAACGCGTGTACCATCGGCCGGATGGTTGGGTCATTATCTGCTAGTTACTTTTTCTTGAGAAGGGATTCGCTTTCCCTCCACGCCTTCGTCGTTACCCTCCCAGGGTTCATAGGAGTGGGTTTCGCCCGATTGGTGCCTAATTCCTACATCCACATTCGGCATTCATTGCTTTACGCCACTTAATTAGGGATTCCTCCTCTGTCGACATCTTCTTCACCCTCTTCTCTCACGGTAGGTCTCGAAACGAGGTTTCAAAATGTTGAGCAAGCAGTCTCCACGACCCAACACCAGTTGAGAAGAGACCCTGATGGATACCCCTTCAAGCAACAACGAGGATGACACGAAAAATGGTTTTTGTTACAGGACTTAAAATCTCTTCTTCCGATTGGACTATCTACGATCGGATCTCTGCTGGCTTTAGAGATATCCCCGAAGAGCGTGTGAAGGAAATGGCAGATTTTTTGAAGAAGATTCCTCCGAAGGAATGGAGTTTTGCGACTTTACGACTAAGCAAGCTGGCTATATGACCATAAATGTAAGTTTTGAACAACTTTGTAACACAGTTTTTTGAGATATTTAAGTGACGTGGGTTCTGATACATGGTTATTTACAGTGTCTCTGATCAAACCAACTTCTTCGGAAGTAAGAGAATTGGAAGACTTTTTGGCAAGGAAGATTACGGATGTGAGTGAAGAGCCTCCGACTGAAGAATCTTTCCGAGCTAATCCTCCCGTCACCGATCCACCCAATGTCTTTCTTCAGAATGACGAACCCCAAACTGATGAACCCATCGTTCTGAAGAATCTCTCGGACCTCGGCGAAGGAAAGAGCCTTAATAAATCCAAATCCACCCGGTAGGAAACAAATCTTGAAAGTGATCAGGAAACAATTTCAAGCAATTCCACAAGCAACCCCTTATCCAACCCTAGCTCGAACCTTCCGAATCTGTCCCGATTAAAGAAGCTCTGCTTGATATACCTCTCCACGATCGGGCGAAGGTTCTCTCGTATAAGAAGATAAGGACAAAGATTACCCTTTGATTGGCGATGAGCTACGAGTTCCATCGTCTTGGTGACATTCCCTAATAGTCCCAATGAAATTCAAGTGCTCGATGATGAAGCTGGTGGATCTGTCCCCATCTTATCTCGAAAAGGAAACATCCATCGGATAGCCATCCGGGTTCATCCTCGGCTCCTCACTGATCCATGAACCTAATCATTCGATCTCCTCTTCTAAAATATACATATGGATCCTCTCCAATTCACAATCAATCCATGCCTTCTCCTCCAAGACAGTCAACCTCTAAATTTCAGCATGACGCTATGGCCTCTCCAACCATGTGGCCTCGATTTAATGCCAACTTTCCTATTCAACTGTTTGACGCCTTCGTCCGTGAAACCGATGACCATTGATTCGGGAACAGTTCGAACGGGGATTTGCTTAGCGAAAACACGAGCTACCTGGCGAAGGTAATTGGTTCTCTCCTTTATTTCCGTATTTACCTTCATACTTATACATCTGAAACTGATCGAATAATATTGGATATGCGTAGGCGAATGCTGTGTTCGGACGTCTGCGTCCAAGGTCTATCGAAGCTGAATCCGAAGAAGAGGTAATGAGGAAGGAGAATGCCATCCTGAAGTCTGCTCTGGCTCGGGAAAGGACTCAACGTGAGAGCGTTCTTCACACGAATGAGGGTCTTCGGAAAGAGTTGGCCCAAGCCAAAGGAGATGCGAAGACATCCAGTGAAGAACTGAAGTCAACTAAAGCACAATATGAGGAGATCGTCAAGATGAATGTTGACTTGGTTGAGGAGAGGCGAAATAAGGATGGAGAAGATCAAAGAGCTAAAGGTCGATGCTAAGATCTTGACTAAAAGCGATCCGGAAGCTAGAGCTAGCGAAACTCGTCATCCGAATAAGCGTCGGTGGAAGAAGAAATTCGAGAACTCAAGTCTCTTGGGACCTTGGGCTCTCCAACCAATGACCTTCGCAAAAAGCGGATCGTGAAGAGTATCGGAACTTCGGATGAGATCAACGAGAGATCATGAAGATATATTCGAAAGCTATGAGCTCTCACGGAGTCGTGGCGAGGAGAAGTTGATTACGACCTAACGTGGACCCAACTTTGCTCGACTCTTTAGATGGCGAGGATGATGCGTGAAGTGAATACTCTTGTCTTTCACGGATTTTATTTAAGAATATTTGTGAAAATTTACGTTATTTTACTTTCTTTAATTTATAGGATTTGTGTAAAAATTTCTAATTTTGTAGTCAAATTAAATATTAATGAAATGTGGTCTTATTCTTATGACTTGATTGTATTTACTTTACGCCCATACTTCAATATTAATTCAATTTGGGAAAATGCACAAACTCTTTCATGGACTCAACTCGAGCTGTTAATTAACAACTAAGCATGTCATATAACGAGATAAGATGAAGTTAGGGAATGAGGCATTAGAACTCAACACTTAGAAAAGATTTAGGTAATAAAGTAAAGGGATACTTATTAGTTCTCAAGTGTGAGACGGTCTGCTTCATCGGGAATTTGTTTACCCTGTAAGGCCTAACAAAACCAAAAGATGACCTTTGCCTACCACGAAGGGCCTAACGAAGTCTAAAGAATGACAGTTGTCTACCATGAAGGGCCTGACAAGGTCTGAAGGACAACGCTTGCCTACCACGAAGGGCCTGACAAGGTCTAAATGTCGACAATTGCCTACCACGCAGGGCCTGACAACGTCTTAAGGATGAAACTTGCCTACCACGAAGGGCCTGACAAGGTCTAAATGTCGACTATTGCCTACCACGCAGGGCCTGACAACGTCTTAAGGATGACACTTGCCTACCACGAAGGGCAGAGCTCGAAGGTCTAAATGTCGACAATTGCCTACCACGCGAGGGCTCGATAACGTCTTAAGGATGACACTTGCCTACCACGAAGGGCCTGACAAGGTCTAAATGTTGACAATTGCCTACCACGCAGGGCCTGACAACGTCTTAAGGATGTCGTTTGCCTACCACGAAGGGCCTGACAAACCCATAAGGTCCACCTGCCATTAAGGTTACCATCGAATGGTTAGCGAGTCCCCCCGAACCTCCTTACACCACTGAACTGATCAGCAACGAAGACAAGATTTGTTTGAGAAAAAGGGAACTTTATTGATGATGACGTGAATATTTCTGAGACTTCGATGTAATCGACATCGCTTTTTCTTGAAAGTACTTCTAAAGCCCGCCGAGCGTGCAAGTATTTTTAATTAGCGACCGTCTAATGCCTTCAACCGATAAGTTCCCAAATTTTCTAAGACTTGACACCGGTGACTTCATACGGTCCTTCGATTCGGCGTAAGATCGCTTTTCCAGATTTACGAGGTGTAGATGCTTCGACTTCTCTCGAGGACAAAGTCCCTACTTGAATTTGTGAAGCTTTACCCCCTTATTATAATGCTTAGCCACTCTTCACTAATAGTCGCCAATTTGATAAAGGTCATTTCTCGACTTCTTCAAGCAAATCAAGATTGGCCTTGACCTTCTTCTTCATTGTAGATCTCTTTGAATTGATTAACTTCGAAGACTTGGAGATCCAATTTCAACCTGGGACTAAAGCATCATTACCATAGGCGGTCCGAAGGTGAATCCCCGTTGTAGTCCTCTTGAGTAGTTCGATAAGCCCATAACACGCTAAATGACTCTTCCGCCATCGACCTTAACCGTCAATCTGGCTTGATCCCATTCAACGATTACATTGGTCACTCAACTTGTCCGTTTGATCGAGGATGAGCTCTTGAAGTCTTTCTATCTTTGGATCCCCGATTCTTTCAAAAATGTTTCAAATTTCGATCCCCAAACCGACGTCCATTGTCCGATATTACCACCTTAGGAATTCAAAACGAAATACTCTTGATTCTTTCAAAATTTCAAGCATTCTGTTAAGTTATTAACCTAAGTGGCTTTGCTTCTACCCATTTGGTCATTTAGTCGATGACAACTATAACAAAACCGACTTGACCTTTTGCTTTAAGTAGTGGACCAAAGATATCAACCCCCTGCATAAAGAAAGGGTATAGGAGATAGGATCGAGTATAGCTCTTACGGTGGCGATGTGGGATCTGATTGTTGGTGACATTTCTCGCACTTCTTGACGTACTGAGTCGCTTCTTTGAAGATGGTAGGCCAGTAGTACCCCTGACGAAGTACTTTATAGGCTAATGACTTAGAAGACATATGGTCGCCACAGATGCCTTCATGTACTTCTTGGAGAGCATATTCAGCTTCAGGTGGAGTCAAACATTTCAGTAGTGGAGACGAAAAAGCCCTTCAGAACAGATCCCCATCAATCAGAATAAAATTAGCACTCTTGTACTTGATTTTCTTGGCTAGCATCCGATCCAAAAGTAAGGCGCCATCCGCCGGATACTCCGGATATGGAGTCAACGGTGATTAGTTCGGTCAATAACGACATCACCGATTCATGATGAACACTAGGATGTTGCAAAATTTCTAAGTAAACCGACCCATCAAAGACGTTAACATCCGTAGTGGCTAATTTGGAAAGTGCATCAGCAATGGAATTATTATTACGCTCGACCCCCTGAAACTCGTAGGATTGGAAATACTGAAGTCGTTCTTTCAATTCTACCAAATACTTGATCATTCTTGGGCCTCGAGCTTCGTACTCCCCAGAGAATTGCTTAACGACTAACTGAGAATCACTGAAGATGACTATTTCTCGCACTTCAAGACTCTTTCATAGTCGTAACCCTGCGAAAGTCTGCTTTCATACTCGCCTTCGTTGTTTCGTCGCTTTGAACTGAAATCGATGGCTCTCTGACTTGAATCCTCGGACTCGTCGGGATAATCCTCGTTCCGCGACATCCGTAGTAGAAAACCCATCTGCATACAAGCGTCCACGAACTCTCGCTTCTTCAAGAAGCGCAACTACTACTGTCCGGATCCTTCCGCCACAACTTCACAACTTCAGAACGAGCGAGCATTCAACTACAAAATCAGCCGAGGCTTGTCCTTTGATGGCGGTTCGGGATGATATTCAATGAAAAATTGGGACAACTCCATCGTCCATGCAATTTAATCTCCCGATACATCAAGTTTGCCCATAATCTTCTTTAAAGGCCGATCGTGTATATTATTACCAATCTACCACGGAAGTATTGCCTAAGCTTTCACTAGCAAGTTATTAAAGCAAAACAAACTTTTCAATGTTTGGGTACCTTGTTTGAAAGATCCGAAGGACATGGCTTACGTAATAAACTGGGTCGCTTACCCTGACTTCACGCACTAACACCGCTCCCTACCGCCGTCATTTAACTAGCTGCTAAGTACAAATATAGAGGCTCAGCAGGAGCGGGTTTCACCAACAAAGGCGTCGAAGATAAGTAGGACTTGATGCTCTAAAAGGCGTCCTCACACTCCGAAGTCCATTAGAACGTCTTTGCATTCTTCGGCCCTTTCAACGTATCAAAAAATGCCAAACATCTTTCTGCCGACTTGGACATGAACCTCCTTAAAGCTACAATCCTTCCAGTCAGACGTTGAACATCTTTAAATGATTGAGGAGCCTTCATGCTCAGGATCGCTTGAATCTTCTCTGGATTGGCTTCAATTTCTCTTTAACTGACAAGATAACCCAGAAACTTTCCAGCCCCTAGACCGAAGGTGCACTTAGTGGGATTTAGTCTCAAGTTATGATGGCGAATTATCTGAAAGCATTCCTCTAAATCATCCAAATGTTTATGTACCAGCATGCTTTTAACAATCATGTCATCCACGTACACCTCCATATTCTTACCCAACTGGTATCTGAAGACGTAGTTCATCATCCTCTGGTAAGCGTGGGCATACAGAATATCTACAGAAGACCCATTATCTACCATCATTTGCTTCATATCCACAAAAGCCACTTTGCGCGATCGACCAATGATCCTCACGCGGTTCGATGATTTAGAAGGGTAATCCTCGTCGAAGGAGATTACCGACTTTCGGATAAGGTCTGTCGATCTTTGGGAGGGTACATCGACATGACCGAATCCAAGTGACTTGATTGCTTCTTTCCAACAAGTTTGCCGAAGTACCCAAAGTGATGACATCTATCACATGCCTTCGCAGTCATCCGAAATTGGTAACGCTTCTTTGAATCGGTTGAGTCGCTTAAGACAGTCATCCATCTCTCTGCCATTGATTATTTCGATGACCACATATTTGAACTAAAGCCCCCTTGTACCTTTCTTTCAATGAAATCTTTCAAACTAGTACAATGTTCAGATATCGCGGATCAAGCTTGATGGTAATCATAATACTTACGAGAATTCCCTTTTCCAGGCTTAATGTTATCTCGAGGTGGCTCGAAGATAGGTTGATTCTTGATCTGATCCAAGATAACATGTGAGACCCCAGATTTTATCAATAAAGATTTAAATTTTGTCGAAATAATTTTTAATATTATGGTGTGAATTTAAGATAATATTATAGTTGTGGGTAGTATTTATAAATTTTGTAAAGTATGCAAGTGGTTATATTATATTAGATTGGTCGGGAAATATTAGGTTTAGCGAGGGGAATATTCGCAATAACTACTCAATCATTGGTGGACCCCACAATGTAATTATTATCGGATTGAAAGCGACAAAAATATTTTATTGAAATAACGGCGGAAGTTTTACCGATTGATCATTGTTGAACTACTCGATAGTAAAAACACAGTAATGTCGTGTGGTTCCATAGTAGAAGACACGGTATTGATTATTGATGCTTATATGAGAAGTCACCGGTTTGATTCCATTATTGTCGATTAATAATATGAATTATTATAGCGATAATGACATTTTGTTTTATTCGTATTATTAACGTAATAAAAGCGAAACATCTTTTATATAAAATGTAATACTTTATTAAAGTTATTCTATAAATAAAATATATTATATTTTATTATGCATAGTGTTGCGTAGTGTTTTGCGTAGTGTTTTGCGTAGTGTTGCATAGTATTTTTGCATAGTAAAGTATTTTTATATAAATAGAATATATTATATTTTATTTAAAAGATTTTGCTTTAAATATGGACCGCCGATCAGTTGAAGTAAATCAATCGGATCGTTCATGGATTAATTACTTATGCATTCTATTTTCCTATAAATAAGCTCATTCCTTCATTATTTTCTTACGAATTCACTTTGAAACTCTAGAGAGAAACTATAGAGAGAAAGAAGAAAAGTATTCTCTACTTCACTTCGCCAATATTCGGTTCTTTAAGGTAGGAATATTATTTGTTGTACTGTAAGGGGTGTTATTCTTTCTTATTCATGAAGAGAACTTCGTTATTCCATTCATTATTATTACATTGGAATAACTTTGTAAAAGTGGCATACCCTATACATAACTCCGTATAATGAGGCATACCCTATACTTGGTGAAATCCTTATATTATTCCATTCTTATTTATTACATTGGAATAACTTTGATCTGTGAATCCCCTATACTTGGTGATCTTCTTACGTTATTCCATTCTTTATTATTACATTGGAATATCACATACGTGTGTTTTACAATCACACGGTTCCATTGTTTATTATTCCGCATTTATTATTACGTTGGAATATCCATGCTCGTGTGTTTTACAGGACTGGTTCCATTGTTTATTATTCAAACATTTATTATTACGGTTGGATCATCCCGCTTGATTGTGAATTTCACGACCGGTTAGATATTATTATTATTCTATTGGAATAACACGTCTCATGCAAGTACCGCATGCACGGTGATTTCTTTTGTTATTCCATTCTTTATTATACCCGGTTGGTTAAAACTTTGACTTATATACTCCATGAAATTAGTAGAATATCTTTGATATTTGCGTTTCATCCAAAGATCTTTTCATGGAAATATTCTTACGATTATTCTTGAATTTTACTATACAAAACAAGATCGTGTTGACAATTTGGACGTTAATAATTCCTGGATTAAATAATTCTTGAACTTGTTTTATTGAATTATTATGTCATTATCATCATCCTCATGTTATATTATGTTATCTTTCGCTTACGTGCATAGATGAACTTAGTATGATTATGACAAGGATCATTCGGTATAATCATGGCTTGTTATAAATGATGTGATAAAAGTCCTCGGTGGCTGTAATGCAATGTGATGGATAGTTTTGGTATGATTATGACCACCGGGGTGATTCGGTATATAGTCATGACCATTGATAATTTGATGAAAATCCTTGACCGTGGTGCATGGATGATTAGATATTGTGGTTTATTCATTAAACCGAGTCTTAGTGATAAAAATTTATGAAAACCTTTTAAAACCTAAAAGATAGTAGACTTTATTTTCTACTTGACTCTTTTAATGGATTGCATATTCACTGCAGATTAAAGCGGTTGTCTATTGTATTTTATCGGTTTAACAACTGTTGAAGGCTAATGATAATTTATTTTGCATTATCTTAGTCATAATATTTCTTCTTGGGCTAGTTGAGCTCACCTTTCTTTCACCGTTCTCTTGTGAAATGAGAACATACCGGGACGAGTCGGGGAGCGGAGTAATGGTCGAGAGGATAGCATTAGTAGTCCTCACTATTCGTGAAATAGTGTGATAATAGTTGTAATGAGGACTCCTTTTGAGTTTGTATAATATCTAGTAGACAATATTTGTATTCAAACTCACGGTTTATGTCGTATTGCATACAGCGCTTATATTAGTAAGTTGTATTTGAATTTATGTACCATGTAAGTGGCGACCAAAGATGGGTGACGTATACCTAATTTTGGGGGCGTCACATAATGTACTCTGTCTGTGTTGAGTGCCGTGACGCCCCTATTCACTCTCACGGGTGGGAGCGGACGAACGCCCTCTACCCCGCTCCAATTGTTGTATTTTTTTGACCGCCTTCATAGCGGTCATTATTCCCTTCATTCTTCTTACGGTCCCCATCGGTTTTGTCCCGTCCGTCTCCTTAAGCAATCTGAAGAAGGACGTTTGAGGAAACATTCATGGCTTCTCCACCACGATATAGCCTTCACTTTGTCGAAGGCTTCAATGAGACTCTTGGTGGTGAAACATTAACTTCTTCACCAACTTCTACGATTTAACCAAATCTAACCCATTCAAAAGCAAATCCAATGACTTGTAGATCGTTCAGATCACATCGGCCGATCGCTTCACTTCACTGAACCGCTTCACATATTCGGCTAAAGACTCATTTGAATCTTTGTCGAACCGGAGCCAACGAACCAGTTGTTTTCCCTTCTTTATTGTTGCTCTCGAAAGCGAGCATGAAATTTCTTGCACGTATGCGCCCAAGATGAAATTGAATCCGAGGGCAAAGTCCCCATCCATCGCGGGCATCCTTTCCGAGTGTTGTGATAAAAGTATGACACTTAGAAGATCGCTAAAAGTCATAATAATCCATCGATCGATCGAACTTTGCTTGTGGTCGTAGGTATCCCCCGATCCATCATAACTTTTAATGTGGGGCAACTTCTTGGTGGGGTCACTTTTCTTTTAGAATCTCCAGAAAAAGGGGATGCCTTCCTTTCCGAAGTATCTTTCATTTTTTATACTTCGGCAAGGTGCTTTCGAAGTTCCTTTAATTCTTTAACCAGATACTTCATACCTTCCGGTTGAGATGATACTTCTTTTTTAATCGACTTCTTCTCGAATGAACCGGTTTCTTACAATGTAACCTCCAACTTTAGAGGATTTTTAGATTCTGAAGCGCTCATGTGGTGGTGTACCTCGGTAGACTCTCTGGAGTACGACCTCTAGATATACTTCATCTCCGAACTCGGCGCTTATGGTGAGAATGCGTAAACAACAAGTGCCTTCTTTCAGATTTCTCGTGGAGTGCGATCTCCGGATCGACCTCTTCGTCCGCCGACCTCATTCCTTAGAATCGACAGGTGATATGCCTCTTCGATCGTTGAGAGTAGGGCTTGGGATCTTCTTTTTCTCGAGTTTGGCCCCGAGACTCTCGTCCGAATGCGGAGTTCCTTCCCACTCCGATGCCCTCGCTCTTCGGGATCGAACATAATCGAACTCTTCGTCCCCTTAACTCGCTCATTCAAGCCATCCGCTCAAATTATATATCCTGTCATTTGCTTCATAAGTACTTCCATAACTTTATCTCCGCTTTATCCGCCACCTTAGCTAATCGGGAGGCCTTTGCGTCTTGGTCATCTCAGATCGAGTTCTAGGCGAGGTGCCTTCTACCGTTCCGATCATGACCAGACCTCTTCTCTCTGTCAGTGAAAACTAGTTTACGCGCTAGCTTTGCCACCGCGCCGGTGGCCGAGAATCTTCAGTGAACGTTTGATATTTGTCTTTGGCGTGAACACTTATCAGAGGTCCCAAACGATCTTTCGCGGACACTCGTGGTGCCGATTCACCGACATCCATCGGCGCGCCTGCGGTGTAGGTGTTCTACTCTTCACCATGAATATCGATGTAGTAACAAACACGATACCGTGATTGGAAAAACTCGTGACACTTAGAACTCGATCCTCCTTCTAGCGCCAATGTTAACGCCAAGATCTCGCTTCCAACGCCCCAATCACGTAAGACGTCCCGATCTCGCAGCGAAGAAACACGATAAACACCACAAGCTTCGCGGCCGGATCACGGGGATAGATAAAGCTCGGGCTTGAGAGTCGATATACGTGTTCACAAGGTTAACAAATGGAGGATGTAATATACAGTGTATTGAGAGAAATAATAATCCTCGATGGTGTGTATATGTGAATATGAATGTGTATGAGAAGAACGCATCGCAATGTGAAGACTTAGTTATACTTTCTCTTTTTGCGGTTTCTGAAGTGCCACCCACTACCTCCCGACGTACCCCCGTGATCGATGGTTCCCGCTTAGGGCGCATGTCTGATTCACCCCTACTTCGACTGCTGTTTTTCACTGGCCGTGATAACGGATCCCATCCACATTAATGCATGGCAAAGAATATAGAATAACCATCATGCTTTTTCATCATTACTGAGTCAAAGTAATAGATATTAAATGATCTAATGGGTTAGTCCAACGAACCCAAATAATTTTATAGGGTTAAATAAGTAATATGGTGGTAGCCCAAAGCCGACTTTTAAAGTTCAATAATGATGGCCCAATAAATTAATTAAAAAAATGAGCTCATCTTACTCTGTACAAAGAGGAGAAATATCATGAACCACCAATCAAGAAGAACAACTACATGATGCACACAACATATAAAAAACAATAGAAATATATGAAGATTAAAGAGCGGAGTCTTTTTTTTCAAGGACAGATAAATTGGACAAAACGAATTTATTATGGCCAACAATTTAAAAAGCTAGACAAGAGTGAGGGAGGGGGATGATTATTGCATGGCCATTAAGACGGTGGGCCCTATTTATTTATCATGATGTAGCAATGCGGTCTGGTAATACACTAATAATGGAGATATACCATGTGTCAACTTTATTGTCCGAGTGGTTGCATTTGCATGTTATTAATTGGAGATATATACTGTATTATTTGCCCGATGAGAAAATTAATGCTAAAATTATACTCCATCCATTCCTAAATAAGTGACGTTTTAGAAAGAAAAATTTGTTTTAATTTATCTGTCGTTTACAACTTTTTAGGAGAATAAATTATTTACTTTCCTATATCACCCTTACCTTATCTCATCGTAATAAAAAATTTCACCCTTAGTATTAATAGTAGCTTAACTTCCCATAAAAGGGTAGTGATGGAATTTCACACAGATTTTAATTATAAAATGATAGTATTAAATGTCTTTCTTAATCCATGTGTAAAAATTTTAAACGACACTTATTTAGGAACGGAGGGAGTAGTAATTAAGAATGAGGGAAGATAAACAATTGGCGGTGATCAATCAGCTGTGATATCTATTGCAATGGAAGGGACTTTTTTCATATTCGATGCACCATCTTATGTTTTCACAATCAATCATATCGAAAAATCTGAAACACCCAAGTGTTGATCGTCTCGTATATTGTGTTATATTATATTATAATTATCACACACATATATATATATATAAAATATATGTGCAATTACATAATTAATTATGACGATGAATTTATATATATATATATATATATGTATATATTAATTACTCCATATTGGGGCTAGGAAAGATGAATCAAATCTAAGGAATAATATATAGGTCTGGTCAGTTACGTTAGAAAAGGAAGTGATTCTCCCTCCTACACAAACATAAAAGTGTCCCTTTTTCTTTTTTAGCAGCTTTGTCCATAAAGTGCCAGTTGTGTAGGTCCATAAGGCCCTGTTTGATTTGCTCTAGATTTGCACTTTAACACACATGCATATAGATGAGAGTACGTACTACTATTTTCGTAAGAGATGGGTTTTATCTTAAAACAAAGACAAACTGGTAGATTGATATAACAAAATATCTCTAAAAAAAGGAAAACGCACTTCATTTAAATTTTAACATCTGATTTTTTATTTAATTTTAAAATTAATTAATGTTAAGTAAAAAATTATGTGTCAAAATTTAAATAAAAAAACACAAAGGAGACAAAAAAAATAAAGACAAAAAATCTGCTCTCTGTTATGGTATCGTGTTAAAAATTATTGTACCCCTGCTTGTTAGAGTTGAAGGAATCTTGTTAATTATTTCCTCTAACAGCTGTCAGAAATGAATGGAGCTACTCAAGTCTTATATGGCGATACATATATAATAACAAGAATATGATTTTCAAAGTCTAGCTATCACCAACCGTTTAATTTGTTCTCACAAGGAGAAGTATTAATTAATTATGTTTTTACATTCATAGACACACCCATTAAGGAAAATATATATATATATATATATATATATATATATATATATATATATATGATGTGATCATCGAATAGTGAGTACGTAATACTTGAACGGCTGTTCTTTAACATTTAAGCAATTATATGGAGTAGTATATATTGCAAGATTCAATTATTTAATACATCCTGCCAAATTATGAAAGACTTTAATAACAATAATATTTGTTTTGTGTTAATGACAAGATCTTTTCACGCGCCACAATCATATAAAAGTGGATCCAATCCTCGCGCGAAAAATCGTCGTCAATACCGGAAACTGGGCATTGAACTGGTCGGGGGATAAATTTCCGGCGTAAAGTCAGATGAAAAATCAAAGATAACAATGGAGGTGATTAGCTCTAGTATTTAGTTTGATAGAAAAAATATTAGTTACCTCTTTTGTGTTATCATCTGCTATCATATACTACTTTTTGTTTTGCGTCATGCCAGACCTTACTATGACATCACCAATCAAGACGCAACCCATCGGATAATCCCATCACAGTCCACCACCGACTAGGCTCTGTCCAATCCTCATTAATGAAATTCAAGAATAACAGTCAAAGTTCTATCTTTGTAATGATCACCGGTCAAAGCCCCACTAAAGCCATTATTCACCTAATGGTCTGGTCCAATGATCCGGCTTAATACTTTCAAGACCCAACAGAGATAGCCCAATGGTTTCACCCCAATGATTTCACTTCCCCAAATGGCTTCATTGATAGGCATAAAATATCACTACCAACATCTTTTTTCATCTTTTTATTAAACAATTTATTTAATAAAAGAGTATAAATGGCCCAAGATGTAAGGAAATATGATAAGACCAAATGAGGCCCACAATAAAACTAACCGAGGCCGGCCAATCTGGTAAGAAATTCAAATATCAAAATAACTCAAAATCGGAAGCCCAATCCGGTTAATATCTCTTTAAATTCACCATCCTTGCTGTCATTAAATGTGCCGCCTTTGTGTTTCGTGAACAGCTGAAAAGACAGCTACTATAAAAACTCTTTTCTCCCAAATTTGACAGTTTTACCGACTCATTTGAATTCTCAGTCTCTTTGAGCTCTTGCCTTCCTCTCGATTTTCCTTCTTTTCTATAAATCTACATCAATGGCTTCCCAAGATTCTGACAAAGTTGTTCCCCTCTCTGTTACTCCCTTACCTCCATTCCTCCTAGTCCAAGCTCGATCAAAGAGGCTTCAGGCTCCAACCCCAAATCTACTACTACAACGAGCAAGAATCCAACACTAAAACCCCTTCTAAACCCTTCCGAGTTCTTCAAAAGTGAAGAACAATTTCCACATGCCAACACCGATAACTTATCAGAGCCGTGTAGCTAAGCACTACAACAAAGGGGTAAAGCTTCAAAGATTTAAAGTGGGAGATTTCGTTCTCAGGAAAGTCAAAGCTTCTATGCCTCAGAATTTAGAAAAGATAATGTCGAACTGGGAAGGTCCTTATGAAGTTATTAAAGTGCCGAAGTTAGGGACTTATCAGTTGAGAGCATTAGATGGATCGAAAATAAAGAATACATGGCATGTTGGAAGGCTTCAGAAGTATTTTCAATAGAAACATTATCATTGTACAGAAGCATGTAATTGTGTTAATCATCATCAATAAAAGAAGAAGTTTTTTCTCCAATTGCTGTTTCGATTCAATGATGTTCTGTTCAAAGGTGTAAGGAGGTTCGGTTGGTTTTGCATCGCCATAAAAATGGTGGATAGGTTGATTCGGTCATTCGATGGCGAAATAAAGTGTTATGGAGGATAACTGGTGTTCAGAGTTTTAGTTAGAACCATTCATCTTAAAGGCGGTGAATCGATTTGTTGGAGATCATTGGCGTTCAGAGGTTCGGTTGGAACCATTCGTCTTAAAGGCGGCGAATCGATTTGTTGGAGATCATTGGCGTTCGAAGGTTCGGTTGAAACCATTCGTCTTAAAGGCGGCGAATCGATTTTTTGACGCCCCCAAAATAGGTATACATCACCTATTCTGAGTCGTCAAATACATGGTACAGAATACAAATATAATCTTTAATATACAACAAGAGAAAGTGTGAGTTTTAATACAAATCCGTCTTACAGACAATATCCACTCTCGAGAATAAGTCCTCATTACATTTATTATCACACTATTTAATGTAATAGTGAGGACTACTAATACTATCATCCGGACCGTCACTCCATTCCCCGACTAGTCCCATTTACATTCTCATTTCTCAAGAGAAACGGTGAAAGAAAGGGTGAGCTCAACTAGCCCAGTAAGAAATATTATGACTAAGATAATGCAGAATAAATTATCATTAGCCTTCAACAATATTAAACTGATAAAATACAATAGACATCAAGTTTAACTGCAGCAGAACAAACAATCCATTAAAAGAGTCAAGTAGAGAGTAAAATCTACTATCTTTTATGATTTAAAAAGTTTTTCATCACTTTTATCATTTGGGACTTTTAATAAATAATCCACATCATCCTCAGACTACTGCCGAGGATATTCATTAGTATCACAACCACAAATTATCCATGACTACGGGCCAAGGATATTCGTGTATTCATCGATGGTCATGATCATGCCAACAACCCGCCCATCAATGAACTACGGGCCAATGAGAACTTTTACCACATCATTTGTAACATTACGGTATGATTACATAGAATAATCCACGATCATAATCATACCAAGTCCATCATGCACTTTATAGGCCATAGATGACTTTCAACAAAATATAAACATGAGGATGATGACAATGATATAAGAATTCAATAAAACAAGTTCAAGAATTAATTTATCCAGGAACTAATAACGTCCAAATTATCAACATGATACTTCTTTGTAAAGTAAAATTTAAGAATGCTTAGAAGAATATTTTCATAAAAAGATACTAGATGAAGCGCAAATATCAAGGATATTCCACTAATTTCATGGAGTATAGAAGTCAAAACTTTAACCAACTGAGTATAATAAAGAATGGAATAACAAAAGAAATCATCATGCATGCGGTACTTCACATAGACAGGTTATTCCAACAAAATAATAAATAACGGAACCAGGTCAGGCGTAATACGCACCGGCAGGATATTCCAACAGAATAGTAAAGAGGCGGAACGTGTCCAGCGTGAAACGCATGCAGACATGATATTCCAATGAGAATAATAAAGACGAAACTAAAGTCCTGCGAAAAACATCTGATGAGGATATTCCAATGTAATAATAAAGAATGGAATAATGAAGAATTTTACCAAGTATAGGGTAGCAAAAGGGTATCTGAGTTATTCCAATAGAATAATAAATAATAGAATAATGAAGTTCTCTTCATGAATACAAAAGGAATAATACCCTTTACCTTAGAAGGCGGATATATAAGTAGCGAAAAACTTTTCTTCTTTATTTCTCTCTATAATTTTTCTCTACAGAGTTTCAATTGAATTCGTAAGAAATAATGAAGGAATGAGCTTCATTTATAGAAGAATGGATTGAATAGTAACTAATTCACAAACGGTCCAGATTGATTTACTTTTAAGCAGACGGTCCAGATTTGTTTACTATAAAATATTCTAATAAAACAAAATCTTTTAAATAAAATAATATATATATATATATATATATATATATATATATTAAATATATAAACTAGCATGTGCTAAAACATTCACGGGATACACTCCCGTGAACAAAGTTTGCTTCAATCCTCAATTTGTAAACTAAGCTTTACATATATATGTAAGACTCCAATTTTTATGAATAAAAATGAATTTTTTATAATTATCATTTTTGAATATTATGGAATGAATTTGATATAATGTAATATTTGTGGGTAATATTTATAAATTTTGCAAAGTATGCAAGTTGTTATATAATATTCGATTGGTCGAGGAATATTCGTTTTAACAGGGAATATTCCTCGACAAGACAATCATTAGTGGACCCCACAATGTAATTATTTCGATTGAGAAAACGACAAAAATATTTTTTATGA